>CM068375.1:166785552-167985552 GCA_034769895.1 Magicicada septendecula
ATTACACTTCTAATTGAAGATATATATTTGAATTTAATACATGTGTGTGTAAGCGTATGCGTATGATCAAATTACAATTTTCTGAATATATTCTTAACGTACTTTTATTCTTAACGCACTTCTAATTGAAGATATATATTTGAATTTAATACATGTGTGTGTGTGTGTGTGTGTGTGTGTGTGTGTGTGTGTGTGTGTGTGTGATCAAATTACAATTTTCTGAAATATATTACACTTCTAATTGAAGATATATATTTTTAGGTATAACTGAATTTTATCGGTTTCACACTGACTGCTTGCGTGCGTTGATAAATCTATCTCAACAGTTTTTTTTAATAGTTGAAAGACTGCTTGAATTATTGTACGTCTCAGTATACACAAGTTCCTGTGTGTGTAGTCAACATTCGCTAGTTTGGTGAGCATAATTTATTGTATGTACAGATTTTATTTAAACGTAAAAATTATTTGCATTAAAACATTATTTATTGAATTTAATACATGTATGTGTATGATCAAATTACAATTACTGTATTTGTTATATTACACTTCTAATTGATGATATATAGTTGAATTTAATACATGTGTGTGTGTGTGTGTGTGTGTGTGTGTGTGTGTGTGTGTGTGTGTGTGTGTGTGTGTGTGATCAAATTACAATTTTCTGAAATATATTACACTTCTAATTGAAGATATATATTTTTAGGTATAACTGAATTTTATCGGATTCACACTGACTGCTTGCGTGCGTTGATAAATCTATCTCGGCAGTTTTTTTAATAGTTGAAAGACTGCTTGAATTATTGTACGTCTCAGTATACACAAGTTCCTGTGTATTCAACATACGCTAGTTTGGTGAGCATAATTTATTGATTTAATACATGTATGTGTGTGTGTGTGTGTGTGTGTGTGTGTGTGTGTGTGTGTGTGTGTGTGTGTGTGTGTGTGTGTGTGTGTGTGTGATCAAATTATTATTATCTGAAACAGAACAGTATATATAGATTCGAGTGGTATGTAAGACGCTGTTATATGTTACTAAAATCATAGCAAATATTTACTGTTTAATAATAATTACAACCCAACGAATGATATATATAGTTTGATGCTTTATAAGTTTGTGTACATTGTAAGCATGAAAGTATTATTTAAATCTGTATGGAAGTCATCTATAAATATCAGGTCAGTGCGACACAACGTAACACGATTCATGCCAACGTGTGCGCGTGTACGTCTGTGTGTGTGTTCGTGTGTGCGTACGTTGCGTATGCGTCTGTGTCTGTGCACGTCGGATGTGTGATTACGTGTGCGTCTGTGTGTGTTCGTGTGTGCGTGCGAAAATAAACTTAATTTTCTTGACCTATCAAATAGTTGGTCTAAACGTACATGTATTATGTAAATCATCTATTTTTCAGTCATCTACGTAAGTGCATTTGAATTATTTGCGCATGCGCATAACAGCTTTTTAGTACAGTTGCACACACACACATCGACACTCGCTTGCAACAACGTCTTACTTATCACACGTTCATGCGCTACAAATTGATATATAAAACGTTTAAGATACACTAACATAATACCAGCGTTATAACAGTACCTTTTGTTTTTCAGTATTCATTCATTCTCTTGAAGATCATGGCTAACCTTCAGCAGGAACGTGGGGAGGAGCAGACTGAACAAGGTAAAAAGTTCAATACCAATTGTCACAGTTAAGAAATTATTTTTGTAATTATGTAGTGTACAAACTTGCTGATGCGAATTAACGTTTGAGTCATACTATGTCTGTTGGTGTGTGTATGAAAAGTCTCACTCTTAACATCGTTTAGAAATTGACATGTAGATGAAAATTTTTCATGTTCCTTCATAGGTTAGTCACCTTCTTTCCAATCAACTAATTCAATTCCACAACAAAAGCATTTAACTCTATCGTCTACGAATGACATACTATGCCCACAAACATCGAAATTTCTAGGGTAGAAGTAGAACCCTGCAAACGCTAACTCGTCGGGGCTGATAAACGTCACTTTCCAATACTTGAATGATTTTATTCTTTCACTTTCAATACTAAAATCAGGAGTAGCCGACATCTTCACGGTTTGTAATAAACTGACATATTACCCCCGACGAGTGTTATTTATTTACTACAAACATGAATTTGCGAGTACACGTTATTTATCATTCCTATTGGTTACTAATACTCATGTTTCTATTGTTTCAGTTGTGACTCGATTTTATATCGAGAGGAACAGTAGTGTCCGAGGGTGCATCACAACCTTCGACTACATTCCGGTGAACGTCAACGCGTCGGATCACGACGTAGTATTCGTGATGACTGAGGCACGTCCTTTATTGCTTGAGGATATTCAGGCAGAGCAGGCACGTTTACGCAATATCAAATGGCGTATTGCGTGCAGGATACGTTTTACCAAAACCGTGGTAGATGATGACAGTGGTGAGGAGAAAGAGGTAACGAAAGACGCCGTCTTCCACGGACGTTGTCGCACGTTGCTCACGGACGACAGCGACGAGTTGAATTGTCTACTCGATGAATCCTACGATAAAATCTTCAATAGCATATCTAATTTTACCCGTGACGGGAGCGGATGGTCGGTGGATGCTGTACTTAAGCTGGAACTGGTTGTTGGACGGTACCAGCCTCTAGCAGCGTCCTCCTACCTTCCAACCCCGCGAAAACTTGCACTCACCAAGGCAGTAGTCAACATCAAGAACCCCCATGATGAAATGTGCTTTCTGTGGTCTGTTCTAGCCCACATACACCCTCAACAACAACATAAAGACCGTGCTTCAAAATACATCCCATTCATAAACACATAAAATATGTCCGGTATCGAGTACCCTGTTTCGTTAAAGTCCATTTCCAAATTTGAAGCACAGAATCCTAACATTTCTATAAACGTTTTCGGCTATGATATAGAAGACAATATCAGAAATGAATCAAAAAATGAGGTTTACCCTCTGAGAATTACCTCGAATAAGGACAGGTCGCATCACGTTAATCTTTTGCTTCTGACCGATACAAATAGCCGAAAACATTACTGTCTTATCAGTAATATGAATAGATTGTTATCATCCCTAACAAAACACGGTCATAAATCATTTTACTGTGACTACTGCCTGCATCGTTTCACCACAGAACATGGTCTGTCCGATCATCTCCCCTACTGCACACCTTACGGCGAGCAGAAAACCAAAATGCCCACGGAGGAGGAGAAGTTTATGTCCTTTAAAAATTACGCGCACTGTCTTAAAGTACCCTTCACCGTCTACGCCGACTTCGAGTCCCTCATCACTCCGCTTCAATCGTGTTCACCTGGTAACAACGTCCCGACGACAGTGCACGAGTTAGGTGAATTCTACTCCGTCGATAGCAGCGGTGCCCGTCAGAAAATAACTTCTCCTCCTGTATCGTCCACATCATACGAAACGATGCATATCCCGTCAGGTTTCTCCTATGCTATCGTCGATCACACGCACAGCCTTTGGAGAGAGGCTAAAGTTTATCGGGGTGAAAACGTTGTAGACACGTTCTTCTCGTGGTTGATGAAAGACGTCGAGGATATGATGAAGGTGGTACGACATAACGTACAATTAATTATGTCCGATGATGACAATGTTGTGTTCACTAACGCCGCCGTTTGTCATTTGTGTGAGCGCCCTTTGACAGACGATGACAAGGTACGCAATCATTGTCATCTTACGGGGAAATTCTTGGGAGCAGCCCATAATAGCTGTAATCTGAGCTACAAGATGCCTCGTCATATCCCCGTCTTCTTTCACAACCTTCGTGGCTACGACTGTCACCATTTAATGCTTGGTTTAGGGAAATATAAGGACGAACGCGTATCCTGCATCGCGACATCCGGTGAGCGTTACGTATCGTTCTCCCTGGGTCCCTTGCGTTTCGTAGACTCCTTTCAATTTCTTAATCGCTCTCTGGACACACTCGTTACCAATCTGTCCGCGTCCGGGAGCCAATTTCCTTTGCTTAGAGAGGAAATGCTTAGACGGGGTTTCGATGAACAGACCAATCTGCTCGTACGCAAGGGGGTATACCCATACGAGTACGTTGACAGTATTGATCGGTTCAACGAAACAAGTCTACCCGCTCGTGAACACTTTGATAACCGGTTGATGGAATCATCTATTTCGGACGCAGATTACGAGCACGCACAAAACGTGTGGAGTGCATTCAATCTGCGTACGTTTGGAGATTACCATGATTTGTATTTGTTGACAGACGTAATGCTGCTGGCCGATGTCTTTGAAAGTTTCCGAGACATGGCCTTACGCGATTACTGCTTGGACCCATGTCATTTTTACTCGCTTCCCGGACTCGCTTGGAACGCGATGCTAAAAATGACCGGGGTCGAATTAGAACTGTTGACAGAAATAAATCTGCATCTGTTCCTCGAGTCTGGGATCCGCGGAGGCTGCGCGATGATATCCAACCGTCATGCAGTCGCTAACAATCCTCTGATTCCAGATCAGTACGATGTTTCGAAACCGACCTCCTTCATTCTGTATACGGACTGTAACAATTTATACGGTGCAGCCATGTCGCAACCACTCCCTTACGCAGACTTCCGATGGCTCGATCGTAACGAAATCGAGTCCTTGGACGTACGTAATGTGAGTGATGATGCTGACATCGGGTACATCCTTGAAGTCGACCTACACTATCCTAATACACTACACGACCTGCATTCCGACTACCCGCTTGCACCTGTGCGCCAGCGCATAACACCCGATATCCTTTCTCCCTTTTCCAAACGTTTACACGAGAGTATATACAGATCATCGTATAACGAATCAGTGTCATCCGTAGAGAAGTTGTTAACGACTTTGGAGGACAAACAAAATTACGTTCTCCATTATCGAAATTTGAAATTGTATTTAAGTCTTGGTTTAGAGCTGAAAGCGACTCATAGGGTGTTGTGTTTTAAGCAAAGCGCTTGGTTGAAACCGTTTATCGATTTCAACACCCGCAAGAGGCAAGCAGCCGTCAACAGCTTTGAAAAAGACCTTTTCAAACTGATGAACAACGCCGTATACGGCAAGTCGCTGGAGAACGTACGGAAACATATAGACTTTGAACTAGTCTCGAATGAACGACTGCTTCAAAAACTAGTTTCCACACCCAGGCTAAAACGTATGATTCGTTATACGAACGATCTGGTGGGGCTCTCACTTCGTAAAAAATCCATTGTTCTTTCTCCTCCCGTGTATGTCGGCTTCACGGTGCTTGACGTTAGCAAAACAATAATGTACGACTTTCATTATCGTTATGCTGTCGCCAAGTACGGCCGTAACGTTAAATTGTTAATGACAGATACAGACAGTCTGATGTATAGTATTCAAACATCAGACTTGTATGCAGATATGAAGAAGGACTTGCACGTTTTTGACACCTCGGATTACCCCACGTCTCATCCTTGTTATAGCCTTAAGAACAAAAAGGTTGTCGGACTGTTCAAGGATAAAACGTGTGGTCGTCCTATTAGAGAATTCGTAGGTCTCAGAGCGAAATGTTATTCGTTCCTTGTGGCCCACGAAGATCCTAGCAATGCGGGTCAAAAACGTGTGTGTAAAGGTGTGCCTCGAGTTGCTATTAAGAGGAGTCTGCGACACGATATGTATCGCAAGTGTCTCACTGATCATTGTCGGTTTTCTGTCAGTGCGTTGTGTTTACGTAGCGATCATCATACGTTGTACACGATGCGTGTAAATAAGCAAGCGTTGTCACCGTATGATGATAAGCGCTATATATTAGACAATGGTCGTGATACCCTTGCGTACGGTCATTATCGGATACATGCCGACGACGATGACGACTCTGCTCCTCCACCTGCTAAAATTCCTCGTTACACCACTGGTTAACAACAAAAAAAAAAAAAAAAAAAAAAACAACAACAACAAAATTCTTACTGTGATATCTATAGTTATTGCCTCCTCACACTTCAGTTCGGACGGTAGTAAACGTAAGTTTATGTATTATTATTATTATTGTAACGATATTTGTGTTTATACATATTAGTTCGTAATGTGTGGTTTCTTTTTTTCAGACGATAACTATTTCTAGTAGTCTGTGGGCTTTCCTACTATATATATATTTTGTAACAGCACTAGTTCTGCATGTACCTCGTTAAGGTAACAACCTACATTACTAATTTTTTATCACTGTGTGTGTTTGAATGTAGTGCAGATTCTAATTTACAAAGTTTTGATGAATGGATTTTTAATTTATTTCACTATACGCCTCTGAACCTATATGTAATTATTTGTAAACTGCGTTACCTGTTGCAGCAAACGATAACACTAGAACGATTATATTATTATTATTATTCAGTGATATATATATACATACATACAATTTACTTATTAAACACTTCAAGGATTGTAACGTCTTACAATGACTATAGCATATTTAGATCTGTTATCTGTTTTATTGGACCTACATCTACATGATTCAACCCAAACGTGTACACGTCGTATGTATGTGTATGATTACGTTGCGTTTGCGTCTGTGTGTGTGCGCGTTGCGTGTTTGGTTACGTTGCGTATGCGTATGTATGTGTGTGTGTGTGTGATTACGTTGCGTATGCGTCTGTATGTGTGTGCGCGTTGCGTGTGCATCTGTGTGTGTGTGTGATATTTAACATGATTTTAATGTTGTTGCATTGTTATGTTGCAGGTTGCTTCTCCTACAAGTACGACACAATTATATATAAACTTTCGAAAAAATATCAATTTATAATGTATTTATTTAATTGTGAATTTTATATTGTGAATGTTAAAATATATATTTAATCATTTAAACAAATTATGACTTTATTTTATTTCACTCTACACCTCTGAACATGTGCACAATTAATTTATTTTTGTGAACTGTTACATCAGAAGATTTGTATGAATTTCAACCACCGTTTTCATGTGTATGTATAATTTTAATTTATTTCGCTATACACTAGCGTTTTGACAACGAGAGAGAGAGAGAGCTAAAATTATTTATTCATCACACCGACTACTCAATGTACGAGAGGGAGACAGGAGAAAGGGTATCAAACCTTGCATAGTTGAAACGTGTGAGAGTGAGAGAGAGAGAGAGAGAGAGAGAGAGAGAGGACGTTAATATTTGTCGGGAGAAAGGGTATGAAACCTTGCATAGTTGAAACGCGTGAGAGTGAGAGAGAGAGAGGGAGAGAGAGAGAGAGAGAGAGAGAGAGAGAGAGAGAGAGAGGACGTTAATATTTGTCGAATAAATATAAACTTTCTAATTTCATATACATACAGTGAGAGAGAGAGAGATATATATAGAGAGAAAGAAAGAGAGAGAGAGTATCAATTATGATCATATAGTTTGAATTTCCCACCACAGAAGAGAAAAAAATGTTGACAACCCTGCTCATATAAATTTAATATACATTATAACACACGACAAATTTGAACTCATGCAAGGTTGGTACACCTGATCATATATTTTAATATACACTATAATGCATCGAGTTGGAACCACCCCCCACCCACCACCACCCACTGATATGAAATAAAAAAACCTTCCACCCGACACCACCCCCTGATATGCAAATCAGCTTTCTTAAAAAAATAAAAAAGTATATTCACGGATGCTGGTGGTCCATTGAACCTCATCCCACCAAATCAATTTAATTAAAAAAATAATAACATCAAATTAAAAAAATAAAAAAAATAAAAAAATCAATTTAAAAAAATAAAAAAATTTATTTGCGGAAATTCACGGATGCTGTGGTCCATCGGGATGCTGCGGGTCCAGCGGTGGCGGCGTCATCTCTTAGATCATGTTTTTAATCGTTTTTTTATGTTTTTTAAGAAAGGCGGCATTCCTTTGTGGCTCAGAATCGGCATTTTCCCCCTACTGCAAGCAACACTTTTTCTTTTACAAATTAGTGCCCTAATTTGATAATTTGGTATTCGGTCAGCATCGCACGCTAACAAAATTAGAAGTTATATCAGACTTCCGGCGGGACTAACGTACTTTGTACGCGACTACGTTGCAGTACCGTGCCTGACTGTTTTATCTGTAACTGTCGATTTAAGGATGTTAGATGAATGTTTCAACAGAAACCGGACCTAGAATGTAAACAGAAGAAATGAATGAGTGTGTGTGTGTGTGTGTGTGTGTGTGTGTGTGAGAGAGAGAGAGAGAGAGAGAGAGAGAGAGAGAGAGAGAGACAGACAGACAGGCAGGTGTAGATAGACGAATAATATCTTTGTGTTTCTTTACTGTATGTAGGTCAAACCTACACACGTCAAAAACTGTAGGCGGGATGACAAAGGATGAGTAGACAAGCATGAGTAACATCTTTCTATTCCTGTGTTTCGGCTTCGTTAAAATGCATTATGATAGAGACAGTTTTGTTTATATGAAGGCTACTTTCTTTACATTCTGTATTTTATAGTTCATCCTCCTGTTTGAATGAAGTGGAGACTAAAGAATTTCTCTTCAAATAAGTTTTCTAAAACCGAACCTATAAGTAGGACACAAATTGAAAATTAATTGTAGTAAAACATCCAGAAAACCCTTGAAATCACAAGAACAATCAAATATATGAACATATAGTTCAAAGATTCCGTAAACTGAAAAGCAGAATTTTCCATGTCAACTGTGTGATAAGCTTTCATGGGATTCCAATTTGGCGTATTGTAGCAGTAGACACTCTACTTGTCTCGGAATACGCATCGTTTTTAAGAAGTCAAGGACTTCTTGACACTACGGAAGTTTTAAAACTGGAAGTTTAAAGATCACAGTAGAATTAAATAGTTCCAGTTTCCAAGCCAGCTTAGGTTGGACCACCGTGGGTTGGACAAGACGACGGTGAGGCATGAAATGGATGGGCCTGTGATTATGAAGAAAAATAATCACACGTTATGAGTGATTTGTCATTAGTTCACGAAATAAACATGATTATTTACTAGAGTAATGAAATGACCGCTTTTTTGGTTTGATCTCTCTTTTTATAATGAACAAAAATGGATCGAAATCTTTGTCACCTAAAGATGTTAGAAAATGAAAATGCTGTCAGTTCTTGTTACACAGGAAGTGGTTACCATCACAGGAGGTGATGGTCGCTGAATCAGGAGATGGCCGAAAACTTTCAACTAAGAAGAAAAACTATTATCCCATAGTTGGCAAAACTACCACCGAGTGTAGGTTTCCCTCCCATGACGAAGTTTGGATAACTTAACAATGTTAGCATACAGTGCTTAAAATTCATAAGAAAAATGTAGCCAAAAACATTGTTAAAACGTCAAGTATACCTATACATTGCTGTTTGATGCCTTCTGTGCTGACACTATTGACAAAGTCAACAAACTTCTTTATTACGAATAGAACAACGAGCCAATTAAAGCTACTGAAAGTCGTAGGGACGAAACCTGTTAAATACAATCTGCGGCGCTTACACAGAAGTTATTAAGTGACAGGAAATCACTTCTCAACTCCTACAGACAAAACAAGAAAATCTTTCGCTACAGAGTTCAGTAAGTAAATGCGAGTGAATATGAAAATATTTAAACTGAATTCACAATCTTTGGATTCAAAAAAGTCTACAAAAACAGTATGCACTGAACAAAAGGCGGTGTAATTTTCAACGAGGGCGAACTGGCTGATTAAGCATTTGGTGATACTGAAAATAGAGATTAAAGTATAAGAATTAAGTAGAAGAATAAAAAGGTGTTTATAAGATATGTAAAACACAAAAACTAAAAATCCGTTCATTAAGCATTCAACAACGAAAATCTTCCTAATTCTAAATAAATAAATAATATAAAAATTAATAATTTATAATAATAATATCTTTAAAGCAGAAATTTCTTTCTTTACCTTAATAAAATCAAGTAATTTTATTTATTTTTAGAATTATATTTAACGTTTTCCAAATATTCACTTTAATTTTCAAGCTACGACTTGCAGTATATAGCGTGTGTGTGTGTGTGTGTGTGTGTGTGTGTGTGTGTGTGTGTGACTTAGCGATAAATATGTGTGTATGAATAACCATTCATACAATATATGTAAGAAGCGATATATGTAAACGAACTTAGTGTATATAAATAGGTTAACGAACTTAAGGAAACTCATTTTATTAAAATCAAATCACATAAGTCGTGAATGATTTGAAATAAATAAAATGTGTATATAAATGAAACATGTATAGGTACGTATTCAGGTATTTATCTTTATATGTACTAACATACATAGTACATACAGGTATAAGTTACAGGTATTGTACTAACATTTATCTAAACATTAACTATTAAATTTTTATTTAAAATTATCAATTACATTTTATGTATATACGTAATTAAAAATAATGTAAGCGATACAAACATAAATGTGCTTATAAATATAAATAATATAAATATAATTATATTTAAAAATATAAAATAGATATAAAAATGTGTGTTAAAAGCATAACTATATTTTTTATAGAAAAACATTTCTTTAAAGAAAACACAAGTCCTTACTAAAAGGACACACACACACACCATGAGTACACAAATATATTTATATTTATGTAATAGTAACAAATGATATCAGACTTATTACGATAGGAAAAAATTTACGTACATACTCATATTTCTTTATGAATTGTCACTAAAACAATTACGTTGAGATATATAAATCACACGAAAACCTGTAAAGAGTAGGGAAAAGTCGAATAATATAACTATACATCTCTCTGTGTGTGTGTGTGTGTGTGTGTGTGTGTGTGTGTGTGTGTGTGTGTGTGTGTGTGTGTGTGTGTGTGTGTGTGTGTGTGTGTGTGTGTGTGTGCAAATTTAGTCTTTTATTTTTATTTACATATTTTTATTTGTAAAAACAATCACATATTTTTTTATTTACTTCAGTGTTGATCCGGAATTGATAAAGCAAATAAATTCACGTTTGTATTTATTTATTCGTTCTATTATTTTATAAAGCTGGTCGTAGATAAGTTCTGTTTATACACGTTAGTGTGTTTTTTTAATTTGTTTTCAGCTGTGAAGCCTTTTCTGTCTATTTGCGTCACGCGAAGCCTCTCTGCCAATTATTTCATTAGATACCATAGTTCATTGCCTCTCGTCACGTCATTGCCTCTTTTCCTCTTCTCTCGGATTCTGGTTCCACCAACGATAACCTCGCAGAGATCTTACTATTTTTTAAGTGCAGGTAAGCTTACTCGTTTTTGTCGAATTTCAATAAAAGTGTTTGTAGGCTCTCAAAAACGCTATGAGATCAGAATTTTAAACAGGTTATTCAATAATACAAACATCTGAGTCACCTCATCAACGTGATTAGGACTTTCATTATAATTTAGGATGCTTAGTCGTGCAACAGAAATCTGTTGAACATCAGAAATATACATGCTTCGTAGAGCTACGTTAAGAAATATTAATCTTCTGTAAAAACATGATGAGATCGAGTCAGATACTTGCGTTTGGATAACACCTTTATTCAGTGTTTATTCGGTGTTTTCAATAATAGGTAAACGCCAGTTATTTTGGTAGGACATAAGCTATGTCTTTGCTAGTTTGAACTTGACCTTGACTTCCCAAAAATATGTAACGTGGTATTGCAGCTGTTAAATTAAGGACAAAATATTCTGTATTAATCCACCGTTTGGTGCTGCATAAAATGTTTAGATTGTTAAAGACTGATTGATTTGAAGGGTAATTTGGAAAGTCGTACAATTACATTGGCAGTAATATAGATTTTTTAAGTTTAAATATAAAACCTTAATTAGCCCAAGTTTAGAATGTGGAAGCGAAGCGAAACTTGAATCCTTTACAAATCCATAACTGATCTGCTGGATAGATTTGAAAAAAGTGTTGAGGAAGATTATACATAGTCAATCTATGAAAACGGAATTCGGTAATAGGAAAAACAGAAAAGTGTGTGTGCTTCAGCTCCTTCATTAATATTCGTGATATTGAAGACAGCAAGACACCAAAATAATTACAAACGGTATTTTAGGCGGAGTGTAATCGAGAGGAAAATCAAGAGCCGGTAGAAGGATAGTGTGTTGGTTGATCTCAACCAGTAAAAATAAGTCTCACTTTCGCTGACTTCAGACATAGATGGCGAATGTCACTCCAGGTAAGTACGATCTATCGCAGATTGCTGAGCGCAGTATTGCATATGGCTAATGAATAAACAAAATTGAAGTTGTAAATCTGCAAATCGATATTGTTAAATATCGAGACTTTCAGTACAGCATATGAAGATACGAAACAAAGACGTACATAGCCTTAACACCCGTTCTTACTCCTAATTACATAGATTCTCAAACTGTTGTTACAGAAAGTGATAGTATAGTGTGAAACCTGTCTAACTGATTAATAAATAATTTATTATGATTGTAGCATATTCAACAAAGCACGTCTTTTAAATTCATCTAATTCACTTAAACGTATTCGGTTTGACAGTTGTAATTTATTCATATTTATGCAATTTAGATTGATTTTTTATCGTTAATACGTTATTATTGCCCTCTATTAATCACAAAGGTTGGGCCAAATCTGTTTATTATTAATAATTACAGGATTTCGTCATTTCTTTAACTTTTGCGTATATACGGTAAATAATTTTACAGAGTTTGGGAAATGAACTTGGAACGAACTGATCTACCCGTTGTTTGATAGAAATTTTGGTAACTATAAAAATATAATTGACAGTCGTAAAAGCAACTGTTTTTAGACCGATGATTGACCGTGACAGCTTGTAATTTTTAACAAGCCGATGAGAGCTGAAACGCACAATTTTTGGAGCAGATAAAAGAATATTCAAAAGTACTAGGGAGTCGTTGATCATATTCCACAAACTAGCTTTTCCTAGTGTTTTAACACTGCTGTGAACCACGTTAATGTAGTTAATTGTACGTATTCAGATGCTGGTAATTGTACGTATTCGGATGTTGCCGATTGTAGGTAAAATTCAGATGTTGTAGAACAGAGCGTGTAAGCCTATAGCCAAATCATTCATTATACTACATTATACATAGATTAAAAGTTGTTAGTCATGTTTGACAGAAAAAATTTCCCATATACATTATATGGGATCAGTGAGATTAAAAATACTCAAAAATAAAAATAAATTTCTTATAAATGAACAATTTGCTTTAACTTTCCTTGGAGAAATAAAGTTTCAGACAAGGAAATCTTTTTTTTTTAAGTTGCAATAATTGTACTTACTTTAGTGTTTTTGCTACAAATGTATTTTGACAATTTTAATCGTTTTAATAATAGACTATAGTTTTTACTGGCTTTGGTTGTTTAGGTGAAAAATTCCCGTTAAATATAAACAAAGTTCTTAAACACAAAGTAAGTGTTTCGTATAATTTGATATAAACGACTTTCTGTTTAAATGTATCATCTTTTTAAACATTTAAAAAAATATATTATGTTTTTATATTTATTTTATTTATGCTGTGTATATTTGTGTTATATATGTATGTGTATACGTATTTACCCGTATGTTATTTTATATAGGAATGGAAACAAATTCGATTATTCGTTACTCATTTAGAAACCTCTGACGATTCAGATATATCCTGTAAAACGTGCGTCAGGTTAACATAAAACGATAAAAAAATAATAATTCTACTTGCAAAAGTAATTATATTTTAATAATATATAGGCTTATAGTATACATTAAAAAAAAAGTCAATATTTCGTATGCATGTTAGAAAGTTTTAATGCGTGTAGCGCGCGCGCGTGTGTACAGTTTAATTTATTTTATGTTAAATAAATTTTGTATTTGTGTTTATGTAATTAAAAATTGGCAATAGTTAAACAGATTACGCTCATAAAAATGTATAAAATAATTTGTTGAATCCTGTCTAGCTGGTGCTAGGTCCAGTGATTAAGAAGAAAGTGTAAATGATTAAGAATACTTTGGTATATCAGAGTACCAGATGAAGATGAAAATCGAGATTGCTTTTTCCTGCTGCATAAACGGATCCTAAACATCGTCGGCAGTCGATTCGCCCGACGGATAAGGAAAGAATAGATCACGAACAAGGAAATGCCCTACGTTTATGAACCTGTTCCACTAGCAGAAAATTATTATTGGTAACTTTCACAACTAGTTATGTATTAAAGTTATTAAAACTTTTTAAGCTATATGTCTAAAACTGTATATATTCGTTTTCATTTACTGCTAATTACTTTCTGTGAGTTATTGCCATTATTTGATATTACTAAAACTATTACTTTATGCTTTAATGCATATAGTATTTAAAACATGATGACATTTTTCACATAGACCTTAGATGTGATCCATGAACGGACAGACTTTTTGTAGGCTGCCGGCTAGAAAGCTAGACGTCTGTCATGATTTCCTTATATAAATTCAAACTATGTCAAAAATTATCATTGAAATAATAATTATTATGAAACTTTATTAGATAACTGTATTTAGTTTAAAGACCATAATTATATGTATTTTTTGTTTTTCTTTGACGAAAGTAGAAAGTAATGTGCACAACGTATTCTGTTCATAAGTTGCTCTACTCTGCGCAAATATACATGTATGTCCTAAAATGAAATGCGCATTCGCGCGAGTGTGCGTGTTTGGAGGGAGACCGTATTACTTAAGAACGGTGTTTTTTATACTTATGTAACTTTCTTTTTTTATCCACAGTCATATAATGGAAGTATCTCAATACTGTAAAGTTCTTATTCTGGCCGGCGCATCCGTCGCAGAATACTTTAAGATTTTCAACAGATTCATCAAGATAACTATGAATAAAGTTGTCAATCATGGAGACAACATCGTCCGCTCCCTTTTACCCCACAGTTTGATCGTATGAAAAAAAAATGGATTCGCCGCTAGCCAAGACATGAACATTAAATAAATAAAAAGAAAGCTGGCGTCTGAAATACACTTCACTGGTTGAAATATCGGGGAGTGAAATATTGCGTCCAAAATCCACAGCGATGGCGTCCGTTTTCACACTTTTCCTACTTTCATTTTTTGCATCTCTTTTTCGTCTGTAAAACCATTCCGTCTTTAGTTTATGAAGCTTCATTTGGTTTTGGAGGTCGCTTAAATCTTTTTCCAGTTGAATACGCGAATCCACTGAGGAATTTTCTAGTGACTTCTGTAGCATTGTTTCTTTAGGTTTTTGCTCGTCACACGTTGCACAAGTGTCCATTCTAGGATAACCGAAAGCTATATTAAAATTTTCAACGAACGTCTGCCTAAAGTTTTCGTACGATATTTCAACTTGTGGATTTTTTTCTAGAAAGAGGGCGAGCAACTTTTTAACATTCAGGTTTTCAGACAAATAAACTCTTTTTGAATCGTGTAAGCAATAATGAGCTTTTCTTCCCTTTAAAGAACCAAAAAAGTCCATTAATGCCTTTTAAGTTTCATCGGAAGTTTTACGGGGTCTATTTTTGTGCATGCCTCTCTTATCAGTAGGGGGTTTACCAGTTAAAGCCAGTGATTGTTTTATAGTTTGTACTCGACGATTTGTGAGGCCAAAAAAAGAAATAAATGCTTTATAACAGACTTGTAATTCTTCAACTTTCCCTTCTCGCGGTACACGAACCTTGTATTTATAGGTAAAGTCGTACAGTTTAGCCTCTTCTAAGCTTTTTCTAGGTCTTCGACGCTCTACAGATTGTACAGATATCAAGCCCGATAAATAAGAATTTTGACTATTTCTATCGGTTAAACCATTAAAAGTCGTAATTAATTCGAAACGTTCCTGAGGGCTGACATTTCGAAAGCACTGTAGCCTGGTGCATTTGCATTGTTCTTCGGTTTCATACGTCGTGTTCCTCAAACGCTTCGTTGCATCCCGCTCTCTGCCCGTCTTACGTCGTTTCTTAGTAGAAGGGGCTTTACAGGCACTACTTTCTTCATTACTAGAACCACTGTCACTCATTTTACACAACACTGATATTTAATCACAAATATTGGAAACACAAAACTCGAACAAAAACACAGGAGCTGTGCACAGTACCGACGCAGAGCACTGACTAACAGGCAACAGCCGCCTGGCCGGCCGATAGCGGCGAGCGTGTTGTAACTTCAATGGACCCTGATCGTTTTTACCTGGTAACGACTGGACTGTGATCGTTCTTCCCCTGTATACCCAAACATTCCGACGCTGTAGCGTGGATCCTAACCGTTTTTGAGCTGTATAACCACCACGTGACTATACTACTCGAAAAACTGGCTTCCATTGTTGGCAATATCTCAATTTTCATTTTTTTGGACCGTGATCGTTCTTCCCCTGTACCCTTCATATAGTAATAAGTAATACACACACACACACACACACACACACACACACACACACACACACACACACACACACACACACACACACACACACACACACAGTTTTCTTCCCCTAGCCTTTGATGCCCTAAGACCCAACTGCAAGGCAGCAGAAAATATAATCCTATAACAATAGAACGCAGTATTCCGACTAAATCCACACACACACACACACACACACACACACACACACACCGGTGCTATGTACATATTATGTTAATATAACACCTTAGTTTTACAATTTACAATCATATTACGAGAGAGAAAAAAACCACAGACTCGATAAATAAATTGTCCAAGGAAGACTACCCGCGAGAATTTCAAAGAGAGGTCATCTAGTATCCTTCATATTTTTAACACTGTAGCAGAAGTGGTAGAATAACAGACTCAACATTCGTGGTTCACGGCAATGTTTACAATTGTAACAACTGAAGAGCTCATACTCGTCATATGAAATAAATTTTAACAAGAATTTCACTAAAAAATAACTTTTGCTCACTACTTTTATGGGAGATCCTGCGACAAGCTTTCAAAAAAAAAAATTAAGAAAAATATGATTCCGAATGTTAATGAAAGTCTTTTTCTCTCTCTACGCTTAAGTGTAGAATTTTATCTGTCTTCTCAAAATTCCATATCACAGTCTGACAGCTTAGAAACTCAGAAATAAGTAGAACACATTTTCTTTGTTTCTAATCAGCTTTTACGTTCCGCCTTAAAAGTAAAATTTCTATTATTGACATAGAAATACAATGTTGACATAATCAGTTCCAAAGCTGTCATACTGAAGGAACACAAATAGCCGGCCAGACAATGGAAAATAAAATTCATAGCTGTCGGGAAAACAACACTGCTGGCACGTTTTACGAGAGTTAACAGGTACGCTACCGTTAACTACTGTGGCGCGCCCAAGCTTGACGTAGTATCAAATCAGTGTTTATTAGAACTCGTTACATTAATTGACGCAGTATAACGATAATGCCACCGTAAATCAGAGCGCCTGTCTTTACGACTCTGAACGTTTCTGATGTGTAATAGAAACATACTCAGGATATTAATTGATTGTTTCTATTTGATAATAACATATGCTAATGCTGTTTTCGAAATGCAGAACATATTAGTTCTGCAAGAAAGTACTTCTACGACAGACCGGAGAGATTGATGCCTAAGAAAACTCATGAATAACTTATAGTATTCGCTACGTGTTATCCAAGTTTGACCGTGATGTAAGGCCTAAAAGGAGAAGGACAGACAAGGTCACACATTAACAGCTTTGGAAAAACATCGCTCAATCAAGCTTTTTCTTTAACGAAAACGCTTTCATCTCTTCGCTTTTTTGTCTGTGGTCGTTTATAGAATATTTCTCCAGACGTTTCGGCTTCACCTGCCTTCGTCAGTGTTAATCATGATTGCTCCAATATCGATCGTGCCACTGGAGACTACAATGTACTACTCAAGAAGGCCCCGGTGAAACGTCTGCTGGAAGAACTTCGACCGCAACACCCGTAAAATTAAACAATGAGAATTGTTTAACTCCTCTTGTGAAACACTCACAAGATTGTCGCCTTCGTCAAGACGGATTCTGCCTCTGGTCCTTCCTGCTCGACGATACTATCCAGGAGTACATGCATTTTTATTTTGAAGTTGTACTGGAGAGCCGTGTTTGTTATTCAGTCATTTTCCATTCGGAGCATACGCCCTCTCCTTCTCTCCTGTCCTCTAGCGAAACTCCGAGTTCTTGCCTTATAACCTTCATTTTGGAGATGTGATCGCGTGGGTGTGCAGCGTTTCAGGCTCTTATAATCATCTTTGTTGATTGACCCTTTGTTCGTCTACTTTCTTGATTACCTAAGCTTCACTGCAATGTGTACATGATGGCACTATCGACACTCGGAAGATGTACAGATTAGGGAAACGTAGAGACGAAATTCCCAAGCTTCTCTCTGCCTAAGACCGTTGTTCATGCCCCTGTCCTGCTGCCCAAACGACGACTCTAAATCCGAGAAGGCCGATAAAATATGCAATCGATGTTGTACCGGTACCCCTACTCCCTCAACGGTTTAAATCCTACGCACAATAATTATTGCTTTTTGTACTACCGAAGTAGTTCGGGAAATAGGCACGGTAGGCCACCTTGTGTGAGCGGATCGGCATACAAGAAGTGTAGCGTTGTCAGCACAACGCTTAGCTGCACATAGGTGTAACAGAGACTCATTTTCACTGTCTAAGTTGACCAGGGGGCTACAAAACGCATCTTGATTTTACGGAGCGCCCACGATTTGAATCTGGGACCTCTAGATTAGTAGCCAAACGTCTAAATACCAGATTAATTGTACTACAACTTCAAAAGAAGCCCTCGGAAAGTACATATGTAACGGTAACAAATGTGGTACTTAGAAGGTATAAATATTGTTTATTAGTTTAGAAAAATGGCTAAGTGAATGTTCGGTACATGAGTACAAACCATATCCCCCTCTACCTTTTCCTCGTCACCTACTCTTTTGCCCTAGTGAGGCTTCGGCGGTACTGTTAGGTTTCAATGTCTATTTGTTCTTTCCAGAACTTTATATCCTCTAGAGAATGTCCCGCTTCTTCCTTTCGCCTATGTTTTAGCGCATCTCTCTCTCTCTCTCACTCTCTCTCTCTCTCTCTCGGTATTTTTACTTTTTCTTGCTGTCTATTGTAACTTACTACAAGCTTTTCCATTTCGCCTGTCCCAAGTTTCTTAGACGGGACTTATGAATTTACTTTAGCACCCTTCTTTATTTTTCTGCAGCTTACTTAACAAGAAAACATTCACTTTACATCAAGAACATATCGATCCCAATTAAATTCAAAACTGTAATACGCAGAATGTTTATAGAATTTCATCTTCGTGGTCTTCGTTCGGAATGTTAGCAATCATGAACACTAACGTATTTTTTTAAGGTGCAGATCCGAGAAGTTTAATGCTGGAATATCTATACAAGTGTCGATAAGTTACTCAGCGTGAATAGCTATAGATCCTTAAGAGAATTTCATAGATCCTGTCGTCTTCTTCATAATTTTCTTTACAAGACGATTTAAAGCAGCCAGTATTTTTCTCTTCTTAGTATATTGATGTTTTCGTCTCTTAATTTGTAATATAACAGCTTTATTTTTTTTTCATTCTCGTTAGCCCTTTCACGTTCGTGATTTTCTGTACTCACGTTATTCTCAATAATTTTCACTACATCCGTAGCTCAAACGCCTCTATTTTCCTGATATCTTCATTCTTCATCGTCCATTTCATAGTTCAGCACAGACAGAACACAGAATCTCGTAAGCTCTATTTTTAGTTCAAAACGTAAGTCTCGGCCGCTGAATATTCCCTTCATATTTATGAATCTGTTTCTCGCTTATTCAAGTCCGGTTATTTTTTCCGATCTATCGTTGTTTTCATTCATAATTGTTCCTAAATAATTGTATTTTCTTACTTCCACGATTTGTATGTATTAATTACCTGATTCTTGATTGTGATGTATAAATTACCGATATTCTGTGTCAATTTTTACATTGGATAAATTTTGGTTTATTCACTATTAGAGACAACCCGTATTCATCACTAACTTCTACCACTTTATTGATTAGCGTCTATAAATTGTTGTAAGTTTCTGTTAAGATATTAAGGTATGTTAAGACAACCATATTATCGGCATACCTTGACTTATTTATTGGTATTCTAATTATTTTTAAAGGTATATTCAGATCATCTAGTGCCTTGGTTATGTCTTCTGAATAAAGATTGAAGAGGTTGGGAGATAAAATACATTCGTGCCTTGTACCTCGGTTTATTTTGGTTACTAGCAGAATCTAGCCGAACGGACTTTGTAGGGAATTAACCAATGCTAATGTATTAAACAAATTTAAAGTTAATGATTTGTACTACAAGGAGTTCTTCCTAGAGTATTTATTTATAAATCCGAAAATTGCCCACTTTTCCTGATAAAATTGTCGGAGACTGAATAATCCAGTCAATATTTCTTGATTTGCTTTGATACCAACTTCAAAGATTCAGTTTCTTAGCACATAGACATCTGGACATATTTCTAAAGTGATATCTGGACAAAGTTCTAAAGCTGTGGAAACAAACTCTCTTGCCTATGACGCAGACATATTTAGCTACCTTTTTGGATATACATTTTGAATACTATTTTGTATAACGATGATCAGGTTATTATTCAGGAGAATGAAGATAACCGAGAAAAATCCATCTCTCTTCTTGGTTAATTTATATCTGGATACAACATGGAAGTTTGTACAGTTAAGACCAAAGTGATGACTTTTAGAGGGACGGACTCTGTCGGATCAAAAATAATAATAAATGATACAACAATTTATCACGAATCACACTTCCAATAATCTGGGAAATGACATCACCTACTGCAACGTTAGTCACATAGATATTTAACTTACCTAGCTCAAGTCAATCTGCAGTGTTACAAAACAGAATTTAGGCGGGAAGAGAAGAAAGAAGAATCAGATAAACTTTTGACGAGTCATGGGAGTTCTTAATATGTTGTACGTGTCCGATATTGGTTAACAACGCAAAGAGACATAAGTAGGATCTAAGCTTTCGAAATGAAGTTACAGCGTTACGCGAAGGAACATAGGCCTACATGGCAGGACAGAATACGTAATGACGATATACGCGGAGAACATAAAATTTCCTCATAAAATTACAAGGTTGTTGAATATCGAAATACGTGCCTGCAGCATGTTTAGGAAACGTGGCCGCCAGATTGCTTAGGCAAATACTCTTTAAAAAACAAACGAAATCGGCGACTGCTTAGAAGAGCGTTGGAAACGAAAACATGAACCTGCTGACCGCAAAAGCTGATCTTTGCTGATCTAACCTTTGAAAGTAGAAGAAGCATAAGAAGATTATTAGCAGTCTTGTCACGAAGTTATTGTTTGGTCAGGCTGTGCGTAAAGCTAATAACCTTAACATACAGGCCTAAGTGTTCGTGAATAGTCAGTAATCACAACGATATCGAATTTACCAAATTATGACAATCAAAAGCCGAAAGGAAACGCAAGAAATGGAAGGCAACACGTTACGTGTAACCGTTCTGTAATAACCAACAGGAAAACTGGTAACTAGTCAGCAAATCTCGAAAGCAAACTCGATAGGTTCATGAGATAGGATCTTTCCTTGTCACTGTACATAAAGAAATTAGTCGAGTCTATTGATCATAGTCTAGGAGTTTGCTGGTTTGGGAAAACTCTCTGTTAATAAAAAAACAAAACCTACGGACGGCCCCATCAACAGAACTCTAGCCCGAGCAACTAGTGTTGCTCTTTTTAGAACTACAACCGGTCATGACTACCTGGCCTCCCACCTGCACCGCATCGGCGTGTTGTCGTCTCCTGAGTGTGTTCTCTGTGGATATGCTTCCATGAATGCGGATCACCTAATTACATGTCCTGCCTTGCTCTCAGACAAGCAGGTCCAGGACGAAGATGATATGGCAAGGCTCTCACGTCTCTACTGGTCAGCGCGCCGCCTAATGGCCCAACAGCCAAGGGCGGGCGTTGGCTAGTAAGTAAGTAAGTGTTAATAAAAAAACACATGGAAGTGTTGTACTGATATACAGTGTTTGGTGACAGTGTTAATTATTTGTCTCTTTAGTAATTTAAAGACACTTTTTTGACATGACTTTTTGAGACACAGTTCAATTATGCAAGACATATTTATATCACTCCGATTTAATTAGCAGTAATTATGATTGTGTAAGCATGATAAGGTGATTATCAGGTCAAAGGACCACCGGATTATCTAGTTATGTTTGTGACAATGTAGATAACGATTTATAAATAAAGGAGCTCCTGATGAAACTCACTACCGTCACAGTTGAGAAAGTAGTCGAGGGTCAATTTGACGCTGTAATATTGCGGTTGTTTTTCACAGTATTTAAATCAGTATAAAATAATTTATTTGTCCTCATGGAGTTAAATTTATTAGGGGTTTGTATAAACAACTGACCTAAATAAACAGAGAATAAAAGATAAATATATTTTGCATGTCCGCGCCCCCCCCCCGCCACACATACACAGACTGCATGACCAGTTACGCAGTATGTCTTATGAAAAACCGAAATAACATTAGGACGTCTTCTACAGTTTAGAAAAGAAACAGTTTATATAAGCATAGGTCCCTTGTATTCATGTTCAGGATAGCAATATTTTCGCACTGGTTTTCTGGTTTACCTGCATGAAAAAAAGTCTGCATTAAAATTCTTGAGCCACAATTTGTTGGCAGAATTTAGCGTGATCTAGTATGTGCAGCCTCCTACCGACTTCGTAATATGCCTAAATTAAATAATCTTACATTTTTATAAACTTTATCTGCCGTAACAGATTGTTTGACCGTGAAGTTAAACATTCTGTGATGCACTTGATCATGTTCGCTACTAGGAAATCAACATATTCATATCGAACTGCTGTAAAATGCAACAGTACATAAACTCTTACTAAAATTAGATAAATTTTTAAAATGTTGTAAAATTGTTATATTTAAAAAGCAAATTCCAGAACATTTTTATAGGCTTTTAATCTGAAAATTTATGGATATAGGTCCAGCACAATGTATCCAATAATTTATGAGAAACGTTTTACAAAACACAAAAAATTCTAGTAGAAAAATACAATTTATTAGCTTGGTCATAAATGTAAATTGCTGAGTTCTCACTTAACAAATATAGATAGCCTATGTAGCAAAATTTATAAACCATCTAAGACTTAGCCTATGTAAATTTATATATAAGTTAGTTAGATGTATTTCAATTATGGGAAAAATAAATTTATGTAAAATTTATAGGGTCTATAATTAAATTTAATTTAGAACATTTATGTGAGTAAAGTTAATTGGAAACAAATGAAAGTTTAAGATGCTTGCCTTTATTTAGAACAAAACAAACCAAAACGTAGCAGACAAATGTTATACTGTAATTTGAAACCAAAACATAATTCTTGTTTCATTAGAAAAAGACTGTAGAAACAAAATTGATTACACAAAAAATAAACAATTTTTATTACAAATTTACGACTGCAAAAATTACTCAAAACGTCCTTCCTAAATTTCTTATATTTTTACATAAAAATTTCAATATGGATAAGTTTCCTAACTTTTATTATGCAACATAAATAACGTTAATGGATCTAATTTAATTTCAATTACTTTAATATTTTTATTTTTAATTGTTTTTATTAATTTAAATAATTAATTTTGTTTCTATAATTTTATTACAATACAAAAAGATTTATGTTTTAATTCAAGAACTATAACATTTTTCTGGCACGTTTTAATCTGTTTTGTTACAAACAAAAGTGGACTTTCTTAAACGTTTATTTCTTTTAAAATGACTTTAATTACTTACATTTTCTCAGAATTAAGTTCTCTATATATTTTCTTACAAAATTTTATTTCTTTGTTAGTAATTTAAGAACGTAAATTTATGATAAATCTAACCAAATTTTTGTTTCTTGATTGCTAAATGTATTATTTTGTTTCTAACGTCTATCATCGTTACATTTGTAATCCACGCTACGTTTAGACCTCTACAAGTCAGTAAATGACCACTTCAGATTTGTAAACGAGAACTATTTATTGGATAATATAATAAAAATATAGTCACTAGAAACAGCAATAACTAAACGAATATGTTAAATAAGTTGATAAGTTATAAAGTTACATTCACAGCCAACACGTTCGTCGATCTCAACGCAAGAGATTTCGCAACAGACTTGAAATCTACAACAACGGTCATAAGTGATAAATTATGTTTAGATTAAACTAGTTTCAAAGATCGTACCTATGTGTTTTCCGACTCCAAGTTTTTGAGCTTTACAGTTTTCTCGGAAAGTATTAAACGTACAATTCTGGCGCAGTAAGAAATAACGTTTCCTAATTTTTCAGGTCAGGCAATGTATAATAACACCAACTTTGTGGCAAAAATTATATGTAAAGAACTTTAGTGTGAACTCGTTCTTTTGTAGGTCCAAAAAAGCGGCAGATTTGTACTTCGAAAACAAGTAGTAGTTTTTGTACCTATGTTTGTATAAACTACTGTCTTTACTTTTAATAATAGAACGTGTTCTAGAATTATTGTCATTACTTTGTTAGACACCTTATAAGTATGTCGACCTAAACTCATGCCTTCAATCGTAGCATTATCTGAACATTCAGTTGCCATAATGATACAAACTTAAAAACTGCATGTGTTCGTAATAATCGATGGGCTAATTTTGTTAAATACTGACGACTGCAGCAGCAGTCGCATTATAAATTTTTGGCACGAAATAAAAAGCTCCAGTTTTTCTTTTCAGGTTGGTTGCTTTGATCTTATGTCTTTTTTCTTTATTGGCATGACTGATGATTTTATGAGAAATTTTGTAATAACAATGGGTAAGCAATATTGTTACAGCAGGCGGTACTTATGTTGCCTTCCACAACATGTTGCCCCGATCGAGATCATCAAGTTCAACTAAGTAGCGAAGTGTAGAGTCCAGAGTCCAGAGTTGAACGGAGCAGCAGCTAGTCGTGCTCCGGTGGTCGCAGTGTCCGGGTAATACCCGATGACTGCATGTTGCCTGCTTGTTACCTTGGCTAGCGATCTCGCGCTTTCAAAGAAATGGAACCTCCATCGTTTTTTATTTTGGAGGAACAGGATGTTATTATTTTTCTTGGACCCTGGGACCTCGAAGAGACCCGTGACGGCAGAATGGGTAGCGAAGTGTAGTGCGTAGATAGAGTTATTGTACTGTCATGAAGAGAATTGTGGGAGGAAAGCCCGCGTTCTGCGCATGCGCCAGCCGTTTTTATGAAATCAAAAACATTCAGTGCTAGTCCACGGGAAATAAAAACTTTTTCTAAGTGTAATTTTATACTGCTTTCTTTAGATGAAAAACGCACACTTCACATTATTTCGATTAAAAAAAAAATACTAGCAGCTGTAAGTGTAGCCTCTTATTAGGGTAACACATATGCGGCAAGTTGCGCTAATGTCTGCAGATAGGGAAGTAGTTTGCTGACGTCACACCAGTTTTACTCGAGACCGACGAAAAAGACTTTCTCGTCAGCCTCGGTTTTACTCCCGTACCGTGAAAACTCTCTTTGCGCGTTATAGTAAATTCCACGTGTTTGCGTTAATTTCGAGACACAAAACAGATTTGACATATCGAAATGAAATATTTGGTGTACGCTCACACCTTCAAGAAAATTTACTAACAGTTTTACTAAACTAAACAGTAGGCCTACATTTTATCAAACATGTACGAAACGCGTTTTTCTCACGACTTTTATCGTGGTCACTTTGAAACGCTGTTTTGGCAAAACAGTGGTTAGTCACGCATTCATTGCTCGGCCGTAACTTAACCAGAAGAAACAACTTTGTCAACAAGCACCCCAAATACCCAAATCCCAATGTGAAAGATATTTAGATCTTCAGAACCGGAAGAGATGGAGCCACCTAATCTTTGCTTGGACAAAAATAACAAGATATAAACGTTTATGGCCTATCTGTACAGGGGATTGATACAAATAGATACTCAACAAAATATATACGCTGTTGAAACGTATGTACAGGTTACGGTAATGTTGATGGTAATATTGCGAGGAAAGTGGTTGATAGAATTAATATAAAGAATTATCAGTGTACCATAAACGTTTGGAATTGTAAATTGCATACTTTAAACAATCTGGTAAAACATTTGTTTGGTAAGTAAGTCAAACGTAAATATTTTCGTTGGCCTTAAGAATAATATCTCGATTACATAATTCATAAATCTATTGAAATAGAATTAAATATAAGAGATTTTTTTTAACAAGATCTGTTTTCCAGTTTTATCCCGTAAACGGTTAATTCACAAAAACTGTGTATAAAGTACAATAACAATAAACAATTCAAAGTGCAGAGTCTGCTGATATTTTGAATTAGCAAAAAAAAATTATTTTATTATCTATAATAAACGTCAACTGAGTCACGTCACGAATAAAAAATTGTTGTTCTCATGATAATTAGTGTGTAGTTCAAATTAACATAGTTTGTGTACCTTGAACTTTCGTATTTGCTGAAAAAACTTAACAATAGTTTTCCTCTAACCAAATGTTTACAATTGACAGTAATATAATAACAATAGTTATGGATGCAAGAATCGAAACATTGAGACACGGACATGAGATCCTACTGCTGTCTATACCTACCTCTTAATGTCTTAACTATAATATAACTTATAGTTGGGCGGGGAGCAGACATTTATTCTGTTAAATACGCGTGCTTTCACTGCAGCTATGTAGCATAGGTGCTGTAAATTTACTACAAACATAAATTTTTGTTTACAATCTAATATCACTTTCTTAATATGGTAGTAGGAGACCTTTATTTCGATAACATAACGTACACTTAAGAAAAGCACATTTTCACTTAAGAATAACTTTTAGAGTTTAATAAGTTTAAAACTTTAAAATACTGAGAAATTTGTCATAATTAAAATAAGTGCAATATTAGAGTTCTCATTCCGTTTTTATTATATGACGTAGTTTATTTTTATGACTGTGTTTTAGTACCTCGTACAGTATGGCTTTTTGATTGTTCACTACAATCGTCGCTTTAACAGGCGACATAAATAATGTAGGCACAAGTAAAAATGTCCTTTCAAGGTGGTTAATCGCTGACAGTGTTCTAAGTATCGTGTAACAATTTATTGCTTTTTTGAAATTTTCTAGTCCTAAGAGAAATTAATTTTTTAGTACGTGTACGCTCGAATATAACGTGTTACACATTAATAAACAGTAAATACTTACTATATGGAGGCAGTGCCGGTATTTAAGCATAGGCTACATGAACTACTTGGGCTACATAGGGGCCGGCACCACAAAAAACAACAAAAAAAGAACAGTCAACTTGCATAAAAATTATTTGGTTCGTGTTCCAGATAACAGTAGACGTTATTAGAGGAAAAGATTATGTATGATGTTATTAACATTACTGTCAATGGAGAGACCATGAAAGCAGCTCAAAATTTAGTTAATGCATGTGGCAATTATTTGAACAACAACCTGAGGAATGAACTAATTAATTTCAAGTCTTTTTGCAATAAATACCTCGAAGATGGTGAAAAGGATAAAACTTTCATCAGCCACGAGCGGTGGATGTACAAACTCCTTCTGAAAAGAAAGTCAAGGAATGTTTTCCTAACGTGGAAGTGGCACTTCGAATGTATTTGTCAATGATGGTTACCAACAGTAGTGGTGAAAGATCATTTTCGAGTTGAAACCTATTAAAAATATGCTCCGGACAACCATGTCAAAAGATACATGGTTACATGTTTTAAAGATTACATGTTTTAACTTTTTATCCCTTATGAGCCTAGAGAGTGATATTTTGAAACAGTTATCTTATGAAGATGTCATAAGTAAGTTTGTTAATATTAAGTGTAGGAGAGTGCGAATAAATCACACCAAATCCTAATTTTAAAGTAGTATACTACAATCTTTTTATGAAGCAGAAAAGTTATAATTTACTTACAGATTTGTACAATATAAACATACCCTAATACTTTTGTTCTTTTTAAAAATATGTTTAACTTGTGATAATTACAGTGACATTTGTTTTTACTTTTCCTACATTTTAGTTCTGTTTAGTCTTTTGATTGAAAAAAAAACGAGTGCCATCTTTCATTGTTATTTTCATAGATTCCAGAGTGCCATAGTACATTTAGATATCATGAAACCGTTAAATTGTTTAATATAGTATTGAAAATTAAAAAAAAAACAATGTATCCCAATTTAAATTGTACACTTAACAATGATTTTATCTACAGTTCTGGAAGACATATTTTTCAAAATTTTCCGGGGGAGGGACCCGGACCCCTCCTTTTACTGAGGGGTATTCCAGACCACCCCGGTAGTTGGGGGGGGCCCCGAACCACATGATCAGCCTAGGGGCCCACTAATTCTAAATCCGGCCCTGTATGGAGGTAGTTTATAGTGCTAAAAATAGGCTTTAGTTTAGGTGTTCAAATATAATACACATATCCACCTTATTAATATGATCGAAGTTGTTTCATCGAAGCACTCTTCATTATGCCGTAGAAATAAAGGCCCTTAGAAAGTTAGCAACAATAAATGTTGGAATATGCCAAGGAACAGGAAACGAATAATACTGAGAATTATAATTACGAATAATAATTTAAAAGAATTGCAAGGACAAAACATGGAACAGAGAACAGATAAAAACTCTCCATCTTTACTTCAGGTAATAGGTACTCTTGCAAATACTTGTTTTCTCAGTGTACCGGCGTATTTTCTTCCTCTGCATTTATACATTCATTGCTCTATTCGAATCCTGTTCAATCTGTTAAGGCGTCCTTTACATTTTCTTTTCTTTTTTCATTTCATTTCATTCTTTCTTTGCTTCCATTTTGCATTCTTTTTCTTTTACTTTCTCATTGATGCTAATATATTTACTTTTTTTCTTACATACTTGTTTCCGTATCCGTCAAAGTAGCGGTCCATCCTTCGCTTTTGTGAAGAATTTAATTCCTTGTACTTGTATTCTTCTTTTTCGTTTTGAGAGGATTGAAACTATAACAGTTTTATAGAACTGCTTGTAGTTGTGTGTCTTTTCCTGTTATGTTTTAAGAGCTTTATTTTTTATATAATTTTGCAAACCTATCAACATTTAGTTTGTAAGACGGGGGAGAAAATTCTGAACAAAGAAACTGTCAAGCGTATCAAATAAAAGACTACGCCCTTTAGTGCGTATAATCTGTTAAACTCCTGAAACGTAGTGGTGGCAGAAAATAAGAACATTAATCTTCCATTAGCAATACTGGTCAGAGCACTTCTCATGGAAATCTACGTGTCAGCAGCTTTAGTTTTACGGTTGTGTGTGGAAATCTTGGACTAAAAACGCTTATCAATTCTTACCTTTCTATTGTGCAAGTCACCAGCTAGTAGAAAAAGGAGGGAAAGCCAAAAGGTGAGGAAAAATTTTAATGAATATTATAATAATTATAAATGGATGTTATGTCGTATTTGTGTTGTCGTGTTATGTCGGGCGTTACACTCCGCGCACTTTATGATACTTACTGATGACTGGATCCTCTGCGTTGATGTCGTCCTGCAAAATAACTTAAGCTACTATGTGTTTGTGGGCGCCACTTGGAATCTTTTGTTCCAAGAAATTGTTATTAAAATTAAATTTTGATTTTCTTAGCAGTTAGTTTAATTCTATGAAAAATGTGAACAAGACAGTTTGAGTTTGAAAAAATAACGTATGTTTTAATGATTCTTAAAAAATCGTCTGAAGGACTAACATTCGTAAAAAAGTAAAATTGCAGAGTTACAAAAAATTATAAATTATTATTGACAAGTTTTTTCTCCAATCAAGTATCGGCTAACAAATATTTTATTTTACTCAGTTGAAAAGCATGAGTTTAATGTATGAAAAATCTTTACACTCAGGACGTGACTCCTTTGAACTACCAAGACAGATCAATAAGATGCTTTACAAAATTTAAGTGATTTGAAGGTGTGTGGCATGTGTAGTACAACTGTGTGACAAATATAACCAGGTAAAAATAACTTTAACTTTGAACAACTCACGTTCCGATGGGTAATTATTCTCGCACTGGACACTTCTCTCGGGTACGTTTTCAATCTCGCCTCTTCTTGTTGACGTTCCTTGTGCACTGATTTTATTTGAAAGTCAAAATACGGTTTTTAAAACTTCCGCACTTTCGTATAAAAATTTGGTAGTGAATTTACGCTTGAATCCCGCCGGCGAAAATCAGCTGTCCGCGTGGTTTCTAAATTAGCCGCCACAGCGCTGATGCTCCTCCTGCAGTTGATAGAAAGGCTTGGTGTACGTTACGTTATTGGGATTTTGTCAAAGTCAGTTTGTCTTAGCGAATACAGCAGAATTGATTCTCTATTAAAATTTTGGTCCCTCCTGGGCCGCTGATATTCTGGCTGCGTGTGTTCTATTAAATGTGCCGTGTTGCTGCTCTATTTCAGCAACACATTGGCTTATACTCTTGTAGAGGTTAAGTCAGTCTATTGTCAATGTACGGGAAAAGCCTTTCTGCGTTCCCACGTCGATTTCTCGTTCTTCGGTTTCGCCTCGGGTGTGATGATCAGTGTCGTGGGTGATGTGTCTCTTCTGGATTCAAAGCATGAAGTGTTTTTCGGTCGAATTTGGTCTTCCTTTTATACTCTGTAAGGCTCATTGTTTTAGCTTTTCGACATGAACTTCCGGTGTATTTGTGTAAAAATTCCTTCTAGAACGTTCGAGAATAACGAAATGGAACCTCATGGAACAAATTTGACTTCCGTAGAAGCTTTAGAACAAAAATTTCTTATTCTTCACACTAAGGATATTACAAAAATTATTCTGGTATTTGTCAAACAATTTTACATAACTACTTGCAATCTGCATGCCCTTACTATATTTGGATTCTCTGCTTTCAACTGAATCTAATGATACTAATTACGATTGGTTTTTGTATAAATTAACTATAATAAAATAACACAACATACAACTCTTACCTTGGAATGTTTCCATAAAAATTCAATTTTTTAAATAAAAAATTGTTATGAAGTTGTTTGGTTTCTTCTACAACATTAATACACAATATTATCATCTTTCTATACCAAAATAAATAAAGTTTAACACATATAATATATAAATAAGTTCAGTTTTACATGGTTCATGCCTATGGCCTAAGTTGTTGTCTCTGTTAAAATACAATAATTAGTCTTTTTTCCTTATTATATATGGGATTTTTCGAGTATACACTGAGAGTTTATTATATTGTCTATCTTTTGTGATACCTGGTTTATCCTGATACATATTATTTTTATTGTAAGCCTACTTAGCATCATATTGGTTTGCCTAAGTGATTCTTTTCTTGGTGTGACAAATTTCACTCTCGTAAGTCAAATTCTTTAATAATTGAGCTTATTTTCAACTGAGTATGTTTTTTTTCATAGTACACTAAAGGATTGTACCCTTTTCTTTTATTTTTGTTAACATTTTGCAATCATTAAGTCAAAATGACTGTTTTTTTGTGATGGGTCCTTGGCTTCAGCCAGATCTGGTATAGGTAAATAGTTTCCTAACTCGACTATTCAAGTGTTTAAGTTAGTCAAATATATTAGTATAGTCACATTATATTGTATTTCAACTTTATAATGCAATTTGGTTGCATTTTGTCAACATTAAATTCATAAATATTACAATATTATAGGTCTACTACATGTTTTCAGTTACTACTGTTTTTGGCTATTTTAACTGATTTTTATTCACTTTACAGCTTTTTTTATTTAAGATAAATTGTTCATCTTTGTCTACTTGACAATTACGTATAGTTTTTATCTCAATTCAATAATAATTAATTTTTACATGAAATCTGAGTGATTGGATTCAGCTCCTAGACATATAGTTTTTTGTCAGAACATTTATATATTTTATTATTTTAACTTAGATCCTTTCTAATAATGTATTTAAATCATTTAATACATTTATTTTATTTACATTACATAATATAATAATGGATCATGTCCATTAATTCACAATAAATAGTTTTTTATACCCTATTCAGAGTTACAAAACTTAATAATTAATGACCTTATTTTGGTTGTATCTGATAGTATTTGTCTCTCTTATAGTATATTATTGGTTTTACACTGTTCTTCACTTGAATAATATATATGGGGTTTGAGTCTTAGTCATAGCCTGGTCGTATTTTCATGTTAATGGTATTAATTATTAGACAATATTACAAAATTTTTAGGACTACTTGGGTTCGATACTGTTCACCTCACTTTCCTCTTATGATAAATTGCTATGCAAATAATTTCCTTTATGGAACGTTCTGTGATGTTACATATGCCTCTCCGTTAAAATTGATAATTTTTGGAAAAACATATCTTTAGTTTTGATGAAATTATCATTTCTATATTAACCTTTTATTAGCTTCTTTATATTTCATTCTTTTATCTTATAATTAAATTCCTGTACTCCTCCTTTAATATATTAATCCATCTCAATATTCATATTTCGTTCTTTGTCGTATCTCCTTTTCCTTTCCTTTTTACCTTGATGTTAATTATTTAATCTTTGATATAATTCCCTAACAATTCCCTAACTTTTATAGTGGGTTGGAAGTCAGAGTGGCTCGCTATGGCATACATTCTCCGCCCTTCCCTAACTATAATTACTGAAATCAGAGGCAACACATCCCTCTATATTAATTGCACTTTTGCAACAAATAATAATAATAAAAAAAAAAATACAATATTCAAAGATCATAGGCTCCTACACATAAATTCCCTTTCTTAAACTCTTCTGATTATTTCTCAATTATATTAATATATCGTTCTCCGCAGGTAAAATTATCTTTTAAAATCATTCAATTGTTAATAGCTATATTTATATTCATCATTACCTCCTTATGTAACACACGGTTTCCCTTTTTTTTTTCATTTATCATTTTCTTTTAGTATCAATTATATGACAGTATTTCTCCTCCTTTTCTCCCCCTTAGTAATATCAATTGTTATTTGATTGTTTAATAATTCATTTAACTAATTATGTCCTTTCCTTCTTTCCTTTTTCTCCTCCTCTAAGTACGGGTAAGCTGGTAAATATACGTTGACTTGGCTATTGGAAATAAATCTATATCTTATATATATCTTTTTGCCTTTGGTGGAAGGTGTCCTTCTCATAATTTTTATTAATAATCTCTCCTATAAGTACGGGTAAGTTGGTAAATATACGTTGACTTGTTTTTATTCATGGTACTTTCTCAACGATGCTGGATTTGACTTGTGTTTTTATTCATGGTACTTTCTCAATGACGTTTGGTTATAAGTACCCTTTACTTTGTTACTAACAGTGTCTGTTACCTCGTATGTATACTTTTTTGTCTAATAGTATTTTTGGGTTTATACTTTGTCAATTTGGTTAATTATTTTTATCATCTCAACTCTTTTTGGTTGTGTGCTCCTTATATTATTATCTTTATCATTCCCATTCCTAGTTAGATCCCTCTCTTCTCGATGTCCGACTTTTCGTTGTTTGGCTCCTCTACTCCTTCAAATGTCTGATCTGTGACATTTATTCTGGATGAATATTAATCCATGGTATTACCATCTCACCACATGTTCAGGCCATATCCTTTCAGCATAGCGGAATTCATCCTCTATATTATTCTCATTTCTAGGGTTATTATTTGGTTCTTGGCTGGTTTCTGCCAAGACATGGTTTACCCGAGCTATCCGGGGTCCTTCGTCGTTACTCGCCTGATTATGCTGTAATGAAAAACCCGGATTTTCATGGACCGTTACCCAATTCTCATTATTATTTTGGTTAGCGTTTGGCTCCTGTTGGTGGTTGTTTTCATCCCTGGGTGGTCTGTTACTCCTACCCTCTGAAAACTGATGACGGTTATTCGCCGTATCACCCTGGTTACCTTGCGTCTGTTGTGTCATATACCCGTAACTCGGTAAATTGGGTGGATATGGTCGTTGATTATCGGCCATCATATAATTTACCTGGGGTCTATTCTCTTGATTCCTTTCCTTTCTTATTTCTCTTATTGCCTGAGCGTATTTTTCTATAATCAGGCCCATTTGTTCCTCGTAATTTCCCTTCTTTTTGGGATGTATCTTTTTTCGAGGCACACTTACTTTACACGCATTATGGCCTATGATTTTCTTTGTAATACACTCCTTCTTTTTGTCCCTTTTCATTAAGTTCTTTTTATATTCCTTTATATAACTTCCTTCTCTGCGGTCAGTGACCGGGGGGTTAAGTATATTAATTAAACCACCTTGAGTCATTTCTACTATTTCCTTTGTATAATCTCTGTTTGTTTTTCTCTGTCTGTTCAATCTATTAGCTATGTTTTGTTTCGTCCCTACGGTTCTTTCCTCTATGGTTTCAAGACCGGTATTATTTTCTTCCCGTAATCCTTCTACCTGTTTCTCCATTGTCTCGACCTTCCTGTCACTGTCGATTTTACTATCATCGATCTTTTTGTTTACTGTTTCGTAATTTGCATTAGTTTCCTTTTTCAGGGACTCTCTCCATTTTTTATTTTCCTCCCTCAGGGATTTTATCCACTTTTTAGTTTCCTCCCTCTCTTTCTGTCTTTGTTTTTCATTCTCCTCTCTCTCCTTCTGTCTCTTTCTTTCATTCTCCTCTCTCTCTTTCTGTCTATCTTCTCTCAGGGATTCTATCCATCTTTTATTTTCCTCCCTCTCTTTCTGTCTGTTTCTATTCATATTTTCTTCCATTCTTTGGAGCATCATCATTATCACCTCCAATTCGCTTTTCCCTGTTATTTTTACTGGTTCGGGTTTTTTCGTTTGTTCTCCCATTTGTATGGGTCTTTCTCCTTTTCCTTTTGTTTGCGGCATCTTGATTTGTTGGTAGTTGCCGGGCTTGTTCCTTTTTTTCAAGCCCCACGTTGGGCGCCAATTTATAATAATTAGAAATGGATGTTATGTCGTATTTGTGTTGTCGTGTCATAACGGGCGTTACATTCCGCGCACTTTATGATACTTACTGATGACTGGATCCTCTGCGTTGATGTCGTCCTGCACAATTACTTAAGCTACTATGTGTTTGTGGGCGCCACTTGGAATCTTTTGTTCCAAGAAATTGTTATTAAATAATTTAATGGTATTAATTATTAGACAATATTACAAAATTTTTAGGACTACTTGGGTTCGATACTGTTCACCTCACTTTCCTCTTATGATAAATTGCTATGCAAATAATTTCCTTTATGGAACGTTCTGTGACGTTACAATATCAGTTAGAGAAGAACAGAGAGGTAGTTTCTGATGAGAGTTTAAAAGTGAAGGAAGAAAGATGTCCATATAAATTTAACCAATCTAAACAGCATCGGCTCCGTAACCAAGTCCAAGAGTCTATTTTAACTATCTAAAGTTTCTAAAAGTGATTACCCTTTTGTGGATAATATAATATAATGGAAAAATATATATTTGTGTGTGTGTGTGTGAGTCTGTGTGTAAAAAGTATATACTAAAAAATGATTTAACATTTTGTTAAATAATTACAAAATCGTTTTCAATATTGTTCTTCTTTTATAGTTATTATATGCTATCCAAATTCTGTTTTTCATGTAAAATGAAAAGGTTTATTATAATCTATAAGATAATTTGGACCAACTTAATAATAACAAAGCCTATAAAATGCTAAGTGAAGTTATTTTAGTCCCCGAAGCCATCCTTTAACATAGGTACTCTATGTGATTTATGAGAATGCGAGAATGCCCTGAATATTCTCGCTGATGGAAGACTCGTGTTATTTTTTCGCTAATATCATATTCCTAGAAGTTATCAAATCATGTGTACTACAGTATAATGTCTGATCTTGAAATTCAGATGCTTAACAATTTCATTGTTCAGAATATTCTCATTGTCTTAGTAGAGAATTATCGTACGATACATTAGTTGTACAATTTACATACTTTATATCATAGTTGTAAGATACATTATACGGTATGTTTATAAAGCTGCCAACTTTTCAAGTGCGTGTTGTTTAACTGTGTTTTTGTTTTTACTGGGTACGATACACGTATGCCATACTTTTCGCAATGTTGTTTTAGTAGAGGAAGTGCGGGTAATATGGAATACCATTTACTTTTTCAATAATATTAAGTATATTTATATCAGATTTCTATGAATTTCAAATTAAATTAAAAGTTATGTATTTAACTATCTCTGACATTTAAAACAAAATTAAACCATCACAATATTGAAATGGATCTCTTTACAGACATGATGGAAAATTGAGGGTTATATGGAATAGGGAGGGGAATATAGAATACTACACATTTTACACAGAAAATTAAGTTCACTAAAAATATTTTTCAATAACATGTAAAAAACAACAATTTCCATATGCGACAGTAATGTCTAATAATATAATGTTAAATCAGGAATCAGGATTCCTAATTTCTTTAGCCAGAAATTATATTTTGCGTTGAAAATTGCACATTAAGAAGGAATGTTACTAGAAAATTTAGTATATTAATGAACGTAACAAAATTGTCTTTAACGATTTATGGAAAACATTAAAAAAATTATATTTACAACAAAAACAGTTATAAAAATGTAATTATTTATATCAGGATTATTAGTATTATTGTAAACTATGTTTAACATACAAACTGACATACTGATATGGAAAATTTTAATGTTTATAGAGACCAATGTTGCTAAAAATGTAAAACAAACAAATTTTGTCACACAAAATAAAAAATAATACGTGTAATATCAGAAAATATTTTGAATTATAATCTGCAAAAAAAATTATATGTGATGGAAACGTAAGCATTTACATTTTCGGCACCTGCACAATCACTATGCGGCCATAAAGAGCATATAAGGCATTTTTAGCATCATCGGGCAATTTAGCGTCACAAAACAAACATTCAGAATTGTGATTAACAGAAGTCTTTTCATCATCAACTTCCAGGTCTGACGATTCATCACAATAGAATGTTGGGTTCTCTCAGTTACTACTGCTGTTATCATCTTGTGGAAGTGAGAACATCTTCTTCATAATTATTGTCTCCTTTTAGGTAAATTTTTGTTGGGAGACGAGGTGATGTAATTTTCTTTTTATCAGTTTTGGAGGACGTTTTCTATTGGATTCGTTGAGAGAAATCTGCAGACTCATTTTCTATGGTGAAGCAGTGATTACTGTGGCCTTACCACTTTCTTGTTCTCGATTGAATAATTTTCTCCTTAGTGGACGTGGAATAATATGCAGAGTTATGAAGAGGAGCCAAGTGTTATTCATTTTTATGAGCCTGATCCTTGATCAAACGATCCTACTAACTGCTGTGGTGTGTTGAGTGGCGTTCAAGGATTCAAGGTCTGTAATGCGAAACCCTTGCAGGTTCGACTCATTGCTTGTATTGCAGTATTCGACTCTTTACTATTTCATCAACTGATTCCTGCTTAAACAGATTTATAATCAGTGGCGTATCTACGGGGGGACTGGACCCCACCCAGAGGGTCGAAAAAAGCTGACTAATTTTGTTACTCTCTTAATTTTTAGGCTATCTTTTTATTTTTTCAGCTGAGTACATTAATATAGTAGCAAATATTTTTAAATATACAAACGTTTAACGATAATTATGCTAATTTATGCAAAATTTAATTATTCAATTAAATTATAAAACGTGACTAGTTAATCTGATTATGCAAATATTATTAATCAATCTAATCACTGAATGTATCCATTACTAATTAGCATAAATAATGAGACTCTATATTTCGTTGTTATTAAAACAATATAAGAAAATTTATCAAACAAATCAATTGACGTTAATGTCTTTTGATGTTAAGGTTTGGAACAATAATGAACGCATAAAATATATATATTAAATAGAATGCTTGTTTATTACACATTACTCAAGTTAACTTCCGAAACACATACATAAATCATTACCTGAAAATACATTCAGAAACATATAAAACATAAATCACAATATAAATCTGTCTTCGTTGATGGCTGAAAACATAACATACAACATGACATAGATAAACATACACAAAACATAGACAAATCAAATATTATTCACCCTAAACTAATGCGTTCATTATGTGTCTCAGATGAGTAGCTTTTATATTCATAATATATTTTAACATTATCTTTACTAAATGATTATACAATTTCTCAAAGGTGTTGGTTCTTGGAAAAGAGAGAGCAGCAGTATTATTATAATATTAAAATCATGAAGACTTAACTTGACATTTTAGAATATCCAATAATCCATCGGTGAAATTTCCTGCTTACTGGTGACTCCATGTGTGCTCGCTCCGTTGATTGGATGTTTTCACTATCACTTTGAAACTTGCGATGAGAATTCACTCGCGGCGTACGTGGTGTGGTGTTGATGTAACCCGTCTTTACTAACAGTTTATAGAGTTCTGTGTAGTGTAGATACAACCATCATTAGTGGGTTGTGTTCAATAAAATGTCTATTAAAAAGATGCTTCATCTAACTGTTCATGTTCTACTTAGCTTGGTCGTGAATGTGCGTTATGTTATACACTTGTCTTTATGAATATTGAGTTCTCTTATCGTTCATGAGTCTGCACAACTAGAATAATTAAGTTTGAATCAAGTTAAGTATATGATACGAATCACAATGTCCGAAGTTGATACACAAAAGTTCTATTATTGAGATGTAACTTCACTTGTTAAAAGTTTCTAAGTTCCATAATGTCGAATAATGAATAATATTTTAAATTTTATAGTACTGAACTCGAAAGTATAACGATACTTAGATAACTTCGCACGTTCAAAAGTTAAAGTAACTAAGTAAATAAACTGCGCAATACTGAGATACAATTTTATAAGACTGAGGTAAAATTGTTTAGAATTGAGTTAATAAAACTGAGCACAAAATGTTATGAGACTGAGAGCCTCGTGTACTCTGCAAACGGTTTTCATCAAACGTTTTCTACCACAATGCAATATTCTGCCTTCCACGCCTTCGGTTGATCCCGATAGGTTCCAGACTTACCCTCTCCTGGGTCACATGTTCCTTCCACTTTGATGATCTTTGGTTTTCGACTCTCTGATTTGCTGCCCTGGTTGTCTCCATGACAACAGTCCTTTCCACTTACTTCTTCGGAAGATGCTAACCTCTGGTTGGCTGTTGAACATCCCCTGAAGTACACAGCTAAGGACATCGGACTCTTTCTAAGAATATAAAGTAATTGTTCGCCTGTCTGTCAAACCTTTGTTTCGTGAGTTTCCCAAGGTTTGTTGTTACACCCTCGCTAAGAATCCGTTGCGTCCTGTTCATTTTTCAACTTCCACCCCGTTTTTTCTACCAATTAATAACTTCTCGCTCGCTGTCACTCTGAGTTGCCTCCACGATTTCTCGTCGTAAATATAAGTTGTCACTCTGGCGTTGTTTTCATGCTGTGCGACATGGTCGTATGTATTCACTGGGTATTCGCTGTATTGTCTCTGTACTATCGAGACTTTCTAAACCCTTTGTCAGTGAGTATCCAGTATCCCTTTTCTTACGTTCACACGTGTTGGCTTAACCCTACAGCTCCCCTCGTTACAATTTCTGCGTACTTGTGTCACTGGACTCTGCTCTTTGTTCGGTTTGTTATGATGTCGTAAATTTGAGTTGAGTTTGGTCTGTCAAAGTCGATCCCAATTTCCTTTGTTGCGTTAAGACAAACGTCGTCTTATTGTCTCGTAGCTGGCGTCGGGTTGACGTGTTCTTAATTGCCTTTATTTATTGCTCTGGTTTGGGTTGGTGACCTGACTGTGTGAGAATGCAGCTCGATCAGAAAATTTATAAATTTGAAAATTTTTGATCGCTATAAACAGGTTTGTTAAACAGGATTTCCGTGTACGTTTGAAATATGAAATACTATGTAGGAAAATCGATTCAGTCAATAAGTAGGCTATATTCTAAACAATGTTTCAATAACGCGTTTCAACCACTTTAAAGATAGTAATGTTGATTAGTTTTAACTTGTTTTTTCTTTTCTATGAAGCCGACTCGACTGGACCTCCCCCCACAAGACCAAATTCTAGATACGCCTCAGTTTATAATGGTCATCATCATCATTATCATCATCAACCTGAAGGATTAGTCTCATCCTGAACCTGTTCCGGGACTCACTTCGCTCTCGGCCGTCCTACATCTCTCTTCCCTACCTGTCTATATTCCATTGCTAGAACTGGAATCCTGTCACTCCCCATTCTTCCCAAATGTTCACACCACCTTCTTTTGTTGCTCCTTAGCTGTTCCAACAAAAGGTCGATATCCAGTTCCGTCCTTATATCCACCTTCTTTCTATCAAGAATGGTACAGACCAGAGTACTTATCATAGACTTCATCTCTGCTGCCTGAACCTTTCCTTTGTCTCTTTATGTCATAACTCAGTTCTTCATCTCCATACATCAAAATTGGTACCGCTACAGTGTTAAAAAACCTTATCATTGTTTCCTTCTTTGTCTTATATTTAAGTTATCTATAAATTGTTCCACAGATATTCCTAATGATGTACATTATAATTCCTAGTTTCCTAGTTAATAATGGTCATATTTCGAATTCATGCTCTTCTAGTCTTTCCAGTTACCCGCCTAAAAAATCTCATTTCATTAATTTTAAAATAGGTTAGATACCTGATATTCCTTCATGCAACTTACTTTGGTCGCTATGCTCGACGCGTTTCGGGATCAAGGTCCCATCTTCAGGTGCTCACTCGGGTCGAGCTCGTCAGTTCATAAAAACACACACATAAAACATAAAAAACACTGAATTCAAACACTCATACTGCACGAGAGGGGACGATGCGCATCGTCGAGAAAGTAAACGTGCACTGGCCGTATAAAGTCCAATGCAGAGATAAGTTGGTCGTACTCCTCATGTCTGTGCCAGTTTTTGTATCACAGTATCGAAGAGCGTGTTGGATTTGAACGACACCATATCGTTCAACAGGCACCCTTTCTGTGACTTGGCCGCTTTATATATCTCATACTCTTCAAATGCATTCATATATCGGCCCTTCTTACAAAAGTGTATGGGTTTAAGATTAACAGAGAAGTTAGTGCAACTGTGATCACAATCAATCAGGTGTTGCGCATAAGTCGATTTACTGTTTATCACATTCTTCATGGGCAGGTGTTCCTTGAACCTCTCTTCAAAACGTCTCCCGGTCTGGTCGATGTAAAATATGTCGCAATCATCACACACAATTTTGTAAACGCCAGAGCGCGTCTCTACGCTTCTGTGTATCTTGGGGCGCAGTACATTTTCAATGTTATTTTTTGTCCTAAAGATAACTGCGATATCGTATTTCTTAAATTGGTTTTTCATAATGTTAGACAACAAAGGCGTGTACTCTACCGATATATATCTGTCAGTATTATGCACCGCGCTATAAATTGTGTTTTGTTGTTATTAATTAATTTGATTAATTATTGGGTCGTAATTAAGATATAATTAGCCCCAAGTTTGGGATGCCATATACAACTATTGATTATTACACTAATGCTTGCTTATTGCCTCACGTTGGGCATGCCATATACAATGTTATTTTCTTGTGTTAATTAATTAATGTAATAAAAGTAATAAATTGTAATTACCTTTTATGTTGCTCGAATCCTTCGTTGGGATGTCATAGATAACTATGGCTATGTAATATTCATCAATGTTAATTTGATATAAATGCAACTTAGTTTTACTTTGGTTTATTGCAGATAGAATGGTTAATTAGGCTCACTCTATGGGCGTCATATACAACTATGTCTGTTAATGCTTATATCACATTGGGTTAAGCATGTGCGTGTAATAAGTGTGATGAGTACCATTAAGTAGTATTCAGATAATTTTGACTTTACTATGAGTATTACTACATTATCACTAATTTATTCCATACTTTGGGTGTCATTTGTATCTACGTATAATTACGTAAGGTAATTGGTATTAATTAGGATGATTACAAATGATTCGACTCGTACACCAAATTCTGCATTACAAACAATAATTTATTCAGACCTTTTGCAATGGTCATCAATTTCTGAAATTAATTATAGCATTACTACGCAATAACATATGATACATTACATTACTAATTCGTTCATTACTTCTGTGATGATTCATCTCATAATTAATTAAATGTTTAAATCATAACTTCTTTACATATTACAAAGTCTCTCTCATTAATGGAATCATATTTCATATTCTTCCTTTCGCATTATACGATTCAGCTTTACTCTAAATGAATTTAAATATGCATTCTAACTAGATCAGAGGTATGTTCTTTGTAAGGAACAGGACAGTGGCTACTAAACATAAGTGATACATAAATGTTTTACTTGTGGTAAGTATCCACATCTACGGCGTGTATCTACGATGATTTCCTCTCTCCCTCGCTCCTCCGGATGGCTGATGACTTGGTGGACACTCTCATCGCCGTCTGAAATTTACACTATTCACTATCGCTGAGATTAGCACTCCGGCCTCAACATTCTTTTATTCGCACTCGTTTAGAAGTTATATGTGTAACTAAAGTTAGTTAGTACGATCATTTGGATATGATTTATTCATTTCACGACTTATTCGTGTGTGATTGTTACTTCACAACTTTGTTCACAAGCACTGATTGTTTGTACTTTATTTAGTCGGCACAATTATATCACTTATGAACCTTTTCATTACTATATTTGAAATATTTAATCGACATAAACAGTACGTTAATTCATCACACAATCGCGATATTTAGTTCATATTACCGAATTATCTTTCACGATTTCGCACAATGTCTCTACTTAATTCATACCGTCAGAGTTTTTGAGCGTCTTAACACAACTCGTTATTATGCAAACATCGAATTTGAACGAAGTCCCTTATAAGTTCTACTTCATTACAACACGATATAAGCGATTCACCATCAACATTTTACTCCGCACTTTTCGACTCGTCAGTATATTGAGATAATACAAAGTCTGATTTAGATTAACCCAACATTGTCTTAACAACTGACTCCCATCAACTCACTAACAAACTTCAACTAACTCCAACAATTAACTTCCAACAACTCACTCCCAAAATTCAACTAACTCTCCAAAAACCAACTAACAACAACAACTATTAACTAACTAAGCCCCTTGCTCGTCGTCAACACTTATTTTTATATCTCGAGTTCTACTACTATTCCTGCATCCAGTGTACTCCTTCCCACCATCTACGTCCTTATTGGTTTTTCGTCTTCATTTCCACGAAGACTCCTCCCTGAGTCTCTAGCTAGACTCCTGACTTCGTTTTTATTCGCTCTTGACCCTTGTCTCCATGGTAACGTCTTCTAAAGAACCACCTTTGCCAAACTCTCGTTCGTGGTAGGCTCATCTGATCCCTTCTCTTAGATCTTACTGTTTCGCTCCTCCTTTGCCGTAAGACGACGGACCGGATTTCATGGTTGTCCATCATCCAATTGTTCTTGTTTTTCCTTTCAGCTCGTTCCTACTAATTGCTGTCCAGTTACACATGTGTCTTTTAGTTTGGGTGTGACCAATTGCTGTATCGTCTCCTAACTTCCTCTGTTTCGTTCACACGCTGACGGAGGTCGCTTTCTCGGTAAGGCACATCTGTTCTGCAGGTCTCATGCACAGTCCGCACTCTGGCTGGTAAACAAGTTCCCCGCTGTTTCACCATGCGTGGTCCTTTGTTCATGTAACGTCCGTATGAAATTTGCCATTGTGGACTCTCCACATCTGTGTGTCGTCGCTAAGCTCCCACACGTGGCTTGACAATACTCGCGTCGCCAGCATATCCGTATTCTTGGTAATTGGCCCAGTAAGACGTATTCCTTTGTTTCTCTGTGACTGCAGCACGTTCCCATGCCATACTCTTACGTCGAACATCTGCCAAAACCGAGGCATTGTCTTCTCTTGCGGTGCCTATTTCGTCGCTAATGCGTTGCACGTGTCGTCATCCGAACGGCGGCTGGTTGGCTCCTACGTATATCATTTCTGACAGCTGACACTTGCTACTGTCCCTTCTACGCAATAAAAAAATTCCCTTACACAATTGCTTTACAGCGCTGTTCGGAATTTGAGTTTTGTTCTTGCGCCTGGAGATTATTATACTAGCGTTATAACCGTTGGATACTTTACACTATATTCTGAAAATGTAGGAAATCATTGACGGAAAGAATACTTGCTGAAACAAATAGACGTGCGAAGAAGGAAGAGGTCTCCAGCGTACGGAATCTCTCAAAGCAAGAACTAACGGATTAGTTAGAAGACAAATGGGAGAACAATTTTTTCAAGTCTATGCTCACTTTGCCGCCTCCTGGCTATTCTGCGGCTGCCCCCTTGGCCCCCCCTAGCTATGCCTCTGCCAGAATGCTGTTGTATATCAATATACCTTGAAGATACCTATTGATTTACCTATACAGTATTTCATATTTCAAACACACAAATGCTGTGTAATAAACCTGTTTGTATATTTAAAAATAGTTACTTCTATATTAGCACACACAGCTGAAAAAATAGCCTGAAAATTAAAAGAGTAACAAAATTTGTTAACTTATTTAGACCCTCTAGGGGGAGGAGTTCGGTTCCATTAGTTTTAAAGTGTTTACTTCGTCAATGAAGCAATCTTGCTCTAAGGGTACAGTAAGAAGTCTATGGACAAATGCATTGTATGCCGCCATTTTCTGGGACCACGGGTGATACGAATGAGCGTGTATTGTGGTGTCAGTGGCAGTGGGCTTTCTGTAAATTTTAAATTTGAAAGAGTCCTGAGATTTAATTATGGTCAGGTCAAGAAAGTTCAGTTGGTTATTCTCCTCTGTTTCAAGTGTAAATTGTATGTGTTTGTTAACACTGTTCAAGTAATTTTCAGAAGCTCAATTTGTCTTAATGTGCCATCAAAGACGATAAGTGTGTCATCGACATACCTGTAATAGGACACGATGTTTTTACGGTATTTATTATTACTAGAAAATAAATATTCACTTTCGAAAAAATTAAGATAAAGGTCAGAAAGTATCCCGCTTAGAGGAGATCCCATGCTCAGGCCTTCTTTTTGGTTGTAGTATGTATCGTTGAAAGTGAAATAATTTTGGCGAAATATTTCTTTAAGCAACATAATTAGCTCATTTACAGCCTGTGGGCTTAATGTGGCGTTGGCCATTAAGTTTGTTTTTGATATTTCAACAGTCTCATTAACGGGTACATTCGTATACAGACTTACTATATCGAAGGAGGCTATCTTGTATTGTGGTTTCAACTTAACGTCTTTAATTTTACTTACGAAGTCAGAACTATTTATAACGCTATGATTATTATGAAGTGTTGTATTATTTTTAATAATTTTCTGTAGTATTTTTATGGCTCTGTAGCATGGCGCCGTTGTAAAGTTAACCGATGGCCTAATGGGAATGTCATTTTTATGGATTTTTGGTAAGCCCGTAAGCAGCGGGGCTTGTGCGTGTATCGGCTTCAAATAACGGCGTGTGCGCTCATCAAAAAGATACGTACATTTATTAACAACAGCATTCAGGTCTTTAACGTAACTCTTAGTGGGGTCAATGTTATTGTTGGTTATGAAGTCCTGTACTTTGTTCACATATACATGTTTGTGTAGCAAGACGGCAGTATTACCCTTATCGGCCTTCAGTAATATAATATTATTGTCAGTTAACTTCTTACGTAAGTTACTAATTACTACGCGGTCGTTACGATATTTACGTTCGAGATGTTGTGTCTGTGTATTCATATTTAATAGCCTATTAAGTTTATTGTTTATCATTACTCTGGCTTCAATTTGCGTATTATCACTGGGTAAAAATGTAATGGCTGCTTCAGCATTAATGACTTCATGTACTAAATGATTCGTACTAAGTGCGGGTAGATTATATTTCAGTCCTTTATTCAGTAAAGTTTCCTCGTCATTTGTTAGGTTCATATCGGTTAAATTCTCTACCCGCTTATAAAATTTGTGTTTACATACTGTATCGACCGTGTTACGTTGTTTGTGTTGTACAGAGCAAAGTTTCTTGTTGTGTGTAACGAATATTTTATATCTGATGCATTGTGTTTGTTGTTCAACCTTATCGAGTACACTATTATACATAGCAGGATGTAATGCATTGAGTAGTTCTAGGTGTATTCTGTATAATTCTGAGTTGAGACGGATGTTTTTAACATGTAGATGGTCAATTTCTTTCTTAATCAAAATTCTCTCTGCTGAACGTTTAGCTATCTGTGCGGCTCTAGATTTGTTATTAATGTTAATAACGGCATATCTTGGTATGAGATTTAAGTGTAAACATTTCTTATTGAATTCAATGTTAGAAGAGGCCTTGATTAATTTGACCTTGGTGTTTTTGTATTTGTAGACCAGAATATTTCATTGCATTGCAGCATACGTTTATGTTTCCCTAGGAAGCTGATGTTTGCTGTACCAAAGAGTATTATGAGTATAAAATACTGTCGTGTATACTCGTACCCTGCTAACTTCCGCAATTTCCTTCTTATCCACAATAAAATTATAAATTTGGTAGCATATTTGATTGTTTCCCCTGTGGTTTATTTTCTCATCAGCCTTTCCACGTGACGTGATAACTGTTCGAACGTATTCTAACCTTTGTGACTTTCGAGTAGAATAAATGTCCTCTAAGGACGTTACTAGCGCCCTGTAAGTAAGTCCATGCTACCTGCTGCTGCATGCTGTGGGGGTACTACCTTTGAGCCCCAACCAAGAAGAGAAAAGAGGGAGACCGTGCATCTGAATTTGATTGCAAAGGACAAATTGATTGAGCATTACAAGGAACTATGGCATGATCCTAACGTTACCCAGGAGTTGCAGAAGACATAAGAGGTGACACAGATGTGTATTAATTAACATTCGAGGAGCTAGACGGCGCACTTTCATCCATGACGAATCGGAAAGTAACTGGTTTGGATGGGATAAACTTAGAACTGCTGACACACTCTAGTAAATTAAGTTTAGACTGCTGCATTTGCTGAATATTGCTGGAGGAGATGTAGGATCCCGAATGAATAGACGGTAGCCAAGGTTAAAACTGTTTTTTAGAAAAAATTCAAGTACCGTCTGCCTAGTGGCAAAAGCTAAAGAGCATGATAATGTCTTTCGGCCGCCAGCTAAACGCAACATTTGCAGAAAGGAAACAATCAGTGTCAGTAACCATAATAATGTTGCGTTTAGCTGGCGGCCGAAAGACATTATCATGCTCTTTAGCTTTTGCCACTAGGCAGACGGTACTTGATTTTTTTTGTTTTCTTATTCAATCTACAACGTTTTACTCGTTCGTTGGCCTTCCTTCGCTTGTCTGCCAGTTTTATGTTGTAGAATGAATCGATTTTCTCCTGCTCAGTCATCGTCGACGCGAACGGTGTATTTATTAAGTACTCGTTCAATTCTTCGTGCATCAAGTCATCTTGTTTCTTATTCAATCTACAACGTTTTACTCGTTCGTTGGTTTTCCTTCGCTTCTCTGATAGTTTCATGTTGTAGAATGCATCGATTTTCTCCTGCTCAGTCATCATCGACGCGAACGGTGTATTTATTAAGTACTCGTTCAATTCTTCGCTCAACAAGTCATCTTGTTTTCGTTTTTGTTGCGATGGGGCCGCTGGTACTGAAGCTTCACCGCCGACAGCAACCGCTCGTTGCTGTTCCTTCTCGAGCTTCTTTCGTTCCCGATACTTTCTTGCTCGCTCGGCATTTTGTCGTTTCTTGATCTGAGCCTTCTCGTCGCTGCTATCCATTGTCGAACGCTGTTTTAATCAGTCGCCACGTTATGGTTACTATATACCAGCAGCAGTGTATTTCACCACAACACAAAACAAACCTTTATTTACAACAATCCCAATGACATTATGTATCTGTGTTATACTTCACATTTCTGCGGTGAGTAATTAAATATAAAGAACAGTAGATTTGCATTTACGATGACAAATATTTTAATGAATAGATCGTTAGCTGAATCACATACGAAGACAACGATTAACTAGAGACAATAACCCCAATAACCTATCTACAGCTATGCAGTGTTGTTTGCTTGTTAGGTCTTTAATCTGCGACGACGTTAGCATGTTAGCGGTCGCGGTTTTAGTTAACGATTCCCGGCTGGTAAATTGTGCTAACACTTGATTTTAAACTTTCAGGACGCTTTATAAATCTGGTTTAATTGTTTGCAGTGATATTATTTTTAACACATTATATATATTGCGACGTATCAAAACAAACGTTTATTTACAACAATCCCAATGACGTCACGCAAGAATGACGTCATGCAGCGTGATGCGTTACAGTTTACAGCGTTACAGAAATTTTCAAATGATGGCCAGCCAAAAGACATTATCATGTCAAAATGATTCAATTGTGCCATCAAGTTATAGAAGTATAAGCATAATAAGTACAATTTACAAGTTATGTGGAAAACGTGTGTGTGTGTGTGTGTGTGTGTGTGTGTGTCTATATGGACAACGTCTTTAGACCATGTCTTGAATTTTTTAATTTTGATCATATATTTAATTTCAGATTTAATTTATTTTCGTCAGTTACTTGAGAACATCTAAGTTTATGTATGTAGCAAAATTATGCATCTTTATTGAAGATAATTTTCTTGTTATCAAAGGAACGCGATACTCTGATAACCTTTACATGTTCTATCAACCGGTACCAACAAAATGGAATCCAGTGTTTAGTAATGTTTAACGTTTATACAGCGTATAGATAACAAAACTTTGTAAGAGTTTTAAATGATTTTAAATTGTAAATCTAATTTTTGTAATAAATTTTTGATTATTTTAGCTTCATTGTAATTTTCCAAATTATATTGTAACAAATAAATAATAATATATATATATATTTGGCAGTGTTGGTGTGGCTAACTACTTTCTTCTCTCTTCGTTTTCTCTTTTACTCTCCCCTTCCCTATTCTCTATCCTCTCCTCGATCTCCTTCCCCCTCTCACTTTCTTTACGACTTACAGTTCAATATGATTAAGATGAAACCAATCTTGCAAGCTAAGCCTTGATCCTCGGAAAGAGATTACAGACAAAATTCTGTGTGATCGAAGGATTACCAGAGAAAATACAAAAATAATATTTTTAAAGAAATAACTACTACAAATTAAGGGTTCTTCTTCATCATATTATGTATTACTACGTATTATTTACGTTGACCTCTTCAATAAGGTAATATACCTTCTACCCGGAAAGTGCACAAATTGTGTCTGATCATAATTCCATTCTGACATTCTGGCAGTCGGTAGCATGAACAGGATCTGAGGACGGACGTCTCAATCTGAGTATCCCCAACATCCGTAAGTCTTGTCCCTCACAGTTTCAGCCTGATACAGCCTGGAAACACATTTCTCAGCTACAAGAATCAGTTTGTAATATGTAGTTAATTTATGACGTCACTTCAAATAACACATTCGAAACAAATAACTGCCAAGTTAACAGCACTTCCAGTTGACGAACAAGCGACTTATAAGTATTAATTCAATTGTGAAAGCAACGCCTTCTCGGTAGCGTATCAAGATTCTGTTTATTATCCCTACGTATATACACTTAACATTCTTCATTCCCAACAATGATTGTTTACAATTATTTAGAAGTAGGTTGTCATACTGTACACGCACTTTTTCATTAGACAAATTTTACATTGTGTATAACATTTAAAGAGATTTTAAATGTGTATAACATTTAAGAAACATTTTATGAAGGTCTATTGCAAATTATTTTCGTTTGATACAGTAAGCGAATGGCAAGATATATTTACAAAGCTAAAAAATAAACAATGTTAACTTAATAGTTTAAGAACTGTGATTTGTGACATTAATACGATATTACGTAATACCCAATGACAGACCATTTCCAAAAAAATTGGGTATAGTATTTCTCTCATGCCGTGAAAGATTATTATTAATTACACAACAAATTTAAAAAACAATCAATCATTATTCTAAATGGGATTAAAACGTTTTTAATTAATTGTGTGACAGTCATTCACCGTCTTTTATCTATACCTCTCTAAGCCCCACTGAATTTGATAACAGTGGTAAACTCAATTTGATAACAAAATAATAACAACATGCCACAACATTGGGGAATAAAAATATTGACTCACATAAGAGCTTCATACTGTGGCCTTTTCTTTCCAAACACAACTTTCAAGTTACCTCTTTCATTACTTACAGTGACAAGCTGTCTTATCTTACACACCTAAATACCTAGGTTGGAATATATTAATGTACGCTTACGGTACACATACAGAATAAGAATAATTTGGTGAACGGAAGCCTCGCCTTCAAGTTCACCAACTGGTGAAGATGGCGTTGTCTCAGATGCGCCTAATCACCGTTTGCGCCACTCTTGAAACAAGTTTTATGTGCGCCTCTTTGTATTTGCACAGTTTTGGAGGAAACATTTAATAGTTTTCATTACCTTTTTGCACTTCATTTTTCTCATAAATAAATGCTCTGGATATGTTTGTTAGTGTAAAGTTTTATTTGTTTATTGGCAATTTAACAAAGTATGTTTACCTTAAACCTAAAAATTACTTTTCGACTCGAATTTTTAAGACTTTATAAAAATTGCCTTTCAAATTTACAGACTAAAGATACAGTTCTGGTGGCCATTTATTTTTTAATTTATAGATTGAAAAAGATATAAACACAAGTTGTTTCCTAAAAAATGTATTCCAAGAGATTTTATATAACTTCATTTTTCCGTTTACGCAGAAAGTTAGGTGAAGTTTTTCTCGCTAGTAGTAACTCAAACAAAGCATTTTCTGACCAATGTTTAGGTACAGTTTTTCTTTATTTACATCAGTAAATAGACTATAGACTATAGAACGTTCTATAGACTATACCACGTGGTTCACAAAGTTTTATCTCACTTTCAAAGCTTATTCTAAGCTTAAAATAAAAAAGTATATAAAAACATGTATTATCTGGAAAAGCTTTGTTTTAAAGTTACGGCTAGTCGCAGACTTTTCAACATTTTTTATCACAAATTAAAAAATGCCACGTAAAATTCCAGTGGCTCCCAGAACAGTATCTCTAACAGTTACCAAAAACATTGTTGTTAAGGCCCAGAAACATGAGTCTAAAAACACACTTTTCAATTAATGGTCAGAAAACAACAGTTGTTTGCTTGGTCTTATGACCACACACTATACACAGCAGTACGCTTTTGTAAGCTTACAAATTTATACAGACACAGTACTCAACACTACTGAATTGTTGATCACTTATTAATACTGTATTATGAACTTATGGAATAAAAATTTTTTAAGTTACTTTATTATCACACATTTTTTTATTTTTGGTGCCAAGAAAGTATGAAAGTCTCTGATTGACCATGACCTGTAAACAAAAAGTATCCAGACATATGTTTAAGCTACAAGATTTTTGTCTTTATTTAGATTCGTAGAATTAGCTCTTAGAGTTGAGTTTTGTGCGTGCGCGCGCGCGTGTGTTATTCATAATAGGCAAATTTGAAATTGGACAACATCTTTCTTCCCAATTTTTGCACTGAACTTAAATGCAAATTTAATTACATACTATTCGCCGAGGATCGGCTTTAAAAGCTAACTCAAAACGTGATTTAGAGGTAGCTATTTATCACTGAACATTTTAGGAAGGGGATACAATTGAAGCTTTTCAGGTAAAAAAAAACGAAGTAATGTGACGCGTTTCGGAACGATCGTTCCATCATCAGACAATATCATAGAGTTCGTCAACCATTAAAATGTATTATTCAATGCTAAACACATGTCAGTATAGACAGGTTTGCGTACAAGCTACTTGAACGGTGTACACTGTGCCATGTGCCCGTCCCACCCATGTATAATATATTAATATAATATAATGTATAATCCTCCTCCTATGGCGCTACAGTCCAAGTCGGGCCCTGGCCTCCACCAATCTCCGCCTCCAATCTACTCTAACCATTGCAGCCCTCCTCCAGTTTCTTATCCCCATGTCTCTCGCGTCCTCTGCAACGCCATCTTCCCACCTCTTCCTCGGTCTGCCTCTATGTCTCGTTCCCTCCCATGTACCCAGCTGAGCCCTTTTGGTGTTCCTACCATCCTTCATTCTCATAACATGTCCGGCCCAACGCAATCTTTACATTCTTATAAATTTTGAGACTGGTATCTCTTTATATATTTGATACAGTTCATTGTTGTATCTCAGTCTCCATGAGCCATTTTCTTGTATTGGGCCTATAATGCGTCTGAGGATTTTCCTTTCAAAGGTGTCTACTATGTCGGCTGTTTCCTGTGTGATTGTCCATGCCTCACACCCGTAGCATAACACCGGTTTGATGACAGTCTTATATATTTTCATTTTTGTTTCCCTGTGCACATCCCCAGACCTAAATGATGGCAGCAATGCGAAGTATGCCTAATGTATAATAATATACTATACATCTTCAGTAGAGGGAAAGTGAGGGTTAGAAAACAATGGCGATGACGTCACAGAGAGGCACTGGTAGCTGGCTTCCGCGGTGTGAAAACAATGGGTTGGGGAACCCCCAGTTGAAAACACTACCGGGTTCCAGTTCATGACGTCATAGAGGCACTGGCAGCTGGTGTCCGAGCTGTCCATGTGACGTCACTGTTTTGTGTGTGTGTGTGTGTGTGTGTGTGTGTGTGTGTGTGTGTGTGTGTGTGTGTGTGTGTGTGTGTGTGTGTGTGTGTGTGTGTGTGTGTGTGTGTGTGTGTGTGTGTGTGTGTGTGTGTGTGTGTGTGTGTGTGTGTGTGTGTGTGTGTGTGTGTGTGTGTGTGAAACACTTCCGTGTTCCAGTTCATGACATCACACAGAGGCCCTAGTCGCTGGCGTCCGCATGGCTAAAACCTGTTTCAAGACGTCACGGAGGCCGTGGTTTCTGCATGTCCAAAATTTGGTAGCCGAAAACAATGTGTAGCGGATGGGGGGTACCCGGAATTCGGCGGTTGCCCGCAGAGGCGATGTCATCGGGTACCGTTACTCGAAATTTTGGGGGTATCGGGTACCGTTACCCGAAATGTTTAAATCAACGGATGGGGGTACCCGAAATTTGTGGGTACGCCCACATGACGCATGTATAAAACACTGGTTATGACGAAACAGGAGGCTGGGTGGATATGATAGCTGGTTCGAGACTACGTGATGTCTGAAATTTGACACCCGAAATGTTTAGAACAACAGATGGGGGGTACCTGAAATTTTTGATGTTCAATATTTGACAACCGAAATGATTAAAATAACGGATGGAGGTAACTGAAATCTCTTGGTGTCCGAAAGTTAACACCCGAAATGTTTAAATCAACGGATGGGGGTACCCGACATGACGCATGTGTTCGACTGCGAGGCGGGACAGTTTGTTTCCGCAAAAAATAAATTATGGCCCCTCCGGGATTTGAACCCGGGACCTCCGGTACTCCAAACCGGCATGCATCCACTACACCAAGGGGCCGTTGTCGTTTAACTGTAATTATTTTTGTACTTATACTTCTCGTCTCTTACTTACAACTATGAGGTGGACGAGTGATATCTACTGTTGTCCTATGTGTAAAACCATAAAAGCACAATATAAGTTTATTTATTATTAAAAATAAATAAACATTTTTTATACTTTTATTTTTTACCTCTCATCCTCTTCCTAGCGGCCAGAGGCGAATGAGAGACCGCTACGCTTTTTTTAACGTGGTTTCCCCAACTTTACAGATTCGTAAAGCAGGCCTACTCCACGTTATCTATCGCTGTACTATTGACTAGTACAGTGGTAGATAATAATAGTAGAGGGAAAGTGAGGGTTAGAAAACAATGGCGATGACGTCACAGAGAGGCACTGGTAGCTGGCTTCCGCGGTGTGAAAACAATGGGTTGGGGAACCCCCAGTTGAAAACACTACCGGGTTCCAGTTCATGACGTCATAGAGGCACTGGCAGCTGGTGTCCGAGCTGTCCATGTGACGTCACTGTTTTGTGTGTGTGTGTGTGTGTGTGTGTGTGTATGTGTGACTGAAACACTTCCGTGTTCCAGTTCATGACATCACACAGAGGCCCTAGTCGCTGGCGTCCGCATGGCTAAAACCTGTTTCAAGACGTCACGGAGGCCGTGGTTTCTGCATGTCCAAAATTTGGTAGCCGAAAACAATGTGTAGCGGATGGGGGTACCCGGAATTCGGCGGTTGCCCGCAGAGGCGATGTCATCGGGTACCGTTACTCGAAATTTTGGGGGTATCGGGTACCGTTACCCGAAATGTTTAAATCAACGGATGGGGGTACCCGAAATTTGTGGTTACGCCCTAACCGGGTTCCAGTTCATGACAGAGGCCCTGGCAGCTGGTGTCCGAATGTTAAAACACTTCCGCGTTCTGGTTTATTTTGATGTAACAAAATAATCGTTCTCTCTCGAAATTTTTAATGTCAGAATTTTGGTACCCTAAATGATTAAAACAACGGATGGGGGTACCCGAAATTTGTGGGTACGCCCACATGACGCATGTATAAAACACTGGTTATGACGAAACAGGAGGCTGGGTGGATATGATAGCTGGTTCGACGACGACGTAGAGGGCGTGATGTCTGAAATGTTTAAATCAACGGATGGGGGTACCCGAAATTTTTGGTGTCTGAAATTTAGTACCCGAAATGTTTAAATCAACGGATGGGGTTACCCGAAATTTTTGGTGTCCGAAATTTTAACACCGGAATGTACGACCACATGACGCATGTGTTCGACTGTAACAATGGTATGTCATTGGATATTAATTTTTACATAAAAATAAATTATAGCCCCTCCGGGATTTGAACCCGGGACCTCCGGTACACCAAACCGGCGTGCATCCACTACACCAAGGGGCCGTTATCGCTTAACTGTAATTATTTCTGTACTTATACTTCTCATCTCTTACTTGTAACCATGAGGTGGACGAGTGATATCTACTGTCGTCCTATGTGTAAAATCATAAAAGCACAATATAAGTTTATTTATTATTAAATAAATAAACATTTCGTTATACTTTTATTTTTTTACCTCTCATCCTCTTCCTAGCAGCCTGAGGGAGGCGAATGAGAGCCTGCTACGCTTTTTTTTAACGTGGTTTCCCCAACTTTACAGATTCGTAAAGCAGGCCTACTCCACGTTATCTATCGCTGTACTATTGACTAGTACAGTGGTAGATAATAATAAAGATACATTATGCAATGCTAAGCCAATGTGTAAAAGCAGTACATATTTTTTTTATTTACTTTTTTATTTATTTTTTTTTTATTTTTTTAATCGGGTGAATATGTTGTTCATACATGATGCGTATTCACATTTGCTGTACCGTAATGAGTAATTTTCACACCCATACTGGTTCTTGACGAGTTTACAGGTATATCTACCGTGCCAGTGACCCGTCTCGAACTACCAGGACTACGTTTATGAGTATTTCTACCGCGACAGTGACGTAGTCAAGGTTAACACTCACGCACATACTACGGTACCTAATTCTACGTTTATGGACATTTCTGTCACGTAGCATTCACACTAACACCATGATGAAAACATGTTCACAACCGACTATATTTTATTTCGTTGCCGCAACCATTCTGCATAAAACAAAGCTTTGCGCAATGCACAGTGTAAGGGGGGAGTGGTAACGGGTTGACGATGAGGAACAGGACATTGTATGATGGGTACAAAGGATCTAGGAACTACAGGTGCTTGAATATCGTTTAAGTCAATCACCTCACCATGGTGATACAACTGTCGTAAGAAATTTGCCTTCTCAAACCCTTTTGTATAGACAACAGAACTGTCTGAAAAAAAGTCTGCAACGATGCGTACCATATTCTTGTACGGCACATTACCATCGTTCCACCGAATTCTGTGATAATGTGTTTCCAACCAGTCATTGATTTTTTGAAATTTCAGGTGCAGTCGTGCACGTTCGTATGGCGGAGCGAACAACACGATAACAAAACGTCCGGTTGTTATATCAACTGCAACGAACTCTTTGATTACATATTCATTTTTGTCACCACGAAACGCTTCAAACTCGGCAATAACCGTCCTATTCAAGTTCATTTTTCTGAGTGACACTTGTTCGCATCGAATACGTTAATTTTTTCAAATTCCCCCTCTACTTTTCCTTCCAATACCAGTTCATCGTAAAGACGATCAAATGTTAGCTGTTGGTCATGACGACTGCTTTCCAATCGAAAAAACGAGGGGAAAAAGAAGGATGGTGGTACATAACACCCCTTGGCTACTACCTGATTAATGTACGACTTGAAGTGATCTTGATCATAAAACAAGCGAACAAGATATTTCTTTAGTACTGTTAATAAACAACCAAAACGGATCCACTCGGGTTCTGTGAAAACAAATTTTTCGGTCTTACTACCTTTAATCCGAACAAACGTTTTCCCAAAGTTACGACTGATCATCACAATCTTCTTCTTTTCACGGTTTTCACCTTCTTCGTACAATAACATACTGGATAGTAACTGTTCACGAAAGATCAACAAGTAATTCCACTCAGAAAAGTCAAGTAATATACGTTTCTTTTTTCCGTTTGTAAACAAAACACCCGGTTCATAGTTGAGTTCGTTAAACAGTCCGACGGTAACGAACTTAGTGTAAGAGTTAATAGGATATGCAAGAGATAAGTAAACGTTATACTCACAATGCCTGCTGCTGCTGCTGCTGCTGCTGCCGCCGCTACCACAGTCACCTTCCATCGTTGAGACGGACTGATCTTGTTACAAGCTAGAGATCGCTAATACCTATCTTTATAAACTGGTAGAGGGGAGAACAAGTTTTTTATGACAAACGATGAACAGTATTCGACAACGCTGTGTACTGTACTATCCTATCGTGTATAATCAAAGCGTAAGCGGTGGTTTTATCTGGGAAATTGTTACTGGATTCAAATTCTAAACGCACATCAACGGCAGACGACTTGATTGGTTCTTCTTGTCTGGAACAATCGATGACAAACAACGGTGCTTTCGTTATAAATTCATTAGGTGTCAAAAGAGGCGTTCTGTTGCGACGGTCGTAGTATGATGTTTGAAAACGTGTATACATGTCGTAGAACAGTGCGTAACGTTTTTTTTCGATATGCTGGTTCAGGTTATCGTACGGATAGTATTTATCGTTCAGAAATAGCTTCACATTCGTTAAATTGCAGTGATCAAATTCCGACGCGTTTTTCGCTATATTGTTCTTTCTGTCCGTCTGAAATATCAGTATCACATACCGTGGTTTTTCCAACTGTGACGATGTCTTCAAGGTCCACGAATGTCGATTTGTCGTCGGTAGAACGGGATACTCGTGCAATTCCCAACTACGGAACGGCATCACCAGTTCATGATCCTCCTCGATATGCTCCAATAGCGGTATTCGGTACTTCTTTGACACGCGCACATAGGGCATCTTCCAGTGTACTTTGTTTATTACGAGATTACCGTTTGCAGTTGCACCTGATTCTTTTAGCACCATTGCGTTCTGATCGGTAGAGGTACGCAACAGAATCAATTCTTGCTTAACGTTCAGCATGATGCGTGTATAGTCTTCGTTGAAACCGAGTAGCATTTTTAACGGAAGACAAAACGTAAAATCACCGGTACTCTCGTGTACTGTCAACGACTCGTCGGTTGTCGTCACCCATCCTGCATTGATTAGATGCTTTCTTTCATGCTCATTGCTCGATAGTAACAATTTCACAGTGCTCGTAATTCCAACGTTTTTCGTACGATCTACTTCCACACCGCACACTTCGTAACGGATCTCCTCAAACAAGAAAGCCATTGCATTGTTGATTAATTTCACGTTCAACGCTGTGTCGGTAGCGTTAACCTTGGTCAATGTTCCTTCGATGTACAGAAAACTCTCCGCCGGTAAAGTGAAAACATCCTGTTGTTGGATGGGTATACGTATTTCATCGTTGTTACCGTATCCAGTGGAAGCATACGGTGTGTGCGTACGATATTCGAACTCAACGATTCTGTTATCGAAAGCCGCTCCTCGTTCGATAGCTAGAATTTCACCCGACATTATTTTAATCGTATAATTTGAATCCAAGTGAAAGTAAGAAACGCTTGTTCCTTGATGTCAATCGCTTCAACGTTGAACACCGACTACCATGTTTCTTTCGTACACACTCCCTTTTTACAGGTGACGTTTGTCCGAAATACAATCCCATATTTTCAGATGCAGTCGTATCGTGATAACTTCACCGCGAAAATCGACTAAATCCCCGTCCTGATCAACGAGAGACAAAATTATGTTGTCAACGCGTTGTACGTTTACCGGTAAGTATATTACGTTTGTCGGCGTTTCAACTATTTTGAAACCTGGTGCCACGGTCGGATAAAACGAATGCAACGTGTGCTGGTCCTGGCCGTCCTTGTACGCACCCTGTACGATATTACTCCGTACGTGAACGGTGTTAACTTTGATTATGTCGACGGGTACGTTCGACTCGTGTGTTTTATACGCTTCCAGCTGCTGATTCTCCTTAAATCCTAACATACTTGCAATGGTATTCGGTGTATGCGAAAAGTCGATGACATGCTTACAGTAAATTTCACACTTTAATGTGTTGTTGTTTGGACGTAAACTGATTGTTCTCTCGCCTAACTGTTTCTGCAGATACGTTTCGATATCACTGATTTCGTAGATGCCGGTAGGCAACTTGATAACGGACCACTGATCCTTGGAAATGTTTACTGGAAATGCATTATTTTTTCCTTCAGTAACGTTTGGTATTGAATTATACGATGTAAAATCCAATAGACCAACGTACCATTCACCGTATAACTCGAGAGGTGGGAAAAAGTTACACACGAGATTCGCAGCGTCGGTACCCGTCACGGTGACCGTTAGCGACGACATGTTGAAGTTTACTGATCAGAAGACGATAAAAAGTCTAAACATAAATGACCGCAGATGACCGTGTTAGGAGGTTGCTTCCGTTCATAGTTGTAACGAACGTCGGCTGTATCACCAAAATATTGCATCAGCTCGAGAGGTGGACGTAAATTACCGAACCCGTCAAAATAGTGTACTCGATTTCCACGCTTCTTGTAACATACCCAGTGGGTTCCCGGTCCGCTCTCGTCGTCCAAATTTACGATGACGCTTTCGTTCTTCCACGGCGCTGTATCCGGTAATGCGTTACGCATGTAAACACCTCTAAAATACGGTATGTTTAGCTTTTTTGCGTATACACGTAATTTATCTTCGGACAACGGGCGGAGCGGTATGTGAATTAGTTTTTTCGGTACGGACGTAGATACAATCCGGACGCAGTTCTCTTCTTTTTCCTAGCGGTTCGGACAGTTCTCTTCCTCCTCTTCTTCATCCCACCACCAGCACCACGACCACGACTACTCACATTCTTTTTATTTTTACGACGTCGACCGCTTCCTATTGCTGATTTTGCTTTCATGGCCGCTGCAACTGCTGTCGCATAAGCTCGTTCGCTGATACCCGAATCCAAAGCCTTTACCCGTCCCCACGCTTTTTCCGCGAGTTTACGATCTGCAATACGTCTACTTTCGTTGTCTTTGTATTGAGCGTAACCGATGTCGTGTTCGCGACAGGCTTCGTCTAGTTGATTGATTCCACGATCACCACGCGCTAATCTTTCTTCGAGTTTCGTGCCCGGTCCACAGAATCTGTAACCCGGCAGATGTAATTCGACAGGTAGTGCGTCCACCGCTCGATTGATAACTGACGAAACAACGGACGGTACAACGTTTTTAAGCACGTTTCCGACGCCCCACCCCTTTTTCCTCTTAACGTTGTTGTACATCGTAAACCGATCTCCAGTCTTTCTCTTCTGTGTTTTTATCGTATTCATCTATTAACCTTTTTATTTCCTTCGTGTCGAGTGTCCACTCGTCTTCTGAACTACGTGGCTTAGACAATTTCAATAAGTAGTAATCCAGTTGATACTGAAATGTTTTAACGACTTTATACATCTCGCTCTTTACGTATCGTCTCACGTCATTTAATTGTTGTAAGTTAACAGCATCGCTCTCCGCAAAACCATCCGCTACGTCTGTTATTCTCTTTTCCGCTGCTTTGAAAACACCATCTTCGCCCAAGCTAACGGTGTTCTGCAACATGTATTTTACGTTAACCGCGTCATCTGCAAAAATCGGTGAACTCACTCCCGACAACCAGCTCTGCCCAAACAAATAGCTGTTCGATACTTTTTTAATGACGTTCGAGTCTACATAGTTTTTGTTAACCGCATCGGTCGCTTGTTCCGGACTTCGAACGTTGATTACCCATCGATCACGTGCATCGATGACCTCATCTCTCTCTTGACTCGAGTGTTGTATACAGTTGTCATCAACGTAATATTTGTTGACTACGTCTTTAACGTCTACAGGAGTATCAACATTTTTCAATCTACACCCTTTAACGTCCACGCTTTTACGTTCATCATCGAGTAGCAGACAATGTGTTTGCATATAAGTCAGAGATACAGCATCCTTTGCTGTATCCGGTTTGTTCAGATTGCGGATCTTTTTGTTTTCAACATCTATATGCCCATCATTCGTAATCTTAAATCCTACAGTATCGCGTAATTGTCTTTTTGTTTCTCGTCGCACGCTCACGGCGCTTTGATGTCTCCCGAACTTGTCTACAACCATTGTACGACTGCACGCTACAAATTATGTGCTAACCGTTTTAAGTAACGACACTGTGGTGACCATCGCGTGTGTAACACAATCGGATCGTCACCCTCTTTCCAACGAAAGATTTCTATACCGCAAAATGAACATCGAACCCTGTCAATTTCATTTGTGTAATGAAAGCCTGCGGCAACCATAGCGGTTGGACTGATGAAATGCACAGGCCATGATGTAAAGGTTTTCAGTCTCTCGTTTTCGACTTCAAAGTCAGGTGTCAAATCTAACCCGCACATGTTGACAGTGTTGACGTCAATGAGTTGTCACACCGACGTTCATAAAATTTATACGATAATGTTGGCTTCACGTAATTCCTCCACAACGGAGATGATTTCGTTGTCGTGTCCGGTGTGACCGGCGCGTTTTGAACTTACCAGCAGTCTCAACCGTTCAACCAGTTCGTTGGGATCGTTCCAGTGTACGTAATCGATACCACGTCCGCTGCGCGGTGGGAACAATCGGGCGATTATCTCTCTGTACTTTACACCTTTGTTTGTATTTATTTTAGCACCGGGTAAATGATAATGTTTATGTGCGTTAGTGTCCGACAGTATAGATTTGTACGCTGCTAAATCGTTTTCATCGTAGACGCTCTTGTTGGGTTCTTTCATAAACATAAGTTCGTAGAGACCCGGTGTACCCCTGTATCGTTTTCCAGCTATGTAGAAGCTGTCGTCTTGATTGATCTCCAACACCGAATTGCCCACCATCCATTTGTCTGCAACGTTACGGACACCGTACGTATGATCCATCTTTTTTTCTCGATCATCAGATAAAGCGAGTAGTAAGTATTTCCTCGCGAGCGGACCTTCGACAGACTGTTCAACGTATTCTTGTGCTTCGTGTCGACCTTCGGGTGTTGCTAAAAACTCTTCAAGAGTCACGTTCGGTGTTTCGACATTAGGAGTTTGTGCCAACACTTCCGTTCTAAGGAATCGAGGTTGTGATGGTGGTGGTGTCATCTCGACAGCTGTCTTCGTATCTTCATCTTCAACATTTATTTTTTTAATTTTATCACCGGAGACATTCAACTTTTCCGAAATCTGGGTTAACGGTTCCAAAAGAGGTTTGTACGTTCTCGTTAACGCTTCATCGCTCTCTCTGAGGTCATGTTTCAACGCACGATACTTTTGCCTTATGTTGTCGCTAATTGCATCGATTTCTTGTGTCAATTGCTTGTCATCCATCTTGACACTGATGACTTTCTCGCACAAACTATTCTATTTATGTATAAAACGATCGAAACCAACTCTGTATCTGCCCGCGTTTATCGGCGAGTCCTTGTTGATGACTAAGAATCCGTAACGATCCTTCCACGCTTCGGCGCACATCGCTTTGAACTCTTCGTATTTCATGTCTGTGTTAACGTGATCGTTGTAAACGTGGTGTAAATTGAGATCATCTTGTCTGAACAATACTAAGAAATTGGTATTATCACGCACCAGTTGCTTTGGCACCAGACTGTACGTCTGACAAAGGTACAAAGTGTCCACACCGCTATGCCGTCCCATAGCGAAATATTTTCGTATGTTATTCTGCCGTTCACATACCACATCATCGAACATGATTGAATTAGGTACAATTTCGTGCGGAGGTGGTACTTCATCGTTTTCACTGTATGTGAAGTACGTCATTCCTTCGTCAGCGAGAGCATTAAAAACGTCTTCCAACATACGATATTTTGGTTGAAATAACGATTTGGAGAACACGTACAGGTTCTGAAATCGCAGTCCGTTTGAATCGAATAACATGTTAAAGGCAACGTTTGACTTCCCGCTACATGACCCGCCGCACACGATACATCGAACTGTGTTTGGAAACAGTGGACTGTGTTTATTATATGCAACTTCACCGTTGTACTTAGCAGAGTCTACGTTCTTAACATTTAACTTTAACGATTGTTGTTCAATCTTCATCTTAACTCGTTTACGTTCGGTTAAATACTGTGGTAATGTTATTATATCAGATCTTTTTTATGTATCCACGAATCGTGTTTACCGTCAAAGCCGAGCCAGCGCACTCTCACGCGATCACCTTTACGTTGTAATATTTTCTCAACGAGATACACATCACCAACGCTGGTTTTACTCAATTCTTGTTCATAAAACCCACCTTCCACAACGTCACCCATGTGATCTTTCAACAAGTACGTAACCGGTACGGTTGGCTGAACACTGTGCACTGTATATATCTCGTTCGTCCAGTTTGGTGTATAACCTTTAGCGAATGTGATTTTGTATTTACTGATACGCACTCGATCGCCTATTTTAAACTTATGTTTCTTGCTCACTTTCCGCGGTACGGTATTTTTTCTTGTTCGTTCCAACACAATTCGCTCGTTGCTCTTGTCGACTTGTCGCGGCTTCATCTCTATAGTTCTATGCACTCTGTCGTTGTATTCCATCACCAGTTTAGGTAAAAGCGACAACCACCGATAATGCCCTTGCTCGCTGAACGCGCGGTACATGTTCGTTTTCAACGTACGATTAAATCCCTCTACGATGGACGCTTTCTTCTCGCTATACGTTGAATAGTGTTTGACGTTGAATCTCTTTAGTAAAGCTTGTACGGTAGTGTTAAAGTACTCTTTCCCCTTATCCGTTTGCAGGTATTTCATTTTATTTTTTACAATTATTGGTTCGAGAGCCTGTGCTACTTCAATACCCGATTTAGTTTTTAAGGGAATCGCATATGCATACTTGCTAAATGCGTTTATTACTGTCATTAGGTATTTGTACCCCCTTGTTCAACTTGGCATGCGGTATCATTTCCACCAAATCCGCTTGGTACAGATCGTGTAACCCCTTCACCTCCACCGCACGTCTGGGAAAGTTCCTTCTCACCGGTCTGTGCAATTCTTTTGCAATAGTTTTGCGTACGTTTTCCATATCGCCACCCGAATCGAGAATCGCAAAATTTTGGTACGAGATATACCGTTACGTTTTCACTGAACTTCACCGACTTCATCGTCGCTACTGACAGTGTGTTGCTCCTGCAAGCGAGTCTTATATCAACGTATATCGAACGCATAATTTATAACGGATTTTCTCGCTTGCTGAATTATCTCGCGTCTGGGTTGACAGAGTTTATAATGACCGTACGCCAGTGTTGTTTCACCGTCATCCAAGACATATCGTTTGTCATCGTATGGTGACAGCGATAATTTTGTAAGCTTTCTTGTGTATATGATATGTTTTTCGCTTTGGATAGTCTGCGCCGTAGTATAAGTTTGAGAAGTGGTCTTTACACATTGCTTATAAAGTTGATGTTTCAACTGTGTAGCTATCGCGGAACGTGGCACACCTTTCGCTACCTTTTTCTCTTTATCGTTTGCCGTAACGAATGAATAACATTTTGCGCGCAACCCGACAAATTCAAGTATCGGTATTCCATTTGTTTCGTCTTTAAACGTACCCAACTTTTTCTTGTTTGTTTCACTATAGCACGGATGTGTCTTAGGGTACTCCGACGTGTCAAAGAGTTCGAGATGCTCCTCCATGTCTTTGTACACATCGTCGGTGCGAATGTCGTACAACAGAGAGTCAGTGTCCGTCATACATAGACGTGCACGTGACCCGTACGTATTCATCGTGAATCCGTAATGAAACCGATACATGATCAGCTTACTAATATCCAATACACTGAACCCAACGTACAAAGGTCGGTTCAGTGTAATGGACGTTTTTTTCATCGTGAGACCTACCAGGTCCTCGTTATAGATGAAAAAAATGTTGTAGCCTGGGGTTAGCGGTTAGTTTGTGAAGTTTCTTCTCGTTTGGAACTAACTTGAAATCGATTCGCTTCCGTACGTTTTCCAACGATTTTCCGTACGGCGCGTTATTCATTAACTTAAAAAAGTCTTTTTCAAAGGTGTTTCTGGCTTCCTTTCGTCGCTCCGTATTAAAATCGATGAAAGGTTTCAACCATACGCACTGTGTGAATGCTAACACACGGTGAATCGCTTTCAACTCCATTCCTAGTTCGAGGTAGAGTTTCAATGTTCTGTAATGAACAATGTATTTTGTCTTGTCCTCGAGGGACGTTATCAGTTTCTCTACCTTACCGTTACTACACACAAAGTCTTTTAACAGCTTCATGCGATAGCAGTACGGTGAAAGCATACTGTCCGTAATAGTACACTTTTCGGGTGCTAAAGGGTAGTCACTGTGTAAGTCGTGTAGGTAATGTGGATACCCCAGATCGACTTCTAGGATATAACCAGTGTCATCATCGTCACGTAACGCGTGCACGTTCAACGTATCGATCTCTGTACGTTCCAACCATCGGAAACCGTACAGTGGTAAAGGCTGTGTCATAGCCGTTCCGTACAGGTTGGTACAATCGAGGTAGAGTAAATAGTTATGCAGCTTGCTTGCGTCATAATCGGGAATGTACGGGTTGTTGGCCTTGGCGTACCGATTAGAAATTGCTGCTAAGCCGCCACGGATACCTCTTTCGATGTACAGGTGTACGTCTATATCGCGGAGTAACTCTAACCTAACTCCTGTCATTTTCAGCATCGCGTTCCACGCTAAACCGGCGGTGGTAAAAACGTTACACGGATCGAGTTCGTAGTACTGCAGGCTCATGTTTCGAAAGTTTTCAAATACATCTGCAAGCAGTAGTACATCCGTTTTTAAATAAAGGTCATGATAATCACCGAACGTTTGCATGTCGAAAGCCGACCAAACCGCTCGAGCGTGCGCGTAATCTTCTTCGTTTATATCCGACTCTGTCAACCCGTTGTAAAAATGTACGCGGTCCGGTAACTGCCTCTCGTCAAATTTTGAATCGTCCGTAACGTATTCGTAAGGGTACACACCTTTACGCAACAGTAAATTAACATTACGCGTGTAAAATTGATTAAGGATTTTAAATTTATCCGCGGATAAGTTGGAGACGAGTTTTTCAAGTGACGCGTTCATGAACCGCAGAGAATCGAGAAACCGGAGCTGTCCGAGTGTAACGGAGATGTAACGTTCGCTTGTAGTAGCGATACACGTTATTTCATCTTCCTTGTACTTTCCGAAACCTTGCATCAAATGATGAGAGTCATAGCCACTTAAATTATGGAAAAAAACCGGAACGTGTGTTGGTATTTTGTAATTTGTATTACACACATTGTGAGCAGCGCCTAAATAGTTTCCCGTTATGTGGCAATGGTTTCGAACCGTGTCATCTGTTAACGCCTTCTTGCACAGATGACAGTGCGTAGCGTTTCGGAATGACCGTTCATCGGCCGCTGTCATTTGGATCGGTTTATTAAACTTTCTATCGAGTCGTTGAACGTCGGCTAAAAGCACACGAAGGAACGTGTCCACCACGTCTTTACCGCGGTATATTACAGGTTCCTTGACGGCGTTTCCCATCCAGTCAACTATCACATAGCAGAAACTGGCTGGTATATGATGTGCCACGTTTTTACCGGTGGCCGGAACAATAAACGATTCGAAGTCAGCGTATACCGTATAAGGTACGCGGTGACAAAGTGAAAAGTTTTTAAAATACATCCACTTTTCGTTCTCGTCAGGAAGTTTTACTTTCTGTACTCCGTGCTGAGAACAGTTGCGTTCGTGTTCTTCAACTCGTTTTCGTGCCGCGTTAGTATCTTTATTGTCCGCAAATCTGTGTAGACAGTAGTTGCAGTAAAATGAAGTGCTCTTTCGTTGTGTCAACGATGAAAGCATATGCGAAAGGTTCCGTATGAGGCAGTAGTGTGTAATGTTCGCGTCGGACAGTAGCAGTAGGTTTACGTGGTACTTTCTACCGCGATGTTCAGTGATACGTAAAGGATATACCTCGCCTTCGTAGCCAAAAACGTTAACGGATATGTTTTCGTTTAATTTTTCAAAACGTTTTATCTTATTGACTGCGACGGGATAAGGTATTTCCTTCATGTTTATTTCTTCTTCGTACGGAAGGTAATGGCTAACGCGATGCGGGTTACACGCGATCGGGTGTATACCGGCGAGCACAGAGCACAAGAAACACTTTTCATCTTCTAAATTTTTCACATTAATAATTCCTTTCTTACTGTGTGACAATTTCGATGGTGTAGGTAGAAAGCTCGACCCCACAAGAGGATTGTATTTTGTAATATTTAATTCCACCGACTCGACACCGTTTTCGACCCACCCGCTTCCGTCACGCGTGAATTTGTCAACGGATTCCATTATTTTCTCGCAAGCTATCGAATACTGTTCATCGATATCGTCATACTGTGACTTAAGTTCTGTACGTGATCTAAATACCGCATCACAATAAATATTTTCGGTGTTTATTAATTTTTTAAAAGATACACGAACTGCTAAATACCACTTTATATAATTATTTAATGCTACGGCTTCGCTACAAATCTTATCAACAACCGTGTGTTTGTAATCTAATAATACTGTTTGTGTGTTTAGTGTATTGTCAAGTATCATAAATTTTATAGTAATTACATTACCATTGATAGCACGGTGTTCGCTGCTGCTGCTGTCGGTCATTGTGAAAGGAGTGATGCCGGCTTCGCGTCGTCGGTTCCCTATATAGACAGTTCGGTGACCGGCAACGCTGTCGCCGCGCTCCGCTCGCGAGGAGCAGCTGCGCGGGGTGGGGTGCGGGGTTGTCGTGACCGATGCGGTGTGTGCTGGAGGTGCGGGGTGGGGATGCGGGCTAGGATGTCATCGTCCGGTCGTGACCGATGACGCGCGTTGCGGAGGGCTGGGTGGGGTGGGGAGTGCGGTGTAGGAAGCCGACGTCCGTGACCGATGCGGTGCGGGGTAAAGGTGTGGGATGGTGGTGCGGGGTAGGGAGCTAGGTTGCAGCCGGTGTCCGTGACCGAGAGGTAGGCGAGGTGCGGGGTACAGGATGCCGGCGACCTTGACCGAAGCGCGCTCGTTGAGTCGCCTCCCGCGGGATGTAGGGTGCGGGTACGGGGGGGCTGGGTTGTAAGACCGGTCGTGACCGAAAGCAGATGGTGGAGCGAGACGACGCGGGGTGGGGTGCGGGGTAGGAAGCTAGGTTGTCGCTGACGGACTCGATTGCGGTTGGTGGGGTAAACCCGGTCGTTGCGGAGCGACAGACAAAGTAATTGAACAAAATATGTAGGCGAGGTGCGGGGTGGTGGTGAGGCTCTGGGTGCGGGGTTGGGGGTGCGGGGTAGGGGTGCCCGTGACCGACGGACTCGATTGCGGTTGGCGGGGTGCGGGGTGGGGGGTAAACCCGGTCGTTGCGGAGCGACAGACAAAGTAATGGAACAAAATATGTAGGCGAGGTGCGGGGTGGTGGCGAGGCTCTTAGTGCGGTGTGGGGGTGCGGGGTGGAATGTCATCGTCCGGTCGTGACCGAAAGCAGATGGTGGCCCGCGACGACGCGGGGTGGGGTAGGAAGAAAAATTGTAGCCGTTACCGTTGCGGTAGAGGGGCGGGGTGCGGGGTAAGGTGTCGTCGTCCGGTCGTGACCGAAGGAGATGACGCTTTAGAAGGAAGGAACGTGGTCGGGGGAAACAGAATAAATACGCCAGTGTTTCCCTGTGCATTCATCAGTACTCGCCATGGAAGGAATCGTTGCGAACGCGAAGACAGTTGAAAATTTTTTACCAAAAAGAGACTTGTCAAGTCTTTCTTTAGGAGTAAAGTATCATATAATTCACATGAAATTTGTGAAAACGAAATTCGGGGAGTCAGTTGTGGTAGATTTGGAAGATACCGGAGCCTGTCCTCAGCCGGAGGATAAGCTGTTCTATGTATACCTACCTAAAAGATGGTGTGACGTATTTACAGAGGAGCAATTGAAAGCTGTGAAGCCTTGTGTCCTATCACTATGCGTAACCTCACACACTCCGCTGGCGAACGAGAAAGTGAGCGTGCAGTTGGATATTGATTATGTGAGTATGATATTTCAGTACCACTAATAATTACTTATACAGAAGTGGTTATGTATTAATTTTTTCTCTTTTTTTTCCAGACCAAATAAACGAGAACAGGATTGATTAATTATAATATTAATAACATTAATAGTAAAATGTTTTTAACTGTTGAAGTAGACTTCTCTATTTTTTTGTCGTTTTTTAATGTTAACTGTTCATTTTCAGAGAAAGAACAAGGTGTTGCTTGGATCTAATATTGTTGAAAAACTTTTAAACAGAGAAGTAAATGGTAATAATAGATTATATTGTCAATGCGACATGATTAAATTCGATTATAATTTTAGAAATAATAGTAAGACACTGAGTAGATTGATATCAATACGAAACGAAAAGAATATTTACAAAATGAAAGTATTTATTCGTAATGAGTTTTTCAAACTCTTCAAAACATCAATTAGTTATTGTAACAACCATAATATTGAATATCTTCAAATAAAAGATTTGCTAATTGCTAAAACAAAGCTGGTTAATCAGGTGTACTATATGATGTATAATTTTACTGGTACAGCGTATACCTCGCTGGTAAAAAAATATGAGTGGTCAAGGCATGACTCTAGCGGATGTCCGCTTCGTAACCGTTGTCGCGTCTGTTGTTATCTAAGATATCAAAATGAATTTAATTCAGAATACGTGTTTTTTTTAATACCACACTAACTATCATTTGATGTGTCTACATTCTTTTGTATTTGATCAAGTATTATTAATTGTAGGAAATTATATTCTGTTTTTAATTATTAAGAAACGTATGTGGTTTATAACATAAAAAGTTAAGATAAACAATCATTAAAGTGTTAATTAAATTTTTATGTGTAATTAAATTTTTTAAAAGATTTCTCTCATAGTTACAGAAACCTTGTTTCGATGTTATGTGTTTGTGCGAATGCGAGGGAGATGTATGTCGTTCACCACCATATGGTGACCACTGTAACATTCTGAGTGCTTGTGAGTGGAGAGAATTTACACTCTGAAGAACAATTGTTTTAAAAAATTATAAGCGTTGTTACCTTTGTTATTATCTAAAATACTAAAAAGAGTTGAATTCAAGGTTTTGGTGTACCATTTTACACATGTAGTTAACACCATAGTAATTATCATTTGATGTGTGTCTACATTTAGTATGTTATTATTAACATATTACACATCAACATTGTAATATTGTATGTTATTAATTATTATTACTATTTTTATTGTTAGACATATAAGGCTTGTTTTGGTTGTAGTAAATGTAATTATTATTTTGTTAATTATGTGTGTGTGTGTGTGTGTGTGTGTGTGGAGAGAGAGAGAGAGAGAGAGAGAGAGAGAGAGAGAGAGAGAGAGAGAGAGAGAGAGAACCTTCAAGGCTGCAAAAGAGAGAGAAAGCGAGAGAGAAAAAAGATTATTTTGTATAATTATGTAAATATATATATATAGAGAGAGAGATAAAGTGTTTATTTTGTTTAGTTATGTATATAGAGAGCGCGCGTAAGTTTTGCTCAATTATAATTGTCTTGTGAATATAGAACGTGTGTGTGTAGAAAGAGAAAGAAAATTATAGCTTATGATTTGATTGTAAAAGCTTTCGATATTATTAAAACTTATATATAAACCGTAACCTTTGTTATTTTATTATTATACCTTTATACAAAACAGTTATTCCTATCATACTTGAATAAGGTATACGCCAGCGAAGATAACAAGTTTTTATAGTTGAGATGCAGCCAACTTATTGATAAAGAGAGACACAGCTGGATTGTGGTATGCGCCAGCATGCGAAGAAAACCGGTTTATAGAGTTCAGATGAGTCTCTCTCTAAAGAGATAGAGAGTGAGAGAGAGCGTATAATCTGTTTGTACCAACACACAGCGATTCAACCAGACCTGTTTGACTACTTTGTTACAATTTTGCAGGTACACAGAGTAAAATATATTTATACAATTACACAATTTTAGTAATGCATAATTTTAATATGTGCTTTTCTAAACAATATTCAAATGGATGCATCTGTTCTATAATAACACAATATACTCATATATAATAATACAATATATGGTTTTGCGAACCGCAGATCCAGGTTCAAATCCCGAGGAGTCAAAATTTATTTTGTGGAAACCAACACCTGTCGGAACCCATCTGTATAGCCCCCTGTTTCGTCATAACCAGTGTTTTATACATGCGTCATGTGGGCGTACCCACAAATTTCGGGTACCCCCATCCGTTGTTTTAATCATTTAGGGTACCACAATTCTGACATTAAAAATTTCGAGAGAGAACGATTATTTTGTTACATCAAAATAAACCAGAACGCGGAAGTGTTTTAACATTCGGACACCAGCTGCCAGGGCCTCTGTCATGAACTGGAACCCGGTTAGGGCGTAACCACAAATTTCGGGTACCCCCATCCGTTGATTTAAACATTTCGGGTAACGGTACCCGATACCCCCAAAATTTCGAGTAACGGTACCCGATGACATCGCCTCTGCGGGCAACCGCCGAATTCCGGGTACCCCCATCCGCTACACATTGTTTTCGGCTACCAAATTTTGGACATGCAGAAACCACGGCCTCCGTGACGTCTTGAAACAGGTTTTAGCCATGCGGACGCCAGCGACTAGGGCCTCTGTGTGATGTCATGAACTGGAACACGGAAGTGTTTCAGTCACACATACACACACACACACACACAAAACAGTGACGTCACATGGACAGCTCGGACACCAGCTGCCAGTGCCTCTATAACGTCATGAACTGGAACCCGGTAGTGTTTTCAACTGGGGGTTCCCCAACCCATTGTTTTCACACCGCGGAAGCCAGCTACCAGTGCCTCTCTGTGACGTCATCGCCATTGTTTTCTAACCCTCACTTTCCCTCTACTATCTTCGTATTGTTTAAATTAGCAGCCATCCTTACTATTTCTTTTATGAATTTGCTAACTGCTATAATTTTTTATTGTTCGACTAAGCTTTTCGTCATTACTGACATCTTCAGGTCTTAAACAACCTATAAATTCATTGTTTAAGACCTGAAGATGTCAGTTATGACGAAAAGCTTAGTCGAACAATAAAAAATTATAGCAGTTAGCAAATTCATAAAAGAAATATACTATACATCGATGGTCCGTCCAAACACGACACGGTGTACACCGTTCAAGTAGCGTGTACGCAAATCTGTTTTTATTGATACGTATTTGACTTTGATCAATAAATTTTAATGGTTGACGACTTCTTATAAGGGATATATATGTCTGATGATGGAACGATCTTCCGAAACGCGTCACATAGCTACTAGAAGTCACAAGACGGAAGTAAGTTAATATAATAATTAAATCAGTTGTGGCTTGGATACTGAAAACATGGATATTAAAAAAAGTAATGGTTTCCCTTAGTAAAGCCACAATGCGGTCGAAGATGTATCTAGATCAAGTTACCAAGTTAGATACCTTGGATTGACATAAGTTTTTCAAATGTTTGGCATATTGCTGAGAATCATGCAAATTTTACAGAATTGCCAACAACTGTCTTGGCAGACAGAATTCTAATGAACGATCTTAGCAGACAGTGTAAAAATGAAAAAACTTTAATGAAATTGTACAAAAATGATGGAGTGCCTGTACGTTTGGTAGTAAAGTATGGATGATCAGTATGAAATATGCTAATAAAATATAAAGTGCCTAGATGAAGTGGTTAAGAGGTGCGGTGAAATGAGGTGACGTGTAAGGGTTGGCATACTGAGAAATGCACAATCAGGAGATTAATTAAAAGTCTGCAGTAAGTGATATAAACTTTTAGTCATCAGTAAACCTCAATAGAAAGAGCATATCTGTGGAACGGAAGAGTCCAGGTTAGCCAGAGTAGCCATTGGGTAACATTCGAAGGGAAGGCGGAACATAGGGCGCCCGAGGAAAGATGGTCTGTGGAAATGGCACAGATCGATAGCATAATCCGTGACAGAGATGATGGTGATGGTCATGGGCATAACTTGGGGCCTAACTTTGGGGGGGGGGCAGGGTAAAGCTTCACAAATTCAAGTGTGTAGTGAGACTATCTATAGAATAAAATATATTATATACAAAATTAGAAAGTTTAGTATAATTCATAGTTAGTAAAAGAGGGACAATTTCATTTTTTAATTATCAACAAACTTTCTTCATAAGTTGTACTTCCAGTTATGTTTACCTAGAACAAATATACTGTAGGCCTATAAACATAAACAATTTCAGTTCTTCCAATTCTTATACCCAGTTTTCGTAAACGCGTCCTCTCCCTTAGGCACACTGTCACAAAGTGCTCGGCAATAGTAGCAGTAAGCCGAATCAGTCAGAACAAAGAAACTTTCAAATTATCAGTCAGGCGAGTCTCAAAGAAATAAAGCAGTGTTACTCCTTTGCGTTTCTTATCTCCCATTTCTCAGAACCTAGGAACACAAAAACCAAAACAATCACAACAATAACGAATTAAGAAAGAGATAAGCGACGTGTACTTTAAAGGACTACGTACACGACCGAGTAACCGACCGCACTTGTATCAGTAATCATTAACAAATAACAGTTCCAAACGACTGTCCTTCACAGTAAGCCAGCTTTGTTCATACTGCCGAGTCTGTTACCCCTACCATACCGCACTTGAGTCTGCAGACTGACAGCGTGAAGCCACTCGGGCAACTTCGGCTACCTTCGTTCTCATCTATGCCCGCCTATATTCTGTTTGGTAAACATTTGGTTAAAGTTTGTGTATTTATTTTAGCACAATAATTTTATTACGTTCACGGCTTCAAATACGTAAACTCAAGAGTAAATTTTTCGTGTATTCAAGTGTCTGTGTGTATTCATGTCTAACCTACCTATACATGTCCTGTAAGCATTTCGATGTTTCATTTTAAAGTTTTGTCATTTTATTTTTAGTGTAACAGTTTTTATTAGGTACACGCACTGTAAGTGTTCGATGTGAAGTTCGTGTAACATTTCAAAGGAGTCTTGTCAAGTCTTGTTTCTCAGCATCTATTTTGTGCTACAGACTTGAAATTTGTACAAGTTAATCATCACACTTTCAGATTGGGATTCCTCAGATTGTTATGGCACTAGAATAATAAATTTATAAATTTACAAAATTTATAATTTTCTAAATTTTTTAAATAAAAACCTTTTTTATTTCGGTCAGTTTTTAAAACATTTTATAATTCAAGTAGACAAATGTTATTAGTAGAATAACTGTACAAATTTTAACTGCCTATGTTATAAAGGTAATTATATAATTCTCGAAGATAAATAATAAACACAATTGAGAATAAATTCATATCATACCATTTATTACCCTGAATTCTATATTTTATTTCAGCGTTTATCACTCCAGAAACAAAAATAATTGATTAAATTGACTCCAGATAAATACGAAACCAACCTGCGAAGTTAGTGCACAGGTAAAGAGGAGTTTTACCGCAACTGATTACAGCACTATATATCAAAACCAACATTGTGAGTACAAAAAACTGAACTTAAAAACCAGCAAAACAGTATAAAATAAGTTTTCTTAATAAACGTATATTTCATAATATACAGTACTAATGCGACGATGTAGTCAAAAGGTTCATATTTATCTGGGGAGCCAGTGAAATTGTGTTTGTTTCTGGAGGAAACAAAGGTTAAAACAAAAACTACAATTCAGGGTAATAAACGGAATACAACGATATGGTTAAATTAATTCTATATTATGTTTTAATATTTAACTGTGACCACAATCAATATTCATTTTAATATTCAATTCATCCGCTATGCACACAGGAAAACCCCGATTTGGATAAAAATACGTGGATTTCATTATACACGTAAGTGTGGAGTGTGAGTTGACGAGAGAGTAGACAATAGCGGCCGGACGAACAGTAACGAAGTTGCCCGAGTGGCTTCACGCTGTCAGTCTGCAGACTCAAGTCCATACCGCTGTCTTTTTCACTAGCCTGTAGTGTTTGCGAAATTCTGCTGAACTGAAAACAGCCATAATCTCAAATCAAACAGTAAACAATCCGAGCACAGAGATGATGACTGAAGAATATGTGTGACAAAGAGAGGAAAGTAAAGAGAGCAAATTCTTAGAAGTACAGCTGCTCTTATTATTTCATTACGGTGTTCCAAAACAAGTCTTTGTTTGTGTAAAAGGCACGCATTGTATTCCAGTTAATTAGGTCTCTAGCGTTAGTTTTTTCGAACAGAAATGTTATTTTGACGTATATCATTCAAATCTGTTAAACATTCCCCTAACAAGTTTCTTCGAAAGAAATAAGAATAATAAATTTAAGGCAGCTAGTCGTCTGATAACAGTACACACGTTGGTAAATAGTGCTTACTGTGCTCGCAAGCATAGAAACTGTCTCCTTTTTGACTATTTGTTAGTTTTTATTTACAACAACTGGAAACAAAATTTTATAATGCTCGGAACATGGGGAGGGGGCGAGTGCCTCCCTTGCCCCTCCCAAGTTACGCTTATTTGATGATGATTGTGACGTTGATGTGACGAAAATTTTCTATATAGAAATAAGTATGTTTATTTTTACTAGTACAGTGACTCCCGATAATCGGTTTGGAGTGATTAGCTCATCAAGCGTTTTCAATTGAAAGGTAGCTTTCAGTCAGATCTAATGTAGCACAAATTGTTCCAAAAGTGCGTGTCGCTTAACTAGTGAAAACCAAGAAACCGATTTCTACACAGAACCTGCAGACCATTAATGAAAGTTAGTTATCTGTTAGTAAATCTGTTATATCTCGTGGTTTGTGGAGTTCAAAATAACTTCGCTTGACATTTGAGAGGATTTATTACTATTTATTAGTCTAAATTTTCTTATAAATTCTAATAAAACCTTTTGTTCTAACAGAGGGAGAGTAAGAATAGAATAAGGTAACAGTTAGTTAACTGTTAGACTTTTAAATTCTTAAATACACCAAATAATACTCGAATAATGTATGAAAAAGATTTTTATTTTTAATCAAAATGGAGCATTCTTCACCATAATTTTATCCTGTAATTACCAAGTCTGACATGGTCTGTTGTTGTCACAAATTTATAATTTATTCAATTGCCGTAGTATTTGATTAATTTAGTTTTGTTTGTTATTGCTAAAAATATATTTATTGTTTGTTGTTAGTACCATCTTTGGCAACAATGTTATGCGTCACTGCAGTACTTTCCTTGTTCTTATGTCGACTAATACTCTCTTCGCATTTATTTCATAACCTTAGGGTTTTTCCAGATAAAGCGATAAACACGCCACTTAATTGGAACAGTATGCAAATTAGCTTCTTTTAAAAACAATACCGTATCAACAACCGCAAATACTAATCAAAGAATTATACTATGTAATTTTGTAAGGACAAAATTGAAAAGCACGTTTCGACTACGCAAATCAGTAAATTGTGATATATACGTGTCAACACATACATCAAATTGTAAACATCAGTTCCCGATCACTTTCCTGTAAGAAGGTAGTGGTTTTGGAGGGGGGTTCAAATAACTTCGCTTGGCATTTGGAAGGGTTAATTACTAATTAGACTAACTCAGTAGCTCCCAAACTTTTCAGTCCGCGGACCCCCCCACCAAATAATTTAAAAATTTACGGACCCCGTTTCCGTTCTGAAATAAAACAAACAGTAAATATGATAGAAACTCTTATATTTTAATTAAAATGTATTAAAATTAAAATTCTCTTAACTTTGTGCCGGGGTTTGAATTTTCCCGGCGTGATTTAAACGTTCAAGCCCGCCAAAGCGCGTAGCAGCTGGGCGGCGCAGCTAACTCGATTATTAAGGCCGTGTCTGCGCTATGGCGAAGCTATCTAGTAAACAGTATCAGCTGCTTGTGTGCGGCTTGATGGGTTGCTTGCCAAAGGTTATGATCGGCAATTCGCAACAGGTTGAGCTTATGTAGCATAGTGGGATCGAAGAAAACAGGCTTCTTTGTCATTTCGTCGCCAACATACCAAATATGATGGTCTGACGGCCCAGGGATAAGCGTTGCGTGGATCTTTCATATGCCTTCGTAAGCTAGTAAAGGGTTTCAGGTGAGGCTCAATTATTTTATTCTATGTTCATTTAATGATGGGTTATGTGTGTTATATTTGTGTAAGTGTGTGTGTGGCCCACACGTTTGTAAAGCCTATTTTATTGTAATACTTTCCTATTGTAAAATTGAATTACACGTTACTTCCGGTCTGGGAACACGTGGCGACCTTGTATTTAACTGTCTTTGATAAAGTTAAAAGTAAATATTACAGTAAAAAAAAATAAAAATACAGGTTTAGTTAAAAGTAAATGGATAAAATAAACCATAGCAAATTAATAAGAGCAACTAAAGTGTTGATACAAATTGTGAGTGTGTGTGTGTGGTATCTGTGTTCCGAGCCGAGAGAATGTAGGGGTGGCTGTATTCTCTGAGGGCTAATCTGCAAATAAAAATGTTATAGGGTTCCCGTACAGCCGGGAGAAAGGGGATGCGGAGATAGTGACATTTACACCGGTCACTATCTGCAGAGCAGTGCAGCAGGATGCTCCCCGAAGCCGTCAGGCCCAGAAATACTCCTGCTACAGAACACCTAAAGACATCTTCCCGGAATGAGACTAGCAGGAACTTCTGCACACTTGAAGGACCACCACCAGCACTCATCGCACACTGGTCTACATGGTACCATTTGAGTTCTTCAACAAGTACAGGTGGGAGCGTTCCAGTTATTAAACTTTAGTCAACAACAACTCCACCTGTTTTAAATCAACTGTAACTGAAATTTTATACTAACATAAAGTAATGCTCTTAAACAGAAGGGTACCAGAAGTCCAGCTGTTTCAAATAAAATTGTAACTAAATACTTTACGATAACTCAAATTGATGTTGTTAAGGTAAATGATACTAGAACTCAATTGTTTGAAAGACTTCTAACTAAACATTTTGGGATAACTTAAATTAATGTTGTTAAGGTAAATGATATTAGAATCCAATTGTTTGAAAGACTTATAGCTAAATATTTTATGATAAGGTAATTGATGTTCTTAACGAAAATGGCACTAATAAAAATTGTTACTGGTTACAAGAGTATTTTATTGCAAGTCCTGTCACTCTGGGCTCCAGCACACTTTTCGCTTCCGCTAGGCCAAGTGGTCTAGTTTTTAAATTTTGCGTAACGGCCTTAGTGGCAGTTACACCTTCCAAATTATAATATTTATGATACCAACCATAGTTTAATGTGAACACTGAATCTCCTTTTGAACAATTAGCTGGGCAACTTTGGATTTAATGTATGATAATTTCAATACCGCCAGTCACTCTCACCATCAACTTAATTTTTTAACTTCAAGTACTGACTTCAAGTACGTGAGCAGCGAGAATGCGGTTTCACACAGATAAGTAGAGAGAAACACAGTTAAACGCGTCAAAGCTTTTTTTGCGAGTTCAGGATAGTCAGTCATTCCATAGGCTTATAACCAGAAGTCAGCTACCTGTATCTGCAAAAACTGTAATTTTAATGAACTGCCAGTTGAAAGTTCTGCTAATGAATCTTCTTCTTGTAGGCCTAGTATAAGAGAGAGGTCTAGTCAGTTCAGCAGACAAACAGATCTGCTACACTGCATGATTTAAAGACATTATTAACGCCATTAGTTTGAAATTACATTTACAATTACAGTTTTTGAATCCAAAAAGAAACTGAAATCTTCTACTAATTGTTTTAAGATTCTAATATTTACATTTTAGAGCATAAAAAACGGAAAAAATTACGGTATATTCTATTTTTTCTTGAAAGTGCCTGCGGACCCCATTGCTCCTAGAGTTCTGCGAACCCCACTTTGGGAACCACTGGACTAACTTAATCATAAATTCTAATGAAACCTTTATTCTGACCGAGAAAGAATTAGATAGAATAAAATAATTATAAAATATATAAAACATTGAAAATAATGTTGTAATTACTTAACATAATTATAATCTTTTTTAACATGTAGGTTCATTTTGTTATTTATATGTATTCATTAAGTTATATAGGCATATATATACCTATATTCCATAAGAGAATATAGAATTGACATTACCAACAATTAGTTGCTGTTGAATTCCTACTTGGCAGCAACAGTCTTTTTAAAAACTCCGATCACTGTATGCAACGGCTGTCTACCTCCTTCGGACGATACTTTATGCGAAGAGATTCTGCGCTTGATGCATACAATTGTCGGCGACTCTAACTCCCACTGTCCATCTAGGACAGCAGCACTCTGGATCCCAGAAGTAGAATTATTGATCGTGTAGTAAACGTTTTGGACTTGACTACCTTGAGCACTAGAGAAGCGACGCACTATAATTTTTTGTACCGAACGTGCTCCAACTGAGACCTTATTCTATGTTCTCCTCGACCATGTAGTGACTACATCGTTCACATACATAAGGATGTTGCAGGAAGTGATCATTTCTCTACGATAAAGTCCGTCAGAGGGCTCAGGACACTCAGTATAATAGAATATCTTGGCCTCCAGGGACAACAAATAACATCGGGTGTGGCTGTGTCGGAGCATGGCACGAGGGGTATTGCGTTAATACGTCACCATAGTGTATTATATACGTTGGGAAGTGTAAATAAATGAAAAAAAGTTTATTTAACGTAGTTATATGATAAGATAAGTAAGATACAAACGGTAGACAAGATACATTCAATGTTCTGACGAAAGTCAAATCAATACAAGTGTTACCGAACGTGGCCGACTGGTCTGAACGTAAGTGAGATAAACTAATGTTGCCTAAAGTCCTGCAAAGATCGGTTTCGTGACACATCGACATTAAGTCTACGGCTGTGATGCAGGTCTGGCTCGATACAACATTCTGTCGCTGACGATCAAGCGTTCGGATGAATGTAAACAGCATCATTGTTATCAACCGTTCAAGGCTTAGGAGCATTCTCCTGTTCCGGCATCATGTTTCTCGCCACCTTGCTACCGGTCGTCCGACGTCTCTTCTTCCACGTGGCTGGTAATTATAGGCTAATCGTGGAATGCGGTTAGAACAAGTGGGAATTAGCTCGTTGTAAGTAGCTTTACCATTTTTACTTCCACGTTCCGTAAGGAAATGAAAGTATGGTAATCGCGAAAAAATCGTGTTCAAGATAAGGAGTGATTCTGATTTTACTATCCTCAAAACATGAAGAAAAGTCATTTTCCGAAAAGTGTGTGTATTTTTTTCTATGGCGAACGATAACTGCCGAAAATTCAAGTAGAATCAAATAATTTTTTGCATATGTGCTCGAGTTGTAGATGACTCAAAGCCTATTGATTTTGGTGAAGATCCGTTAAGGGGGAAGGATAGTTTACCTGCAACGTTTTATGGTTTAACAAGAGTAAAGTACTTAATTTTGGTAAATAAAGTATCCTAAAAAGAAGGTCATAATAATCCATTGTAGAAAGGCAGATGAAATATCTATAAATGAGATGGGTAGTTTAAATGGGAGGAGATAATTTTTTGAAAACTACTTTTTTGATGTCGAATAAACCATTTCATTTTGAAGGATAAGATACCCCGTCTCGTGTATTCACTGCCAATTATAACTTTAATTTGTTTTATAGACAGACAGGTATGCTACAGAATTATTTTATGAACATTTTAAATCATCTTAATAAATGCAATTTTCTTCAAATATAATTTTAATTTCTCTTAGTACTAAATCATTTAGAAAAATACATTAAAATTTTCATTGTTGTAACTGTTGAAAAAACATGACTCGTTTTAAACAATAGATGGAAATTTAGCGAAATTATTTAGTTTAATTCAAACCAGCAACGATCACAGACGTTTCTCAACAGACGTCTCTCGAAATAAATTAATCTCGTGGCTAATTTACCTGTTATGAAATATTCGAGGGAATGGCGTTTTTTAGTATTATATTTGTCTCGATTATAACGCGGGGATCACACTCACACACATCCGTTTGGCGGACACATACTGGAGTGCAGATTGCGTGTTGCGGCCAGTGCAAGCGCGCGCCTTGCATTGACTCCAGCCCGCATCCTCACACACTCATGCATATGACGCGCTCGCGTACAGACTAACACCACACTCCTTGAGCCGACATGCCTTCGATGCAGCCTGCGTGTTGGGACCAGTGCAAGTGCGCACGGCTTGCAATGACTTCAGAACGCACTCTGACACGTGCGCTCGTGGTGTACTCACATGCTTCGCTGTTCTAATCGTACAACATAATAGTAAAACTGTCCAACCAGAGTATGTTCACAATGGGTAAATGACAGGGTTGAATTTATTGTAGAGACAAAAAATCAAAACAATACTGTTTGCAGTCGTCAAACATAAATAATTGCAACGAGATGCACTGCGCAAAAACGTGTACAATTCTAAATAAATATTTTAACAAATTAACCAATTTTGTGCTTCTTTGCTTCAATTAATTCTGTATAACAATGCGTATTACAATGTATTCATTTTAAAATGTTGATAGAACACAATTGGATCATTATTACCTAAATGTAAATTGTATTTCAGAGAATAGAAGAATATGCAGATAAAGGGTGCGTAATATAAACATGATAAGCGTTACAGAACAAAAACCAAAAAAAGAATAAACCAAATTATATCCAGTGCAACGACTCACATTCATTTTATTTCCATGTTCCGTAAGGAAATAGAAGTATGGTGATCGCGAAAAAAAATCATGTTCGAGATAAGGAGTGATTCTGATTGTACTACCCTCAAAACATGAAAAGTCATTTTCCGAAATCAGTGTGTGCGTGAGTGTCTATGTGTAGAATTTTTTTCTATGGCGAACGATAACTGCCGCATATTCAAACAGAATCAAATACTATTTGCAAATGTGCCCTAGTTGTAGATTATTCAAATATTACTCAATAAAAGTCTAAATATTAAAAATGGGGTTGTTCAGTTGAAAGGGTAGTATACTTGTTTTGTGTTTTAACAAGAGTAAAGTAAACTTAATTTTGATAAATAAAGTATCCTGAAAAAAGGATCATAATAATCCACTGTAAAAAGGTATATGAAATATCTATAAATGGAAATGGTAGTTGAAGTGGGAGGAGGTAATTTATTCAAAATTACCTTTTTGATGTCGAATAACCTACTTCATTTTGAAGAATAAGATACATTAGTAGTTACACATATTGAAACTATTACTCAATAAAAGTGTAAATACGAAAAATGGGGTTGTTCGGTTAAGGGCGAGGGGTAGTTTACCTCCATTTTTTGTGTTTTAACGGAAGTAAAGTACTTAATTTTGATAAATAAGTCCCCAGAAAATAAAGTCGTATTAATCCACTATAAAATAGTAAATTGAGATATATATAAATGGAGAGGGTAGTTGAAAAGGGAGCGGGTGATTTTTCTAAAATTACTTTGCTGATATTAAGTAAAGCAGGAGTATTTAATTTTGAAGGGTAAGATACCTTAGCAATTACATATGATAAAACTCTTAACCTATGGATCGGTTGAGGATACGGGATGATTACCTGCATAGTTCAGTTTCTTTATAAGAATAAAGTACCGGTACCTAATTTTTATAGATAAAGTAACTCGAAAATAACATTATATTAACAGTTCATAATAACAAAAATATCTATAAATAGTGAAAATAGATTAAAGGTGGAGGATATTTTTTAAGAAATTATCGAAGCGAATTCAAGTAAAGGATTTTAAATATAAATCTTAGAAGATGGAAGTCATGTATGGTTCTACATACCGATATTTCTCTGTACAACACTATCTTTGCTCTAACTGAAAATATATTCAAATCCTTTCTTACATCCTCATTTATCATACGATCTGCTTTTGTAAATCCCTTTACTGTTCTTAAGTATTTCATTTCCGGTATTTGAATCTTATTCCAGTCGCTCTTCCTCATCGTCCAAGATTCGCAGCCATATAATAATGTTGGAACAGCCGTCGTCTTATAAAATTTTAAATTAGTGTCAATTCTGGTATTATTTTTCAGAGTATTTATTATTTTCACCGCAAATATGTTGAAATTGACTCACTTTGCTGGTCAAATCCTCATTGTGCCCATATGTAACACAACACCTAAGTAATTCATCTTTCCAGCCTATTCCAGGACATTATCATACAAGACAATGTTTGACCGAACTGGATGTTTCCCACGGAAAGCCATAATTTTGTTTTAATAACTGATACCCTGAGGTCATGCTCTTCCAGCTGATTTTCCAAATTCATAAATTTGTTTCTGCAAAGAATTCTCACTCTCCTGAATAAACATCATGTCATCAGCAAAGAGCAGCATATTAATTGATGTAGCCTTATCTAGCTTTATACCTGAAGAAACTTTCTCTTTCAGTCCTCGGAGAATATTGTTTATATATGTACATTAAATAATAGTGGGGACAGATAGCACCCTTGTCCCAACCCTCTGTTAGTAAAAATTTCATTCAAAAATTGTCCATCGCTCAACTAAATTTTTATTTTCGTTCCATTATAAGCAGTCTTTATTATATTGATTAAATGTTTAGGATATCCCTTCCTATCTAATATTAACCAGAGTTTCGTACTATTCACTCGGTCAAACGCCTATATTCTCCCGACTATATTCTCTTCTCTTCTCAATTATTTGAGTTACAGAAAAAATGCTATCACAACAGGATCGTCCCTTCATAAAGCCAGATTAGTTTTCTAGTAAGATAGCTTCTGTTATTTCCGAGACGCATATGTACTATTTTCATATATAGCTTATATCCTGCATTCAAGAGACTAATTCCCCTATAATTAGAACATCTATGTCTTTCTCCTTTCTTAAATATGCGGATTACATGAGCTTCACACCATGTTTTAGGAATTTTCTTGAAGCTCCAACATTCATTAATAAAACTTAACAATCTCTTATGCAGCTTGTCTCCACCGTATTTTAATAATTCAGCATTAATACCATCGTGTCCAGGAGCTCAAGTCTATTCGGCTCTGAGGACAAATTTAGGTACGCCCGTGATCGTTACATCGACCAGGCATATATCTCCCATTCGTGATTCTTCGACTCTAAGTTTATGACTGACGTCAATTGTAACGATACGATGACAATCGGTGAAACAGTTGAGGTTTCCGTAGCCTATATGGTGACTCCACCGGCGGGGTGTTTGGACAACGACGACGAAGTTAACTGTTGATTGCGCCACCTTTCTAAGGCAGTATTCTTACATGCGTCAAGTTCGAAACCAGGCATATTCACAGGTTTAGCATCATCCATATAGATTTCACTAATGACCAAGTAGTCAGTTTTGTTTATAATGGAATCTGTTTAGATACCTTCGGCGTGCGTCCACCAAACTCTGTGAGCCGATCGTCGAGCCAAGACAGAATGCCCGTCGTGAGTTTTCGTTGTTGTCATGATCATGGGCGTCACCAATTGTGGGGAGAGGGGAAGGACGGAACGTTATGGTAAATATTGTATATTTGGTGTATGGTCAAATATATGAAAGCCTAGAGACATTCTTTTCTATTTTTATACATTTTAATCTTTCAATGTGATTAATATAATTGATTAACATTGTAGACATTGTGACAATTTATTTTTACGTTGTCAGTAGGCCTATTAATTCACTAGATTCAGGATAGGTCCAGAATTAAGATACCACAAATAGAGATATCCAGTGTTTATTTACAGTAAATATTAAATAGTAGTGACTTTTCTGTTAGCTAAAATAAAACCATTAAACAGTTTGAAAATCTATTCGATGATAAGAATATTCTTAGCATTCTTAGCATTCATTAGATCATTCTTAGAATCAAAAAGTTCCGAACACATTCATAATCGATGGGCTCATTTCATAGAATGTTCTACTGTTCTAGATTATTCATAACTTTCTTTTATGATAAATTACAGAAATGAGCTCAACAGTGCTTATAATCAGCCAAAGGTTTCTGGATTATGATGGTCTGTAAGCTTTTACTGATGTCACTCATATTCCCAGCTCCGTCATAGGTCTGTTCACGAAGCTTTACCAATGAGAATTCCAGCCTAAGGAGAGAATCACAAATGAATGATGCTATTTTCAGCCACAAGTTGCGCCAATTTTTTATAAACCGATAAAACCTTCTTGACGTTCCAGAACACCAACGAACACATATGCTCACTTGTTCACCTCCTGACATATCTTGTACACCATCACAAATCATTGAATAAATTAAAGTATTTGTTAGTTTTATATTTTTAGTTAGTAAAATTAGCAACTATTCCATTTCCAATAATCTGGATAATTTCATTTTGTAGTGCACGATGTGAATGGTTCTGTTCGCTTTGGAGCCACTGCGTAAGAGATGGTTTGTCCTCACTGAGAACTTTCAGCAATTCTATGAAGTCCTTCAAAATTTGTGTAACCTAAAATAGCCTGTTACTGTCTAATTCGATATTGAAGAGTGCTGATAATAACCATTAATGACTCTAAAGTTACCTTTTGTTCTTCAGCTTTAATTTTTTATAACTGACTTTCAATAAGGGACCATGGCTAAATACTGTTTGGTCATGGTGTTGTACACTTTTTTGGGGTTTTAAACCTTTGAATTACCTTTTCCCAGTTTTTGAGTCCTTTCCCACCAAAATTAATGTCTGCTTTTAGTTGCAAGTGTTTTAACTGGACATATCTGAATATATTTTTTACAGAAAGAAAACAGCTTATCCTATCAACCCAAGATTCATGCAGCCACGGAATTTGATGTACCAATTTTGTTGAAAACTTAATACTCCCCCTGCGAGATGCTGATGAATTGTAAAACCATCAGGTAAAATTTCAAGTTGGTATGGAAGATATGCTGATTCAATTTTCTATTGTAGTGTATTTATTGTTCATAGCCTAAAGTTACCATACATTACCATACCATTAATTGTATGGTACATTTAGGCTATGAACGATAAATACACTACAATAGAAAATTGAGATTATAGGTACCATTAGTAAACAATAAGTGTGTGTATATTATAAATACATCACATTATCATTAGTATGCTGATTCAGTTTCGGGAGTAAACGTGTCACATACTACAGCCACTGTGATCACCGGTTACGGTACGCTTTCAGGAAATTTCGAAATTCGGAATTCATCAGCAGGAAGTAGAAATTCCTCTTCTAAGTGCCTCACAGAGGAGTACGCTAGTTGTTGCCCCACCTGCTGTCTCTACACGCAGATTCGCACTATTGAAATACACCATCTTCGTTCAATAATATGTTTTTTGCTCGACCCCGTGTACGTAACTCCCGCTGCCCTATTGTTATTATTACGTCTTGTTTTCTTCTTCGTTGGCACAAGAAACGTACATAACTGTCCTTGACTCGCTCTACCTCTGTCGCGAGTCAAACCCTCTCTTGAACGAGGTACCGTCTGCCTGTCTTTCAAGACTTACACCTAATTCTATATTTTACTCGATCTGGACTACTCAAAAACAGGTTCTTGATTATCCTGTCTAATGTTCTCTGACATGACTGAGCCATTTTAGTTTGTGTACCTTCATAAATGATAAAAGCGTTTCTTCGTCGTGACTGTGAACTGTTGTTCGTTCATCTCCCGACGATCTATTGTTACTATTTTTAAACATGTCTTTAAACATGTTTTTAAACTTAATTCGAATTTGACGTATTTTAGTTGTTTTATATCTAGATGGCAAATAAGGCTATTTGTAATCAGGAAAATAATGTTTTGTTTTAAATAAAATAAAAGAGACGTGTGTGTGTGTGTATGTGAACAAAATCAAAATGCGTAATAAAAGGGAAAATAAAATAAGACAGAGTATAAACACAATCAAATGTTTGAAACAAGAATACAATTTCCTCTAATTCTGTTTAATTTTATTTGGAAGAATCTGTAAAATACTGGTATAGGCTACTAGATGCTGTTTTTTTTATGTTTTGCGCGATTATACCCAGATGACCACAACCCTATCGCCCCGCTACAAGGAATCTACTCCACCGGACTTTTGTCTCCATTCATACCTCCCTATCGAGATCTGGGTAAGATCCTCATCGAGTCCATTGTCCAATCTTTTCCTCGGTCCACCTAAGGATCTTCTCTCACCGTAATCGAGATCCAACATCTTCACGGGCCATCGGTGAGAGTCCATTCTCACGACATGACCATCTCTTGCTACGTCGATTACACGTCCATTACAGTCTCTTGCTACGCATAAGTCCCAGCATTTTCGTATCGTTGTAAAGTTCTTCCAACTTCCGGTTGTGTTGAATCCACCATTCGCCCGTTATCGCATCCTCAATTGAGCCGAAGATCTTCCGCCCAAAAAGTGAGGAATTCCTTGAAGTCTTGTTTCCGACAGTCCACGTCTCATATCCGTTCAGTACAACGGGTCGGATTATTGTCTTGTACAGCCGGCCGGTATTTCACTACACGACCAAGATCCTAAAAAATAGATGCAACGTGACGATAAATAAGGAAAAACTAAAAGTCATGAAACGTTACAGAAACGGAAAACAAATGACTGAGATATTTCTGGGCGCTAGGAAGTTGATCCCTTTAAATATATTGGAAGCTGCATTACTCAGATGGAAGATGCACTAGTGATGTAAAAAGCAGAATTGTACCAGAAAAATGAGACTTTTTCGATAAAAGATCTCTTCTGGCGTCCACAAACTTATCCTTGGGAGGGAGGATGAAATTCATGAAAAGTTTCATTCGTAGCGCATACACATATGAATTGGAAACCTGGACTTTGAGGAAATTGGAGAGGAGCTACTTTAAAACTTTTGAGATGTGGTGCTGGAGGACGGCCTTGAGAATATTGTGGACAGAAAGAATGGCTAATGATGAGGTTCTGAAGAGAGCGGGTCGAAGAAAGATTCTGATCAAACTATTGCGAAAAGGAGAAGCAATGTGTTTTAAAGGAGAATCTGCTACACCATTCAAACTAGTTCACCATCCTGATCAAGGGAATGATTAGGAGGGAAAGCCCCAGAAAGGAGTATATGGATAAAAGAACGAAGAAGGTAAAGGAGAAAGGAGAAAGAAGGTGTGTAGTGATTAAAAGACTGTCTTCAGAAGGAATAAATTGCAAGCCCGTCTATCTCTGGGTTAAGGAGAAGAAAAATAAAAAGAAGAACACATAAAGGAAGGCCCGAAAAAGATGGGCCGACAATACCTATGAAGACGCGAAACGTTATGCGATAAGAAACTACAAATGAGTTGTTACAGGTCGAGAGAGATGGAGTTCGACTCTGTGGACGGTAAAGGAGGCAATTCGTTTTAGGCTGTAGAATAGTAGAAGACGGAGAAGCAGAAGAATAAAGGTTGTTTTAAAGTAAATTATGAATAGGCTATAGTTTTCAAGTATTTATCAATTAAAATTTTAAATGTTTATTTATAGGTTTCGTTGTTGAACGAGCAAAGCTGTTCTCAGTTTTAACTCGACCGTTTGCATTTGTCTGTCTCTCTATCCACTTGTCTGACTATTTGGAGTATGTTTTACGAACATCTGCACTGCATACATCAACCGATTTTCGTTAAAATTGGCATGCGTGTCTATACTTTAACCTATTGTTTTCAGGATTGATCCCCCCTCAAAAAACTAAGAAACTGAAGGCAAGAATGTGAACGGCCGAAAAAAAAAGTAAAATCTATGTGAGTATCAGATTAAAGAGAATTTTAACCAAAAATTGAATAAGTGTTTAGTTTTAGAAAGCTCAAAATTTTAGGACACCAGGACTCAAAAATATGGATAAAAAATTAGAGAAAAAAGTAAAAATTCATGTCGGGTATTAGACTAAAGGAAATTTTAATCTAACTCCGAATATAGTGTTTATTCTAACATGAGCCAGAAATTGAAGTCAAAATTTCAAGAAAATTGTAAAAGTCTGTGCGGGCCATTAAAATTTTGCTGAATTTTATTCAGAACAAAAACTAGGTATCTCTAATACTTTTACAGAATGAATACAACTCAATATCCCTTAAGAATTTTTGACGATCTTTAAAAAATTTGCAAACTATGTTTGCAAAAACTTTGCATATTGTTATTATTTATGTACATTTGTGAAGAGTATTATATATTAGGCCTACAGATACCTACGGAAACATACACCAACTGAAAAGTTAGAATTAAATTATTCGTCATTTAGAAATTACGGTTATACATTTAATTGAGAAACCAATGCAGTAGTTCGGAATTTTTAGTGTTTACAGCATGATTTTCTGATTTACAATAATTGTTATTTTACTAAATAGTAGAGTAGTCGGGGGATATATTCGTAATTCTTCTGATAATTGAAAAACTAACTATTATTGAAATTTGTCTAATAACGAATATTTCATTCAAAACAGTGAGCGAATTCTGCAGTTCAGGTGTCTTATAATATCTTTTTAACTACCGTATTTAATGTATTTATTAAGCATTTAACAGTTTTTTTTTTCAGAATGCTAACCAAATAAAGGTACATAAGACTATAACTTTTCAGAGCGTTAGTCAATGTCGTATGACAGTTTTTGTCCGGCCGGCCTCCAGCGCGCCGTGTCAAACTACATAGGGAAAATACGGGCATAATAAAAACGACGCAAAATAAACTAGTTAAACTGCGGAGCGAGCGCGGTGCGGCGAGCGTCAAGTGGCTAGTACAAAAACAATTAATAATACAAGTTGTGTTAGGTGGGTTGCAAGTTGTGTTAACACAAGTTCAGTAACAGAGGTCGTGTTATATGGAGAACGTAGCGTGGGGATCGGCGGTTAAATATGATTGGTCGAAGTCGGGGGCTCGCTTGGGAGTGAGCGAGTCGTTCCACAACACAGTGTCTAACGTCCCGCGTATCGATATCTATCCGTCTCTCTCGTTCACGCATAATACACATACATACATACATACACACAGATGCTGGCTACGTACTTCAGTTAGGTTAGCCGACTAGCATCAACGACTTACAGTACTTTCACTCCTTCATCACTGGGCCGGCAACCACTTCTTCTTCACCACTTTAAGTTTCAGTTGTTTGTTGGTCTCGTTGGACTGAACTGCCTGGACCGCGCTTCAGCTCTACAGGAAAATACGCGGAGACAGGACACTTCGTTAAATAACTCGGTGAGTACTAATTATTAATTAACCAATTAATTACTTTTAAAAACAAAATGTGTTATAAAACTTAATTAATTTTAAAAGATAATTATAAAAAGAAGTCGGTTTTTTGCCCGGTCTTGTTGATAACACGTATCTGTGACGTTTTGTTTCATTAAATAGACCCGATGAGGTGGAGTAAATTTCTTATGTAACTAAATTAAGTATGCCCTGAGAATCGAAACTTTTAATGAGTGATTTATACATATTGGTGATTGAGTCGATACACGTCACAAATATTGTTAACAACAAATGGAGCATCGTATTGTTGCGTTTAACCTAACAATGTGAATCCCAGCACTTGAAAGTAATTACATAGGTTTGTTAATTTTGGGAGAATATTACTTTTGATTAGTGATAGCAATAAGGTTTATCAAAAGCAACAATATTACTTATATTAGGCCTACATTAAGTCGTACACTTCACGTGATATAAGTACCTAGACGTGTTGACATATTATTCGTAAGGTGTGTTACACATTTTTAATTTGCTAACGTTCTGTGTTCTGTATTAATTGGTAATTGGATTAAACGGCTCTATATCAAACGGTTTTGAGTTAAAACTTGTGCGCTATGTGCCAATAAATATGGGAATACCATCTTCAGGGGCTATTTGCAATATCATGCATCTTTAAACGCATGTACGTGTATTATGAAAAGTAATTCGCGCGCGCGCGCGCGTGTGTGTATAAACTTACCGCATCATAAATATAATATTTTTATAATACCAATAAATACATATTATTATATAATATAATATTCATATAATATTTTCGGTGATAAAAATGTGGAACCTGTTAATTTCAAGTTATTTTCTGCGTAATTTCGTTTTGATCCTTAAATTTTTGGAAAACATTCTTACATCAGCAGGAAAGATAAATACGTATATGTTCGTCGATATTTGTGTTTGTTTTGTACACGTGGCCTTTATAAAATCCTATTAATTTGATTCAGTTGGAAAGTTTTTTATTTGATGATACTGTTGATACATCTGTTGAAATACACGCACACATGAATCTGATAAATTATTTCCTTTCTTTGAAAATCAAATAGTAATATTAATTGAAGACAAGAAAGTATGTTCATGTTGGCGGCAATCTGTGTTGTGTGGGACCTGTGTGTGTGTGTGTGTGCGCGCGCGCGAGCGCGCGCGTGTGTCAGAGACACATAAATAGACAGATGTATTCCTAATTTTGAGGAAACTTCAGCAGAGTCATCAACTAACACTTACGTCTTCTTCTATCGGAACTATTTTTTGGGTCGTGAAGTCGATTTGACAGAATTGAAGTCGATTTGAAGACTCGGGACTTAGACTACGAACGCACACAATTTTTTGGGGTGATCATGACACAAATGATCTTGTGGAGAATCATAAGTTCTGTAATAACAATAGCGATATCGGCACACGAGCGCGCAGTGCCTCGTTTACTTGCGCACAGGCAATCCGTCACGGAGGCACTCAAGCCCGTCGAATACAGTTCATTTCGCATGTGCCTCACGTGTACTTTACTAGCGTAGGTCTAGGTCAACAAAAAGCAACTTATAACGTCTACCGCGCTTAAGAATATAAGAAAAATGTAAACAAGAGCGTCTATTTAATTTAAAAAAAAATAACAATCGAAAAATCGTCAACAGATTATTATCCAAACTAAGTACCCGTAATCGTTTACGTTTTGTTTTTCTGCAGCACGCTGCAACGATGCATCATTTTACATCGAAACGATGGGGAATTATATAATTATGAAACGATTTGCTTCACATTTTATTAGTAATCTATAACATATACGTATAAATAATGAGCTTGAAAGAATTAGATTACCTAGACGTAATTCAATGAAATCCCCCAGCAGAACGCTAGTTTGATATTCTGTTAAGCGTTAAAAAAACCCACTTTAATGTAACTGCCTAAATTCGTGCTAGATGTAATTCCTTTTAACAAATCAAGATGGCAAACTATCATTAATTACAACTATCTCTCATACCTAGTATTCATTACATTTTAACACTCTACCTTCGATTTACTATAACATAATCGTGTCGTTGATAAGCAACTGTTAATTGGTTTGTGTGTGTGTGTGTGTGATGCATAATTATTTGACATTTTCTTGTTGTTTATATACATTCTCTATTTTATTATAAAACTGTCCTTACAAAAGTATTTATTCCTTTCTTTACTTGCATACACTTTTCACTTACACCTCAAAAAAATGTATATAGGCTATACATTAAAAATCTTTTGTTTGTTCATTCGTTACCATATTAATTCTCATCAGATGTTTATGTATAATGCCAAATTATGGTATCATCTGTACTGTATTACATACAGATAATGCGTGTTATTCAAGATTTCGTTTAAAAGCTTTATTAAATTATAAACTTTATATTAACTTGTGTTTGCTCTTTTATTAGTAAATTATTAATTTTATATTTACCTATGTATAAACTTTCCCAAATGTTCACTTTTTTGCCTCACAATAAAGTTAAATCTCACAATAATTAAAAAGAATATAACAGCAACTGTGTATACAATCGTCAGTATCCTGTCTTTTATACTGTCCGGATCTTATAAAAGAGAAACAGGAAAAAACATTTCAGTGAGATATTTCAACAACATAAAAAAGGTTTAACGAAACCTCATATATATATAAATCAAATTTAGTCACAAATTAAATAAAAAATTCCGTAAATCTCCGCATTTAAGTAATGTTAAATTAATCAGATGTATTTCCAAACGTGAAAAAATTAATAATCAGGAACGTTCATATATATATATATATATATATATATATATATTATAAATAAAAATAATAATTTATTGAGAAACGATCAGTTAATACAAAATTTCATAATAAATTAAAACAGTAAACTAAATGTTCTGTATCACATATAAAATAATTAATACAAAATATGTAATGCAATACACATGGAATTACAATTTGGTATTATACATGTAAATCAACACACGTAACAGCTGATGAAAATTAACATTGCGACAAATAATTAAAAAAAGAATTTCAATATATGAAAGTTTTTTTTTTAATTATTCTGATGATGCTGACTAGAAAAGTTGTTAATGTGCACACAAGTATTAAAGAAATACGTAAATACTTGCATACAAACAGTTTTATAACAAAATAAAGAATTTATACATATATATGTGTGTGTGTGTGTGTTTATATCTATGTACAGCTTCTTACAGTGGTGTAACTAGAAGCTGCCCCTGGGAGGGGGCTAGCTCTGGGTTTGGGGGGACGAGACTAGCTTGAAAGTTCGACCCCCAATTTTCTCAGGACAAATGAGGAATTCAGGGTTTTTTTTTCACATAATTTCGAAAAGACATTTTATAAATAAATTCTTTGGGCCTCCAATTTTTTTTTTTTTTAGTGAACTTTTGTGAAGAATAAGGGCAGAAATACAAAGCGCTGATTTCAAAAATCTACTATCTTGATTAACTGTTACTCAAACTTACGGTAATATATCTCATGTCATTAGGAGTCACTTTAATTCTAAATTAATTTTTTAAATACATCTTGTGAAAATGAGTCTTTCTGAAGATACTTTGAAAAATCCACTTTTATTACCAGTTCTCACTTTAATTTAAGGATGTTGTCTCAAGAATGTTTTAAACGTCTAGGTAATATTCGTGTTAAAATATGTTATTTTTTAATGTAAAAACGAACCAAAAATCTCATTTTTCCGAATTAAAGGCATGAATCTGCTAGTTTATATGTGCAAAGACAAATCTAGTCTAGGGATATTAGACTAGAGGAGTCATGACATAAAAAACACTGTAAAGGAAACGTGTCAGGGGAAAAAGATAAAGATTAGTAGGGTGTGGATTCGTTTTCTGGATCGTACTTTTTTTTTTTTTTAATACTGCAGATACATACGTTATTTACAAAATATTAAGCGATTGTCGATATTAATAAAATTCTAACTTTATTAATTTGCGAATTGTAATTCCTTTTATTTGTGCAGTTATTTAAGAGCCTTATTTTAACACGCGTAACTGGCTTAGAAATATCCCTACGTTAAGTGATTACGATATTTCACTTAAATTTTTAATAGTTCTGGGGGGGGGGAGAAATTGACTGCCATCGTTCCCACCGCGTACTTACGCCACTGGCGTCGTTCTTCAAATTATTTCTTCTCGATTCCTCTTCATAATTGAATGTCATCACTTGCTACGTTCTTAATTTTCAAACCGTCTTTTGTGCGGGGTCTCGCCATGTCTACTTTCCTTTCGGCTTTATAATTTAAATTCCCTCCGTATTCCTTTCTGTTTATATATTCTACCTACATTTAAACATCATTTAAATGTTTAGTTTCATGATGTGTTTTTCACTTTTATTCCATTCTGTTGTTTACTATGTAATTTCGCTCGTATGGCACGGCTTCCAGCCCTGTGTGTTTTCGTACATCTTTTCAAATACCTAAAACATGTCATACCAATTTTGTTTATTGTAACTAAATAATTAAAAAAATTTTAGTATAACCTCAACGATCGTGCCAGTAAGCATCGTCAGATGGAACCGAATTACTGTTTGGTTGTTCCATGTATTTCGCCGTACACAACCGAACAGTAACGGATTTGATGGCCTTTCAGGCAGTTGATTTAGAGTGTGTGCAAGATACTTGGTAAACCACGGCGTTACAGTGTAGGATACAAGTAGCATTAGCATTTGAAAAGTCTGAAAACGTTTCGCTGTTACATAATACGGTGGACAGGAGGAATCGCGTAATAAGCACGTCTTCTGATAAGATAACGAAACAATAACGCAAAACGCTCCGCACCAAACAATACGGGTCGACTTGGGCTATAGGCTATTAACCAAATGCCTGTATTAGCCAAGCGCTGTTCTGAAAACGGTGAGTAGTAAATCTGGAAAGGCAAACGTCAATGGAGAACGTATTAAGTCAAAATATAATTAACGACGTGGGATTCTAAATGTTACTTGAGGTAGCATAAGATGGCTCCGTAGGCTCTTGAAGGAAATGCGGTTACCAGAAATGTTCAGTGCGCTTGATGTACTTTGTCAATATGTCTTGTCCTTTCAAACATGAGGCCTGCGGTCTGTTGTGTCCCCTGACTGTGGTACAACTTACGTGCGACCACCGCTAGAGATAGTTCAGCCGTCTAGTAACCACGTGAGGCAGCGAATCGCTTGGTGGGGAGCTGTGTGTATGTGTATAATGTAAGAAGTGTGTCGTTGTTACTTAACTCTAGCCCAGGCATGCCAGCTAGAACCGCTGTATTATATGTCCCCAGCGACTCCCACGCCCGAGCGCAGCGCAGTCGTTGCTATTGTGAGTCGCAAACGAACCCACTGGGAAAAGTTTTCTGACTCACACTAATGTGACCTCTCCTGCAGCGGTCCTAACAATAGCGACGAACGTGGAAAAAATACACTTCAAAGTTCAATAAGGTTTTATCAATATGAAATCAGATTGAATTCCGTAGGCCTACTGCAGTGCGAGTAACTTTACTAATGTCTCAATATCAAACTGACAATATTATCAAGGAAAAAATAAACAATATATAGGACTACACTTTTCACTGATTATCAGGTAAAGTACATTTTTAAGTAACTGTTACAATTTATCACTAGCTACCACCTTGTTACGTCTGCTTGGCGTGGGATTGGCAAGCAAACTGGCGGAAACAATTTTCAACAAGTAGTAAAATAGAAGAATCGTCTCCAAACACAAACACGATAGATTATTATCAAGTGGACAACACAGGACAGCAAGACTTCGGCTACAAAAAGCAGCTACGTTTTAGCTACTGCAGTACCGGAAGACGTCAGTTGCCAAATAACAGTCATTTGCCGCTACCGTATAATCATTCTGTCACCATTCATAGTGACACAATTCCTAAAGTAAACGGTGTGTGAAACTCGGGGTAAGGTCAGTCATATTTACATACTGAAAGAGGTTATATGCGCTTACCGACTCTCTCTCTCTCTCTCTCTCTCTCTCTCTCTCTCTCTCTCTCTCTCTCTCTCTCTCTCTCTCTCTCTCACACACACACACACACACACACACAGATCCTAAAAATACAGTGTCTAGTGAAGCGTTCTATGTGTATATAGTCGCTCGTCGAAGGCAGTATCTGCCTGAGTTATGATGTTCTTGTCATTGTATGATGTTCTTGCCTGAGCTGTGATGTATGTGCCAGAGTTATTGTGTGTGTTCTTGTCGTTGTAATCTCTCACCGCTTTTACCGTGTTTCTTGTACCATAATTCACTCACGCTCTTGTAATTCCCTTCTTCTACGCTTGTGAGACTGTAACATCCGAATGAGTTAATCGGGTTTTAATCCACTTGTCCAGGCCAGTCTTCCTTGTGTAGATCTCCCGCCGCCTTACCAGTGGGCATACAGTGGTGCATTAGTGGCCTCCCTTTCTTCCGTCTTGCTGTCGGCTGACACTTACGAAGGCCACCTTTCTTCTGGCATTCGTCTCTTGAGTCAGTTCCACATTAGTATCTTAGTTCTTGTAATTAAAGGTTCTTGTAATTGCATTCGCTTGTGACAGACACATGTATTTAGCCAAATACTGCTGTTATCGCATTTTCAAGACGAATACGTCGACACGCAACGATACGCCAATAAGCCTTCTTTCTGAGCATATCACACTTACGATTTTATGAAACGAGTAATTATGACCCGTTCAACGGCTTTGATTATTTATTTAATACTGTATGTCAGTAATATGCTTTTTTAAATGTATAACTCTATGTCGCCTATCACTACAGTAGCGAGCAAACACAACATGATGATACACACAAACTACATGGTGAAACACAGCAAACTACAGTATGATACTCTGTAGCAAATTTGTTGCAGTAATTACTAGTAAGTAATTGTAACCCTATACTGATGTACGCCACACTCCAATCGTACATTATTCTCGTACAAGAAATAAGACGGTGTTAACGACCAGGTAAATGGCTATTGTTAAACGCTTTCAAACGTCCATGCAGCATCTACTAATACGGATTTGTTACTTTTGACGTAATGTTTATGATAAACAAATACTAGTTTGCACCACAAAATATGACCACCGAAAAGGGTTCAAAAAATGTTCATTAATCCCTCACCTTAGTTGCTCCAAGTACAGTTCAGGTAGAAGAGGATGGCCGGAAAACACGCCCACTGGTAAACGACTTTGCGTCTTATGTTCTGCGATCCGATCAGCATCCAGTCAGCCAGCTGGCCAGCTTGACCAGCCAGCTGACCAGATTCTTCTTCTTCTATGGCATCACAGTTCGAAGTCGAACCTTAGCCTCTATAATCATTCACCTCCATTTTTCCCTGTCCTTGGCGATCGATGTCCATTGTTTTATTTTAAGTAAATTATCAACATCCCTCGCCACTGCGTCAATCCAGCGTGTCTTGGGTCTTCTGACAGGCCTTCTGTCCTCGATCTGACTAAACAGTACCTACCTTCCTAGGTATTCGGTTGTCTTCCATCCTAATGATGTGTCCTACCCATTGCGATCTATGGAATCGGATGGTGGTGGCCAGATCATTGTCTTTATACAGCTTGTATAGCTCCTCATTATGACGCATTCTCCATATCCCGTTTACTTGATTAGTCCATATATTCTCCTCAAAATTCTCCTTTCAAAAGTATTGACTATGTTACCGGCTTGTTTGTTCAGAGTCCAAGTCTCGCTGCCATATGTTATCACCGGTCTAAACACAACTTTATATAATGTTACCTTGGACTGATGGTGGATATTCCTTGTCTTGAATATAGATGTCAACGAAGCATATGTTCTATTTTCGGCCTGTATCCTTTTCCTTATTTCATTGATTTCTTCATGGTTTTCTGCCATCCAACATCCTAAATATTTAAACTGATTCACTATTCCAGCTTTAGTGGTTCAATTTCAAACTGTTCAGGTTTCCTGGTTTTCTTCCGAGTGGTGATCAAAACCTTTGTTTTATCTATATTAATCTGTAATCCTATCTCTTCTGCTTCACCGTTGAGTTCCTGGAATGTCTCTTTTGCTCTTCTTTGGGATCTTGCCATAATATTGATATTATCTCCATACCCTACGACCTGGACCATTTTATGTTCTAATGTTGAATTCCTATCAATTGACAATTTCCTGATCACATATTCAAGTGCTAAGTTGAACAGTGTTGGTGCCAGCCCATCGCCCTGTATTAACCCTCTAGTGACATTAAAAGAATCTGTCATACCCGTTTGCAATTTGACTTTGGCTGTTGTCTGTGTCATTGTCAATCTTGTCAGTTGTACTAATTTAATAGGTATTTGAAAGTACAGCTTCACAGATTACGTAACAGAGACCTACATTGATGAAGAGGAGCGATCGAGGGACTAGAGAACTAAGAATGCGTGTGAGAGTATTCATATCGATTTATCTCTACCTGTGCAATACCTCACCCAAACATTTCGAGGTTTTTTAAAGTTTGTTCACTCAAACTGTATACAAACTGATAAATAATTAGAGTGAATAGTGTTCGAGACGGTCATGTGCACAACATGACAAGAAAATCAAACGAAACAAGGGTTCGTTGAGAAAAAAGTTCAAAATCTAAAAGATGTAGAAGTTAATAGACGTAGATGAGTTTTATAAAGTGATAGATAAGTTGAAAGAGATTCTTGCAACGGAGGTGGAATATTGGAGGAGGTGCTGTGGAATAACGAGAGCAGACCGAATAACAAAGGAGGAGATCAAAAGAAGAATGGAAACGGAAAGAAGTGTAATTGACTACATCGAAGAAAAAAGATTGGTGTGGTATGGTCATGTCCGGAGAGCCCAAAATAGGTGGATCAACAAAGTGACGGAATGGAGTCCATTAGGAAGGAGAAAAAGGGGAAGACCGAGAAGATCTTGGAGGGACGAAGTGGATGAATCTATGCAACGTATAGGACTTGAGGAAGGACAATGGGAACATCGGGAGAATTGGAAAGCCAGGTTGAAGGAAGGGAGACGGCACTAGCTGTAGCAACCCTATTATATATATAATAGTTGAAAGATAAAAAAGTTTTGTAAAATAAATTTCCTCTAAAATATAATGCAGTTAAGGTCACCCAGGAAGTCTTGGATTGTGGATTATATCGAAATCTAATTTAGCCATTATCTAAAATCCTATTTAACAGTCACAATTCGCAAGAATGAACTTGAAAATTTTCTGTCGACCAGATGAACTGTCCTGTTACACTAAGAAGTATTTTATTTACTGTAATATCACGTGCCAGATCCGATTTACAACATTTTTACTTTCTTCCGTATATTATCATAAACAAAAAATATTGCCATAAATCAAATTTTGCTTGGCTTTCACGGCCGGCGTCATAATTATTCCGGGCTGGAAGGCCGTGGTCTCGCAAAATCTTCATGCTGATAGATGTTATTCGCGTGAGCAGACGTTTCGGCCTCACCTCTGGAGGGCATCTTCAGTGAAAGGTCTTTAAAAAAGCTGGCAGTCAACAGCACAGTACGTCTGTATACCTCATTGAGTGTTCATTAGTTTCCAGCTGTGAAAACACTACAAAAATATTTATTGTATAAATTAATTATTCGCAGGATAATCTGTACAAAACGTCCATGTAATTAAATTTGCTTTGTGCCTGGTCTACTGCTTTCTCTATGAAGGATTGGTTATTCAAAAATCACTCGATTAAGCAATATTAATGTGTTACGAAACTATTAAAGAAACGGGAAGGGATGCTTTTAAATAAAGTTGCTTTCCAATCCTGATTCATTTCAAAGCCAAGCCCCCGTTTGGCGCAACAAAGGTTCTTTCGTGAGGTGCGCCTGAGGGTTTTAGCGCAACTAAAGTGTTGTCACGTGCCTGAGTTAGCGTGTCAAGATTGGCACAACTAAGGTGAGACCGTTCGTGATATCAGTTAAGAGTGCCCAAAGTAACGTCGGCGCTAGACACCCTAATTTGGCTACAAATATGAGACCGAGTAACGAAACGGCAGTGACCCTTGGACAAGTAGAACTTAATCAACTTCAAACTGGGCCGTTTAACGACGCGTTTCATCATTTATAGCATTAGCTCAGATTCTCCGCCCAAGCTCCTTCGTTCGTTTATTCAACCTTGGATACCTGTGTTCATGAATATACAGGTAGTGATTTGCATCACATACTGACTTGCGAATGTACAGGATATGTATTTATTTAGATGTATGTTTCCACAGCTCACTGCATTTTCTGTGGCGTATTCTGTTCATATCACAGTCTGCAGTTTCTGTTCGTTTTGACTACGTTCTGTGTCTTCTTCAGCAACGTGTTATTGAAGACTGGCCCGACAGTCGAAACACACACACACACACACACACACACACACACACACACACACACACACACACACACACACACACACACACACACACACACACACACACACACACACACACACACACACACACACGTTAAATTGGATCTTTCACAGAAGTTATATTTTATACTAAAGCAAAAATTTCTTAACGGAAGCAAATTGCACCATTTCAATGGCGTTACTTTCGAGTGCATATTTTTGGACCCATACCTCTTCCGGAACCGCCTAAATAGACCCGTTACTCGGAATATTAATAAATGGGAGTGGAATGAAACGTACTCACAAACGCAGTGCCACGCCTCCTGAGACGTGTAGGCTTCATTCATCAACTTTGGAGTCACCGATTATCACAACGCGCTCAGCTACAAGGATCTCTGATGAAGTGAAGAAAGGTTTGGCATGTGAATCTATGAACAAGAGAACAAAAACACTAGGAGTAGGTCGACAAAAATTCTTTGTATGTGAAGCGATATTCCTAACACAGAGGGACATGTCTTTTTTGTGTGCGAACGTTTGGATGGTAAACAATTTACAGGCGTTGCACAAATGCAATGCACAGAGAAGGGCATTGAAAATGCTTCAATAAATCTAAAAAATATATATATTTATGTTCATTCACCAATCAATGAATTCATTCTTCATTTACCACTGTTTATAAGTTAAATGTAGTCGCATTCATAAGCGAAGTTTTATATGTGTACTACGTTATTGACAACAAAGAACTAGTTTCTATGGAAACTCACCGGTTCCCACTTTCGATAACGCACCAGCGATCGGCCGCAAATGTGCGACACGTCCTTATAAACATTTTCAATTTTAATGTCTAGAAGCTATTTATACGTTTTAGTATTTCGACAGTTATTATGAAGCAATCGGACATTAATCGGAATATTTTAGAAGGTTACGGGTAATATTTCGTGTATACCGCCCATTCAACAAGTTGAATATTTTGGTAAGATAAGGTGGGCGCGTTCTTGCATTAGTGTGTGTGTGCGTGACCGTGAATTCAAGATAACGTTTTTATCGCTCAAAAAGAGATAGGCCTCATACGATTTATCTACTTTGTTGGAACAGATTTAACGAAATACTTTAAGAAAAAAAATCCTTGACCAGTACTTTCGGACAGACATTGACGTAAATGTATGTAGCCTAACACGCACGTACACGCACACACACACACACACACACACACACACACCAGTGCGACGACGTATCCGGCCTCTTAGCTTCATTGCATAACAGAAAAACTCCAATGCAAATTATGTATTGCTCGAAGGGATTACGATGGGAATATTGGGTTCACAAGAATTTTGGCTCGATCTAATGGTTCACCTTTAAGAGAGAAATTAGATATAGCTTCCTCACTCAGAGGAAATGTAGCTATATCACGTTTGTCTCGCATCAATGTAGTTACATTGTTGACATATTTCTGCACATGAATGGATCAGTTCCACTGAAAGAGACAAGGTGCGGCTGACGAATGCTAATTATGCCAACGTGGACGCAAAGCGGTAATCTCATCTTGCTAACGGTGAAATCCGATTGGTGCACAGAGACAGTGTAGGGAAGTGCTGCGCAATTAAGAATATATTATTACATCAGAGGCTATACATTTTATCCTTCTGGTCGAAGAAGTTATATCGTCATACTTTACTGTCTTGTTTGTTACCGTGTTATCCTATGTTTCGTGTTCATGTATTTGATCACTGAGTAACAGAGGCGAACCTAAGGGAGATATGGAGGACATATCCCGCCCGAAATCAGAAAAAATTAAAAGAATATTGGAGCAAAAGACTTAAAACTGACGCCATGTTTTTTGAAATGCAATTAATTGACATCCAAGTTTTGTCAATTTAAAAAAATTACTATTTACGTCAATGGCAAGTTTAAATAATCTACAATAATAGGCCTTATACTCAATAGTAAATATAACAGATGTTGAAAGAAATGGTGAAAAATGAAAAGAAGTCTACTTGAGAGATAGTAGGAGGACACTATTTTCTGCTGGTTACAAGCAACTTGAAACATATGATTCGTATGACTATGCTTGAGCAGTGTCAGCTGATTTATTTAATTCCGCAACGAAGGAACTGTTTGCTTTTACCCGCTAGTTGGCCGTAAACCGCTGACGAAGCTCTAAAGGAGCGAAAGTAGTTTAGGCCATAAGGTAAAAATGTATAATTTTTATCAATAATAATTTGTGATCCAAGTTGGTAGTATTCTATATAGTTTTCTATAGTACTCTATATAGTAATCCACGTATTTTTAAAAATATCAAGCAGGATAAAAACACGTATCTAACAAACTCTTCTTCTTCCCCTACACTTCAGGGTTTAGGCAATGTGCCTGTTCCGACTTCACATTATCAGATCCATTTATTTCTTGGTCTTCCTACGTCCCTTCTTCAAGAAGACTTGTTTACAATTACTGGTATTCTACTTCATCCATGCGACTAAATGCAGTCTCCATTATCGCTTGGATTCTTCAATTTTCTCATTTATATTATATATATATATATATATATATATATTTAATATTCTTCCCGTATATCTTCATTTCTTATACGATCCCTTCTTGTATATCTTTTAACTCTTCTTAAAAATCTCAACTCTGCTGATTTTATGTTGCTTTTATCTCTTTGTTTTGTAATCCAGGATTCACTGCCATATAATAGCACTGGAACAGCCATTGGTTTGTAGAATTTTACTTCCATGTTCCATAAGGAAATGGAAGTATGGTCATGGCAAAAAAATCGTGTTCGAGATAACGGCTGATTCTGATTGTACTACCCTAAAAACATGAAGAAAAGTCATTTTTCGAAAAGTGTCTGTGTGTGTGTCTGTCTGTCTATGTGTCTAGGTGTAGAATTTTTTCTATGGCAAACGATAACAGCCGCAAAAACAAACAGAATCAAATAATGTTTTGCATACAGTCCTGAATTGTAGAGTACTCGAGGCCTATTGTTTGTGGTGAAGATCGGTTTAGGGAAAGGGGTAGTTTACCTGCAACTTTTTATGTTTTAACAAGGGTAATTTTTTATATGACGAACGATAACTGGCGTATAGTCAAACAGAATCAAATACTTTTTTGCACACGTCCATCAATTCTAGAGGACTCAAGGTTTTTTGATTTTGGTGAAGATCGGTTGAAGGAGAGGGGTAGTTTACCTGCAACGTTTTATATTTTAACAAGGGTAATTTTTCTTATGACGAATGATACCTGCAGCACATTTAAAGACAATAAAATAATTTTTTGCATACGTTCCTGAATTGTTAAGTACTCAAGATCTGTTCCTTTTGGTGAAGATTGGTTAAGGGAAAGGGGTAGTTTACTTCCCTACATAAAACGTTTTATGTTTTAACAAGGGTAATTTTTCTTATGATGAATGATAACTGCCGCACATTCAAACAGAATCAAATATATTTTTTGCATACGTTCCTGCAATTTTAAGTACTCAAGGTCTGTTGATGTAGGTGAAGATCGGTTAAGGGAACGATAACTGCCGTAAATTCAAACAGAATCAAATAATTTTTTACATATGTGCCTGAGTTGTAGAAGACTCAAGGCCTATTGATTTTGGTGAAAATCGGTTACGGGGAATGGGTAGTTTACCTGAAACATTTTTTGTTGTAACAAGAGTAAAGTACTTAATTTTGATAAATAAAGTATCCTGATAAGAAGATCTTAATAATCCACTGTAGAAACGTAGATGAAATATCTATAAAGGATAGGCTAGTTGAACGGGGTGGGGGTAATTTTCTAGAAATGAAAATTATAGTTGAAGGAGGAGGGGATAATTTTTATATGTGTACTACGTTATCGGCAACAAAGTTTGTTGTTAAAATTACTTCCCGGGCTGTTTGCCGTAGTCCAATGTTTTCTGCAAAACGAGACGTTTCGGCAGTGCCGTCGACTGCCATCATCAGTGAAAATCGAGTGCGATAACGTGTGGTGGTATACGTTAGTGACCACAGTACTGTGGTTAAGGCTGAAGCAATAAGTGGAAAGAAGTAGTTTCTATGGAAACATTTCATTTCGTAAATGATTTTAAATTTAAATCTTAGAACATGGAAGTCATGTATGGTTCTCCATACCGATATTTATATATGTACTACGTTATCGGCAACAAAGAAGTATTTTGTTGTTGAAATTCCTTCCCGGGATGTTTGGGCGTAGTCCAATGTTTTCTGCAAAACCAGACGTTTCGGCAGTGCCATCGACTTCCATCATCAGTGAAAATCGAGTGCGATAACGTGAGGTGGTGTACGTTATTGACCACAGTACTGTGGTTAAGGCTGAAGCAGTAAGGAGAAAGAAGCAGTTTCTATGGAAATATTTCATTTCGAAAAAGATGTTAAATATAAATCTTAGAACATGGAAGTCACGTATGGTTCTCCATACTGATATTTAATTATGTGTCACGTCTCGTTTTACTTTCAGTATTTTATTTATAGTTTTACATAGTATGTGTTGCCTTTATTTTGTATGTTTATTTAACAAAGTATATAGTAATATTTATGTCTTCGGGTTTTTTACTTTTCTTTCTTTAACAAATTATATTTTTTACCATTAATATCCACAGCATTTATATACATGCTGTTAACCCTCACTTTCTTAAGTTTAACGTTATCTTTAAAGTATTTATATTCCTCAACAAAAAGGTATTATTAGATTTCCAAGACATCCAATCAATAGGCATCCAATCAGATGGGCATCTGATGTATGTTTTTAATTAATTTCGATTAAATTAGTGAATTACAGCTATTATTTGCCCATTAATTTTAATTTTTTGGTATGATTTTCATTATAATATGAAAAACCCAATACTCTAAGAAAACGAGTATTGTTGAAAAAATCCCCCCCTGCTGAAATCGTCAAATCATCCTCCCCTGCTGAAAAAAAATGAAATCGTCCCTGCTGAGTAACAAAATTGTCTAGCACTATTGTTATTATTACACATTGTTAATCAAATCTGTGTGTGTTATTGGTTTGGTGAAAATAAAAAACTTATCGTCGCGCCGTGTCCTTCCGGTTTACGTCGTTTGTTCCGCTTCATGAGCGTTTCAACTAATGTCTTACATTTTGGTGCCCACAGGATATTTTGCGTTGCAACGCTTTTGATACGTGATTATCTCCAATTCTGTTCAGTTGTTTTTTCCCAATACGCCTTATGGCGCACTTTGTCTTTTAGCGGTTCCACGTTCAGCCAGAACGTTCGTATACTTTTGTATATCTTTATTCTTCTGATAAGTTTCACTCTGACTGTTTGTAGTCTTCCTTCTTTTTTAGGCTTTGTTGTCCCCACGTTTCACTGCCGTACAGCACCAGTGGGAAAGCCAAGATATTATAAGCATACCTATCTGTCCAGCCTGGGTTTATTCTTAAAAGTAAATTATAGATAAAACCCCCTCCTACCACAATCTCAGGAAGAGAAAGGAGACAGAATCTGCAGAGAATGGTAGCCCCCTACAGAATTTACCTTGGCCCTTCTAAATTATGGGTTTATAACTGCAACAGTAACTCATCCATGGAAAATAAACAATAGAAACTTAGCTAGTGGCCCCGAAACTGATGTATCATACAATTATAACAGTAAAAGTTTAATAAAATTCTAAGTCCATCCGAACACAGTAAGTCCTCGCTTTTTGTTAACGATTGACGTCCTGACTATAGCTCGGTATTAAGGTAAACGTCGAGACGTTTCGGTATTACGTTGGGTATCAGCATCAGTACCGTTTATAAAGCTGTAGTTCTATAACCCCGTCTCCCACCCTCCAAAGTTTCAACAAATATTCAGAATGTGGCGACTATTTCTGTATATAATGTACAAAAGATTGCAACAAATGGTTTGCTCTTTTTCCTTGTTTGAGACAGCGTGTGAAGCGATTAAAAAGCCGTGCGTTGTGGTGTAAAGTGATTTCTCTTCTGTTTCCGACTGTGACCTTCTGGCTCCGTATAAAGAACAGTACAAACTTTGTAGCCTAGGGTAACACAAAAATGTGTTTAACTAATATAAACCCATAAGAATTAATTTACAATATTATTACGCTACTGTAGACCTACGTATGCTACCTTAGCCTTAATGTGCTAAATATTTTACATACAAAAATTTCATGGACTTTAGAACCTAACCTCAACCTTTACGATAAGACAAAATGTTATGGACCGAATCGTCTCGCTTTTAACGTCATTGCAATGAACGTAGTGAATTTTAAGAGCCTAACTCTATATCCTCCTCACTCACCTCTCACTTTGTGTCTCTTCCTCCGTCACACACAAACACACATGCCCACCCACACCACCCCACACACACACACACCAAATACATATGAGTAATACTACAAATGACAAAAACGTGACCAACTGCAACCGTATCGGTCAGATTTCAGGTAGCCGTTATTTGTTGAACTTGCCTACTGTACACAGTAAATAGTGAGGCTTCATGATATCGACATCCAATGTAAACAGTATTTATGTATAATAGATACAAAAAAAATAAATAAATTAAACATTGATTTAAATTAAAAATATTTATAATTAGAAATATACTGATATCTTTAATCCGAACTGGTGGTACATGTCTCTTGCGTTCACAATTTTGTTCGCTTACTTCAACTTTGTTCTAGATTTGTTAAACCATCTTGAAAGTTATTTAAAACACAGCGTGAAACTAAAAACGAAAAATAACAGCATTTGTTAATATATGACATGTTCTTCAGTCTGGTATGAATATAAGAAAATGAAACATGCCTTAAAAAATGTTTATGGATAATCGATTTCTATAAATTATTTCATCACTTCATCATTTCGTCGCCAAGATGTAGTAGGCTATAAGACCACCAAGGGAGAGAACACAGTCTGCATGTAAGTACACTGTGGCGTACAGTGTTAATGGAACTGCACAGTGGCGATGGGCTTTGTGTTGTGTGCGTCCCCCCCCCCCCCATCTTAGACAGACTAACCTGTTGCCTCAGCAGTAGGCAGACGGGGTTGACTTCATTCGACCTTGAGCCAAACCCACACCGTACCCCCAGTATACTAGCACTATACCCTGATTAACGAAAGAAAGTGACTGGCGGAGCGGCCGCGCGGCGACCGAGTTTGTAGTAAAAACATTCCACTTTATAACCTCGTGGAAACGTAAAATACAGGGCGAGAAATGTCTAATGAACTGTATTTTAATCATCAATTAAAGACGTTTTTAACTAACTTTTCTAATTTTTAAAATCTCTTTTCAATAAATTTACATTGTGAGTTAAAGAAAAAAATACACGAATTTGAATTAAAAAATTAGGGTTTATCGTTTTTATTACGTAAGAACTCAGAGGTTAAGCATCGGAAAAAAATTTCTTGTAGACAAATGGTAGTCCACCTTCTTTAGTACAATATATCAAAAATTGAGATTCCTACGATTAATATTAACGACGTTATTAATTTTTTCCGAATGTACTGTTAACTCCGTTATTAATAATTTTTTTCATTGTGTTTTTTCACAATAAACATAACAAAATTGTATTCATCAATACAAAGTGGTATGTAACCTTCAAATATTACGAAATATAACCGCAATCAGTTAATATAGGAAAATTAGAACTAACATCGCTCAACGGCGCGCGATCGAGTCAAGGTACAGTAACAGCCCAAAGAAAGTGGTGCATACGCTCATGGCTCACACATTGACACAGCCAACTTACTACGAGTCACCAATCTCTCATAAGTATATACTTAGTTATCTGTCTACTTATTTAATCTAATCTTCTACCTGGAGATCTGTCAAAAACGTACATCTGACCAGACTTTTGTGGTTTAGTTGAACTACATGCTTTTTATAACAGTCTTGAATGATTGTTTATTACTCTTTTGCGGTACGGTATTTATTGTTTTCTTGTTAATAAACTGTTTTTGTTTTGTGATCAGCTTTAATACTACTAATTGAAGTGCAATGTAATTACTGGGAAATTGTTAATGCCATTCAAATTTCTCAATAACTAATTATTTAACTATGAAATATAGTTTACAGTTTAAAACTACCGAGCAAAGCTCGGTCTACCAGATATTGCATAATTATAACAGTATTTTACTGTTATAATGTAATTGAAATGTAAAAACAATTAGTAAATTACTTGTTATTAGCATTGACAAATAAATAATAAATACAGTACGGTACTTACAAGTATTGTAGTGTTCTTCAGCTTTTATGGAATCCGCTCATAAAATATGTGTATAAATCATAAAAATACACTATTAAAACACTCTATAAAAAACACTTATAGCTGTGAGTTAGTAGTCTTCAAACGAAAGTTCTCTGATACCCTCCATTGGATCGTCATCACTATTATCATCTTCTGAACAATTATCATCCTCGGAGCTACTGCTGTCTTCCACGGATATAATCATTTCCTCCACAGCTTCTTCCATTAGTCCTTCGTTATTCCATGCATCGATAATAACTTTTTTGGTGTGGTCCACTACTTGCTCCCACCTCTCAGCAGTAATTCGATTAAATCCGTCTTTAGTCAGTCGTTCAACTTCTTTTAAAGTAAACATTTTGTTGTTTTCGGCAACATACCCCTTAACCTGAGCCCATATAAGCTCAATGGCGTTAAGATGGCAATGGTAAGGTGGTAGCCTTATCACTTTGTGACCTCTGCTCTCTATCAATTCATCAACAAAATACCTTTTGTTCTGGGGCTTGTGCCATTTCACTAATTCCAAAAGTTCTGATTTTTTCAAGTCGGTTGTAGATTGAATATTTTTCCTATCCAGCCATGCAAGTATGTCAGCTTTTTTATCTTTGCTTGTGGGAGCTTTATCAATTTGCTTAGAATGGTAGGGAGCATTGTCCATGACTATTACTGCAGGCTCTTCTAGGTTATTTAGCAAAGTTTCAGAACACCAACCGAAGAATTTGTCGTGATCCATATCTTCATGGTAGTCACCGGTTTTTTCGATTTAAATAGTAGAAGGGAATTTGGAACAAACCCTTTTGAAGAACCTGCATGACATATTATTAATCGTTCACCTTTCCCTATAGGTGTTAACATTGTCCCCTGAAGTGACTCATCAGTCCATCCTTGTTTCAAACAATGCCCAGCATTGACCCAGGTCTCATCGAGCCAAATTATATTATCGAAATTCTCGTCTTTGATTTGCCGAAGAAAACGACACCTTCAGGCAGCGACATCGCTTCTCTCCATAATCACTTTTCTGCCCGAAAATTTTCTCCACGTAAATCCTAAACCTTTTAGCACGTTTCTAAGCGAAGACAGACTGCCATTAAACAGCTCTTCATTTTCCAACGATGATAAAAGTTTTTTCAAAGTGGGATATTCTTTTCTTATGTAATATTGATATACATGTCTTCGTATAGCGTCTTCCTGAAAAGTGTCAAGTTTTGTCACAGTTTTCTCCCGTTTCCTCTGTTTGCCCGGAGTTGAAAGTTGGCTATTACTGTCATCTTGTATTTCTTTCAATTCTTTTTCCTTGCAAACTCGCAGAACTGTATTTTTATGTATTTTCAGAGCATCTGCAGTTCGCTGTATTGCATTATTAACCGGAATCAGAGGACCTTTGTTCGCCTTTTCTCTATCAAAATATTCCCGCACTTTGCACACAATTTCTCTTGACTGTCCTTTCATAGGTACGCCTCGGCCCGAAGTTTGTCTTTTCTTTGGAGTTCGAGTCCTAGGTCTTCCCCTATGTTTCCTTGGTTCAGCCTCGTTACGTTGCTCCATGCTCAGCCACCGAAGTATATTCACACAAAATAACTTAAAAACACGTCAATTTATAATGAAAGCACAAGAAACTAACACTTAAAATCAAGATAACCAACAACCGGACATCACTCAACCACCACATCAACTAAACTGAAAGCTGGAAATTTCCCTTACCCTTAGTGTGCGTATAACGGTTCAGTTTTCCTGGAAGCGTGTGCTATTTGTAGACATAAAGGAGAGGCCGAGACGCTGTACGGGAATGACGGTAGTGCGCGAATAAAATGGGTCCAATAGGTTCTGACTGTACTTCCGCCGCAGAGCGCCACGCATTGCTCTCTGTGAAATTCACTTTATATATTAATCCATTGTAGTATTCCTATCACGTACAAGGTGTAAGTTGTATATGTCTTCTACATTTAGTTATCTAAAGAGAGCGTCACGCAAATCTCATTCGTGTACAACTTTTAACAACTGAGTTAACAGGACATTAGAAAAAAATTAATAACGTCGTTAATTTTAATCGTAGGAATCTCAATTTTTGATATATTGTACTAAAGAAGGTAGACTACCATTTGTCTACAAGAAATTTTTTTCCGATGCTTAACCTCTGAGTTCTTACGTAATAAAAACGATAAACCCTAATTTTTTAATTCAAATTCGTGTATTTTTTTCTTTAACTCACAATGTAAATTTATTGAAAAGAGATTTTAAAAATTAGAAAAGTTTGTTAAAAACGTCTTTAATTGATGATTAAAATACAGTTCATTAGACATTTCTCGCCCTGTATTTTACGTTTCCACGAGGTTATAAAGTGGAATGTTTTACTACAAACTCGGTCGCCGCGCGGCCGCTCCGCCAGTCACTTTCTTTCGTTAATCAGGGTATAAGGGGTCTTCCAGTAAAGCACAATCTTAAAATTATATCGAGGCATGTCCGCGGGGTACACACTTAAGTTTAACCAGTTTTTTACAGAAAAAAATACACTTTAAACGTTTATGTAGAATAGGACGTTTTTGGAATTTAGATAATTTTTTTGACTATAAAACAGGTTAATTACCTTCTGTCATTACCAATAGCATGATACATAGATTGCTGTCATTGCCCCTCTCCACAGAAGACTATAAAAACGAAGTTGACATTATTAAACACATAGCGACAGCCAATGGATATAAAAGTAACATAATAGATAAAATAACAAATAAGAAACAAAATAGACCAATAAATATTGACGTGCCTAAAGAAAAATATATTTATATATATTATAAATATTTATATATATTTATATATATATATATTGTAAAATATATTGCAATAGAGTATGGCGAAATGTTACATCATACCTTAAAAAACCAATTGATAAAACAAAATATTGTATTGGCTTCAAAAGCAAATAATAAGCTCGAGAACAAACTTATGTTTAAAAACAAAAATAAATCTTTCGATGAATATGACGGTACTGGCGTATACAGGCTTAATTGCTCAGATTGTTCACAATTCTACATAGGACAAACGGGTCGTTCGTTCAAATTGCGTTATAAAGAACACATCCCAAGCTCTAAGTCAAATATAAGAAGATCCACATTTGCTGAACATTTAAGTTTACAAGATCACAACATAAAAAGTATTAGTGAGAGTTTGGAAATATTACATAAATGCAAGAAATCACTTAAACTGGACACTCTCGAACGGTTTGAGATATATAAAGCCACTAAAGAGAATTACGATCGCATAATTATTAATTAATTATTTTTATTACATAAAAATAATATTTTATTTAATAGAGTCAATGATATAGAACGAGATATTAGCTATGTCAGATCGATAAAGTTAATCGAAGGTCAAGTCGGTATCGATTAGTTTTACTGTGTAACGCGTTCGTGTGCAGGTCCGCGGCAACCACGTGTATTGCGTTTCATTCTGTTTTATTTTGTTTTTACTGTGTGTTAAATTATTTAAATATTTTGTGTACTATGTATGTGTTGTTTTTATTATTCCACGAGATGTGTAAACATCGACAAATGTAGTATTAACTATATTCATGAGGATCTGATGATGACACATTAGTTGTCGAAACTCGAGTTATTCTGTATTTGGATTTTAAGAAGCGCGACAGAAGGTAATTAACCTGTGTTATAGTCTTAACCGCTTCTGGAGGCAAGTAAAATGTTTAAATTTTTTTGAATCTGTTTTATGATAGAGCTACTGGCAAGAAATCTGTGAAGAGTGAGCTTGGTTTTTCCACCTTATTACGCGTACTGATGGCTTGTGTATCAACTAATACTTTAATCTTTTCTGCTCGTATGGGGCCAGAAGTCGTTGGTCACTGATTGCCATGTAGTAGTCATAGTCAGTATTTTAATTAACGACTTACTTATACGAATGGGAAAAAATCAGTCGTTCTCAATATTAGAGAACCGTATCAAGTTCAGATGTTCTGGTCAGTCTTGCAAGAGGAGCAGAACGGAAGACCCGCTGAAGATGACTGTCGCAGCTGCAGTCGAAACGTTTGGATCTATAATAACAGCAACACGGCCCAACAACGTGGACAATTTTACGGAAACTGATTCCGGCCGTTCGTGAAAGCCATAATATTACGATGTTCTCAATATATTTGAAAACTGAGGATTTCATAAAATGGATTTGTATGTACTCTTGCGCGTTGCAGTAACTTCCTGATAAGTAATTTTGCATTGTTAAAAGGTGATGCCATATATACGCTCCGTTACCTAGTAAAAAGAGTTAACTAGTGCTGCTTTCCAACAACTCATAACTTAATTATAATTAAAAACACTTCGTTTGCTGTAATTGCACTCCGTGTAACGTTGATCGTTATTTCTTATTTAATGACAATAAGTCTACTGTTACATGGTGTTGTCTCCATATTTTGTTGAGAGCGAATTGGTGAATGTTTACTTACTCAACCGTACTGCTTCCTTAATCGGAAGCAGCAAGCAGCAATTTTTATTCACTTGCATAATATCAAGTGTAGATTGGTTTTAAAGTCATCTTAGGTTTAAAACTGTATTGGCCACTTGCCACAACAAACATAAGTACGGTCATATCTAGCTTATATGCAGTAACTGCTTTTATTTCGGAACAAACACTTAACGAATAATTATTATACGATCAAACCGATGTTATCGATGTTAGATAATGACATGCGCATTTAAAGATTAAAGCAATAAAATTCGTGTGTTTACAGAAAGCCTGGGGAATTCTGGTGGAGGCAATTGTGTGTGTGTGTGTGTGTGTGTGTGTGTGTGTGTGTGTGTGTGTGTGTGTGTGTGTGTGTGTGTGTGTGTGTGTGTGTGTGTGTGTGTGTGTGTGTGTGTGTGTGTGTGTGTGTGTGTGTGTGTGTGTGTGTGTGTGTGTGTGTGTGTGTGTTAAAACACTCGCGGTTGTAGGTTCTGCACGCTAAGGAAAACTGCAGCAGTGTGCGGCTATTAAAACTAAGAAATCGAGCAAATCCAGGTATAAGTGAAAAATTACCATGTTTTTGTTAGAAGTCCATTTCTTTGCTACTATAGATACTACATTATGTTTAGTATAGCGTTCTGTACACACCTTCGTCAACCTCCCTCGACCGATTATCGCTATTACTATTCTTGTCTTCTCCGCTTCTCTTCTTCGGCACTGTGACACATTGCCAGTGGACCAATTACTGTTTTTATTGAGTTACATTTTTGTGTTTCCCCACAATTTCTTGCAGCTTACCAAATTTTTATTTCTGGAGGATCTGCATTCCTCCCACCATGTATTCTGTGCGTAGGCCTACATTATTTGTGGTGCCCCGTATTTTAGCTGTTAATCTTTGTCCCTGATTGCCCCTGAATATTTAAAATTTCAAAATATATATATAAATCGGTTCATAACGTTATCCTACGTCTTCCGATCCCTAGTCTCCATTGGTCTCGATCCAACCAAGATTCTTCTTCCAATTCCCGGTCTCTCATTGCCCGATTGATGCCTTTTCTCCAACTCAACCTAGGTCTTCCTCTTCGCCTACGACCGTATGGTGTCCATCTCAAAATTTGCTTGGGGAGTCGAGTATCCGGCATTCTTTGTATATGCCCAAACCATCTTAGCTGTTTTGTTTTTATGTCGTCGACAATAGAGTACTGTACCCCCATTATCTCCGGGATTCTGAAATTTCTTACTTTTCCAATTTCAAAATGTAATCATCAAATTCCAACCTCCACTCTTCCTTTTGCCTTCCTTTTGTCGATTGACTCGTGTGTAATTTGTTTATCCTGGTTGATATAAAATAACACACACGCGCGCGCGCACACACACACACACACACACACACACACACACACACATTTCTTAAGTATTAGCTTACGTATTTCTTAAGTAGGCCTATAGCTGTCCGTTAACTAGATGTGAAGTTACTTGTATAAGATAAATTTTGCAGACTGGAATACCAGTGTTATGAGTTTAACGCAGTGATCGCCAACTTTGTGACTTACGTGAGCGAATTATATGTGCGCGTGCACGCGTGTGTGTAATAATTCTTAGATTTCGTAGGTTCGTGTGATTAGATGTGTCCTTTTTCCGGGTTCAGTACCACGTTGTGTTTTGTTTTTTCTGCAAATTTTCTGCAGAACCATCTTCCGGTGGAACCTTGATTGCGGGTGGTTTAGGATAGATCGGGTTTTCATTTCGGCCGGACTTGCACTTATACTAAAGTGTGCGTTGAAAAGCGAATTCCTGCTGGATCAGGGTGGATACAGCTTCAGTGTGAGTACAAACCCGAGCTAGGTAAAAATCGTTCCACTCTAAGTCATCGAGGAGGAATCTGCCTGAAGATGGCAGAGATATCTATCTACACAGGACTCGACCCGGAAAAGGGCACATCATATCACACCAGCGAAAATTTAAGAATTATCACGTGCGCACAATAAAATAACATACACATACGCGTAAAGGAAAACATTAAACAAGTAAGACTCTACTAAAACCTAGTCTAAATATAACTGCTGCCTTTAGGTTCTTGGAACAATTATAAGCTTCACTTCTAACATTATTAAATAATTTTTTTTACTGAAGTCTGTAGTAGTTTTTTAAACTACTGTTGCTGGTGTTTTACATGTCTCGTTGTTTTTGAAGCCATTATTTTGGTCCTTCCTTAAGTTACTTTAAGCCTTACTAATTGCCACGCGTGGTGCTGATTGGACATCATGGCAAATCAAATGAAACCTATAATACAGTAATAAACGGACGGTAATACATTGAAATGCAGCCAAAAATAATTGTGTAAAATATTTCTTCAATTCAAAAGAAAAAGACAATTAAATTGACGAAAAGTGAGGACGTGGGACGACAGTTTCAGACATCTGTGAACTGTAATTGCATGTAACATTAAATAAAAAAAAACCTGTTGAATTAGTGAGCTTTCAGTATAAAAGCAGTAGATCCAATTAAGTTCTGTCCCGATTGGATCAACTCTGCCCCCCACTAATTACGGACGGTGCGAGCGAGACGATACAATTAATTGTGAACTACGTAGTTGAAGCTGCTTGTTGTTTGTGCAGTGGTAATTAATCTTTTAATCCATTAATCAGTTGATATTTCAGTAAACAATTTTATGACTGTAAACCATAATGTGAAATTAAACTACATTAAGCTGCAATAGATCGTAAATGATTATTGTAATAACATATGATAGAATTAGTTACGATATCCATATGGAAATAAGTATTTTTGTTTTGATACAAAATTAACGGGTAATGTTACATTCCTATTTTGTATTTATTTGGCTCCGGGTGTCTGGAGACACATGAAAATGCATTGTCACAAAGTAGTTATTCGTTCAGCTACTACTACTGAACTCAACTCTCGACAGAGAAACCAAAATGATGAATGTGAAAAGGAAAGAACTTCAGGTAACCATGTGCATCGCAAGGAAGACAAAGTGCTCTGGAGAAGCCGTTCATTAATGAAGTTATTGTCAAACGTTTGCAGCTAGTTTCATTCCCTAGCTCGACACACGTTCGTGTTAAACGTTTTTGAATGTTCAGTTATGTTATTTTAAGTTTTAACTGAAATAATGTACGTACCTGGATTTCAAATAATCATTAATTGCTAAGAATTTTGGATCGATCTGGAGAAAAACTTGCAATTTAAAAAATTGCTCTTCTCCTTTTTACTTTTGATATTTGGTCTTGTAAACGATTTCGTTTTAAGAAATACGTCTATGGCTTTTGTTCGATTGGGTGGGTAGGGTGAAGTTAGCAATACGCAAAGCAGTTAAAACACTTAAAATTATAAACGAAAAATGTTAAAGCATTTTCCTCTATAAGTAACATCAGTGCCTCTATTTTAGCGAAGAGGGAGTCCGGATATAAGCGCCCTTCTCTTATCGTCTAAAAAAAAAACCGTTTGGAGGAAACACTTGTCACCATAATAGCTTTAATATGAATATTAAAGAATAAATTTTAAGTAAGGAAGTAAACATTATATTTCTAACAAACTTTAATATCTAAAACTCCTTTAACTCACTACATTACTGTTATTAATTATCTTAATGGATTATTTCACGTTGTTTAGTACACTGTACTTAAACATACAGACATTCTCCAGTCATCTTGTCCTTTCTACTGGTTAGGCTCTTTTTGTGTCTACTTTTCAACTTTCCTTATGAAGATGCTCAATTGTTTCTATCCTTGACCAATTCTTCTCTGAGTTCCATTTTTACCCGCTTCCTTAGATATCGTAATTGGTTAATTGTTTGCACTATTTTACGTTTACCTCGGTCTTCCTCTACCCTTCTTCCCTGTTGTATCCCTTTTGTCTACTGTCTCCCATTCGATCAGCTCATTAACCTCTAGAACTTTTCTTGGTGATCTAAACACTATTCCTTTCTTTCTTGCGCCCCCTCTGCTTCTTAATTATCCATTTCACTCCTTTCACTCTTCTGACACATTTCTGATCAGCAAGATGCATCATGTCATTTACAAACATGTGTTTGTCTCTATGAATATCGTTTTCACTGTTTATTTCCTATTAGACGTTTTTCCATTTTAATTTTTTATTAGAAAAAAAATGATGCTCCTTTAAAACACGCTCTTGTCTTACTCCTTCCGTAATTTTAATTTGTTCTGAGCAGTTGTTGAACTAATTGATTACAGCTCCTTCGAAAATTAAAATTTTTTTAAATAATTTTGTGATATAAATACAGCATGTGACGATTTAAATAAAAGAAATAATCTAGAAAATAAAAAATTTTAAAAATTTAAGGTTGCGAGCTCTTAAGCTATTTAAATCTCACTGTTTTAATATAAGATACCTGTATGTACTCAGTATGAAAGGAAGCAGTAATTAATTAGTTATAAGATACTCAAATAAAAAGATAAATTGTAAAGCGTTATTAATATCGGATTTAACCCTTTGCTTGTAAGCAGGCGCTTTCCTGTTGATTCCAGACTCGACATGCTTTCAGAGTCTTGTGTGAGTAAGAATAAGATAAAAAACTAATGTTAATAATAATAAAATCTGAAGACATAAATAGTCGCTAAAACAACTGATTTAAATTATGTATATATTTGTTTAGGGATAGTTTAAATAAATAAAAAGGTTAACTTAAATATAGTTAGGAACTATATTCTCGCGCGGAAGTTGTCCCACTAACTTTTGTCCAGTACCTGGCGAAGGGAGCGTAAATTCTCTCTCTTGCAATGGCGACTCCGTACAGTGTAGACGTAAGAGCTATGCTCTTCAAATATGTGTATCATATTTGGTTTCATCTTCAGAAAGTGTACCAGATGTAGTTTGTTTAAAGCATCTGGATGTATTAATTAATGTAGTCATGTGAATAGACAATAAGTTTAAAGTTATGTAAAACAAAAGTATTGAAACGTAACAAAAAGTGTAACACAAGATGACTACGTACTTCAACGTATAAAAACTATTCCAAAGTAATACCCGGAGATGTGAACTAGCAGAAGCCACAAACTCTACTGCACGTGACAGAATATGCAGATCAGGACATCCGAGAATCTACATGATCATCGTAGATAACTACATGACCTAGTGTTCTCCCTGCTAACTTTTGGAGCCCTTTACAGAGGAAAGCCAGACCGAGATGACGACGTAGCTGTTCCTGTTTCCCAAGACTGATACCCCAGGAGGAGTCTTCTGCATACCAATTAAAAGGTGACTCGATAGCCTGTCTATCGAGGGTTACTAATATTTGTTACACAACACATCTTGAAAGAGACTTTTCAGAAATGATTAACTTTGTAAAGACTTATAAATTAAATCTAATGTTTATAAGATTATATCTTATTAATTAATATTTCATGTAACTATTCTAACTTCATACGTTGTAGCAGTTTATATGTTAATGTAGAGTAATATAACTCAAGCAATAATACCATTCTTAAATGTTGAATTAAAAGAAAGTCTTGCAAGCTAATATCATGAAAAGAGTATAATTAAAAGTTTTAATACAGAAAGTTCACCCGGATCCGAGGTATAACTATATAGAATCTAGTTTGATGCCAAAGTTTAAAGAAACCTTTCGATAATTTAATAATTGAATTAGTAATGTCATGGCATCAGTCAGTATATGTTTTTCTTAAATGTTGAATAAAGAGAAGTCTTCTTGTTACACACATATGAGGAGTGCTTAAATCAATTGTATACCTTGCCATTGTTTCCTTACACAAAGTAAACAATTACACAGCTAGTAAGTAATATGTTATTTTAATTATTTGTGATCAATTCTGTTACAACGTAGGCAGCCCTTCTAATTAACGGAGATTAATTACGAAGGGTTCCCTGGATTTGTAACGCGGCGAAAAGCTAGTTACAAGCAGATTTTCTAAAGTATACGTTTTACACAGCAAAACCCGACACCAAAGAGATGTGAACAATACAGATTTGCTATGAGAATCGAATGGATTTCGTTTGTTTCAGGTATACCAATTAACACTCGAAAAAACGGAGTCGCTTCGGTTTATTGAAGAAATAGTGGATTGATTGTTTTGTTTCGTTCTTTTCATGTTTTTCTTCGTAGTAGCAGGGCATGTTTGTGGCCTACTTCGCGTACGTACATAGCTCAACTAGTATTGATAGCAACAAATGTGTAGTAAGTCCTCGGCTTTATTAAACGAAAAAAATATCTTTTTTTCAAACGTTAAATGTATTTTTGTCAAATATTTGCCGCACGATTGTTTGCTCGGATCTGAATAAATACGTATAAACGAAGTTCACATATTTTATTAATGATGCGGTTGGCACTTGATAAGCGTTGAATGGTTTAACACAGTGACTATCTGTTGAACGCTGAACAACATTAAGATGACATACTTCTAATTTTATTCTTATCTATTTGTAATTGTATGCCATAGATACCGTAACTGTTATTGGGGAGGTCTCTTGCACGCTTACGAGATTCGCTACGATCCTGCGCAACTGTTTAACACTTGTCTTACGACTTTAACAGAAAGCCTTACATTGCTTAAGTTTAACAATGTGTACAACTATAGAACTCTCCAAAAGAACAAGTTTGGATTATAAGAACTAAGTTCACTTAACCACACGTGCGCATGTTGTTTACCACCGCTAAGGTGTACATAATGACACACACACACACACACACACACACACACACACACACACACACACACACACACACACACACGTGCACACATGGGCTTGAACAAATGTACGCCTGTATTTACATTTACATTAACTTTTCAATTACATTTCTATTAACACTTTCTGGTTGTCTGTTACGTGTTACTGAATCGCATTTGTCATTTCCCTCCAATCCGGTGATTCTGACGTGCGCGCGCGCGCGGGTATGTGTGCATGTGTGATAGAGAGAGAGAGAGAGAGAGAGAGAGAGAGAGAGAGAGAGTGAGAGGGGGAGGGACTCCAGGTTTCTAATTGTTGCCCATATGTAAACAGAGTACATCATTTCTGACAGTTTCAAATTAAACAGTTTATAACCACCTTATAGTGGACAGTATATAAAATTCTTCCGAGGGTTCGTTTCCACAACACGCTATTTGGGTTACATTCTGACTCCCGCGAGGCGATCAGCAAAATTATTCCAACCAACTGAAAACTCTCTACTTCGTCATTAAATGTACATTCTGTAAAAAATTTTAATAATTGTATACTCGTTCAGCCGTCGGAATATACCTAATGTTACGTGAGTTTAGTCAATCGAATAAGATTCTTATTCGGCTGGAATCGATACACAGTTCCGTTTTAATCGATTTTCGATTTTATGCAGCTGTAGTTAATAGTTTCATAGTTTTCTTAAATTCCTTTAGTTACAAAGGGATAGCAATATGCGAGTATTATCAAAGTATTAAACGCCCAAACATGTAGTTGTATCAAAATAATAAAAAAGCCAATATAGGCCTACACGTTTCTTATGTATATTTAAGAACATAAAGCGCGATAATATTATTAATTTACGTCTTTTCTTTTGATGTTATAAGTAGAAGAACTAAAGAAACAGTGAACATGGCAATCTACTTTCTTTTACTGTTACAGTTTTTGCCTACGTCTGTGGTCTTACACGTGTTTGTCTAGTTTAAAAAATCGGCATATCGTACAACAATTAACCTTTTAATTGTTATAGCCTATATTAACTTTTCAGCTTTAGCTGAACTATCAAATGAAAAACTCCAGCAAATATTTTAATACTGTGTATTGTTTATGTAACGCATGACCCACAGAGAAGAAGTCAACAGTTTTAGTTCTATCACATGTTTGTTTCCAGTGCCGCATTTCTTACTTCAAAGTGTGAAACATGTTTCCGGTAGTATGACCGAAAGATATTGTAAACGAACGTTCAAGATTCGTGATTTTTTGTCTAGTAACAGCGTTTGGAATACTTGTGTTACAGTAAAGCAGTTAGAATAATTCCTCACTTAACGTTGGAGTCAGGTTCTTAAAATTCACAACGTTAATTAGAACGACACAGAATGAGACGATTTTTCCCACAAGAAGTAATGGGAAAGTAGAGTTTAGGTACTAAAATACAGGATATTTTTAATGAAATAGGCACTTTTGCTTGTAAAATATTTAATTAATTGTGATTCAAGTATGCATACAGTATTATGCGTTACAATGGTTTTTAAAAATATATAAACACTTGGTACGTTTCACAGTTTTTATTTAACTCTGACAGCTGTTTCGACTTCTTACGCCATTGTCAAAGAGTTCAGTCAATGGCTCAAAAAGTTGAAACAGCTGTCAGAGTTAAATAAAATCTGTGAAACGTACCAAGTGTTTATATATATTTAAAAACCTTTGTATTAATATGTTTCACCAAGTGCCCAACGAGTCATCAATTAATATCGTGAAAAATTATGCATTACTACTGCGATGCAGTAGTAATTGAAACTGTATTTTGACCTAGACTTTTAGTAATTTGTCATATTTTGTTCATTAGTCTAGGACAAATAAAACACTCGAAAAAAGCGTAGTCGCTTCGGTTTATTGAAGAAATAGTGGGTTGATTGTTTTGTTACGTTCTTTTCATGCTTTGCTTCGTAGTAGCAGGGCATGTTTGCGCCCCTTGTTTGTTTACAGCTTGCGAGTCGTGCCCCGATAACTGCCAGAGGGAAACTCTACTGACCGTCCAGGTTCCTGGAACTGGATATGAAGTTATCAACACGATTATTCGCTTGGCGACGCTGGGATTTAGATTCATGTTGTGGCACTGCCTCTAGGCCTACTGTCGATTCGGACGGCAGGCACCGCTCGTCTTTCAGACCTTCAGGTGTCGGTCGATCCCCGCGAAGCAGAGATCCTCCGTGCAGGTGACGATGGTAGCAATGGCGTGTACAGTCATGGTTGGGGATGAAATTCACTAAGAAGAAAGTGGGATTATCAAGCTCCACGAGGGTAAATAATAAAAAGTTTTGCAAGGCTGACATTACGGCGGGTCCTTCTATAATCACCCAAAGGCGTTTGAACCGAATCGGGGGGTGGAGGTTCTGTTGTACTAATGGTTCCTCTCAGGTATGGGATGGAAGAAGGGCAGCGAAAGGAAATAAATTCATCGAGAACCAGACAATAGCAGAAAGAGTATGAACTCTGAGACTTCCTACGCGAATTACGAAAAGACAACATTTCAGATCATTACACACAGTCCGCACAAACACAATCATCACACCCAGAATATTTGCTGAAGCGATGGAGCGTCGGCAACATAACAGCAAAACAACTGCAACTTTATAACGTGGACTCATATTTTCACACACAAAATATAATACTAATACAATAATCGGAGGAATGTAAAACAAAGACTTGGTAGTGTAGAGCGTGTAGACAATGGTAGCAGACTCATGTGGACGGTGTAGTTTCTCCACAAGCAAATATAAAGTTTCGCTAGCAATTCGGAGACTTGTTCAGATTACTTTTGTCTTAGTACGTGAAGGTAAGCTCTAACCGCCGTAGTTACTAACCAAGCTGTTAGGCCGTGGTCCATCGTCTCCAGCGTAATTCCTGCCAGACGTTTCGACCGTTCTCAGGACGGCCATCTTCAATGGCGCGGGAACAGGGATTTATTATTTATGGTCAACTTTATTGTCTGGGTCAAGCTCAGAAGTCGGCTCGGTGCATGCGCTGTACAACGAGGGCCATACAATCTTGTCTGGAAGACCAAAGTCCTGTGTCTATTCGTTGGCACTTCACTTCGATGCAGAGAGAGGCGATCGAAATTCGCAAGCATGGCGTCCTGAACATGAATAAGCGTAAGGAGACTTTGGCGCCGAATGTATTGGTTGCCGATGATTAGGAATGCTCAAACTCAGTCTGTAAGGACACGGGTTATGTGATTAGCTCGCACGATGACCAACGTGCATAGGGTAAGATATGTTTCCAGCATTGAAAAAGTTCGAAATATAGGTGCCTCTAGTTTTCTCGGACTGCCTCAGCTTATTCCTACACGGAATTAATCTGTTGCCATTCCACTGAAGATGCCCGTGTGTACACGGTCGAAACGTCTGGTAAGAAGTACGTTAGACATGATGGATCACGGCCTAACAGCCCCTGGTTTGGTACCAGTTAATCAGATGTTGTTATATCACCTAATCGAGTGGATTTTGAAGTAACCTTTATATTTAAGTAAACAGATACTGTATTTTCTTTAAAACTCACACCGACAGCTCTATTGTTTGAATAATTAACATTTATTTAATATTTTCTGTCTTGGCCAATGACGAACCTAAATATCTCTGCGGTCGTCTTCAAAAAATATTTTACAGTAGGCTATCGAACAGACAGCGACGATAAGACGGTTGACAAGTGTATCAAAATGTGTTAAAAAACTATTGACAAGACACACTATCCTTGAAAATCAAGACCTAGAGAAAAATATTGGTTTTAATAGATCGGGCATCAGCTGTGTGACTTAGGTAATGAACAAGTTCGGCACTCGCTTACAACGTGGAGTTTACCACCAGCAGCTTCAAAGCTTATAAAAATATCTATCATTGTTTTATGACAGCTGTTGTATCGGTCGTATCCCAAATCCCTTTAGTTCTCTGCACTGATAACGCTTTGGGTGCGCCAAACTGCTCTTCAAGTTCATATTTGTGTACCATAATCCGATTGAGTGGTCCAATCATTTCCAATATTTTCTTACAATGCTACATACTGAAAGATCTAATTTATTTACGTTTCTGGCCTATATCTCAAACACTTTTACATTCTTCCTCTCGCATCAAACTCACGTCCTATTCTTCTTCCTTCCGTCCTTTTTACATTGTTCATTCAGATTATAGGCCTATATTAAAACATGTTTACGCCAACACCAACATACCTCGATGACGAGGTTTAAGATACATCATACCTTCAGGTAAACATAAATAAAAACAAACGCGAATATTTGAATGTATCAAGCGACTTTCGTAAAATTTAGCTCGCGTTTCAATACTTGTCCTTCACAGATCTGTTTTTTTTTTTTTTTAGAGAGATTGTGCAAAAAAAAGGAGAGAGGCAAAAACTATGAACGTCAAAATCTTGAAAAAATATCACAAAATTTTGTGGGAGATATTACAGAAAATTTCAAACAAAATCTGATTATAATTTTGAAAATTTAACATTTTTGGGACACTAGGGCTCAATAAGTGGATCACCAGTTTGTAAAGTTGTACAAACCCTTGGCGGTTGGTATGTTTGGTCATCTGTTACGCCATTCAGACTGGTTCACCACCCTGATCGAGGGGCGTAGTGGGAGGTGAAGGAAAAATTGATGGGATTAAAGAAGGAAGAAGGTGTGTGGTGATCAAGAGGCTGTCCACCAAACAAAGGAAGAAATTTCAAACCTCTGGGTTGAGGAGACAAAATTCAAATTAAAGAGAATTGTAGACAAAATCTGTATATAGTATTCGGTTTTGAAAACTTAAAAAGTTTTAGGACCACAAGGACCCCCCCCCCAAAAAAGAAAAAGAATCAAAGTTTGAAAAAGTGTAAAATTCTGTGGAATGGTACTCAAAATATGAACCCGGTATCTTTAACAATTTGACATAATTAGTTCTTGTCAACACCTGTTACAAATTTTGGACCGCCTTCAAAAACATTCTAAGTCATGTTTGCGCAAACAACTTTACATAGTCTTATCAGTTATGCGTATTTGAGAAAATTATTAGACACAGGCCTATATAATATATCTAAGCAAACATACATAAACGTATGCTGTGTATAAACATATGTATATGTGTGGTCACATATGGTAACCTCCTCATGGTGTTTCTCGGCTGACGCTAAGAATCTCTTACATAGAACTTTACACAGCTCCGAAATTAAAAATTTAATAATTTTCACTTTATCTGAGTATTAAAATTAGATAATAATCAGTAACATACAGTCTGGTGTGGATCACATCCAGTTTTAATTATCTTGGATGCGAAATATCTCCCGCAATTGATTGTGATGTAGAAAATAAACGTAACAAATTTAAATATATATGTGGGACAATCCATAGAACCTTAAAATACAAACCAGGAAAGACACTGAGCTTAAGTTTTATAAGACTGCAGGTGTACGGGAGCGAGACATGGGCACTTTCACAGAGACAGAAGGAAGTGGAAGTTACACCAGCGGAAATGAAATTTCTCAGGTTGGTCAAAGGGTGCACGTTACGAGCCAGAATAAGTAATGCACAGATAAGGCGATTACAAAATTTTAAATTACAAGATAGAATTACGGAATACAAAGCCAACTGGTGTAAGCATTTGGGAAGAATGCTGCAAGATTGCTTTCCCAAACTTGCCTTGAATTATAAACACACAGGATATCGTAGTGTAGAGTGTCTCAGAACGAGATGGTTTCCAGAACGGGCAGTGCAGCCTAATCCGTGAAATGGAGATGATGATGATTTTATCTAATAAATAATGTGTTTCGCTTAAAACATTGAACGAATTCTGTATCTGAGGGAGCTTTATAGTTTATAATTTGATGAGTTGAATATTTTTTACAATAAAAGCAGATTTTCACTTTGTGTATCTGCATGGATAATTTTACCTTATGAATAAAACGATAAAAATAAATCCTATTGAGTCCTGTGGTAATTAAACTAAGCTACTGTATGTATAAAATATCATAATAGTAAGAATAAAACCCTTAAAAATAGATTTTATGAATAAAAGTTTGTAACTAATTTCGCGTCAAAGTTGATCGGCGGGTAGTTGGAAATCTTTTGCCGATGTCTTCGATTGATCACCGCTATCTTATGTGTGAAATAACATTTCCTATCTCAAAACTTTTTAAATTATGTTTTATCCCAGACTTTAGTACGTGCCATTGCAAATAGTTCAATTTTGTATAAGCAGACGCTTAATTGGATCGCATGCGCCCGTGTATGTATGTGTGTGTTGAATAAGCGGTATGGCCAGATTGTTAACCTGGAGTGACCTGTGTGAACAAAATGGAACTTGATGATGACCGTATAAGATAATTCAATAAAGGGACCTTGAACCGTTCTTTATCAAGTGTCGGGCTTTTCCGTTTTTTGTGACATTTTTTTAATGCAAGTCCTTTTTCAATCGCAAAGCTCTACCGAAAAAAGAAAAGGAATTCTAGCTTTAAAAAAATAATTTCACCAATAAATGTATACAGTCTTTGTTTAAAAAAGTGCACTGAATTCGGTATCTTGTAATTTTTACAATTTTTAAGATACATAATTATAAATCTCTAAATTACCACTCGTTCATTTCATTGCGGTGAAGTTTTGTTTGTTTTTTGTTTGTCGTTACCTTTAATTTGAAAAAATATGTTAGAAGAAACATTTATTTATATGTTTTACTGAGAAAAAATGTCAACTTTATCAATTTGAGAATAACGTAGACAATTAAAAAACCGTATCCTGCTAAGCCAATCGCGCGCGCGCGCGAGCGCGCGTGTGTGTATTAGGATCGCCAAATACTGTGTGCTTTAAATAAAATAAATTATTAAAATAAATTTTAAATTTTAATGTATCCAACCTAGATATGATTTATAAACAAATATATTTAACGCTTTTTAATAAGTAATTATATCTTACTCGTTTAAAGAAATGCTCTGACATCAGTCAGTGTTGTTTACACTACATGTAGACAGGAAAATATTTTGAATAATTATTATTCGTATTAAGTAAACAGACTTTTTGCAGTATGAAATATAAAGATAAAAGTACAAACTACAAAAGGTTTTATGCGAGTAATAATTATTCGAAGTATGTTACTGTGTGTACAAATAACTTTCCTGAGTCAGAGCACTTGTGTAACTAAATAAAATACAATTACTTATTACAAAACGTTAATTACATTATGTTTATGGAACTCTATGTAGGATAGATATATTCAAGTTTATTGTAATTTATTATAATTTGTTTCTTAAAATTTATTGAAGTCTTATCTACTTGTGACCAGAACAAACCATTTTTGGTTTAATCCTTGCTGCTGCTGCTGCTGATAATGATTATGATGATGATGAAAATTTATTAAAATTCATTGATTTTACTTACAGCAAAAATATGTGGTTATTTTTGTTATATTGGATTTTATATAATTTTTTTCTTCTAAATGATATGATAAGATTGTTTCTTCTATATTATTAAATGATATATTCATATCTACGTGACTTTTGCAAGAATTTATCATTTCTTTTACTATTTATTGATTACTTTAACCCAAAAAAATGTTAAATAATACATTCCTTCATTTAAATCGTTGTTTAAAATGTGGGTTGTTTGAATTATGACCATAATTTGCATTATGTACTGTTTCATACCAAGTCTATTAAACAGTAGAGGAATTCCGTCTTTTAAAGGAATGTATTTTTAATATTACGTATTTGTAACGCTTAGTAGCGTAAAAAAAAAAGATTATTTCTTTATCAGATCAAATCTTTATTCTCTTTTAACCGATAAAAATGTAGGTTAAAACCTCAACATTCAAACCTTAGGTCAACGACCGTCGCATTATCGTGTAGGCATCCTTCCGGATTTTGTAATATTTGTACCAATATCTGTAAATAAGATGGTTACAGAAATTAGTAGAGGCCTAGAAATAAGTTCGTAGCTTGTCCGCGAGGACGGGGAATTGTATACTGTCAGCTGCAAACACATCTATCAGTTTTTCGCATAAATTGAATAAATACAGTCGTCTGTACTTTCTCTTGTACGTTCTTGGACACGAAGAAAGAAATAAGACTCGTCGATAATAATAGGTTAGATTTAATACTCTATACACAATAATCTTTGAAAGATTCAAGCAATTTTTAAACCTTTTGGATAATCGTATTACTGAAAACTTGTTTTAAAAATTGTGAATGCGTGTGTTTCGATGTAGGTAAGCGATTCAGTAAGAAAACGATACCATTGCTCTTATTTTATTTTTGTAACAATATAATTATTCACCACAACACACCAGTAATCTTTAGTACTATTAAAGAAGTATACTTCGCTATCACAATAATGTTTCTGACAAGCAATTAAAACAAATAAATCTATGTGGCGAATTGAAATCGATTGCATTCAGACGTATTACTTTCAAATTTCGAGCTGAACTAACTCAGTCTGAATTACAATAACAACTGATATTATCTGTCAGTGGGAAAGACCTTGCAGGCGCGCACCCCCTCACACACATACACACAGATCTGAGCGAGAAAATTGAAGAGTTCTCTAGAACACGTTAAGAGAAAATTCTGTAAATTGTATACAGTTTATATGTCTTGCTTGTTAATCTACTATGTAACATGTTTAACATATTTGTAGATACTGTACACGTAAAACTTGTCCTAAATTAACAAGCTGTTCGGACTTTCGAAACTCACAATCTCAACGGCTGTGCTACGGTCATGGAATCGAATCAAGCCTACAACTCGGTTTGCCTGCGTGCTCCTGTCTTTGGGGACAGTAATACAGCGGTCATGTGTGGGATTTCTGTGCCAGACAAGTAGCAAAGACACATTTGCACTAGGCACACGCGCACGCGCCCACACACACACACAACTCTCTCTACCGTGCAGCTCGCCACCGCAGATGGTTACGAGGTGGCTGATTTTTGTCTGACGGTGGCGGAACATGAGTATACCACGACCAAGGGAGTGCAACAGGTCGCGGATCTTATTCTTGAAGGGAGAAGAAGGAGCAATAACAGTTCGTAGACTAAGCTCTAACCACTCTACTGCGTATAAACAATCAAGTATTATCATTGTCATTGTTGTTATTATTATTACTATATGTTATCAGGTTAATTTTTTTATTTACGAATAATTAAGTACCATCTTAATCTTACTACTATTTAAAATAAATGATTTTGGCAGGTTTTATATATCGATAACCTCATTACATTCTACAACCTTTATAACCTCAACAACTCAACTCTGTGTGTGTGTGTGTGTGTGTGTGTGTGTGTGTGTGTGTGTGTGTGTGTGTGTGTGTGTGTGTGTGTGTGTGTGTGTGTGTGTGTGTGTGTGTGTGTGTGTGTGTGTGTGTGTGTGTGTGTGTGTGTGTGTGTGTGTGTGTGTGTTTTCTCTAATGCAACTTTATTTTCAACATGCTCCATTACAATATAATGTAATACTACATGTTATGTTATTCTTATTAATTATTAACAAATATTAATTAATAAAAATTCAGTTATAAAACACAATACATACATAGGCCTATAGCTAATAGTAATAACAATAATAACGCAACAATGAATAACTACGGTAAAACTAAACACAATTCGTGACCAAAACAGCCAAAAATAACAACAATACTATAACAATGTAAATCACAAAAGATTAAAATTTATACTGTTGACAAAGAATAACATACTGTATTAAAATTTATACTGTATTAAAGAAAAGCTTTAATATGTTTTTTCATAATCATATCTTTTTCTTGCATTGGCCAGAGTCCACCACACATTGCAATACTTCTCCTGAAGACCGTTCTCTCTTTATGTAAAAGTTTACACTCATAAAGGAGGTGACGAACTGTCTGTTCTCCACTTCTGCAGCTACACATTTGGTCATCTGAAATCTTGAAACGATAAAAATAAGATTTAAGTTTACCGTGGCCTGTCAGTATAGCTGTCAATTTGTGTAACATTGGGATATTTACGACAATTCTTTGTTTAATAGTAGGAAAAAACAATTTAGTTTGAGCTCCATTTGTTGAATTTGCCCATTCATTTTCCCATTTTTCTGTACTTCTATATCCCGCCTCAGTAATAACTCCACTTTTGGGAATCAGATCAAATGAGGATGGAATTTCAGTGTTTAAAGCTGCTTCCTTGGCCAGCTGATCGGCCAGTTCATTGCCATGATTACCTATATGAGCTTTAATCCAGCTAAAATGTACGCACCGGTTGTCACCTTCAAGAGATCTTATCACATTTCTGATCTCTTCAATTAATTGATGGTGCTTGTCTGTATTCCTCAACGAGTCCAATGTTATCATGCTGTCTGTATAAAGAACTGCTTTTCTATGATCTATTTCCACATCCCTCATGTCAATAATGTTTTGCAGAGCTCTCAGGATTGCAAACTGTTCCGCTTGGTTGTTAGAGCATCTTTTATCCAATTTATACTTTAGTTCTTGTACAAGTTGCTTCTTTACATACAGTGCCACACCTGCCCCTACGCCATTTTCACTTTTACTGCCATCCGTGTACGCTTCTACTAAGTAGTCGATTTTCTTATCCCTTCCGGTTCCGGTAATTTTTACTATATCTGCTGGGTGAGGGCATTCAACCATCGCATCAAACGCTTGATGTGAATTCCCCATTACTTTTGAAGTCCGGTAGACGTCAGTAATCTCTTCTATTTTAATTAAAATTGGGGTCAACGCAGTCAGGACACATATTAGCTTCATAAGATGTTATTCTGAAAGCTTTTGCAATTTTTATGAGAACTAATCTTTGCACTCTCTTGTATTTACGTTGGTTATTTTTCCTAACCAACGCATCTTTCAAAACTGGGGTTCCATACGACAAAAGGGGTAGAATTGCACCTTTATATATGATCTTCATAGCTTCACTGTTAGGCCCCAGCTAATTTTGGCAGCTTTTGATAAAATATTAATCAATTTTGTACATCTTGTCACAACGTTGTCTATGTGATCATTAAACGTAAATTTTGTATCAAAAATAACTCCAAGATATTTCAGGGTATTCACTTGTTCTAATTTTTTATTGTTAAGGTATATACTGATGTGTATTCTGCTTCCCCATCTCTTTTTAGAAATTATTAGAACTTTAGATTTTTGCTCATTAAAGCTGATTTTATTGTTTTTGGCCCACTCTGTAATTTTTTGTATTTCTATGTTGGCATAGTTTTCAGCTTCGATGACTGATTTACCTTTAATTACCACAATTACATCATTTGCAAAGGCAATGACATTTGAATGTCTGGCAAAATCCAACCCTAACAGAGAGTTGTATTGTATGTTCCAGAACCCAGGACCACAACAAGAACCCTGAGGACACCCTCTACTAACATGTCTTTCCAATGTTATATTGTTTGTAGATAAAAATGCTGCTCGCCATTAAAATAATGTTTTGAAAGGTTATACAAATTTTTAGGGCATCGGAATTCTTTTATTGCATTCAATACATTAAATGACGGCCACCAGGCTGCATCAAAGGCTCCTTTAACATCAAGACTTAAAAGAACTACACAGTTACCGTCTTTTAAGCCGGTGTCAATAGTTTCTTTCACAGCCATAATTGAATCCACAGTACATTTTTGTGGTGTAAACCCATATTGATTTTTCAGCAATAAATTTTTAGAATGTAAGTAATGCATTATTCTGTTGATGAGTAACTTTTCCAAAACCTTAGCTTCTACACACAAAAGACTGATTGGACGAAACTTACAAACTTCTGTTGTGTTCTCTTTTCCTGGTTTTGCGATTGGTATTATCTTAGCTCGCTTCCATAAGTGTGTGTGTGTGTGGTGTGTGTGTGTGTGTGTGTGTGTGTGTGTGTGTGTGTGTGTGTGTGTGTGTGTGTGTGTGTGTGTGTGTGTGTGTGTGTGTGTGTGTGTGTGTGTGTGTGTGTGTGTGTGTGTGTGTGTGTGTGTGTGTGAATCCGCGTTAGTTTTGCGCGGTAGTGAGACACGATTAATTCGCCAGTAGTTTGATATAACTACTGGTTTAGTACAGTAGTGGCACATGGAAAAATGTGATTGAACTTCCTTGTTAACATCAATTACAGTTTACATCACACATTTTCAACAACTGTTACTACAGCCTCTATTTATAGCCGATGCTCAATACATTTGACCACATTACACAACAGCCTATGCCCTACAATTACACTATTTGAATCAGAGACATTCTTTTTTTTACTGGCCACAGAGAGTACAGGAAGTATGTATATGACTTTAAAGGTATTAGTTTCCATACCAATTCCGCTTAGAGTTTTTTTCTTTTTTGAGATTGTAACTGTTCATAATGCTGTTACATATTATTACGTCCATATTGGGACCTTTCTTGTGTTCATATTAGCATAACAAATAAGGACGTTTGTATTAGCATTAGGCTATATGTAACATTAATTACCAATTTCGTCGTGCTAACTTGCTAAACTTCTACCTGTCATACTCCGGACGATACCTTTCAGTGTTTCCATTATTATCAAGTCCTAAACCACGACAAACAAATATACCACTGGAACCCGTATATTTACCAGTAGTATATTTGTTTGTCGCGGTTTAGAACTTGATAATGGTGGATATACTGAAAGGCCTCGTCCGGATCATGACAGGTAGCAGTTTAGCAACTAAGCACGACGAAGTTGAAATAACAGGACGAATAATATTAATTACAGTAGGAGTGGCATGCTCATAATAGTTTCACATATTAGCTCTCGAGAACTTGTAGACGAACATGTTAGAATCCTGTTTATTGCGCCTTTATTACTTATGTTCTATTGAGTATTAGAATACTCAACAGGTTGTCACCGTGCTGAAGTGGTGTAGTGGCGTTTGCAAACATTTCAATTTGCATTGTCCAGGCGAAGTGACCTTCATAAAGCAGTTAGGTTAATCATATAATGGTTGTACATTGAATCGAGTAGATTATGTAACGGTTACAGAGCGCACTTTCTGCTGGAAGTTAATGACCTTGTTTTAACATTGAAAATGTTTATAAGGACGTGTCGCACATTTGCGGCCGATCGCTAGTGCGTGATCGAAAATGGGAACCGGTGAGTTTCCATAGAAACTACTTCTTTGTTGTCAATAACGTAGTACACATATAAAACTTCGCTTATGAATGCGACTACATTTAACTTATAATCTGTATATTGGTAAATGAAGAAAGAATTCATTGATTTGTGAATGAAGAATGAATTCATTGATTGGTGAATGAACATATATATATATATATATATATATTTTAGATTTATTGAAGCATTTTCAATGCCCTTCTCTGTGCATTGCATTTGTGCAATGCCTGTAAATTTTTTATGTTTACTTTGGTTAAAGTTTTGTTAGAAAGGTTCACGGCGTTTATACGTCGTAGATCATATTTTCAATACGGAAAACGGAAAGCGCCTACTCTTGAGTTGAATAAAGAATGAATTTCGTCATTGTAATGGCATCCAAAAGTTCCTTTCGAACTCCCTTTTAAGTAACACTAATAACAGAGAAATCAATGAACAAAGATGATTCAGTAGTTTATGAAGAGAACGCAGTTGCACACTGACACACAGTACCGGTAGTAAGTAGAATGAGAAAACATGGGCGTGTGCAGTGAGGTTTGGAGAGAAGAGGTTGAAACTACCAGAATTTTCCCACTCAGCTACACAACCATAATATTGTGTCCTTTTATTTTCCTTTCAATAAATGCATAAACTTTATTTATATTAAGCAACAATAATTAAGTCTAATATTTGTAAGACATGTAAACGCGGGTGTATTAGGCCGTGGTCCAATGTGCACATTTCCTGAACCGCCAGACGTTTCGGCCACACCAACGGCGGCCACCTTAAACGGATCGGGAACAAGGTAGTACAGCCCGATAAAAAATAGAATACTAATTACAATTAGGACACTTTAGCGAGCCGTACTACTTCGTTCCAACTCCACTGAAGATGGCCGCCGTTGGTGCGGCCGAAACGTCTCGCGTTTCGGGAATGTAGGCATATGTACTGAACGCCGGCCTAACAGCCTGGTCAAACATGTCTTACAGCTGTGACAACTCCGGCTGTGATAGTCCCGTTCACTTCCTAATTAAATCTACGTATTTATCAACGGAAATCTTGTTAGGAGATGTGTGGCCATAATAACTTATATATCCCTCCACTTTTTGTTGAACCTCCCTCCCCAAATGAGACTCTACATACATCCATGTGAGAGATGATATTTATCTACCGCAACAGGAAGTGTACAGTAAAATCTTTATTTGAAAAAAAAAATAGGACAAGGGAAAAGTAAGGAATAGATGGGGCTTTGAGACATGGTAGTGGAGGAGAGACAATTTGATAAATGAAATACAAAAGTTACGGAAAAGTATCGTTAGGAGGAAACGCTGACAGTTGAAGGGGATATAGGACTACGATAACAGAGATGAGATTTAATGGTAAAACTGCTGAGTCAACATCAAGGAAAAAGTACCTGGATCAAATGGTAGGGTTAAGGCGACACAGATGTTTTAAGGAGAAGGCGGTCAACCAGGAAATCTGATGACTTCAGAGTATGGCCACTCACCAGTCTTCAAACTGATTATAGGAGAAGAAGAAACCAAACTCTCATCTCCAGGAAAACTGAAGAATTCAGCAGGATTCCATACAGATCAGATTCCTTTAACCCGTCATCTGGCCGCAGATGTGTTCGAATCTTAACTGAGGGAGAGAACAATGGATTCACACAAATATTTAAGTAGCCTACACAAAACCTTTTCGGACCCGCAGCAGACATCTTGACCTTTGCCTGCATCTATGACTTCTCCAACTTCACTTACACTTTACCAACGTGTCTTTCATCCACACATGTTTTGCGCAAATATGTACATAATGCTTAACTTTACCTTGGGTTTCGAGCCCAGTACCTTACATCTTCTGCTTCTGACACTTACTTACACTGTGCGTTTGAGTAGCGATTTACACATTGCGGTTCGAAGTATTGTGTTGAAGTGTTATGTGTTTTATAATCGTGTGGACCAATTGTAATACAATTGTGCTTATATTAGTTGACATTTTATTGCATGTGAACAATTTTTATTTGATTTGTTGTAAGAGACGATCTTGTTGATTACAAAGTGTTTAATTGTGATAATTAAAGCTGGTGATTAGTGACTTAATTGGTGTCTTGTATTTTGTTTTCCACTGTACCATACGACGATCAGTAGACCGTCGTAACAATATACTAAATATGTATTATCTTTATTTAATTATATTGTTAATATAATAAGTATTATATATTTATTATTTACATTCTACAAAAATACAGTAATTATCTTCAATAATTTCTTTCTTTCAATTCTGAAAATAATAATGGTTAGTGCAACGCTAGTTTGATTAAAAGAAGTGTGTACTAGACAAGTATTAATTTCTTTTTATGAAGGTACTAAAGTACAAGTTCAGCACAACACTAAAGTAATAAGGGAATGACTGATATGTTTAAGGCAAAGTATTACGGAAAAAAAATAAAAGTTTTTAATATAAAATCCGTGTGACATGGTTACGCATAAAGTGGCGTCTGTGGTTGCAACTCCACAACGTACGGTTGTTTCACATATCCCTAATGGATAATAGTAGAAATCAGATCAAACCTGCTTTGCTAAAAGCTTCATTCATAGTTAAGGTACAATAATTGTAGTGTGTATAGACAATAGATGATAGTTTTTGTCCTTGTATATAATTCGCGGGTTACGATATTCAATGACCTTAGTAGTCTGGGAAGCCGACGAGACAACATTCAGATACACAAGCCAGCTGGTATTTAGATGCGTGGCGCTTATATAATTTATGTAACCTAAAACGCCATTCGAAAGCAACGTGGTGGTTTTGGTCGGGCGAAAGTTGTTCATTGTTTTCTTTTTTGTAAGCGTCAAAAAATTAACACAGATAACGCAGCGATCACCAGCCGCCTTTACAAAGAAGCACGTGATACTGCTATGATTTTTTTGAAGATTTATTTAGTTTTTTTGTGCCCACTGTGTGCTATGTCTATCACGCCCACATTACTGTTCGTCCAACTTGAGTAACAGGCGAAGAACGACACGTTCTTAAACGTTGTATAAAATCTCGCTTCAAAAGCACTCAGCAAGAAAGTCTGTTGTTAACCGAACACGAAGTCTGATCCTTGGCAATCACATAAGCGGAAAAGGTGAACCGAATCTCAACTTCTGGGTAACGGCAAACGTAAGTGAGCGAATTAATTTCTGAACGTGATTTACTGTTCATGGACAATCAGCATGTAGATGCCATGTGGTTTTAGTTACGAGGGGAAACCACTGGTCCACCATACTTTTGAGCGTTAAATTCGCGTAAGCAGTGCCTGACATAAATTGATTTTCATAACAGAAAGAGAGATGCCAGGAATCCCATGTAATTTAAAGTAAATAAAATAATTAAAACATTACTATAAATTGATACATTCTTACTACGTAAATTAATGCGCATAAATTTTCACGTGAACATTAAAATTGTAATATATTAATACAATACATATACAATACAACCGTACGGTTTATATTAATATTATACTAAAGTAAAATTAATATATTAATGATAATTGTCATCCAGGTCTGCATAATTTATATTCAGTTACCATTATGGAAATAAACAGGTTTTCATTTATGTTGTCAATAATTTATTTAATATATTTATATTATTTATTAATTCTAATATTATAATGTATTCATTTGTGTATTATAAACTAAAATTTATCTTTTAAAGTGAGATTTGAACTCTTGCCAACTAAATAAAAAATTTAGTTTATTGTAAAACTTGTTTACTTCAAAAGGAGTATCGGACATGCCCCCTTATCGTACTAAACGTGACGTATTTTCCAGTAGCTTTTTCTCTTAATCTTATTTTAAAATTATGTCTGGTTTAACGACGCTGCAAAAACTAATATATAATTTGTTTATACATATGATTTGCCAATATAGGCCTACATATCAACAGCGTAAGAAGACGAATCTTCAATGAATGAAGCGCTGTTGTACAAAATCAAGCATTGTTTTACGTTGAGAAACTGATAAATAACTTTGAGAGAAATGTCCGTTCACTGGCACTAGCAAGCTGGGAGTGACGTTGAAAATGCTTGTTCGGGGGAAGTCATCTATATTTCGAGTTGCTGCCCAGCGTATTTTGTATCTCAGACATATTATTGTATCCATTTTAACCGAATTCTTATTAAAAAACTAAAAATCCCGCTTTATTATTAAATGTTGCTTCGGTTCATCTTCTTTTTATCAATTTTTTCTTCATCATGAGGATATTACAAGAGTTTTAGTAGACTCTCGTTAGTAAGTTCTTCCGCACGAGAGTCAAGCACTTCTGTTTCCTGCTTCCAGTTTCTGTTTCCGGAAGTCTGCTACTACACATGGAATGTGGCGTTGGCGACGTTACAGGGAAATCACTGCATCTTTGTAACAGGGCTTGGTGATGTTGATATGTGATGTAATATGGAAACGACATTACTGGTGACATCGTAAAGCGGATACTCACTTTATTTTAAAATGCGGTGCTGGGCACAAACAAAAAATTTACAGGCATTGCACAAATGCAATGCACAGAGAAGGGCATTGAAAATGGTTCAATAAATCTAAAATATATATATTACAACGGTATAAAATTGCAAATTTAATATAATTTAAATTTGTGGAGCCCCACGATCTTGGAGCGCCATTTATTACAACGTTATTTGTATTGTTATAATTTTGTCGCCCGTCAACGTGTGGGACGACACGCTTACATTTAGTAATTTTGTATCGTTACAATAAATGTCGCTTCCAACGTGGGGCTCGATATATGTGTTGTTGTAGTAAATGTCGCCCATGAACGTGGAGCACGAAACGCCTACATTTAATAATTAATGTATGCTCTATGATTACCAGTGTTTTATAATTTATATGTTATAACTAATATTATCAAACCAGCGAGAGGTATCCTGCTTAGTATAAACCTTCCCCAACTATGCCGTTCGGATCCGGCGTTAAACTGTAGGTCCCATATACCTGTGAGAGACTCAGTACCACACGCACCACGGGTATATGCGGGGAGGGTACTAACCAGTCGAAAGGCTGAAGGACTACGAATACGAACTAATATTATATTTTAATTAATTTTGCGTGGTAATATATTTTAAATTGTTGTGTATTGTATTGTAATAACGCAACTGGCGCCCACCCAAATAAACAGGTGTAATTGTAACAGGAGTAAATAAAAATAAATAAATAATAATAATTAAACAATAAGTAAAAAGCTCGCATACGGTTCACTAATAATAATAAATTATAAATAAATATTTTTTTTAATAATTCGACATGACGATTCCAGGAAACTTAAATATGGAGGCCTTCCAGACAATGATGCGTGCCTGGGTCGATGAATTAAGCACAAAACAGACAGAAAATTTAAATAAACAGACAGAAAATTTAAATGCTAGAATAGACGAATTAAAAGAATTTAATAAGAACCAAACAGAAAGTTTAGAAAATAAATTAGAACAACAGACTGAAAATTTTAAACAGGACCCATAAAAATCAGGAAGAGTAGAAGAATTAACAGAAAAAATTGTTGATACCAACTTACGTATTGACACTTAAAGAATATTTTTAAACAAGCCTTACATGAACAAGCAGTGAAGATTGAAAATAAACAAAAAGAATTACGTCTCGAGTGGAGAAAAGATATAAAAAAAGCGCGTAAACAAATAAATGATAATTTAAATGATACTTTAACTACTATAACGCGAGAGCAGGATGATAAAATTCAAACTGTTAATAATATGTCGCAACCAAATACCAGTAAACTTAGGGAAATAGAAACACGTACAGTAGTTATTGAAAATAGAATTGAAGAAACTACGAAGGACCGTTCGGGAGACGTATCACATATGAAAGAGGAAATCCAAGAGGAAATGAACCTGCTACGAAGTGAGTTGAGAAGACGACAGAATCAAATGACAATGTTCCTACACCGATGGGCGAAAGGAGCAGACTAAAGTTCTCAGGTGGTAAATGGGAGAACAGTATGGAATTCCTAGCTAGAGTGGAGAAGGAAATAGGGAAGATTGGCAGTGCAATAAATGACGACGAGAAGATAGACTTCGTCACGCGATATCTTAAAGATTCAGCCAGTCAATGGTACTCTATTATTAGAGATAATGTCAGTACCTATCAGCAGTTTCGTGAGGCATTCGAGAACAGATACTGGAACGTACATACCCAACGACAGGTGAGGGATCAACTCGAGTTTGAAAAATTCAACGCACAAGGACAAGAGAGTATCGAACAATACGCAATTGCGCAAATCGAACGCGTAAAACATTTAAAACCAAACTTTTCTGAGTATGAGATAGTGTCTAAGTTGTATTACCATTTCCATAGAGATATCTAGTTAGCTGTATATACGCAGGGTGTCAAAACGGTCGAACAATTCCTAATACTTGTCACTCAATCACAAAATATTAACAAGAGTAACACTTCACCACACAATCAACAAACACGGATTAATTATCACAATAGTTACGACCGTAGTGATAAAGCACGAGAACGTGATGCTACGCAAAATGGTGATAATTATAGCCGAAATTTCACGCCCCCAGCGCACAGTATAAAACAAAACACAGCTGTGAATAACGCACGCGACGTACCGAAGGAACCACACTCGGAGAGAAACGTGCGTGATACAAATTGGAAGAAAAGATTTCGTAAAACATATGATCGCTCCGTATCCACAATGCAGAGCAAGAGAGAGTGCAGAGGGAGAAATAAAAGCGAAACCGCGACAAAGCTCTTTCAACCATCCTGTCCCCATGACACAAAACAATGACCGAAAAACAGGACGTACGGCTACACAATAAACAATATATATCCGTGCGATGTGAGAAATGAGTTATTAGACACCGACAGAAGGGTGACACTGAATCAACCAGAAATAAATTGCCCTATAATTAATGTACGAATTAATGGATGTAGAATTAAAATGTTAATCGATACAGGTAGCCAAGTAACTGTACTAAGTAATAAGTGGGTACAACAAAATAAAAAATATTTTAAACAAACGGCTATTTTACCTGCCAATAATATAAATGTTATTACAGCCATGAATAAGAGAGAAAAGGTTAGACAGCAAGCTTACGTAACTTTAAATTTTAAGCACTTAGAAATAACATATCCTATTATCATAATGAATAAACTTATTTATGATGGAATTATTGGAATAGATTTATTAAATACTTTAAGTGCAAGGATTGATGTCAATAACAATAAGATGGTATGTAATTATAAGAATGTTCTATATGAATTAATTATGAATGAAAATGAAGAAAATGGTGAGGTAAGTGAAAATCCTATTGTTGTATCCAAGCCAGGTATACGATATGCACCTACTCAGCACCTAATTCAGCCGAAGAAGGAATGTCATCTCAGGAAGAAGCGAAATTATGTAAATTAATAGAAGAGTATAATGAAGTATTCAGCGATGTACCGACGCAGACCACAGTCTACGAACACGCTAATATGGTATCAGACCCTACAAAATTTGTCAGACGTACGTATCCAATACCCATGAAGTACGAGGGAGAAGTTGAACTGGAAATACGACGGATGATAGAGAATGACATCATTGAGCGGTCGAACAGCAACTTTCTTAATCCTCTAGTTGTAGTAAAGAAGAAGGGTGGAGAAGTACGTCGCCTGGACATGAGGAGTTTGAATAGCGTCGTTCTACGTGAATTCGATTGTGCACCACCTGCGGACGAGTTATTTGCAAAGTGTGAAGGAGCACGTTATTTGACTAAGTTGGATTTACGGTCAAGTTTTTGGCAAATTCCAATTAGAAGAGAAGATAGAAAATACACCGCCTTCCTATACAAAAATAAATGCTACCAGCACAAGGTAGTTCCCTTTGCTTTGAGCACGAGTTTGGCTGCAATTGTAAAATGTCTGGAGAAAGCATTAGGACCAGAAGTGGAGCCTTACACCATGGTGTTTGTGGATGATATCCTGGTAGTATCAAAAACACTTGACGAAAACATTGAACATCTTAACACTATATTCCACAAGTTTAGGGAAGCCCATATATTCCTTAACCTAGACAAGTGCGAATTCATAAAATCCTCAACCCAATTCCTAGGTCATATTATTTCATCCTCAGGTATTCAACCCGATCCCATAAAGATATCCAGTATTACCGATTTCCCTACACCTAAGAACATTAAAGGGTTACGAGCATTTTTGGGACTCACCGGATACTACATAAGATTCTCACAACAATATGCAGATAGAACACAACCATTGCTGGAGTTAACAAAGAAAAATCACAAATGGAAGTGGGAGAAGAAACATCAAGATGCCTTCGACCAAGTCAAGAAGTTGTTCATTAAAAACATAATGCTTCATCATCCACAGCGAAATGGAAGATTTGTTATCTACGCAGACGCTAGCGACTACGCATGTGGAAGTGTACTGTATCAACAAGATGCTACAGGGGAACACCGTGTCATTGCATATGCCAGTAGAGTATTCAAAGGGGCAGAGAAGCAGTACTCTACATCTGAGAAGGAGATACTTGCTATAGTATACGCCCTGAAACAGTTTCGATATTATATTTACGGAACGCATTTTGAAATACATACGGACCATCAAGCGTTACCATTTCTATTAAAATGTAAAGTAACCAACACTCGATTATTACGATGGATCCTAGCAATCGGTGAGTATTCCTTTACTATAAAATATTGTAAAGGGAAAGATAATTTTATAGCCGATACTTTAAGTAGATACGTCACAGAAGAGTGTGAAGAGGTCTACGAAAAGAACCATAATGAGTTACAACTGTTACCTATTAAATTTACTGCTGATAATGATGTTAAACACATGTTGAAGAATCTAGCTCAACAACAAGACTTAGATGAGGCTACGAGAGAATCACCTACCAGACCATTACAAGGTACAAAATGGAGTCTTATATAAACTAATGAGGCAAGATTGGAAGGTGGTATTAACAAATGATATGTTGCATAAATTAATTCGACCAACGCACGAAAGTTTAGCACATGCTGCTGCACTTAAATGTTACTTAAGCCTACGTGAAGATTTTACCATCAATAATATGTTCAGGAAGATTAAAAATGAAAGTAAGAAATGTTATGAGTGTCAAACAGCAGAACGGCTGATCAAGCGAAATCTTCATACCTTAGTGGAAATACAAGGATACAGAAGAAAGCGATAGTGGAAGTCGAGGGCAGAGATTAATTAGAGCTCAAATACTACGATTAAAACATCGAATAGAGTTAAGCACATAAAGTCTGGATATAGACGTGTTTCTAAGGTAGTCATCTGTAGCCGATAATAATGACTCACTACGAAGCTACAAAAAAGGTGTATTTCAGAAAGTAATGGTAAGGATGAAGAAGATTATTAGCGATCAGAAAGGTAATGTAAAGAAATATAATGAAAGGTAATGGAAGTTAATGTATAAGTAATATAAGGAATAGTAAGGAATTGTAAGAATGAAGATTGGAATAATAGGCTAAGAAGAGAGTAAAGAATGGTAAGAATGTATGACTAAGATAATGTAAAAGTACAGATGGAAGAATGGCATAATATGTTAAGATGCAAAATGTTTACCAGTGAAAAAATGCAAACTCGTGTAGGAAGGCTACACGTAAAAAATAAATAGGTCGATGGGACCAGATTAAAGGAGAATGATGAAGAAAAAAAATTTTTTTTTTCGTACGCTGTATGAATAATGAGAAGAGGGAGTGAAAAGCGGGACAATAACACTCAGACGTCTAAGGACAACGCACCGATCAGCTGTTATGATGGAGGGGTGAAGATTGCATTCCACCACGGCGAGCGTTAGACTGACCTAGTCATTATTATGTGTTGTTTAACTGATCTAAACTAAAGTAAGCGAATATAATATGATTGTATTTGTCTAGAACAAATAGACAAAAATTTAATAAATAAATATTTATTAAATTTTTTTCCCAAGCAGAGGAATAATGCAATAATACAGCCATATGCTGTATTAGGCATTGATTTGGATAAATATAAAGTTTGTAGAATTATTATAAGTTAATGGTAAATGGACAGGTCTGAGATTGTAAAAATATTTCATTGTTAGATTAGGGGAGAAATTAACCTGTTTCGACAAGCAAGGAACACCTGTATGTGTGTTACGCGTGTATCTTGTGTGTGTTAGTGATGCATGTACAGACAGGAATCTCAGCTACCCTCCCCAAGTAATTAATAAAATAATTATTTAATTCCACTGTGTAAAACCTAATTAGTTTATAAACAAACAAAAGGCACCAAAGTGTGTGTAAATTTTATAGTTATCCCCAGTGAGAAAATGACGTTAATAGGATACACGACGCGAAGTCAGTCCGAAATAAACGTGCAAAAAAATACGCAAATTACCATAAAACGCTCAAATTAATACAGTGAGTGCTTAATCAAATTAGCTATGATTTGTGCTATCTCGATTCCGTGAAAAACATTGCTATTTGCTAATAATTGCAAATATATGAAAAAGTTCGGGAGTGGGGGCTATCAGGTAATCTGCAGGTATCGACAGGACGATTTTGGAGCCAACTGGCGCGGAATCTCAAGAGGGTATAAATTAAGGGTTCGACCGAAAACCCTTCTCTTGCTGCGTTCAACAGAGCGTCCGGCAAGTTGCGTCGCGACATGCTGGCGTTCCGTAGACGCAACTGGGAGCTAGCTGTGACACAGATGGACGGCCCTGCCGAGGACCGTAATGTCTGGCGGATCCCCAGTGCCCTAACGGGAAAGCGCAAACGCGCGCCTCTCCCCGCACTGGCCGGACCCGGCGGTCAACCCCTTGGCCGCCCCCTCGAAAAGGCAGAGTTCTTGGCTGACAGTTTAGAGCGCCAGTTCGCTCCCAACCCATCCAAGAACCCGGCTTTCACTGAGCAAATCTGCCGCGAGGTAGAGCGCTTTCTATCGGCCGATATCACAGTCCAACCAGAGCCCATCTCCCCGGAGGAGGTCTCTGAGAGGATTGTTCAGCTCAAGCCCCGGAAGGCGCCTGGCCCGGACGGAGTCATGAATTCCGCCCTCCATCGCCTTCCGGAGCGAGGAACCCAGTTCCTCACTGACCTGTTCAATTCATGCCTCAGACTGGCCTATTTTCCGGCGAAATGGAAAACGGCTACCGTCATTGTGATACCCAAGCCGGGAAAGAATTCTTCTCGCGTGGAAAACCTCAGGCCCATCAGCCTCTTGTCCGCGACGTCCAAGGTTTTTGAGCGTCTGATCCAGCGTAGGATCCGCGACCATCTAGAAAGACTAGACGTGCTGATCCCCGAATAGTTCGGCTTTCGTGAGCTGCACTCCTCGACTCATCAGCTGATGAGACTCGTGGAATGCATTACCGAGGCTGGCTGCCAGGGCAAACAGACGACTGCGATCTTCCTAGACGTAGAGAAAGCCTTTGACCGCGTGTGGCACGAGGGTGTCCACGGGGGACTCACGGAAGTCCTTCTCCCAGACTGCTACGTTCACTTGATCGGCAGCTTTCTGCGAGACCGTAGCTTCCGAGTGAGAGTAGACCACGCTCTCTCTTCGGAGAGGCGTATTACCGCTGGCGTCCCTCAGGGAAGTGTCCTTGGGCCTCTCCTGTTCTCGTTGTTTGTCAACGACACGCCCCGAGTTCCTGGAGTGAAATTGTCGCTGTTCGCGGACGACACTGCGGCTTTTGCCTCAGAGCCGAACGCGAGTTATGCGGCAGTTAAGCTCCAGCGCCAACTCGACGCGTATGTCGGGTGGACCGATGACTGGAGAGTTGCCGTTAACGCTTCCAAGAGCGCCGCGGTAATATTCTCGCGAAAACGTAAGCGGCCTCGGCCGCTTAAAGTAGGCCCCGTCGAGGTACCCTGGACCAATAGCGTCAAGTACCTCGGGCTCCACGTGGATTCCCGACTCACCTGGCGAACCCATACACAGTACATCCGACAACGCGCTTCGGCCCCACTCAGTAGACTCTGGCCCGTGCTTTCTAATCCGGCAATGACCCCCCGGCTAGGTACGCTCATAGTCAACACGTACGTGTTGCCCGTGATTACCTACGCCTGTCCTGTTTGGGGATACCTGGCTCGTGGTCATAGAACAACGCTCCAGCGCGTACTCGACCGGGGACTGAAGCTCGCGTGCAAAGTCCCCCGGAGGTACTCTTCTCGTCTTTTGAGGAGAGGACTCGGTGTCCGCTCTCTTGATGACACCGTGAGACGCCTGGCGCGTAGATTCTATGTTCGTTCCGACAGAGTGACCCACAATTCCCTCATTGCCGGACTTGGTAAATACACCCCGCGACCAGGTGAGTCCTGGAAGCGACCTCGTTTGCTAGTCCCGGTGGTATAATCCACCAATCGCAGGTCGCTTCAGACCGCCCCATTAGTAGATAAAAAGTATATAATGAACTCAAACAGACCCAGTGGCAGGAGTCCTTTCTGAGACTCGGGACACTGCACTACTCGCGACCCCCAGTTGTGTGTTGTGTGAAACCCTTCTCTTCTTTCCAAGACACAGTTGCAGTCGGACATGCTGTCCGTCGGCAGAACAGTTTTATTTTTTTTTTCAAGTCTCATTAACGAACTAATAAGACGTTCAACAATTAGGTTGACAATATTTCGGAAAGCGTAAAGTACCGGGACCGTTTAAGTCTACAAAGAGTATCTACGGAGAAGCTACCAGAGCGACGAGGAATGCTGAACGTTAGACGATGTTTTTTGGACGCCTAACCGACGTTTAAGATCCACCATGCAGCAGATAGCAATTCTCTGAGGCGGACCACACACTGCTGGAGAACGACGCTGGACTCTAGACATATCCAGGACCACGCCAGGACAGGAGGAATGGAAAACCAACTCTGGACAACGCTGGACCCCGTCAATAAGTCGTAAGATCATCAAAACTCGAGGTGACATGCATAATGCATTTATAAATGATTTAAAAAAAAAGAGCTCATAAAGACTATATCAAAAGACAATAAATTAAAACAAAGAAAAAGTTACAATTAGAAATAATATTTTAGAAATGTAGATAAATGTTTAGACGTAAGAATGAGCGATCGCATATAAAGAAATAAGAAAAAAAAAGAATTTAAAGTTGAGAGAGTAGATTTTGTTTATCAGAGTAAATAGTTAAATTGATTTGATATTTACATTATAGAAAAGAATAATTTAAAGTTGAATATAAAACAAATGCCAGTCTAAAAGTAATTAATATAAATTTAAATTTAATTTTAAACATTGGTATAGACTGAGCGAGTTGAGGTCAGATCTGAATTAAAAGAATTCAATTCAAATTACATTTTCATTTTATATTTTATTAGTAAATCAAATTATTAACATGTCTAGATTAAGATTATTAACATGTCTAGATTAAGATTATTAACATGTCTAGATGTAAGAGGGTTTTTAAATATGTGTAACACCGTATAGTATAAGAGATAAACATTTAATAATGAGCAATATCGTGACCGAAGATTATTAATGATGTTTATTATTTATAAGATTGAGTAAACAATAAATATGAATTTTTAAATTCTCATAAATCTAATACTCTTATTATAATTACACCTGTACCCCAATTACACATACACGTTATTTGTATTGTTATAATTTTGTCGCCCGTCAACGTGTGGCACGACACGCTTACATTTAATAATTTTGTATCGTTACAATAAATGTCGCTTCCAACGTGGGGCTCGATATATGTGTCGTTGTAATATATATATATATATATATATATATTTATTTATGTTCATTCACCAATCAATGAATTCATTCTTCATCTACCAATGTACAGATTATAAGTTAAATGTAGTCGCATTCATAAGCGAAGTTTTATATGTTGTGTACTACGTTATTGACAACAAAGAAGTAGTTTCTATGGAAACTCACCGGTTCCCATTTTCGATCACGCACCAGCGATCGGCCGCAAATGTGCACACGTCCTTATAACATTTTCAATGTTAAAATTTATACTAAATCGTCATTCAGTTTTTTTAAAAACGAAATGCTTAAACATTTTTGTCATTACCTAATGGTTACTTTTAATTAAATTTTACTCGTTATAATTTTATGATCCGACAGTAACAACTTACTATAAGGTCACAATAGGCCTACTTATTGAGAGTACGCTCCAATCGTTAAGTGTAATCGTTAGTTGTGGTAATGAACTGATCCAGGCTAACGATCTGTCGGTCGGGTTACATAGTCGACTAAGCTTAACTGGCTTGGAATGTAACATTGGCTTGGAAGTGTAGTCTTCCAGCGTTGCGTTTACACTTCCTAGGGTCAGCCGATGTAGCATTCGTTGTAGCTTCCGGAAGTATAACACAGCTTCGGCCAAAAGGATGACAGTCGGAGGAAGCCTTTGATGTAATACTGTGTTTTTACAAGTGCAGCACTTCCCGACACCGTCTCTGTGCACCAATCAGATTGCTCCGTTACTAACATCAGATTACTATGTTTTGAGTTCACGTTGACGCGGCGTTTCCGACGATCAACCGCAGCTTAGCACCTTCAATGGAGGGCGTTGTTGACTGATGTGCAGAAACATGCCAACAACCATACCTGAACTGATGTAAGATAAAAATTTAATTACGATTGAAACAATTACTTTGATGCCAACGGCTAGTCCCAGCTGTTTAAGTGAGGGGGCTATAACAAGCGTAACGACTTTATCTGTAATTTTCACAATTTTAATGAAAAGTCGAACATAAAATAACGATAGTAATAAAGACTTTAGTTACAATTAGATGTTAAAACTTAAAAAACGGTAGGCCTAATGACGGTTGTTGGGAATGTTAGTGGTAGTTAAAATTACGATACAAAAGATGATACATAGGATGGTTATACCGCCAAAATTAAAACCAAGCAACGTGTCGATAAATTACAGTACGTTGCCGCTCGTATGAGTAAACAAGCAGTGTGGTCAATTGTTAATGTCATTTTGTTCTTTAGGTAAACACGTTGTGCAAAATATGCACAAATGGGGTCGTCTTAGCAGTTCCAAAAACGTTTGATTACTATAAATAATTAAATTTTGGTTTGGTCCACAATTTACAGAGAATCAGCACGTCCACTTTATCAGATAACTCTATAAAACGATTAGTGTAATACAGTAACTCTCTGTTAAAACACTCAAGAGACGGTTAAAAAATCGCATATTAAACAATGGGAGATTACCAATCACATTGTGTTGTATGTGAATGTTTCACCTTACATTAGCATTTTTTTTTAAATATTGAAATACACTATTGTAAGCAAACAGATAATGTAGAGTTTCCCACAAGATGATGCAAAAATTCAGGAAATCATTCTACGCATTAAACTGAAGTAAAAGTGTCCAATAAACATATTCTGAAAAATGATTTGCTTTCCGCCTGTGTGTTTGTGTTTTTATTACTGCCGAACCAGATTAGATGTGGAGTTTAAATTTGGTACACACAGTATGTTTACCATTTCTTATAAGTACAAAACAAACCAAAGTACCGGTACAGTAAAACCTGTCTTTAGCGGCCACCCTTGCATCATCGTAAAATGTGGCCGCTTAGAAAGGTGGCCCTTTAATAAAGGTATTGGGGGGATAATAACAATACAGCATATTAAGTACAGATTATCTACTATATCATTTTATACCGGTCTATCTACCGGTCATTTATCTACCGGTCATTATCTACCGGTCATTTGCCCAGCTCGTAGTAAGCTTGAGCGTTCCAGAAACCCCGCAAGCGATCCGGCTCGGGCCGGACCCTAGGTCCCTGGTTACCGCCGGAGGCAGCCTGGCTGCCTCTGGTCGGCGAACCTCCCGCTCGATGGCGGAAATGCCCGCTTCGGGCGCGTCATCGAGCACGCAGTCGCTCGCCACTGCCCCGCCCCACACGAGCGACTCGCCGTGTTCTCCGCTTATGGAAGCGGACCAAGTCGATCCCCGGTCGGTTCCGCTGCCCGGTGACGAGACCGACGCTTTCGTGGCGGTTGGGCCACGGGGGCGCCCGGTTAAGAAACCGAGGCGGAACCGATCGTCCTCAACCTCTTCCTCGGCGTCCGCCATGGAAGTTGTCCCCGCCGATGGCGAATCCGGCCCGGGGCCGACTGTGTCCGGCGGTGCCCAAGCACCGCCGGCCACTGGTCGCATCCCGCCCGTATACGTTCACGGCGTGAACAACGTCACCGGTTTTTACCGGCGATTGATAGTGGCTCCCGGACTTTCCCCGGCCAACGTTGACCTGAAGCTCCTTGGGGGCGACACAGTCAAGATCGTTGTCCGCGGAATGGACGTGTACCGCAGTGTCTTGGCGTACGTGGAATCCCAGCAATTCCAGTACCATACCTTCTCGCCCAAACACGTGAAGCCTCTGTCGCTTGTCCTCAGAGGCTTGGACGTGGAATCCCCTCTAGAGGAAATACTCGATGAGCTGCGCGAGCTGGGCTATCCTGTTCGCGCGGTCCATCGGGTGTTTACTCCTGCCGGACCAAAGCGTCCAATTCCTCTGGTCCGCATCCTGGTGGAGAATAGCGAGGCAGGCACTAGCCTACTCTCACTTACGCGGCTTTTTGGTTTCCGCGTAAAAGTGGAAAGAAGCCGCGCTCCCGGGGTTCTGCCTCAGTGTCACAGGTGCCAACGCTTCGGGCACCACTCCGACTCTTGTTCTAACGCTCCGGCGTGCGTGAGGTGTTCTCTCCCTCACGCCTCCAAACTTTGCGATGCACCTGCATTCAAAAGATGCATCAACTGCGGCGGGAGTCACCCCGCCAACTACCGGGCATGTCCGGTGTTTCAGCAGGAGCTCGAGAGGCGAAAGCCGAAAGGGCGCCTGCCACCACCGAGGCATCCGGTAGCTGGTTCCAGACCTGCAACCGAGCAGCCAGGCCCTGTGCCTCCTGCTACGGCTGCCGTGTCTTCCGCCCCAGCTTCCAACAGGCAACAAAAGCGATCTAAAGGCCCGAAGCAAACACCTGTAGCACAGGCAACTCCACCTCAGGCTCCTTCACAGGCCCCTGTCCCGCCTATGGCGAAAAAGCGCCGTAACCTCGTGGCATCTAAAAGTGAGACCACCCAGCCAACAGAAAACATCTCGGTTGTGGAGCCTGAGACTACTCAATCCCCCCCAGCAACGGAGAATCCTGCCCCTGCTTTAGAAGCAGCCTCGCCTGACCTCCCGCCCCCGCGGTTTCCCAACGCAGGCAAAAAGAAGCGGCATAGAAAGCCCCGTGGCGCTAGATCCCGGGCTCCTGCCAACCCGGCCGCACAGTCCAGACAGCCTGCACAGCGCGCGAAGTCCGACGCAATCGCATCTGTCCCTCTTCCTAGCACCTCCGCTAGAGGTGCTCCACCTGGCCCCAAGAAACCCCTGGCTTCCACCAATCCCCCGATTGATAAGCCTCGGCGCTCTTATGCGCACGCAGTCTCCGGGCAATCTGCCTCAAGAACCGTTCCTGACGACTACCAGGTCGTCAAAGACTTCCTTGCTGAGTTCGATCTCAGCAAAGTCGCCCAGACCTTCAGGTCCATCCGCTCCCGCTTGGAGACTGCTGACATAACTGAGAGATTCATGCTCTTGGTGGAAGCCGCCACTTGTGTAGGTCTTCTATGAGTCGGGTCCTCAAACGAGATCTCTCGATTCTTTCCTGGAACGCCAACGGGTTGTCCAACAAGATCCAGGAACTCCAAGAATTACTGGCCCGACTCAAACCCGATGTAGTACTTCTCAATGAGACCCACTTGACTCCTGCGAGTCGGTTACGACTGGCCAACTATGTGTGCTATCGAAACGACAGGCCGGGCACTGCTGGTGGCGGCACTGCCGTCGCGGTGAGGCTCACTCTCGAGCATCACCGAGTCGTCTTGCCTGCAATGACTCACCTCGAAGGCACCGCTGTGGAGTTGTTGAACACTCTAGGCGGTGTACAGATGGTCGCGGCGTATAAACCGCCGCAAAAAGAGCTCCTTCACCCCGATCTAGCGGTCGCGTTCGATGCACACAGGAGGGTCATCATGGCCGGCGACCTGAACTGCAAACATCGCGATTGGAACAGTCGCTTGACTGCCCCAAACGGGAAACGTTTGCGCAGGTTTGCCGATTCTCGCAGGATTCAAGTGATTGGGCCTACCCAACCTACGTTCTACCCCTCACAACGCAACGCGGCTCCCGATGTCTTGGACATCGCGGTGATCCAAGGAATTGACTGTCCGGTCCATGTGTCCGCGCTAACGGAACTATCGTCCGATCATCTCCCCATCTTGATACACGTCGCTACCCAGCACGTCGCTACCCAGCACGTCGTACGCAGAGATGTCAGGAAGGTGGTAGAATGGGACCGCTATGGCCCGGCGTTAAGTCGCCGATTGCCAGACGCGGGACCACTCGAAACCGTCCGCCAAGTCGACGAGGCAGTTGCCGCGTTTGATGAGGCTGTCGTATCTGCGATTGACGCGTCTTCCAGGATGAAGCCTGGCGTCACGCCTCACTGGCAGCGGATCCCTGAGGAGACGAGTGCTCTCGCTTGCGAGAGAAATCGCCTCCGGAGACGCTGGCAGCGGACCCGTGATCCGGCCGACAAGGCAGCGTACAACCGGGCGACCGGCATTTTACGTCGTGAAATGCAGGCCTACCGGAGACGCTGTTGGGAACTCGCCGTGGCCCAAGCAGGGGACGGATCGGACGAAAGTAGCCCTTACCGGATACCTTCGGCGTTGGTAGGGAAGAGGCGCCGGCCTCGCATCCCGGCCATTGCTGGACCTTTCGGTCAAATCCTGGCTCGCCCGGAGGCGAAGGCCGAGTACTTGGGCGCGTGTTTTGAGCGACAGTTCGCACCTAACCCGCCCATGGACTGGGACTTCGACGAAGAAGTCGAGAACGAAGTGGAAGACTTTCTATCTCTTCCGATCACTTCGGAGCCCGAACCCATTACCAGGGAAGAGGTCACAGATCGGCTCGTTGAACTCGTGCCGAGAAAAGCTCCTGGCCCGGACGGCGTCTCGAACGCCGCTCTTACTCGACTCCCGGAGCGAGGAGTACTTTTCTTGGTCGCGCTGTTCAACGCGTGTCTTAGACTGGCCTATTTTCCCCAGAAATGGCGTAAGGCGACGGTCATAGTGATCCCGAAGCAGGGAAAGGACGCTTCCCGTCCCGGCAACCTCCGGCCCATTAGTCTACTGTCAGCCACGTCAAAGGTCCTCGAACGTCTCGTACAACGGAGAGTACTAGATCATCTACGAAATTTCGATGTACTGGTCCCCGAACAGTTCGGCTTTCGTGTGGGGCATTCCACCACTCATCAACTGATGAGACTGGTGGAATACATCACGGACGCCGGGTGTCGGAAAGAGCAGACTGTCGCCTGTTTCCTAGATGTGGAAAAGGCCTTTGATAGTGTCTGGCACGACGGGCTCTTGTTCAAGCTCCGGGAAATCCAGCTCCCAGATTGCTACCTTCGCTTGATTGCTAGCTTTCTGACGGAGAGGACTTTCTGCGTGCGAATAGACGACCACGTCTCTTCCGAGAGACGTATCACAGCCGGGGTACCTCAAGGTAGCGTGCTAGGGCCTCTCTTGTTCTCCGTGTATGTCAACGACGCACCCAGAGAGCCTGGAGTCCAGATGGCTTTGTTTGCCGACGACACGGCGGTCTATACCGCCGATCGGAACGCAGACTTTGCTATCCCACGACTTCAGCGCGCACTCGATGCGTATTCGACGTGGACGGAAAGCTGGAAAGTTGCCGTCAACGAAACCAAGAGCTCCGCGGTGCTATTCACGAAGCGCCGGAAAGAACCACGAGGCCGAGTGAGACTCGGTAGAACGTACCTGCCCTGGTCGAGGGAAGTTAAGTACCTCGGTGTCCACCTTGATCGTCGGCTCACCTGGCGTACCCACGCTGAGACGATGCGAAAGAAAGCGTCCGCTCGTCTCGCGCAACTGTTTCCAATACTTGCCAACGAGGCTATGACCCGCAAGCTGGGTAAGTTGATCGTCAACGCGTACCTGTTGCCGATCATTACCTACGCTCTTCCCGTCTGGGGTTACCTCGCAACCGTTCATAAAAGAAGGTTGCAAAGCGTTCTCGATAGAGGGCTTCGGCTAGCGGCCAAAGTCCCCTATCGGTTTTCTTCTCGTCTCCTGAGAAGAGGACTCGGTGTCCGCTCCTTGGATGACACCGCAAGGCGACTTGCACGTAAATTTTACGTCCGAGCTGCGAGGACCCAGACAAACCCACTCATAGCTGGCCTTGGCAAGTACCGAATACGTCCAGGTGAATCTTGGAAACGGCCTCGACAAATACTGTACTCGTCGACCTAGTACGAGCATGTCGTTGTAACGACCATTAAAAATTAACTAATCAATATTCCGTCTGGACAGGACCACTAGGCAGGAGCCCCTCATAGGAGGCTCGGTACTAGGATACCATTGGGTCGTCTCACGACGCGCAACCCAACAGCTCTGATCTTGGTATATCATTTTATTATGTACTTGCATTTGTATAGTGCAGTTGTACTTCCTATTTATAGTATGTTTACAGTGAAATTACTTATATTCAAACACATTGGTAAAGAGTATACTTTTGAAAAATAGTTTTGTAATGTATTTTGTTTTGCACTAGCAGTTTTCTTTTTTAATTGAGTAATTATTGACCAAACAATAAAGTTTACTACAGTGTTCCACAGCGTTCTTCCTCACATTCCTTATCGAGTTTAACGCAAATATCTTTGATCCGCTTAAGAGATTGTAACACTTCTTTTAAACTCATTAGAGGTTTATTAATTCCTTCTTCTTCATTCTGTAAGTAATCGTCACCCGTTTCTGCAAAAAAGCAGAAAACATACTGTATTGTAAAAGAGTATATCTCGAATAGTGCAATAATTGACCGTTTCAAAAATCAGTTCACGTATAAACTGATCGCTGACTACTGTTTCAACGTTGTCGAAACTTCAGTAGTGTATTGTGTAGGCCTACAAATAACATTTTGTAAATTTAAAAATTACGTAGATACATATGGCTAATCGTTTCAGTTCGTTAGATATAAACTTTACTTAAGTAAACACCGACTCGGCGCTAGTTTCGGTAACCAGAATGAACATTTCATTCCGGCAAACTGAGTCAGATTACCTGTGCGCGTGTACCGGTGCCTGCCGCCACTATACGTGCTCTCGTCTAAACACTGGTGACTGTGTCGTGCCGGTATGCATTGTATGGGTAACCTATTCTTAGAAATCTGTATTGTCAAACTACAGTGTTTTGTCTGCTGTAGACTACCGAATTCCAGATGACTAAACATCTCGATGACCGTTTAAACAAGTGAAAGATTCCGTCAGGGACTGACCGCTGGCCGAGGGATGAGGTGACCGTTTAATGGAGGGGAAATTTACGTTGATCTTACGAGAAATAAAATCCGTTCCTCAGAAAAGTGGCCGTTCATAGAGGTGACAGCTGAATAAAGGTGGCCGTTAGGTCAGGTTTCACTATTATCTTAAGAATTTTTTAAATGGCGGCCGATTGAAAATGTTAATTTTAAATTTCACAAAACTCAGTACTGATAATGAAAAATGTCATATTACATATTAGGCTTTTTACTAACAGTCCAATGGTACCTTGTTTATGGACTTCGGAAACAAAATAACGGAGATATTGCATTTTTTATAACAAAACATTTGGCCTGTTTACCTTTTGTTTGGCTTGTTTTGTTATAAAAGAATTATAATATCTCCGTTTTTATTCGAATTTTTTATTCAAATTCCATAAACGAGATACCATTGGATTAAGAACAAAAATACTAATGTTTTATGTGATTTTTTTATTAGTACTGACTTTCTGTAATTTTGAATTAAAAATTTCAGTCAACTGCCATTTTGAATCTTTTATGAGATAATATTTTGGTTTGTTACAAGAAATGGTAAACAATCTGTGTGTACCAAAGTACAATTTTATATCTCATCTCGTTTGCCAGTAATATTTTTTTAATAAAAACATACACACAGACGGAAAACGAAGCATTTTTCGGTAAAAGTTTATTGAACACTTTTCCTTCAGTTCAGTGTGTAGAATCATTTCTCAAAGTTCGTCACTATTGTTTTGGAACATTGTGATTTACTTGCATTATCTTCTTTCATTATTATTCATGGTTTATTTATTTTTTATAAAAGAAATTCGTTTGCACTTGAGTGCTTTAATTATCCTTTGGTCTATAGGCTACAGTTTACTAGTATACGCAGAGCTTCACTTGTTCTAAGTGAAACTTAGAAGACGCGGAACACTTGTTTAGGAACGACAAAATTTTGTTAAATTTCAGTAGTAGACTATATGGATCGGAGAAGTTCCAAATCACAGAATAGAAATAAATTCAAAGCAACAGACATGGGGACATGGGGGTGCGTTACAAGAATACTTGGTATATCTCGAAGGAACATAATGTGGAATGAAGACAAGTTCTCTATTGACCGATATTAAAGGAAAGCGCTTGCTATGGTGACCATAAGACTGACAAAGCAAACCATGTTTCATTCTGGATAGCCGGAAGCTCGGCAGACAGACGTAAAAAGACCTAGGAACAAGGCGTAACAAAGGCAATGAGCCCAAAAAGCCAAAGACCGAAGAGACAGGCTGGTGGGATGACACACTGAGTGGCAGTTACACGTCGCATACTGTGTCATTATACGTCCTGGATCTTGTTCAGTGTCGAGACGCACGCACACAGACATCCGTTACGCGGTGTCACGCACACTATTCCGTTTTCAATGTGTCGATTTAGAATGTCGCTCTTTGTCATTTAAATGTCCGACCTTTACCTCTTTAAACAATTTGATTGTGTCGTTGACGTTTACTGCCGCTGTAGCCTTGTCCTTCTGCATGAGTGATGGGGGCAGGTACAGTAAAGAACAGAAACTACTCTGTTTTTAATGCCGGCTATCACGGCGAAAAAGTCTAGTCACTTCCATGTTTATGAGAAACGGAACGGAAAGTTAATCAGTTGTTAAATCTGTCGTTGTTACAATTTATTTCCAAGGTATTTTAAACTAAATGAACCATCGATAATAATCATTGTTGTTAATTTACTGAAATCCTGTTTAGCACTTGAAACATATCAAACTTATAGGAGATTAAAAACCCCCATGGAAGTTACGTAAATTTTTGTTTGAAACAACCAGTGTGTTTTAATCTCCTGTTAATCTTGAAAAAATTAGGAATAATTATTACATTGTCAACGCTTAATTGCTATTACGTACTTTTATAAATCCACTTTAAACAACGCGGGTAGTCCTAAGTGCCGACTACGGAATACCGCTTCTGAATCATCAGACAGACACAATATTCGCAACAGACGCTTGCGAATTCCGGAAACCCCCCTGATTAATGTAGGGAAGTTTCTAGTCTGCATTACTCCCTAGGTGGCCTTGGTTAGTTTAGTTTAGTTCAGTTCTGCGAATTATTTTTCAGCGATTGGTGCGCGACGTAGTTAGTCTAGGGAATGATTTTGTTTAGTCGTAGAATGCTCATTATTTTTCGATTGATATCAAAATTTGTTATTACCGAGGACTAGTAAAATTATTTATTAGCGACTATTACTGTTAGTGAGTACAGTTCATATTGCCGACCTGTACAACATGAACTACAATGATATGAGTAGGCCTACGTATAGAAGGGACAATAAAACTTATGAATTTTATGATTTATTTTACTGTTATAAGATCATTGTCCACACTACAGAGGTACAGTACTATAGGTATTTAAGATGATGTACTAAATCTCCTCCTCCTCCTCCTCCTCCTCCTCCTCCTCCTCCTCCTTCTTCTCCTTCTTTTCTTCTACTTCATTATCGTCTTTTTCTTCTTCGTCACTTCCAGCGTCACTTCTGCCCGTTGGTGTGTAGAATCTAAGTTGTTTTGGAGCTTGTTCTCGTTCATTTGGTCAGATGTTCTGCCTTTTTTATCTGTTATCGACTGTTCATTGAGTGAGATTGAAGGTGTTCGATTCGTTCCGGACGTCATCATTACATTTATTCTGCCCAGCAGTATGCAGTCATTCTTTCTTCTTCAAAAGCGCACTTCACCCGCTTGAATGTTTGACTTATGTCGCTTTGCAGGAACCCAGTTCCAGTTCCCACTGTTGTACAATAGAATCGGAATAGGCATACTTCTGTATAACTTTAGCCGTATCTGTTACGTTTTTTAATTCCCAATTTTCAGTTTATCATGCCCCCTAATTATTTCACACGAATGGAGCATTCTTTCCATATTTCTAGCACACAATCCTAATAGCAATAACGTGATTTTAATCTGCATGTTGCCCATAGGTCGTTACTTTTTACCGTATTGCGTGTTTTCCCCTGAAGTGATACAAATTTAGATTTTTTGTTCTGATATTTATAACGAGTATTCTGTAGCTATTTTTTCTAGTGTGCATACTGATTTATAAGGAGGAGGGGAATGGAGTGAACAATTACATAAATTGAGTTCAGTGGATACCTGCTAAATGGACTCCAAACATAAATTGTTCGAATCGAATCTTTACACACTGTCTGTCCTGACGAGCGTAGGCTTGACGTTCTCCCACTAAACTAAAAAAACGCAATATTATGTACTTTTAAGTTAGATCAGAATATTGTTTATAGTAAGTAATAATAATTAATATTATGTGTTCGTAGATTTTTGCCGAACCTCGCTCGAAACGGAATTACGCATACGCTCGTGGTTGTTATCATTAGTAACACTGTACTTGTAATTTGTTATGAGCAATCAGAATATTCGGACTTGCCGTTTAAAAATAACAACAATAACAACAATGACTAACTGGTAGACAACATGGTAGACAGTGTGAAACATTCACACTTATAATATTATTCGTTTATTGTACAGCGTACTACGTACATCTGGCCTACTTGTTTCTTTTCCCTTTTTTGTTTCTCCTCTCTCGCTTACTTTCTCAAACGCCGTACTCCCCCCCGTTCATGTTTACATGTTTTGAGTGTGTATTATGTTTTGCGTATTTCAGTATGTGCGTCATTAACGTGTGTAACATAGTTCTATGGCAATGTTAAAAGTGTCAAAATAACATGTATCTGGGATGCTTGGCCAATATGAAAACATTCACTCACACACGCGCGACTGCACACACAAATGACAATAAATTATATCATAACGTTTAATCGTTGACACTAAAGCGTCGCTTATGGACTGCCTGATTCCCTGCTAACGGCAGTTACCTTATCGTAATTGCATTTTTTTTACACATTTGCGATAAAATTTAAAAAAAATTGAATAGTGGTAAAAATTGACACTTTAAGACATATTTATCGATGACTGAACAGTTAAGTATTTAAAACAGTAAATGTATGATGCAAATTTATGCGGTATTTCGTAGAATGTTAAAGCTCAAGGCCTGTAATGTTTAATTTATTTTAGATTAATATTACGCGACTGTTCCTCAATTCGTCAGCTTTGTCTGTTTTAAGAATTAAGGCTTGGAATAATAGTCTTAAAAACATAAAGATCGTGGCAAAAACAAACATATTGATCACTTGGATCAATATTTTGCTCGGACGATCAACATACCCAGATGCTGTTATCCTGTTGGACAATAATCGGGAAATTTTTATTGTCCATTATTCACATTGCATAGTATTTTCACTCATTTCTAAAGTGATAAATTCTCTTATTCAGATTACATCCAGCCTTCGTCCCACTTTCTCAGCACTTTCTCAATACGGAATATATCACTCTGCGTTATCGTTTAACTAAACAAAAGGAACGTATTCTACTTTGTGTATTATTATTTACATCATGGGATGTCGTAAGCTAAGTTTTATCCCCGCACAGCCTCGGAGGCTGTAGAAATAGTTCCGGAAAACTTTTCTTTACGTTTCTTTATGTTCTAAGAGTCGAAACCCAAATTTTATGAGTCTTTTAAATTTTCTTTTTAATAACTGGTTATCAAATGGGAAAATTATTAAAATGAAGTCAAAGATTGTTGATTGATATTATCTTAAGCCGCTTCTTTTTAAAGAGAACAAAACTACAGAAGGACATTCTTTTTTATTAGGAAATATTCTTACCAACGTGCGCTCATTGCGATGTTATTTTAAAGCACGTCTTCTAATTCTGCGTTGTCTGAAAAGTTTTCCCCACAGGTAATTGGAAAGTAGCAATTCCGCCTTACCATCTTTGATGATTATTTCATAAATAAGCTTTTTATAATAGAATATTTAATGATGATAATTACAAGGAAACCGTTTAAAATACAAGTTACCTCTTTTATACTCTTGACGGGGTTTTACGGTCAGACTACATTGTTTTATACACTTGCACAAGTGTAGCAATGTGTTGGCGCCAGACTCAGATACCCCTACAAGCTGAGAAGCGTGGCATCAGTTACGGCCGGGTGTTCATAGTCGATTGTCTATGACAGCTGATTGTCGTGAAAGACAAACGATCCTGAAATGGATTCGAGCACAGGACGTTCTGTTTTTGATTCCCAAATCTGGCTTGTATCACCACTACTCAATCCATACACTGCAAAGTTTTAGTAAATTGTAAACAAAAGCAACTTTTAAAATTCTCAAATAACCGCGCGCGCGGCGCGTGTGCGTGTGTGTGTGTGTGTGTGTGAGAGAGAGAGAGAGAGAGAGAGAGAGAGAGAGAGAGAGAGAGAGAGAGAGAGAGAGAGAGAGACAGTCTGTGTGTGTTGTCATCCATCGATTCACTGCCACCGGAGCCTTGACAATTTTTATACAAATTTTTCCCTGTTTCACTACCAACTGCATCGCCAGAGCCTACACTATAGCATAAAATCTTGACAATGTGTTACAGCCACTTGGGGATTTTCATTTCAGCCGTATGTAGTCAGCTTCAGAGTAGATGTTAGATCGCGTTAGAGGTGAATTGAAAATGTTTCTGAAATTGAGCAACCTTGTTTAAGACCATGATAGCTGTAGGTTTTTCGGATCAGCTCATTAAAACTGTTTTTACAAGATGTAAACAATCACTGAAGAGAGCAAAAGATAGTTAAACGAGTACGATTTTCATTGCAAAGATTATTCACGTACAATTTGATCCTGCCCAGATGATACTGACATCTAACCCCCAATTCAAATAACAAAATCATTCTGACATTACTGGACGCCTGCTGACTTGTCATCCAAACAAGCTATACGTATTTGTTTTTAACATTTAATTCCAAGATAGCTTCATCGATAAGTCTAAGATTTAGTCAGTTTAGTATGGAGAATATTATAACCGTTTTCTAAGCGCATACAAAAATTTTAGATCGATTTCTATTTAGAGAAAGTACACAGAATGTGTGTGTGAACCGTCATGTGTTTACAAGTGATTGTCATTATATCAGACTTGTCGCTGTAATAAATTTACCTTTACGAACCGACAAGGTCACATATCAGAGTACTGTGCTTGCCAAATGCGGTTAATGAAACAGCGTCCCATTATGTGTTGTGTGTATGTGTGTTATAACAGCGGTTAATACCGGCCATTTGACTTATCGCATCGAACCAAACAAAAGTACAAGATACCGGTCAATAGCGTAGCAAGGGGTTACTCTGGAAGGGGGGGCAGTGAGGTCTTATAGTACATTGTAGGCATTACTAGCTGACTTGCGGCCGTGACATAACACAGTGAGCTCTGACCAGGGCCGTTCCTGGGGGGTCGAGCGCCTGCGTGCAGGTTTCTTTGTGCGCCCCCATATAATTTTAAAATACATAAAACATATAATGTGTACAATAATTTATTTACACAAAATAAAGTTACACAAAATAAACAAGAGGTGTTTGCAATACAACAAAATAAACAATAAAAAAAACTAGATTCTAAAAAAATATTAAATGTTATATTTAAATAACTTTGTACCAAACAACACAGAAAAAACAACAACATAAAAATTATAATATAACACGTCTGGCTTTTACAGACGCAAACTCGTTGATCATTTCATTGTGATCAACGGCTTCACAAATCTTATTTTCAATTGAAATGATTGCCAAATCTGATAGCCGTTCTTGGCACATAGACGTTCTTAAATAATTTTTTATAAGTTTTAGTTTCGAAAAACTTCTTTCTCCTGAAGCCACCGAAATGGGTAAAGCCAAAAATATCCTTAGGGCTATAAATAAATTTGGAAACAAAGACTGTAAATTATTTTTTGTTATATAATTTAAAATGCTTATGGGCGAGTCTGCATTTGTAGTAGAGTTTGGCTTTAGAATTTTGTATGACATTATTTCATTACGTAAATCAAATCCGTCAATATCTTTACATGTATTACCGTGATTTTGAATTTGCAAAGCAATATCTAAATCCATACATGATCGTTTAATTACTTCAGAATCTAGATTTTGGAAATTGCATAAAAATCCAAATAAATCATTACATTTCGCTATTCCCTCAAAACGTCTTTGTAAGGACTGAATTGTTGTGTCCAAAATTTGAAAATAAAACTTGATTTAAGATTTTTGTTTTGGATCTAAAACAGATTCATCTGTACCTTCATATGAAAACTGACGCTTCGTTTTCGTTTGTCTAATTAAAGGAAATACTTGCTCTACATCGTTCTTTTCTGCTTCTGCTATAGCTTCATTTATAAAAAATTTGAAATCTTTATCCGACCGTTTGTTAGTAAAATAAATAATAAGATTTTCTATTTCTTTAATCCATTCATTTAAATTTAAATTTTGATTTTGGAGCATTTTACTAACTATATTAATCTTTGTTAAGATATCATACCAAATTGAAATTGAACAGATGAATTTAAAAGTTTTGATTTTATCTAATAATGACTGTGCAGCATGTTTAGTATTCATATCTCTCGAATTATCTTCGGTCAAATAATGTAAACTTTTACAAATTTCCAATAACTGAAATCTTAGAGGGCGAATGGCTTTGATTTTTCTTTCCCATCTTGTTTCGCTTACTGATTTTAAAGTTAAATTCGGCAGATTCTGTTTTAAAATGTCCCACCTGTAAGGCGAAGCAGAAAAGAAATTGAACAACTCTTGAATAACTGAAAAAAACCAACAGTCTCATATGAAATTTTAGCCGCATCATTAACAGTTAAATTTAATGTGTGAGCTGAACAAGGCACAAACATTGCTCTGGCGTTAACATTCTGAATTTGAGCTTGAAGCCCTACATGCCTGCCAGACATATTTGCACCGTTGTCATACCCCTGACCTCTCATATCATGAAAATCTATTTCGAATTTTGGCAATATTTCTTCTTTTAAAAATTTAAAAAGTCCTTCCCCTGTAGTATTCAAAACTTGAAAAAAACCTAAAAAATGTTGTCTAATTTCGACTGCATTTGAGGAACAATGAACGAATCGTATTATAAAAGTCAGCTGCTCAACATGGCTAGCATCGGGAGTTTCATCTAAAATTATTGAGTAATATTTTGCTGTTTTTAGACAGGTTAAAATTTCTCGTTGAATATTTTTTGACAATAAACTAATTAATTCATTTTGAAAATGATTTCCCAAATAATGAGGCATATTCTGATTAAATTCTTTAGACTTTTGAATATTATTTACATGCTCCATTATAATTGGATCGAATTTAGCCAACATTTCAACTAATTTCAAAAAAATTGCCATGATTGGATTCGTAAAGTTTCTGGCCGGCTCCTCTAAACGCTAAATTTTGACCAGATAAATACTGCACTATACAAATTATTCTTTTAATAATTGCACCCCATCGTTTTTTTTTCAATTTCGAAATGTTTCTGTTGCTCTTTATCAATGGTGCATTCTTTAACCAAGCGTAATTTCAATTCGTACCATTTTTGAGCGCTTTTCATATGCTCCATACTATTTTCATGACGGGAAATATTAACAGACAGGTGTCTCCAATTAGAGTAACCAGAAATTAATTTATGAGACTGCGAACTAAATACTTTGCAAAAAATGCAGACTACGGCATTTATTTTTTTAGAATATACTAACCAGTCCCTATTAACGTTTTCGCCGTTTGGTAACTTCCGGATATATTGCATGGCTGAAAATTTTCTATCAGTTTCATCAACAGGAAAGTTTTCTATAACCTGGACAGCGCCTTTTGTCACAATTAATTCAATTAAACGGTGACTTAATAGATTAGGCCATGTAGCGGGATCGGCAAAATCAATATCGATAGTAGGCGCAGTACCTTCTCCATCATTGCTTACCGAGTTGCTTACTTCTGAATTAAGTGAAATATGCGCAACAGAAGTGGATGGCTGCTGATCATCAATAACCAATGGCTCTGCAACAAGCTCGACATTTGATGGGGATGGATTCAGAGTAGAACAATTATGTTTTAACAATTTTGTTAAAGCTCCACTTAGTTTTTCCTTTTCTGCGTCCTTTTCCAGTCGGCGTTTTTTATATTGGGCTCCTGATAATTTTTTTCTAGTGCCGTCACTCATTTCTAAATAGAAAAAAAAACATGACTCTCTCAGCATGACAACACCCAAGTCAGAATCAGAATCAGAAAATGTTTATTTTCTTCTCAAGTACAGCAAAGTACAAAAATTAAAAAGATACAACTAACCAAGTCTGACCAGTATTACAATAAATGTACAAATCTGACTAACTAACTAACCAATACTGCTCATTACTATACAAGAGAAAAAAATTTAGGGCCTCTAAGGCAAGCCTGTATAGAGGACACCCTCACGCACTTAAACTAAGAAAAAATGTTAGCGGTCAGAGTAAGACCTAACTATTAACAAATAAAAACATAATTACTGTGTATCTCTAATAAAGCAAACAAATACTAAGATTAAAAAATATTACAATAAATACCTTTAATCTCCTTACAGTTTATATTACAAGTAGAATTATCGCATAAACAGTCTAAGCAGTTATAAACTAACGGAGCATCAAAACTGAATGGTTCTTAGTTTTCAATTCAATTTTGAAAACTAGAACAACTTCCCGCGAATACAAGTACAAGATTACTCACTTAGTTCACTATGGCAACCAAAGAGATACTAAAAATAAAATGTCGGGTTGTGGGTACTAGAAGTCGCTACCTACCTGCACCGGTTGTAAAACCAGTAAAAGGAAAGTTTATTGTTTGTTTTCTTGTTACTCCTACAAAATGCAGCAAATTTAACATAAAACCAAATAAAATGAGCCGCCGCCTCTGTAATATGCCGAAAACCTAAGTCAAAATAAGTATTAAAAAAGCCGCCATAATAAGCCGGCGATATCATAGCGCCTTACTGCTTTGAAGCGGCCGACTCAAAGAAGAGCGGTAGCCTGTGACTTGTGACGGTTTTCCGACAATAAGGCAGGAATAGAATGTAATAATATTCATTAATTGGATTCCGTAACTTCCACTTTACAGGATACCGACCGAATTTGGCGCCCCTAAATTTTGCCGCCTGCGTGCGGGGCATTCGCTGCATACCCGCCAGGAACGGCCCTGGCTCTGACTGTGAATCTTAGGCATTAATAGCTGACTTGCGGCCGTGACATAACACAGTGAGCTCTGACTGTGAATCTTAGGCATTAATAGCTGACTTGCGGCCGTGACATAACACGGTGAGCTCTGACTGTGAATCTCCTGTTACCGCCAATGCCTGACCTCTCCCCCTTATTATCAATAACCCGCCACCAGAAAAATCCTGGCTACACCAGTGGTTTTTTTTTCGTATAAGCCACTGTGGACTACGTTTGTCTCAACTGGTTCCCCCTTCTTCTCCTCTTGCGTCCTTCTCTCCCATATCTCCTTCATTCTTGATCGATGTCTCTCCCTCCTTACGTCAGTCCAGATGGCACCTGTCCTCTTTTTGGCTTCTTCTTGAAAACATTAGGAATTTTTTAATTTCTTTTTGAATAGTAAGCGTTTTTCAATGTCTTCTTGAGTTATCTGGAGTTCTTCTATGTCTTTTCCTGTTTCTTTGAACCACGGAAAAGAAGGCATTTTGAGCTTTCTGAAATACTGAGGTTGGACCCATGCCTAGAGAAACGTCCACTTTCTAAAATAGTTAAAAAGTTTCCCTGTTAGTCTGTCAGGATTCATTCTTTCAATATGTCCGTAGAAATTAATTCTTCTTTTCCTAATTACGTATTTATTTATTATTATTATCATTTTTTAAGTAACGCAAGTGGACAAGAGGCTATATTATGGTAGATAGCTACGCAAACTGACTTTTGTACTATAACAAAATAAAGAAACGGTTATGAGCAACCGCTAGGAATCATAGTGGTTATGGTATAGTTTTGTTTAATGACACTTCACTGTCACTTTCAGTGACTTGTACGCACGCGCGAAGTGTATTTGTGTTCTCACCTAAACATCAAATCTTAGATGTTTGATCACTTATGTTGTAATTAGTCCGTCAATTCGTCGTTTGTTCGGAGGGACTGAAACTCTATATTAATCTCTGATAAGTCTTGTTGTCACCTATGAATGTCAAGCGCGGATACTAGCTATAAAGACTTGAAAAACTGCATTCTGGCAGTGTTTGAAAAGAGAAATATGCGAAGATAAACAGGGAAAACGGTGGCTTCAGAATTCGGCGCAACCATGAGTTGAAGCTGATGTAAAAGAACATACATATCGTACAAATTTATTAAAACAATCAAAGAATCCAACTGGACCGGCATTCAGAAAGAATGGTCATAAGCAGTTTCTAAAAGGTTAGTGAAAGGGCAATTTGTCACACAGCGCGGGTAGAATAGACAAACAACACAATGCGATGATAAGAAAACGAATACACTACAGAGATGCTAAGGGTTAAGAAATTGGCTGCGAGGGATAGGGACGCTTCGAGGCATGCGCTGAGGGAAGTTACATTTAGACAGGGCTGCGGTAGACCTACCAAAAGAAAATAAGATAATACTGATAATGACTTATTATTTTTTTCTTATTACTGATTATTTTCCGCATGCTCCTTGAAGCGTTTCCACTGGTACTCAGGTTATCAGAAAAGAGAAATCCGTTTTACAAGCAAACATTTTACTATGTTGCTTTTAACTGTTCTTTCCATTGAACAATGTTCATACAGATTAAGAAATTCTACGAGTGAGAGTAAGTGGGATACTCCCCCCCGCGCGCGCACACACACACTTTCCTTTCAAATTTTATTGTGTCGTAGCGTGTCGATTTATTTTAATCTCAGAACAGCTGTAATTGCTCTATACTGGTTAGCGTTTTCTAACTAATGTGCGCTCCCCATGGCGGTACGGGCAGAATTTTTAGTGACATTCTTGTCGTAAAGAGAATATTACCTATTTATATGAGAAATTCTTTTTCAATCTTCTATTGTGGTGTATTCGTTGTTCATAACCTAAAGATACCAAACATATTATTTATAATAAAGTTTTAATTGGTCACATTCTTAATTTCGATCGATTTCGGTCATAGACCATCGTCAGGACATAGGCCTATACACTGTGGATTCGCGGTCACAATACTATAAAACAGTTACTATTTACAAAACACGAATTGTGTAAATTGTCTAAACACTGATTAAAGAACGTGAAACTAAAATTGCTCTAGAATTCTTTTTCACAAAGTATGAAAGCGTCTTCGTCTGTGTTTTTTTTATTAAACGTAACATCTTCGCGTTGTCTAACGTTAGCATCGGCAGATGTCACTGCTACGGTATTCAGAACACTCAACAAACTTTCAATGAAGTCGAAACGTACGTCTACTTAACAGAAGCGTATCCACAGTTCTGTTTGGGAGGACAGCTGCCAGCATCTATAATCGTCAATTACGTGAAGCAACAATTGAAATTTTCTGAAGTGGAAAACACGGTGATTTTAAATCAATGCTAACCCTTAAATATGAACAGTATCATTAAAAAAACTTTGATATATAAGTTGAGCTCACTATAACTCAAAATTACGGACACGAAACGGTTTCGTAGACGTGCAGCGGACTCTGACTTCTGCACGCATGCACAAATATGACAGTAGCAAGTAGCTAAAGTTTCCAACGCTCCGTCCCTTAATAGGCTTATCTCTATCTGCGAGTGATTTTGTCTTATAAATCTCTGCTGAAAAAATTTCTGTAGTTGCCTGTAATACTTTTCAGCTTTTCATCTCCTATAAGACCACTGATTCTCAACTTATCAGCAGACAGTGATTAGTTGTATGAAAATAACCGTTTATAATAATTCATTTACAGCCACCGCGCAAGAAAACCGTTCAGTTAGAGATGACTTGAGCACTTGCGTTGTGTGTGTGTGTGTGTGTGGGTGTGGGTGTGTGTGTGTGTGTGTGTGTGAGAGAGAGAGAGAGAGAGAGAGAGAGAGAGAGAGAGAGAGAGAGAGAGAGAGAGAGAGAGAGAGAGAGAGAGAGAGAGAGAGAGAGAGAGAACTGTTTCTTCTTCTTTCAGACGTAGGCCTAATTGAAAATCTTGTTAAGTTCAAATGTAAACAAAGCTATTGCCATCTCTACCAACCCGGTCGCCATGGGCTTCTCACCTTTCCGTTCTCCGGGTCGTACTTTCCTGATGTCCATTTTCCTGTCGTAATTTCCTAATGTCGTTAACATTATACCTCCTAGTATCGTGTGCACATAATATTAAAAGTAGCGGACATTTCGAACATCTTGGCGTGAGTAACAAAAGTTAAGACAACTAATCACAACGTGAACAGCAAAGTAGAACAAAAGGGGATGGTAAAAGAATCAGTCCCTGTGACATAAATTCTATACCATATGGTATTAATAACAAGCTATATTATCAGGTCGGAATGAAATTAGTTGTATCATGAGAAAACCTCCTGCGTGCGTATTCAATATGTGTAGGTACTAGGACGTAAAGGGCCGATAGCAATGAATATTTATTATAATGAAAAGTGTACGTATTACCAAGTTTAAATATCTCATATGCGATGCAAAGAAGACAAAGAAAGAAAGGACAAAATAAAACGAAGAGGCGTGATAAAGTGGGACGTGTCGCTTAGAATGTTTCCTCTGACGCTAAAACTCTAGTTTTTTCCGTATACGAGACGGTCAGGCTGTTATTAACCCTGGGTACAGAATCGTAGCATTTGTATGATATCCTTGAGCGGTGCCTGTTCGAAGTCAAGATTGCAGAGTATACTATTTTAAATTTAATTACTGCAATACAAGTCAGTACATCTGTGTCCAAAAGATGTAACAGGTTAAAATAATTATCCTAGTTTCTAAAACAGTAAATCGTTTATCTTAAATACTTTCAGGAAAAATATTATTTTTATTTACAAAAAAATGACTTTACTTGTTAATATAATTTTATAATTACATTTTACTATGAGTTTCATCGTTGCGTTTTAAAAACGATTAGTTCAACTTTTTGTCGTCGTGTCATAAGTAGTGTCCAATGTTAACAATGGGGTGGGTACAACAAACAATAACTCTTAGGAGGGGGGGACGCAACCTGCAGCGTGACATACACAGGGGGAACCGCGCCTCAGACAGGATAGTTATTCTATTACAGACAATTGTCTATGCCTTTTTTATTTGCCGGTGCTGGGGGATCTTCGTCTGTGTTCTTTGAAGAACTGTAATTAGTCCTTAAATGACGAATCTCACTTAACGATAATAAACATAGCTCGCTGCAAGAGTATATTTCCAACTCAACATCTGTGGAGGTTTGACTAATGCTTGGACTCGATAACCTCTGTTGTCGTAGTACCAACGTTTGTAACTTTATTGATAACATTTGTTTCAGTTGAACGTCCGACGTGTTCAAGCCTGATAAGTATAAATTTTAACCTTCGTAAAGAGAAGGGTATTCAAAGAGATACAGCTCTCAGACTTTGAGAAAAGATTAGGCTATCTTAACAAAAACAAATCTCAAATAGGATAAATAAAATTTACATTACAATTAGTCGGTTTATACGAGTAACTTGATAAAACAGATTACTTATAATTATTCCTTTGGCTTGTAGCATTGAATTAAACAAGTTTTATCTGAGATCGGATGTTTAGAAATGTTATCGTTATGTGTCGGTGCCATGACAATTCAAATTGCTTGCAGTTTACTGAAAAGTAACGACCAACCTGTGTTCTTGTGTATGCCTTATTTTGTAATATCATAAAAACATTTCATAAAAATATTCAGATAGTTTTCATTTTTTTAGCGTCACACGTTTTCTGTTTATGCCTTTGTGCAATTTATCGAACTTTCACTAATACGAGAAAGTCCAAATCGCTTCGTCGTCTTAATATTTTTAAATTTAGACGGCACCGACAAGTCAATTAAAAAATGAATCCTTCTTTCTTAAAATATTTATTAATAACTATGTTTCTTTTGAATGAACGTACTGTGTAAAAACGTTTCTAATCATTTTCACGCTATATTAACTTGTATAATATGAAGTTGAATTATGAGCAATGATGATAACTATACTGTTTTAAATGTTTATCTCTTCTTTGTTTACAGCACTTAAAAATTATTATTGTTGATGGAACTTTCACTTGTAAACTTACTTGTTGTTTTCACTCATACGGTCGTTTCGGAGCGGTGTGCTCCTTCGTCAGTGAGTTTTTTGAAAAAAAAAATGTGCTCTTTCGTCAAAAAACTCACTGACGAAGGAGCACACCACTCCGAAACGACCGTATGAGTGGAACCAACAAGTAAGTTTACAAGTGAAAGTTCCATCAACAATAATAATGATGATAAACGTAAGAGGTAAGAATTGGATTAGGAGAGTCGGGTAAGATGGCGAACTTAAGCTAAAAGGTTATGTAAACGGCATTAATTTCCACTTGGAACTCTGACTTTTTCTACATTTAATGTACCATTAGTAAGCTTAAATAAGGGCTAGTTAGACTTTGTTGAAAACAAATAACCACTAAAAAAAAAATGTTTGCAGTTTGGTAATTTTAGTCACCTTACCCTCGTGTGCGGGTAAGATGACGAAATAATATTAATTTTGTTTATAAAATGTAAAGATTGTTTATTTTTTTACTATACATTATTCATATTGTTGTTTTTATAACTTATAATCACTATTGTTATTATTAAATTTATTAATGATTTTAATGATTGTCAGTTTGTTAATGATTTTACAAAGTTCATTATTGTTTATTCAGTTTATCAATGTTGAACACATTTAGGTTAAACAGTAATCACAAATGTACGGCCTCGTTTTGGTCGAACCCAGTGCATTCGGCATGCACCCATTCCCCACAGAGGGACACCTGAACCACAGTTCTTCCTTTCCAAACTCTCCGCAAATGATACACTCCCGCTCCTCTTTGGAAAGGCTATTGATGTGTCAGCTGATTAACTAAATATAAGTATATCACTACCGACTCGGAACACAATAAAACAAACAAAACTTTGTTGTTTGTGTTCCGAGTCGGTAGTGATATACTTATATTTAGAAGACGTAGTATTTAATGTTTATACCCTATCAGGGGCGCATTTGCTGTACTGCCGCCCCCAGGCATGGCAGATAATGCCGCCCCCTCCACCCTCTCCTATCTCTCTCCCTCATTCCCCCTCCCTTCCCCTCTTCTATTTCACATCCTCTTTCCCCCCAGTTTGATTGTCTGCCTCGTTTCCTTTGACTGTCAGGTGAATTATATTTCATGTAGAAATAAATAAACATTGATAATATAAATATTTACTTGTCTGAAGAAAATAATTAATTTTAGTTAGAAATTAAGGGAAAAGTAAATAAAATCACATAAAATATGGGTAGAAACATTATTTATTAAATGACAAACGGAAAATACTGGAATACTGGTACAGTTATATATGCAACTCGACTAATTTTATCGTAGATAATTTTTGTATTTGTGTGTGCTTAATTGAACTGGCTTTTATACTTATAAATTTCTTTGAATCTAAAAATATCATTTCTTAACTCAAATTTTGCTGCTCCCCAAAATTTGCCGCCCCAGGCAAGTGCCTAGTCTGCCTGTGCGTAAATCCGCCCCTGTACCCTATAAGAAAGATACAGAAGCTTTATGGGCGTCTTAGCGTCCTGGAGTATGCAAGTTGTCGGAATCGCAGCCCGTTGAAAGCCAGCGTACAATGATTATTATGCAAATTACTTGCATAAATATATTACTTTATGATTAATATAATTAATCATATGTTTATTATTCTAATTATTTATAGCTCAACAAATGATATCAGTTAATAATTGATACTGTAAATTCAATTTACATTACTGAGCAAAAGAAACTCTTAAAAAATTACTTTGTGATTTTTTAAAGATTAAGTTAACATCTGGGTTATCTGTAATAATAAACGCATATGTAGAATCAACTTAAATAACTAATTTATTATTCATTCATAGTAAATTATAATCATACATATAAAAACGTCGTTGCACCTGTAAATACACACATATTTTCAATAAAACAAGTTCTAATTTAAATATTCGCTGAAATAAAGAAGACATACATACATAAATCATATGATATAACAATTCAAATTCTAATTATTGATGCGTTCATTAATCCCAGATAGTTTTTGTTAACATATTCGCTAATCATACTTTTAACTCTAATTTATATTCATTACGTTTATTTATAACTTCCCAGGGTAGGAATTCTTTGAAAGAATCAGGTCAGTAGCAGCAACTTAAAGTAATAATTAAATAATGGTTACTTGAGTTTCATGGAATATCCGTTTAGTGCCCAGTGATGTCCGGTCTTTGCGGTGATGATGACATAAAGACACATCTCATTGACTGCCGTCGATATCACAAACACTTGTACACACCCACGATCACTCGCGTCGAAGTATAGTTGTGTAAATAAGTAATGGATTTAGTGTTCGTTTGAATAATTCATTTTAAAATGAGTGTTGTGTGTTCATTTTTAACATTAATGTTTATGTCTGTTCGCCACTTATTTCACCTTCTATCAATGTATGTGTGATTAGATTAGTTCGTTCAAACGTTCATGTTCTATAATGTTTAATGTGGTTTAGCAGCACTGACTAATTTTAAGTTCGTCTATTTGTACAATACACAAGTAATGATATTTGTACGTGTCGAGATTGTATTGTTCGCTTTAAATGATTACTACCTGAGTCCGTTACATCGCACTTTGAAATTCACTATTAGACGGTCACTAAGTCTGACTATTATGACATGACGATTTCACTAAGTCTGTTAATTTACGATTTGATGTACTAACTTCCGAAACTTGAGATATACTCTCCGAAAATTAGAATATACTAGTCTGAAAAATTAAAGTAAACTGGCTCCGAAAATCAAAGTAAACTGCTTGAAAAATTAGAGTAAAACTGGCTTGAAAATTATAATAAAACTAGTTGGAAAATTTAAAATAGACTGCCCTCGTCCCTGTGTTGGACATATAGTTCTATCAATTCGTCCCTACTCAAAATTTTGTCTCCCGCGCTGTCCACGCCCTTTCTTACTCGTGATAGGTCAGTTTTTAGTTTTCTTGGAATAGTTTGTCCCACTATGTTAGGACGCTTCGTTATCTTTCTTCTGATACGTCTTTGCTTTTGGTTACTATGCAAACTGTCCTCTCCACCAGTGTTCTTCGGAGGTCTTGTCTTCTGATAGGTTGCCAGACATCCCCCAGATTTTGTTCTGTCGAACGTTGACCTATTTCGTAGAATCTCTAGCTATTACACGCTTGTCGATCACTCTTTTGTTTGAGGTATACGCAGTGTTTTTCTGAGTTGCCTTCATCTGTTCTCGGGTCCTTCCGAAGGGGTACACCCCTTTTTTGTAACTATTAATAATTTTGGACATCTGCTAGCTGGTGAAGTCACCCCAACTTTCTACTCGTAAATTGCGTGTGACACTTAGACGTTATCTCCAGCTGCGTAGCATGATTGGAGTCCTGTCCATTCTCTGCTTCAGTTATTGTTTCTTAAAGTGCTGCACGTCCGCTCCTTTGTAAACATCTTGTTGCCCCTTTTTGCAGTACCTCGTCTTCTGACGTAACCTGACTGAACATCTGCCTTAATTCCCAGTACACGTGTGAGTGTCCTCTCCTGCTTTGTCTCGGCTGTTGCGGGTAATAATTCTTAGTTAAACTTTCCCTGTCATCTCGTACATCCAATTTCTATAGTTGAGTAGAACTTAACGTCTTCCTATTGTCTTGTTAGCGACGCTGCTCTGACATCTTCACATTACGCTTTATTTATTGCGTCAACTAGAAGTCGTTGACACAGCTTCGTGTGAACACACTCCGTCGAGGAGAAAATTTAAAATTTTTAAATTTTTGCTCGTTACAGCGTCCTCAATTTTGATTTGATGATGTGATCTTAGGGAACAACTCAAATCCAAATTCTGCGCCCTGTACGTCGCCTCACCATGTTCATCTTCCTCCGGGAGGGATATTACATGTTAACCAACTTTTCATGACTTGTATTACAATTGGTGTACCCCTTTTTAGTTTTAATTGCATCTACGAATTTATTGCTAACTATCTGGAATGGCTGAACGCATTTAACATCATCGTATTTACATATCGGTTACATATAAGTACCTTATCTCTCTAATCACAAAACAAATCATAAATTCAATGAGTAATAAGTACATTAATTAACCAAATAATCCCTTTACCTTCTAGAATACCATTCACGCAATATAATATCAAACAAATCATTAGATTTAATGTAACGCTTTACATGAAATTAAAGAAAATCTCCTACAACATATATATTTTATGCAGTACAAATAGTCCTACCAATAATTTGTTCTTAAAATTTTATTTATAATTAGATTGATAATTAACATATCCGTTACGTTAGTTTTATTTATATCCATATTATCTGATCATTTATATACATACACATAATAATTTTTTGCTAACGAGTTATTTGCTTCGTTCTAACATCATTTAAATTCCTAACCTATCAATGATGTACATTCACTTTAACAAAATTTATTTGCAATATAGTTTATTAATTCACTATCACTTATTTACTTTTAAGTGTCCCTTTTTTTTTCTTTCTCACTCAATAATTTATTGCTATACGAACAAGTAATCGTAACTAAAATGTTCTTTGTATTCACTACAATACTTCATAAAGAATGTCACTCAAAACATTAATTCACACTTATTATCTAACATTTTATCAGTGGTCTATTAACTAAGTAGATTCTTAAGTTAGACTTGACATTTAGATTACCTATTTTCTTTTGGTTAAGCCAGCTTGAATGAGATAAGCGCGTCATTTACCCTAACGTAGATGACTTATCTCCATCAGCTAACTTATTAAGATATGTTCTTCAGCTTTCTCCTTTCCATATCGCCTTCTGTTTTCTGGCTCATAATATTTCTTCATTTGTTTCACATTGAATTTCCCTCGGATCTTGCTTTCGTCATCGCAGTCGACGAGCTGGTATGTAGCATCTCCAAGAATTCGATGTACTTTGTATGGCCCACAGTATAGTTCACAAAATTTCTCAATCCTTTTCTGGATCGCGTCTGATTGATAATAGGTCCTTATTAACACCTTCTCACCAATCTGGAATTTAGTAATGGTTTTGGATTCATTACACAACTTAGCTTGCTTTTCCCTCTTCTCTTTCATCTTTACAAATATTTGGTTGTGGTCAGCTCCTTTAACTTGAAGTATGTCCTTGTCTAGGTATTTTTCCCAAACTCTTGTCGGTTTTTTGCCGAGCTGTGCCTCATATGGTGTCATGTATTTCGGCCTTTAACTCTTCGTGCTTCTTATTGGCGTCTTTGACGTGATCATCGAATTTATTATGAATCTTTTTAACAGTCGTCTGGGTATTGTGGTTCGCTACCATCCATTCTTGACGATCGGTTTCTCGTGCTTCCTGTATCTCTTCGTGTTTCTTGTTCGCTTCTTCTCTCAATTCTCTTACTATATCATCTTGTTTCTTTTGTAATTCGTTGATCTTCCCTTCCCAGGCCTGCTGGTATTCTCGTATCTCGGACCGTATCTGCGTAAGCTGTTCCGCTGACTGTCGTTTTATCTCTTCCTTATGCTGGTCGAGCTTTTCACTAATTAATCTACTACTCTCTTCTTGTTTCTCTAGTTTTTCGCTAATTACTCTACTATTTTCTTCTTGTTTCTCTATTTTTCACTAATTAATTTACTACTTTCTTCTTGTTTCTCGCTCTGTTGTCGGATGAACTCCATCAACATTTGTAGACTTACGTCTTCTGGTTTTGACGTCTGTCCTCGCGCCCTATCTTCTGGACTCTCTACAGCGCGATTTGGGTCGCTAGGTGTGGTATTATCTTTCGTATTTACCATACATAACTGGTTATTAACGTCGAACTCTACGCTTTCGGAATTGCTTGCCATTTTTGCCTTCCTACGCGTAATCATTCAAACTGACTTATGACACTAATACTTATTTTTATTTCTTATTCTCTAATGCTACTTTGTCTACTTCTACTACTGCCTGATCTTTGCCAAACTTGTACGTTTCAATTACTTTTATTACTACGTATCATGCCGTGCGGTTGGGCGCCATTAAATACAATGATTATTATGCAAATTACTTGCATAAATATATTACTTTATGATTAATATAATTAATCATATGTTTATTATTCTAATTATTTATAGCTCAACAAATGATATCAGTTAATAATTGATACTGTAAATTCAATTTACATTACTGAGCAAAAGAAACTCTTAAAAAATTACTTTGTGATTTTTTAAAGATTAAGTTAACATCTGGGTTATCTGTAATAATAAACGCATATGTAGAATCAACTTAAATAACTAATTTATTATTCATTCATAGTAAATTATAATCATACATATAAAAACGTCGTTGCACCTGTAAATACACACATATTTTCAATAAAACAAGTTCTAATTTAAATATTCGCTGAAATAAAGAAGACATACATACATAAATCATATGATATAACAATTCAAATTCTAATTATTGATGCGTTCATTAATCCCAGATAGTTTTTGTTAACATATTCGCTAATCATACTTTTAACTCTAATTTATATTCATTACGTTTATTTATAACTTCCCAGGGTAGGAATTCTTTGAAAGAATCAGGTCAGTAGCAGCAACTTAAAGTAATAATTAAATAATGGTTACTTGAGTTTTATGGAATATCCGTTTAGTGCCCAGTGATGTCCGGTCTTTGCGGTGATGATGACATAAAGACACATCTCGTTGACTGCCGTCGATATCACAAACACTTGTACACACCCACGATCACTCGCGTCGAAGTATAGTTGTGTAAATAAGTAATAGATTTAGTGTTCGTTTGAATAATTCATTTTAAAATGAGTGTTGTGTGTTCATTTTTAACATTAATGTTTATGTCTGTTCGCCACTTATTTCACCTTCTATCAATGTATGTGTGATTAGATTAGTTCGTTCAAACGTTCATGTTCTATAATGTTTAATGTGGTTTAGCAGCACTGACTAATTTTAAGTTCGTCTATTTGTACAATACACAAGTAATGATATTTGTACGTGTCGAGATTGTATTGTTCGCTTTAAATGATTACTACCTGAGTCCGTTACATCGCACTTTGAAATTCACTATTAGACGGTCACTAAGTCTGACTATTATGACATGACGATTTCACTAAGTCTGTTAATTTACGATTTTGATGTACTAACTTCCGAAACTTGAGATATACTCTCCGAAAATTAGAATATACTAGTCTGAAAAATTAAAGTAAACTGGCTCCGAAAATCAAAGTAAACTGCTTGAAAAATTAGAGTAAAACTGGCTTGAAAATTATAATAAAACTAGTTGGAAAATTTAAAATAGACTGCCCTCGTCCCTGTGTTGGACATATAGTTCTATCAATTCGTCCCTACTCAAAATTTTGTCTCCCGCGCTGTCCACGCCCTTTCTTACTCGTGATAGGTCAGTTTTTAGTTTTCTTGGAATAGTTTGTCCCACTATGTTAGGACGCTTCGTTATCTTTCTTCTGATACGTCTTTGCTTTTGGTTACTATGCAAACTGTCCTCTCCACCAGTGTTCTTCGGAGGTCTTGTCTTCTGATAGGTTGCCAGACATCCCCCAGATTTTGTTCTGTCGAACGTTGACCTATTTCGTAGAATCTCTAGCTATTACACGCTTGTTGATCACTCTTTTGTTTGAGGTATACGCAGTGTTTTTCTGAGTTGCCTTCATCTGTTCTCGGGTCCTTCCGAAGGGGTACACCCCTTTTTTGTAACTATTAATAATTTTGGACATCTGCTAGCTGGTGAAGTCACCCCAACTTTCTACTCGTAAATTGCGTGTGACACTTAGACGTTATCTCCAGCTGCGTAGTATGACTGGAGTCCTGTCCATTCTCTGCTTCAGTTATTGTTTCTTAAAGTGCTGCACGTCCGCTCCTTTGTAAACATCTTGTTGCCCCTTTTTGCAGTACCTCGTCTTCTGACGTAACCTGACTGAACATCTGCCTTAATTCCCAGTACACGTGTGAGTGTCCTCTCCTGCTTTGTCTCGGCTGTTGCGGGTAATAATTCTTAGTTAAACTTTCCCTGTCATCTCGTACATCCAATTTCTATAGTTGAGTAGAACTTAACGTCTTCCTATTGTCTTGTTAGCGACGCTGCTCTGACATCTTCACATTACGCTTTATTTATTGCGTCAACTAGAAGTCGTTGACACAGCTTCGTGTGAACACACTCCGTCGAGGAGAGAATTTAAAATTTTTAAATTTTTGCTCGTTACAAGCGTAATTTTGTAGAGGCAGAACGATGAAAATTGAACACTCGGGTCTCGATGCGCAGTAGACCTCGTTGCGAGGCTAACAAAATTTTCATTCACTTAGCACATGCCCAGAACAGTTTTGTGCAGTGTGTCATAGCGTGAACATCGGCGGCAACAAGATTGGCGAGAACAACGGAAGCATGTGTGTGACAGAGAAGGAAATAATATGGAAGTGAGACAGTGAACGTTATAGCGTTGTCTCCCCTCTCTTCTCTCTAGATAACTTAGCTATACTTGAAAGTGGGGGTAATTCATGCTTTGGGTTGGCGCAGATGACTGTTCAGGAAAGGCTGGCGGATCTATACAGCGCGGTAGTGTTTTTGCAGCAGAAGGAATAAGTTAGTATTGAGCGTGTATGTGATGATTTTTGTTGGAATTGTTTGTCAGCCTGACACCAAGTCCGGGACGCATCTCCACTGATTTCTTAAGAATTCGTCGTCAGGAGATTAGAGCTATAGTGGCGCGGGCGACTGGGCAGCTGCCGTAGGCGTCAGCTAGAATGGTGTCGTGCCACTCCCTCAAGCCCTTAAGGAGGCACTTGACAGCCTCACGGAATCCTTTGTCTGGACGACAACTAAGCTAAGGCGTCTTGAGCAGCTTTCTAGAGCTCCTGCAGTCATAGACGCGTTACGTTCGAAGTATTCCCTTAATACTTCTTTGTTTTACTTTCAGCAGAATTAATTCTTGTCACTTTCCGATAGTTCGGCATTTCTGCTGCTTTGATGTCGAACTTTCTCTTGGCTTCTTGACCCAACTCTCACTGCCATAAAAAAATATGCTTCTTACCATTGAATTTAATGATATGTTTAATTAATTATACAAATATACGCGTGTGAACGTGAGAGAGTGTTAAATTTCCTGAAAAATACAAATAAAATAAAACAAATACACGGAAAATTTTGTTTATTATTTTTGTTACAATCCTGAATAACAAAAAACGTAGATGGAAAGGCGTGGATGTTTACGTTTCCCACAAGTAGGACAAGTAGGTGGTTGTCTTCTTCAGGTTTTTTTGTCAGTTCCTTGTTAAATATAGTCAAGTCCTTGTTTCTGGCGCCGTTTTGTCAAAGCCTAAAACACAAAACAATGACTTTTAACTTATACAATTCGTATTGTTTAATTTATTCAAATGGCTTATTGCGTAATAAGGAGGGAACTGCCTACACAATCACTTATATACGTTCCTTCCTAACCTTAAATACATAACTCATACATAACAAAAATATCTCTTGTATACTTGGCTATGGCGTAAGCGGACTACAGAGTTATCATTAAAGAACTGATAAACTAAGATTCCAAAACTTACCGGTGTAAATATTAAAAGGCCCGATATTTGGATTTGTCGTCACGTCCCGTACCACTTCCCACGCAACTTGAGGGAAGCGGGCGCAGCCGTTCTTGTCGTGACCACAGAGCCACTTCCCACAAGTCCACGTGGGAAGTGGGCGAAGCGATGTTAACGTGACAAGTCCGGTGAAATCCGCTCCCGTACGTCAGACATGCTCTGGATGGATTTCGGGGACGGATCTCCGCCCGAGAGCCCTTCGAAGGCGCCCAGGGTCCCCCGTCTTAGCGGCTGCTGAAGGTGCTACATCCGACAGAGCCCTCTGGGGGCGCCTGGGTTCAAACGTCCCTCTCCCAGACGTTGGCGTCGTCACGTCTAGTACCACTTCCCACGCAACCTGAGGGAAGCGGGCGCAACCGTTCTTGTCGTGACCACAGAGCCACTTCCCACAAGTCCACGTGGGAAGTGGGCGAAGCGATGTTAACGTGACAAGTCCGGTGAAATCCGCTCCCGTACGTCAGACATGCTCTGGATGGATTTCGGGGACGGATCTCCGCCCGAGAGCCCTTCGAAGGCGCCCAGGGTCCCCCGTCTTAGCGGCTGCTGAAGGTGCTACATCCGACAGAGCCCTCTGGGGGCGCCTGGGTTCAAACGTCCCTCTCCCAGACGTTGGCGTCGTCACGTCTAGTACCACTTCCCACGCAACCTGAGGGAAGCGGGCGCAACCGTTCTTGTCGTGACCACAGAGCCACTTCCCACAAGTCCACGTGGGAAGTGGGCGAAGCGATGTTAACGTGACAAGTCCGGTGAAATCCGCTCCCGTACGTCAGACATGCTCTGGATGGATTTCGGGGACGGATCTCCGCCCGAGAGCCCTTCGAAGGCGCCCAGGGTCCCCCGTCTTAGCGGCTGCTGAAGGTGCTACATCCGACAGAGCCCTCTGGGGGCGCCTGGGTTCAAACGTCCCTCTCCCAGACGTTGGCGTCGTCACGTCTAGTACCACTTCCCACGCAACCTGAGGGAAGCGGGCGCAACCGTTCTTGTTGTGACCACAGAGCCACTTCCCACAAGTCCACGTGGGAAGTAGGCGAAGCGATGTTATAGTGTGGCAAGTCCGGTGAAATCCGCTCCCGTACGTCAAACATGCTCTGGATGGATTTCGGGGATGGATCTCCGCCCGAGAGCCCTTCGTAGGCGCCCAGGGTCCCCCGTCTTAGCGGCTACTGTAGGTGCTACGCCCGACAGAGCCCTCTGGGGGTGCCTGGGTTCAAACGTCCCTCTCCTAAGTGTCGGAATGTTGAAGTCGGGTGTTTGAGTCGTCACAGCCGAGATGAATCTAAAACAAAAACAAATTGTTATAAGTTTACTTTTAAATAAGAACTGATTAATGTTAACGTTAACTTGCTAAATACATTGCGCCTGGTAATTTCAATGTAGGCCTAATAATTGTAATTTAAAAATATTATCGTAGTACATAATTTAGAATACCTAGGCATATATATTGTTAATGCTAGTTGATACAGGCCTGACAAAATTTTCTAATCCAGCGTGTAAAATTATTTAAAATTCCACTCTTTTAATTATCTAATGCATTTTCCTTCACTCAGTTAATCAGTCTGACAGAATTAGGGGTTCGTTACTTCGAAAGGCAAAATATTTATTTTTTGTTATAAAAATCTTATTTTTTTAATGTTTTTAATTTAGTACTTGTTTATAAAACAACTTACCATATTCGTCTTCATCGGTGACTTGTAGGGACGTGTTAAAAAAGAAGAATTTTGAGAGACTAAAAATTTCCGTGCCGGCGCTTCCATATCTAATTTAGAATTTCTAATAATATTTCCGTGGTCACGATCTATGTAAATTTACAAAGATGCAGTGTTCGTTGGTCACGTATATTTAATTTTATTTCATTTGAATAAAACTGACTATTACGAAGATACTAGTATCTTTAAAATTAAAAGTATCCGGAAAAGAGATTCTCCATATAGCTCAAGCTGGGACAGGGAGGAACACAAAAGAAAATTATATCATGAAACTTAAACAAATATTCCACAACCTTAGTAAGAGAAAATAAGGCAATCTTTATTTTTTGTAGCAATCTCACTTTTCTATTTCAAATAGAATAGAAAAGCGTCGGGTAATAAGAACCGTGATAATCTGTATTTAAGATATTTCTAAGATGGAATTTGAAAACTTGTTATAATTAATTCGATACTATTAAGGTATCCTCCTTCAATCAATTGCACTCTTGTTTACGATACATTGATTTCTGCTAAGTTTGGGCAATATTCTCAAAGGAAAAACATGATTGTTAGGGCAATTATTTTATATAAAAATTGTCCAAATTGTGGACAATTTATAACATTGAGGACAATTTATATATCTTTAACATTCGTCGTGCTTAGGATGTTGAAAAGTTTTTAACAATTAGCCTGTGTTACATGCGAATATGGCTACAACTAACTTGAGAAAACTGAGGTCAACCCTCGAATAACATTACATCCTGCAGACAGATGTACAAACGCTAGGCCTGCAATGTTCGCATAATGCTGTTACGACGGTGTCACGGATCGCCGTGTTGTGCAGTGGGAACAGAATAATTGACACAAATTAAGTCGCCAATGACAACATTAATTTTAGAAACAGACAACAGTTTTAGAAATCGACAAAGGCACTCTTAGGCAGGTCGCACACTGGATCCGCTCCGCTCCGCTCAGATCAGAACCGGCATCCCCGCTCAGAACGCGTCCGGCACTTTTCTCACACACTGCATCCGCTCCTCTCAGAACAGAATGCCTGTCGAGCTCAAGGCTACAGTGTCCGGATGAAGTAGTTTCGTTAAAAGTTGTGACTTGTACAATTGTCGGTTGTCGGTTACCCTGGAACTCAGGTCGCTGATGATACTCCAAGTAAAGTATACAACTACAGACATTGTCGTGCTCGCCGTGTTGTAGAAAGTGCTTTTGGTATTTTAGCAAAAACGTTCAGGGTGCACTCCCAAAAGCTCCAAGTAAATACAGCTCATGCTGACATCATTGTGTTAGCAACGACATGTCTACATAATTTCCTGCGAGATGATGAAAATTTATGGCGACCTGGTGAGCTTGAAAAGCATGAGGAATTTCGTCGGTTGCAGCGTATGACTAAGATTGGTGGGAATGCAGGGTCAGAGGCCTTTGAAATAAGGGATGGATTCAGAAAGTATTTTAACTCACGAGAGGGTAAAATGTCTTGGCAGGAAGATATGATAAATATAGGTAGGAAGGACACTTACGGCGTTTCTGAAGCCACTCAACCATATCAGAAAAAAGCTAACGTAGTACTGTTAGTAATTAAGCGATATTTATGTATTTAGTTGTATTATATATTTTACATTTCATTAGTTAAAATTCCGTACGACGTTTTGTTTTACGATAACGAATAGAAAATTCTTTCAATGAAAATAACACAATAGTGTTTTACACTTTTTTATACGTTCCGTTAACTTTAGTAATGTAGTTGTGTATATAATTGAAGGTTGTATACGTTAGTTTCTATAGAAAATGGTTTTCTCATGATTTAATAACAGATGGTTGAGTTTATATTTGTAAAAAAAAACTATAACATCTTGTGTCTATGTACACTATCGTCTGTTTAGATTTCTGTCTCCTTTTTAGCGTTTTGGGAATTAATATGTTAATTAGGCTTATCTATATTGTTACCTATATAGGCCTACACAGTAAATCTTTTCTTGTGTTTCAAGCTTAACAATAAATGAACTGATTTCTTGGAATTGTTTCAAAATACATTATTGTTATCTAATTAATATTGATTTGCTCAATTATTATATTAATGAATAATTAAAAGTAATAATTATGTTATGTGATTAATTAATTGCACACAGACGCACACTATTATTAAACTGTTATAATTATTATTAATAAATTTTAAATAGACCTATTATTTTATTTACCACTTTCATTCAAATGTCCTGATATTTCTTCCCAGATTGATTCCTTCATTGTTATATTATAATAATCTTTATGACTTAAGTCATAGAGTACATGATATTGTTCTACCATGACAATTAGTTTTTCGTCGGCACACTGATGCAATCCACTATTTCAAAATGCCAAACCCAAATACATGACACAGTGCATGGCTGGGTACTGCTGAGGAGCTTGATGAATAGAAGGTGACCCTTCAGAACGCTTCCGAATCCGAACAAAATTGCTTGCCGAGCAAAAACTTCTGACGCGTTCTGAGCGGAGACGCCGGTTCTGATTTGAGTGGTAGCAGTGTGTGGAATTTCATTTAAATACATGCCTTCCGAATTTTTCTGATCTGAGAGGAGCGGATCCAGTGTGCGACGTGCCTTATACAATAATTCAGGTTAAACTGAAAAGAAAGCTGTGGAAAAAAAGACTGACAGGCGAGACAGGTTGGTAGGGATGAAACCGAAGAAGAAACTAGATTAACTTATACTATGGCAGCGTTTTATTTTTACAATCGTTTTTTAAAGAACGTTGAACCTACACTGAACGTCGAGACCGCATGTGTTATACGCTGCTAACAGTATAAACTCCTTGACGCACTGTGGAAGTTGTGTAGAAACGGTAGTGTAGGCAGCCTGCATGACAAATTACGGCATACAAATTAGTCGGTACCCCAGGCACTACTTTAAATATTCACTTTCACAGGCTGCGTTGGAGTGCGCTGGAAATTAAACCGTTATTTTTTGTTGCTGCGAGAGATCGAATCCGCGACTCCTAGGTTAAAATCTTAAGTCTTCGGAAGAACTATTCTGTTCTTTTTTAATCTGTTGTTTTTTAATTTTGAAAGTCTACTATACTTTAATTAAATTAATTACCTTTAACTAAATTTTACTCTTCTTCTTCTTCTTCTTCTTCTTCTTCTTCTTCTTCTTCTTCTTCTTCTTCTTCTTCTTCTTCTTCTTCTTCTTATTATTATTATTATTATTATTATTATTATTATTATTATTATTATTATGTTTGAACTGTCACATTCATTTTGTGGCGCGACTTGTTAGAGGCGCAGTATGATACTTAGAATTTGCTATGTCTTCTATTTTTTCTTGTCACAGACGTAGATTTTAGGGGATGTTTTGATTTTAGGGGAGCCAAACTTAGTTGACACAATAAATGGCTCAGATTTACATCTTTTTTAAGTGTGATTACTGAGGTTCCGTTCTGTCACACTTGTCTCCTGTTCGTCTACTGGGTGTCCTTCAATCCCAGTGGGTGGATCGGCAGGGTGTAGGCGTGTGTGAGAGGCCTGCTTAAAAGAAAAAATATTATTATTAGGTATTGTCTTAATGATTGTCTTGATGATTGTCTTTTTACTGTTTAGATCACACGTACTTCTGTGAGGTCTTCAATAGAAACTAAATGCAGTGCTGCTTTTCCCTTCCAAAGTACATCTTTGTTAGCACGTGAAGAGGTCTATCGTGAGTCTGTTTACTCTGATATCACGTCATTTGCTTAATTTTTCCCCCTAGAATATTGCTCATTGTCTGGTTTTTAAGTGTCGTCGAGCATGACTGCTACAGGGCGTTCTTTTTCTGGAGGGGGTCTTTCTGACACTTTTCTTTCATACAACTTCATTTAAAAAGCCTTTTTCAAATAGGCCTTATAACTAAAGACTCCATTTAGTTGACATATTATGAAATATTTACTGCGATTAATTAATTATGAGTGATTAATTAATCTTAATAAAATTTTGATTGATGATTAATTGATGTGTGGTGAACTTGACCACAGTTTAATGATACTATATCTACTCTTCCCCCGCGTATGGCGCGATTGTTATTAGTGATAATTATGCTAATTTGATGCATAAATTAATTAATTTAATTAATTATCAAAATTGATGATTTATTGACAAAATTCGATTGAGACTCTGTGTAATTATAGACACGTTATATCACTTTTGGTGTGTCATTCAATATGGCGATTACTTATTATTAATTATGCTAATTTGTCAATTATTATAGATCACATCTGTAAAAGGTAATCCTCACGTATTTAGTATTGACAATGAAGTTAACAAGACATAGCTTGGCGTTATAATATTCGTGTGATCATAATCATCATAGGGCAATAGTAATAATGAACGCTTAAGCACATCTGGATTCGAATAGCAACTTATCGTTTATTAAACAATTCATAAATTACATTTATAACTAACATTTCGTCGTTCCTGAAATAAAATCACAAATACAACATATATAACATATAATGGCAATATCATTACTAGCCTACAACTGCAAACATATAATGAATTAAGTATTACATTCAACAAATTTTATATCTATAATGCGTTCATAGTTCCAGATGGCAATATTTATGCATTACTTTTAATTTAAGGTTCATAATTATCTCGAAATTAACGTTCGTAATTATCTCAAAGAGTGGGGTCTTTGTGAGAAACAGGTTCAGTAGTAGTGATTATCAATAATAAATATTTTACGTTACTTGGAGAATGTTATCCATTAGAATTGGGCTGCAACGTCCCGTGATCCCCTGTGTCCAGCGTTGTCGGCGTAACTTCGCATGTTGCTTGTAGATGATATCCACTTTCACAATACGCTACTAAATTTTCGTGTAGGCGTACCGCTGGCTTGACTAACGTGAATGTTCGTGTAAATATTAAGTATCGATTTTCTATGTGATGATCATACGTGTCTGGTTATTTGTCTGGGTAAGATCATCTTTACTATGATAAATATGTGCTTCGTACCACAATGTGAATTGACTACAAGTGTCCTATGCGGTAGTTCGTAAACATTATTGTTAGAGTTATACTATGTATTTACGAGTAAATGTTTATATTAGTGAACTCGAATTATATTTATGAGTGACTTGAAATGTTTGTCGAGTGTTACATCACTATAATCGCTGATTGTCGCGCACTGATTTTAAACGTCACTTGTTCTGTTATTATTTATCATTGTTAATAACACTGATCAAAGTTCTAAGTTAAATTAAAATAGTCTGAATATCACATTTATGTAACTGTACACTTTTGAAATCAATGAGCAAAATTCCAAGTTCAGAAAATATAATTAGACTGAATCCGCACGTTGAAAATAATTAAGTAAAATTTTAAGTTTGACTGCTCGATTCAGAGCGTCCGCGTGGCAAGTAGGTAGTTTTATTAACTTCACCCCTACCAGATTTCCTCGTCAGATTCCTTCCACAACTTCGTCTTCTTCATCATTGGCCAGACCACTCGATTTCTTTGAACAATCCACCCAGCTTCTAGATTTCTCCTTGTGACTTTCTTCTGATTTGCCTCCATCTTTCGTTTCCATGGGAACTCTCCCCTAGACTCGAGTCCTAGCTGAATTCTGTCTTCTGATAGGTCGTCTAACATCCCCGATATTCTTGCCAGTGTCGTTACCCTGTGTTCTAAGAAAAGTGGTAATTCCTCGCCTGTCGATCATCTTCTTTGTTCGACTCCTGTCCGAGCTTCGCCCCAATGATGGATGTTTTGTCATCCCAAGTTTTCTATGCCGTTGGCGTAACGAATCGTTGCATTGTTTACCTTATATCCCCCTTTTGTACCAATTAATAATTCTTTGACAGGCGTCTCCCAGTAAAGTTTCTCCAGCTCTCTCCTCGTAAATCGTATATGTCTTCTAAATGAGCAGTCCTGCTGTGTTACATCGTCGTCTCCTATTCACCGCGTATGTCCCTTATTGTCCCTGTGAGTTAAACTGTTGTGAACCCTTTTGTGTCCGGGTACGTTTTTGTCATTGCACGTATGGTGTGATGCAACGCGCGTGTCATTCGCCTCGTTTCGTCGTAACTGTATGAATGGAGTAGCGACTGCTTTGTTCTTATGTTATGAAGCAATAACTCCACGTAAACCCTCTTCAACGTTTCAACTTTCAGATCAATTGTCTCAACTGCACTGAGTCGTCGCCTTCTCGCCCTGTTGTGCACCAGTATTGTTTGACTGTCAGTTGATGTTCACCCCTTATTTATTGCTTTACTCGCCAGAAATTAACTGCCTCCGTGTGTCTCTGAAGTTTGAGAAATTTTCAAAAATTTTCTCGCTATATATTCCTACCTAATAAAATTGTAATTGTGTAAAAATGAGCGTGTATGGTCATGCCTACGAGTGTCTGATAAAGTAGAAAAATATTGAGAAAGATAGAAAACATTTGAATAGACAAGCGGACTGGCAGGAAGACTGGCTACTACTGACTAGCGTGGACCGGATTTGGAGAACATTCCACCGACAGTGGAATCACTGCTGTACTTATTACTTGACGTTTGGTTTCGTAGTTCATAAACAACAAATTTTCTTATCTTGTTTGTGGAAGAATCATTCGCTTGTATACACAAACTGTCCTTAGCTTGTGGCTAGCTGTGTGTTCTGGACGCCTTATTACTTCGGAATATTATTGTTGTCTGTTGTCATGTTTGTTCAAGACCGTTTCTAGATAAATTTACATTGCTTTCCATTCGGCCGATAGTACACTGTGTCTGTTCAAGAAGGAATATATATACGATTGCGGCGTTTAACGATTTAGTTATTGTTGTTCAGTGTCACATAGTGGAAACGTACGCTGTTCCAACACTGATCATAGCTATGGAGAACATCCGTACGGAATTCGAAAAGCAGGTAAGTCCTGCCGCTACTTAATTTTTAGTTCGGCTAAATTCTTCATTTATTGTCGCCCACTTGAGCTTCCAGTTTGTCTTCGACGTGTAACAACCATACGACTGCGACTTGCCCGAGTGAATCAATTTTCAAAATAAACTTTGACTACTTTAATGTTCTATCCTACGGCAATGGATTGTTTTAATTTTATTTTATAGTGGTTACTGTCATAGCTTTTAATTTGTAAAATTCGTGACAAAATGGGTAGTAATATGCGTAAAAATTTAATTAAATGCTGTCTCTATCGCATGTTTTAGAGGTCAGCATACGTACTGATAATTAACGTTCTATATTCTTTACGCGTATGGAGTGTTGAATACAGAGACACGTGTTAACCACGTTCGTTCAATAAATTCTTATATGTTATAACGTTAGCATCTAAAGTTTAAATGAATCGAAAATTTTACATCGGGTATTCAAGCAGACCAGTTAACTTTTAATTATCCAAGTAAAAAAAAACCTAAAATAAAATTTTAATTTAATTTAATTTTATTTATATTTTGATTCGATAATCTCATTTAATCAGTCTTCTAAATCAGTAATTAAATATTTACTGTCACACATCTTAGTAAACGAACTAAAGTATTAAATATCAATATGACACAATTATATAATAGCACTTAAATTTTGACTTAAATCATAAACCGTTTATTTTGAAATGGTTCACCAACCAATATACTTCTATATTCTACTTCTATATTCTAACCGAACACATCACACGAAGCGGCTTAGTTGTTATGTCATGTTTATTTTTATTTTTTTATTACAGTCTGTAATTTCATAAAGATTCTAATTTTACAAATCAGTAACATTCAGCAATCCTTGCTTTTGCATCACTTTGTTAAACTTGTAGGATTATTCAGTAAGTACGTGCGCATACGTTCCAGATCCAAGAATAACCTTTTTAAAATGTAAAGCGCGTTTCTAGTGCGGATAATTTTTGTGTTTCTTTATTCCAGTACAGGCTCACTTACATTACATTTTTAACAAACCTAATTGTTATAAACACGAATGTTTAATAGTGTGTTATTAAACATTAATTGAAAAATTTGCCACAAATTTACATGCCTGTCAAAGTATCTTAGTTTATCTGTGATGGTTAGCAATTAATATTAATGGATCACGAAAATAACACCAAACGAAAAACTCTTACAGTACTGCGCTGGTCAACGCACTCTCACAGCGGCCAGCCATATGTTAAAGTATTCCAAACAATACTGAAACGTCATGCACTACATAAAATTTATGAAAAACATAACTTATTAATTTATGGAAAATGAACAAAGTTTATTTAAACCTTACTACAACTAATCGTGACGATACACCATGTCACAACTTGGTGGAAATCGATGAAAGCTACGGTGTGTCTACGATATATAGGTATGGGTTTATAAACGACATGTAAATTAATATATACTTCTAGTCTAGTGTTTTAAATATCTTTAGTACATACTTAGTTAACACTAATATGTATAATATAAAACATACACATATACTACTACTACTATTACTATAGTTGCCAGTGGGACTGGAGCATTCAATCTGTCTTGCAACCAAGCTTCCAAGTTTCCATCTTCTTTCGTCTTGCCAATCATCCCCTCCTGGCATTGCTTCCCTCATTCCATCATACCAGAAGAATATTGGCGTCTACTTCCCCTGCTCAGTCGGTCTCCAGTGCCAACACACGCGCGCACGCGCGCACACACACAATATTTTTTTCGTTATGAATGTATATATTTACATAGTTGCAAAAATAAAATGAACGGCCTCTTTTCCTTTGTTAAATGTTCCACACTGATAGAACTCAATTCGACATCACGTCTTTCACAGAGTTTGCGGGTTTTAGTGTTTTGTGTTTTGTTTAAAGATGTTTAACAAAGCGCGATAATACAAAACAACAAACTGTACTATGCGAATTTACAGTCAAATATAAGCATAAGTCATTAACTAACAAATTAAGGTGGTCTGGCTATAACACTGTTACAATGCATTCCAGTGAAAAATCTTTAAGTAAACAATATTACTAGAAAAAAATAAATGCTATTAGTAAGAATAGGAGTAATAATCACCACATATATGCCTGTAGATACGGACATTTTAATTATAGTTGTGTGAGTTGTAATTATCTAACATTTAAAACTAATATATTTCTCCTAACTTACTATTATCAATTTGTTTGTAGGTTAATAAAATTGTAAAATTGTTTCTTAGTTATACATATGGAGTATGGTGGACAAAACCATTGTGATGAATTACAAAATTTATAACATTCTTATAACGTGTATTTATGTTACAATACGCGATAAATTTTACTTGTGAAATGAAGCTTTTGAATAAGAATGTAATAAATTACTAAATCCACTTATTTATTTATCGGTAATAAGATGATATTCCATTTTGTTGTTACCCTAAAATTATTCATTAATACAGTACTCAGCATAACAGATAAGTTATCTAGACCAACAACCGCCAAATAATATAGCAAGTTAGTGCTACATTACATAACAAATGCACGACTTCTTTGAGGAGGTCATGGACAAGACGGTTTGAACAGGACATGCGTGTGGGCCTGTAGGCAGGCAGTAGTGGCTAATTCACGTGGTTGCTGGTAACGCTAAGTGTACAGTATACAGAGCACGGATTTTTAGAGTTACGAAATACGAAAAATAGTAAGCTACACGATTAAACATTTTCCATAGAGGTGAAAACTGATTCGAGATGCGAGGGTGTAAGTTAAATATGCGAGTCTGTTTGGTTAGTGCGTGCGAATGTGAAACATATGACTCATATTACAATAATTGCGTTCTCACGAAGATTGATTACAAGCCTGTCTTACGCTCTGACGTGTGATCTGGCTCGTAAACTTTCGTGATTTTAGTTAATAACGAGACTGTTTTTCGGTTTATCACACGTTGTTTTATTTTTTACTGAAACCAAACGTTTTGCCTTTACCACGTCTGATGAGGCGTCTGATCGTTTGAAGATGTCTCATCACACTATGGACGAAATGTTTGGTTACAAGAGAAATAAAAACAACGCGTGTTAATCCGGAAAACAGTGTTGTTACGACTTGATGATGAAACGCGCGCGCGCGCGCGCGCATGTGTGACAATGAAAATTCAGTGAACTGTCTTGCTTCTCGGTAGCTGACACCCAACACCAGATTCCAGTAAACGGCTGATCCACAGAGGTTTAGGTCAACTTTGTTAGACGTACGACGTAGAAATACGCTCTCACGCTTACTGTACGATCGTTAATCGTCTAATAGTTTCATGGATTAAACTTAAACAGCCTTTATGCTATAAACATTTACAAACTAATTTTATTCTACGCTAAACAGCTAATCGTATTTATTTATTACGATATATTGATAGTATAGTCCTTTTTGTACCGTTTAAATGGGTCAGTAGGTACAGGACAGCCAGCATTAGACGTGCGATATATAAAGAAGCCAGTGTGGTCAGATTGAAAACAAAGTAAAAAATGCCATGAAAACATAACTAAGTTAATTTTTCTAAGAAATTTTTTAAGTAATATCCATCGCCTTTTTAACAGTGACATTTATTTAATTAATTAATCACAAAAATCGACCTCTTCCTCTAATTTCCCCAAAATCGTGTTATAGTCTCGCAGGCCTATTTAATTAAAATCGTGGATTTGCAGCAGGCTGCATGTCCGGCATGCATATTTACTGCAGTACACTGTAGTATCTTATGTACACTTTAGTACCGAGGCAGCAAACTAGATAATAACGGCGACGTGACCTAGGAGATAAGAAATAGAATTCTGAAGGGTAGCAGGGCATTCTATTCGCTCAGATCCTGTATAGGATCAAAGTCAGTTAAACGCAAAGAAATTCATGAATGCATAATAAGACATGTAGTCACATAATCGTGCAAACCTTCGACGCTTAAAAATAAAACTGAAGAGATGGAGGGTATATGTGAGCGCCGAGTACTGACCCAGTTAGAGGTAATTATGCATAGCGCATCGGGTTCGGTCACGAAGTGCGACAACTGTACAAAGAATCTAACTACAACGTCTAAGGTTGCCGGGGCACCTAGAGCGAGTGAGTGGCATTCGAATACACAAGTAAACAATAAAGGAATAGATTTTGGGCTCCAGACGATGGGGGAAGACCGAGAACCCGCTGACAGGACGAGACGCTGAGACACTTCTGGAAGTAAGAAACCGCCTTAAGGAATCGAGGACGTTCGAGGCAAAGTTTAAAGGAAGTCAAGGCCGAGTGAGAACTGTATAGTCACAGGAAGAAGGTATATTTGATTTATTATTATTATCAGCGGGGGTCATTCGGTCTATGCCGCATCCCGCATTTCGATCGCCATTTCTCCCTATCCTTCCAGTCATCGTCTTCAATAGCTCGATCTCTCGTGCTTTTCCTAATTCCTGTTCTCCATTGTCTTGTCAGTCTTTCTTTTGTTCTCCTGTTTTGTGGTGTGTAAGTTAATGCTTTCTTTGGCCATCGCTTCTCCTCCATCCTCATTACGTGACCATACTATAGCAACTGTCTGGATTCTGTTCTTTCTGTTGTTGTAAATATGCACCCTGTTTTCCTTCTTATATCTTCGTTTCTAACATGTTGCATTCTAGAAATATTACACGCTCTTCTTGAGAAGTCATTTCCACAGTTTCTATCATCTTTTTCTCTTTATCTGAAAGTTGTCAGCATTCGCAGCCATAAGTTAAAATGGGCTCCACAATAGTTGTGTAGATTGTCAGTTTAGTTTGAAGAGGTATATTTGATACACTTCTTAATTTTGAAGCATATAAGGATAGTGGTAACATCGTTGTCTTCTTAATAATTGAAAGATTTTAACAGATTATTTTGATAAAATTTTCTCAATACCCTTTCTTTTTTTACATCCTTTTGCATTGCACACGCCTAAACTGTGGAATGCGTGTTATTATTTTAATATTTTCATTCGGTCTTGCAAAATGCCAAGGAAACAGTGAACTAAATAACATTTGGCGTTTGAAATATCAAAGAGAGCGTGTTGAGAGTTCAGAATTATGCAGATGAGTATTGTACATTCTTTAATATTATTAAAACCACAACTTGTTGTTATGTTTTGCGGCTAGAATTATTTTCTTATACCGCTTAGAAAAGCATATTTGTTGTAATTACTGTGATGTTGTGTGTTGTTATAATGAGTTAGTTCGTGATTAGATATCCTTGAACTATCACATATTCTGATTGTGTCGCAGCCTTCTTAATCCATTTACCTCATAGGTGGACAAGTATATACGAGATCTTTTGTATGTTGAAGTCTGTTAATCTGAAATACTGTACACCCGCACAAGTACAGCTGAATACTTGTGTAGAAAAAATATAAAAGTCAAATTCTATTGTTTTCGAGTACAGTATTTAATTTGAATTAAATTAAGATATTTTGATTTTATAAAATAAAAAAAAAATTATAAAACCGTCTTGGTTTGTTACACACCTACGTTTGACAGTACTGCAGGACAAGCCGTCGCACGTTCATAATAATCGATATATGACGTTCTTTCCCTCGCTGTTTACAAAACACCGATGTCTCTGTGAACCGATCAAAGTAAAATAACAGTGTTAACTTCAATACACCGCTGCGGACGAAAACACTGCGTTAGTATTTCTTACATTTCTCATTCAGTCAAGTCATAATTATTTAAACACAATCAAAAACCCGAATACGAAAAAAACGTCTTATTTAAAACTCTCAGTATACTATGTAGTATACTGTACTACGAGAAAAGACAAAATTAAATGAAGAATAGCAATTTAATAACTGCTTAACATTATAGTCACACGAGTAGGCTATCTTATAAGGCTTATACAGACACCACGCTCAGCTTTTATTGCTCCTCTCAAATAACAAACAGAAAAAACAAACAATTCTGTTGTCATGGTAACCGTACACTTATTTTTAAAGAAACGATTGAACATAAGACCTAAACATAATGCCGCCTGAATTTTGTCTATCATACTTTAATAGTGATTTTTCTATACGGTCTTTGTTCTTATCGTATTTTTATGCCGCTCTTTGTTAATTAAAAAAAGGAATTTTAATGCCAAGTTAATACTTCTATTCGATTAAATACCAGTAATACTTACATAACTATTATAAATCGCTTAAAACTCTACCTTTGCGCGCTTAAGTAGTCACGGTTTTGCGAGGGGGGAAGAGCGTGTACGTGATCGAGACGACACTGTGTTTGGGTTTTATTTTTATTTTATTATTTATTTATTTAAATATGCTTTATTTATTTATTTCTACATTGACTCTTGAAGAGATGAAAACGTAAGTAAACATATTATGTGCACATCACGGAGGAATCGTTACCCGACATTTAATGACCTATTCGTTTATTTATAACTTATTTAACTTAGTTATTGCATTATGATTATACTTTTGTTATTTTATTATTCAAAAACATTAACAACTTTTCTCGTCCACGCAATACAAAATTTGAATTATGAAAGTCGTTTTATGGCCGATTACTGAAAGGCACCAATAGCCCGGAGGGCGTTTTTTTTGTTTCGTGGTCGCCATTTTCATTTTTTAAGATTATCACCTGCCCATTGTCACTACGAAGACTGATACAAATCTAAGGACACTTCATTCTTCTGAATCGGCCCAGGCGTTTTGACTCTTAAGTGTAACAAACATGCACACGCGAACGCGTAAAACAATACCTTCATTTTGGCTTGTGTGTGTGTGTGTGTGTGTGTGTGTGTGTGTGTGTGTGTGTGTGTGTGTGTGTGTGTGTGTGTGTGTGTGTGTGTGTGTGTGTGTGTGTGTGTGTGTGTGTGTGTGTGTGTGTGTGTGTGTGTGTGTGTGTGTGTGTGTGTGTGTGTGTGTGTGTGTGTGTGTGTGTGTGTGTGTGTGTGTGTGTGGTAAGGTGCATTATCAATAGAAACACTCTTTTTGCTTTGACAAAAAACGTCATGTCAGTACTTATTATTAGGGTCTTCTGGGAACATTCATGGTGCCTCCCCTTATGTTCACTATACAATTTTCATACTTACGTTTTTTAGTATATTCGAATAATTTATATAACAACATGAACATATCTGAATCTATACGTCCAGGCAAGGTCGGGTAAAGGAAGATGCCCCAGCTTAGTGCTGAGCCAGTGAAACATTTGTCCTTGTACTTGCAATGAAGTCAGCATTCTGGAATCGCTGACCTGAAAAGGAAACTATTTCGGAACTTGAAGAGGTGATTATGTTATATTTCGCGTACGTTTACGAACTTCCTTTATGTGCACCATAACGTCCTTTAGAATACGTGTAGCATATATTAATTATCTTCTGCTACTCACCGGCTCAATTCAAGATTGCAAAGTTACTCGAAAATAAATATTGGTGGGGTTAATCAATGTACTGAAAAGACAGCTTTTACGTAAATAAGGTAAGTTTACGTGTTTAAGTAAAGTAAGTTCGTTATATACAAACCTTTAAACAGTTTCAATATAAATTTGTAATAATTATTCAGTAAGTTTTCAATGTTTATATTTGTATATATTTCTTTTTTACAAACCCACTATTTCATGTTACCCAACCGTTTCATATTACCCTTCAAAGTCTAACATTTTTTGGTAGTAATTTTTTTTTTTTTAATAAAATTGTACAAACCTCTGTTTTTGAATATATAGTGCTACACGATTAAATTTTGCATATTTGTGAGTTTCAGATTAATAACAATTTTAAAAAATACATTACAATTTGAAACAAAAGTGGTATTTCATGATACTCGATGTTCTCTGTCTCTCCTCTGGCACTAGGGTCCCTGTAGAATCCTGGCCCGCTCAATGATTCTCCTACATTCTTCTCTGTCCAGAGCCTTACTCCTCCAACCTGCCACTCGCATCTCCCTCAAATCCTCGTCCACGTCTTCACACCATCTCCTCCTCGGACGTCCTCTCCTCCCTTACTCCCTCTGGCTTCCTTTCCAATGCCATTTTTGGGGCTAGATCACTTTTCATTCTCACCACGTGCCTCAACCATCTCAACATTTGCACCTTCACTGCCGCAACTATGTCCGCTTCTCCATACAGGTCTCTTAGCTCACGATTCTTTCTTATTCTCCATATCTCTCCGTCCCACACTGATCCATAAATAATACCCGATGTACTATATTAAAACCATAAAAGACCACAAATAAAAATGAACAAACAAATTAACAATGAAAATAAAGTTAGAGTAAAAGGTTTTAAAATATTGATACCAACAGCGAAAATTTTGAATATCTACGACATTAAATGTATTGTTATCATACGACACCAAAAGTATCAAAGGCTACAAATTATCGTTGTCAAACAAATCTGAAGAGCGTATTATTTCAGATCAAACTATTTCCTGACGTTTACAATAATTGTATGACATTCAGTTACTGGCTCGCATTTCTCTATCAAAAGTGGTTTTAACTAAAGTGATCGTCAACATCCAGTTAGAAAAAATGAAGAACTGAGAAGAAAACATGATCAATAATATACAAAAAAACAACTTTCTTAGAGATATTAAATTATTAAGTGTATGTTTTAATTACTACTTGAGATAAGACATTGTTGTTATATGTTTTTGCTGGCATTTGTTTGTTTATTTTCGTATGTTTATGTGCCTAAATGTAGATCAAAAATTATTTTTGGTAGTACTCCTGTACCAGTGCTATTGTAGGGACAACATTTGATAATTCTTTTATTCCAATTATGTGACTGAGAGACCAGAAGCAGCCACGCGCCCTTAACACTGTACAGTGGGAATCATACCGCTTGCACGTGAGTATCGAGAGCAGACTGGAGCAGCACGCGATCGCCTGTAGTGGCGCTGCTCCCGTTATCGGTGCATTTGCAAAATGCGTGAAGCAATCTTTCTTATGGTGTTAGAATTGAAGAAAAGAAAAACACGTTTTCGTATCGTGCCTGTTACAATAACTCTACCTTTTGTAGTAAATAAATTGTTGCTCTAATAGACTTCTCTTCAGTTTTTATGAATGGGAAATTAATTATCGACATCCATAAAAAGCGCGCGCTAGTGTACACGTACACACACACACACACACACACACACACACACACACACACACACACACACACACACACACACACACACATCTTAAATAATTAATTATTAACTCGTATTTTTACAAATTTAAGTGCATTTCTGTGCATTTTCTACACATATCGTGAGGTCAAACACATTCACATATAACTGAGACAATAATTCAATACGGTCGGAATTTTCTTTCTCAACTGCTGAATTTTCCAATTCACAGAATGGCTAGACTGTATGAATTCATATACTTTTCTTACTTATATTTTTACTCCTTGTATAATTTGTGAATGTGGTGTGTGTGTGTGAGAGAGAGAGAGAGAGGGAGAGAGTGTGTGTATATGTGTATTTGCTTATTTACTCACATTATTGGTACAATATTGACTAGCTATTTTACTATTTGTTTACCGCTTATGTTAGTTTCAATCTCACCACACTTGTACAAAGCATAATTTAAACAGTATTGCCTTTTACTTCGTACGCTGCACAAAATTAATTGATATACACGCGGGCTCAACATCTTTCTCATCGTCAGTACCAGCGTTATTATCGAGTCGGTAGGAGGCATTTATGTAACAGATTCATTGCCCGTTTTCAGTAACATTTTCCTCATTACCGACAAACAAAGCGCTGGTAGCCGATAAATGAGTGAAACAACTGTCATCACTTGACCTTGAATTAAACTTTCTAAATATTGTAAACAGTCGACTGCCCTACAAGAGGTGACCATTTCGTTTGTTGTTTTCTTTCTTAACGTTATTTTTCACAATGTCTCGCTACCGCTGTAGCCTCTCCATAAACTACTTTATACTGATATTAGTAGGTTAGTTACTTTGAGATTCTTCTATCTGAAATGAGTCTTTCTGCAGGAACATGCTCACACTCGAATAAGATACCCAAATAACTTTATATATCCATTACATCATTATGGTTATGGTCATTATATCCTAATGCTAAAATACAGTATGCAACTTACTGGCAATTTATTTTAATCTCATAAAGTTTTGTTTTTAACTTTTATGCATTTATTAGTTATTTAACAAAGTTATTGTACTTATGGGGGGAAAAATGGTGTAAATAAAGTCAATAAAAATCAACAAAAAATTCCAATTGATTCCAATTTTCCAAAATTTGTTTTTAGGCAAAGATTTTTCTGTTTTACGTCGGCTATCATGAAACTTATGGGAGATACAGTTCTGCGACCTGTTTTATTCGATTTTTCAGGTCAAAAACCATAAGAAACAGCAGAATTCGCCCCTTCCCAGAATTTCAGAAAGTCTTCATTTACCCGGGGGAACCGAAACCTGGGCGAAATCTTTCGCTAGCTGTAACTCGCTAACGAAGCATATCCGGGCCTATGTTTATATGAACTTTTTTTCTTATTTTTCGATGTAGATTTATTTCCCGAAGTATTTCCGTTTCTTCGTGAATCACCCTGTATATTGTAAGAACTCTTTAGATCCACTTCATGTGCACAGGATGGTTCACATTCTTCACTCCTTATTTATGTTTCTAAACATAGGTGTGTGTTGTTGCTCTTCGTCTAATTTCTTTTCATTTCTTCCGATCGTGAAGTTTTTCATCTCTATGCCTTTGTTCTCGTCCTCATTACGTCCACCGTAACTTGGTCGTTTCATCTTAACCCTTTCGTCTTCCTCACCTCCGGAATCCGTCATTCCCAAATACTGTACAGTTTTCTCCAGAACATTTGCAAGTCTGTAGGTATGGTAGAAAGTCCTTACTCGAATTATGCATTTTTTTCCGTACTCAGTTTTGCAGTATTTTTTTTCACTTAGCATCTCGTAGGCCTATTGTGCGCAGAGAGCATACGTAGATTTTACCTGTAATTCACAATTAGGGATGTTCTGAATAGGCCTATAGGGTTTCCTCAAGATATGTTAAAAGTACATTCTTTTATCATCATCATCAACAACAACATCATCATCATTATCATCATCATTACTTTCCCTGTTGCGTCCTCTAGCTGCTGTCCAGTTCACACTACACTACGCCAGGGGTAATCATTCTCTGTTTAACCATATACTCTGACGAATTACATGTGGAGATGGGAGTTGTGTGTGTTTGCATGCAGATGTCGGGTTGTACTTACACAGGTCCGCTTATCTCAATCAAACTATCGTATTGCCCAGCTGTTAGTAGACGGTGTTGGTTTTGATCTTGTGCTGAGTCTTTCCCACAGCACAGCACGTAGAATTTCTTGCTGTAAATAAATCACTTCATTATTTACTTAATAAAAGCAGCCTTTGCCCTTTCACGGACAGGTGCAAATCAACAAATTCCTTCACGCAGTTGCAGAACATTGTTCCCGTTAATCAATTAACGTAAACTCAGACGACCAGAGTTGTCAGTACTACTAAAATTATTATCCGGGCTGTTAAAATTTAGATTCTAAACTTATTTCTACGCGGGCAATTAGGCCTACGTACCGTGTTGTGGCACGGCCGAAATGTCTGGGTATTTCCATGATGGACCTAATGGACCACGGCCTAACATTATCTGCACGCCCAGACAATTATTTTAATAGTATTGTTACCGTTATTATTATAACAAATGTCATAATTAAATCCCTGCCGTCAGCTAGGAAACACTGTTACCTTACGTATCTTATTACTGCCTCCTTCACGGTTTCAACATTTATATTTTAATTCATCGTTGTCTTCAAGGAATTTCGTTGTCTTACAATCGTTTATACTGTAAGAATTCCATGGAAACATTTCTACGGTTACAAAAAGGGATTCCTCTTTTCATTAAAGGGATAGAGTTAAAATCCAAGAAAATGCTATCTGATCTTTGACTGGGATTTAACAGAATTTCGTGAACAAAGTGACGTGCAAATACAAACACGTGTCGCGGCCATCATTTGTAATCTGTTTACACAACTTGATAGTTCGATACTGCGTCCTGAACTTTGTCCGCTGTAGGGGTCAGTCTTATATGTTCCTAAGTAACTAACTCTTCAGTCCGCCACTATTGATAACCCCTAAAACTTGTTGATAACTCGTAGTAAAGTTTAAAGTGTGAAGGCTTTTCCGGTATACATTTGATGCAACTAGCGGTTCTGTGATTTTTCTCCTGTCAGTTCTAGAAATTTCCACACCGCGAAGTCTGACGAAAACAGCAGCTTCCTGTAAAAGACAAACAAAAACTGAATTATCAACAAAAGCAACCATTCATTTGTTTACTACATCCTATTTAAAATAATCAAAACTATGTCTTAAACATATTTGTATTCAAATTTACTGACATTATTCTTGTTCAATATGAATGTTAATAATAAATAATTTTTATACAAGAATATATTTTTATATCTATTTGTATTTTATTACAGTGTTTCGACAGTTTTTTATACTGTCATTTTCAGATTTATAAAACATAAATCTATATATATTCGTAGACATAAATATATATAACTTTATTTAATTACATGTATTTATATTGTATAAATCTGAAGATGTCATTATATAAACACTATAGAAACACTTTAATTAAATACAAATAAATAAATATAAATATAAAATATATGCACTAAAAATAAAATATATTATTTATTATTAGTAATGTATTTAATATTTTTTAACAGTATTCAATAAATAATATATAAAAATAAATGCTTAAATAAATATTAATTACATAGTTAATATAAACAGTTGGGCTATATATTTTGGTAACTTATTTAATTCATTGTGAAATAATTTATTTAAATAAATAAATATATATTATTTAAATATTAACTAAATATAATTAATTCACTACCGACTCGGAATACAAAGTTTTTATGGGTAAAAACGTAAAGGTTTTACGTTTTTACCCATAAAAACTTTGTGTTCCGAGTCGGTAGTGAATTAATTATATTTATTTTATTGTTATATTGGAGTGTTAGTGGTCTCAAATATTTCTACTAGTAATTTTGTACAAACAACTATGTTGTATTTGGTATTGACGAGCGCTTTCGGCAGTCAAGCCATCTTCAGGTCATTTACCAACCTACCTAACAAATTTTGTTTTTTCCATATGTTAAACACACCATTTTATTAAAATATCATAAGTTCTCAGGATCACACTTCACTATGAGAGCTTCTACACATACAGTTAAAATAATTAAAATACATTCAAACACACTACCACCATCACTACCGATTATGTCAGAAACAGAAATTGTTATTTTTTTAACAATTGCATTACATAATTTGGTATATATTAACGATACTACGATGAAAATTGTAAACATTCTCCAAAACAAACGCCTAGACAAAAAACAGACTGTCGTATATAACATTTCTCTACTCTGAGATATTAAATCAAACAGGGTTTAGGCCTAATTATCAATAGGTTAACAGCGACATGTTATAAAACTGATATGTACCTGTGCTCACGCGCGCGTGAGAGCGTGACAGATACATTCGTGTTGTCTAGCATTGCTGAGCCTTGCTTGTAGTCTACATGCATACGTTTTGTCTTCCGAAACAAAGACGTCTTCAGGATGACAGACTGGCTTTAGTTGAAATGACAGTCGTTGTCCAACCTGTATCTATACAGCTTTTGACAAATTTTGTTCAAGATTGCCGTGTAGATAAACCTGATCCAGGAATATTATGATTGAAATTTTATTCATATTTAATTCCATTAATTTCAAATACATGTATGTATGCTATCACATTTTTTATGCTCTAAATCATCTGAAGCTTTCGAAACACGACATCCGTTTCCGTATCCGTCTACATACCATTTGTTTTGTACATTTTTCATACCGTTACCGTTTCTATGTTAATATTGTCCTTGCTTTTATTCACGCATCTATTTCTGTTTTTCTTAATCGTCAAGAGTCGACACATTTGTTTGAAAATTACCAAAATGCACGCGAATTAACAGAATGAAATATTCGTTCTCCGTATATCAAACGTTCGCCTCTTATATCTTAGCAAACGTCTCACATGCACGCATACCAGATATAACCTACAGAATGAAAGTGTTCACATCTGTAAACGGAACTAAGCATAGGTATATTACGTAGGCTATCACGACTGGAGTCATTGATAAATAAATTTATATCCGGACTGTTTGGCCGTGGTCGACTGCATTGTTCCGTAATTTTTTTAACGTTTCGGACTCCCACCGGAGGCCTTCTTCAGTAGAGAAATGTTTAAAGTGTTCGACAAAACATTGCTTTTAGCTCGGTCAGGGATACGTTCGGCTCTTCACCATTTTGTCGAACACTTTAAACATTTTTCTACTGAAGAAGGCCTCCGGAGGATGTCCGAAACGTTTAGACAATGACGGAACAAAGCAAACGACCACGGCCAAACAGCCACGATATAAATTCTATTATCTAAGCACAGTATTTCAAAACCTTATTTTGTGACGACGAATGAAATTATTTTTCAGTTCAGGTAGCACAGTGACTGAAATTATTTTAAAGCCTTCGTTATTAATTAACTGACATGTAAATACAACAAATTATAGCACAGAATAAGTACAGTACATTAGTGCTTACGTTATCGTATATAAACAACCTTTAAAAATTAGGAACGGGTTTTTATATTGCAACAATCTACACAAATAATTTCAATATGAATGTAAATATTCTATCAATATAATATAATGCTGCGTAGGAAATATTTGGTAACATATCTTAGAGCTGATTTCGTACATTTGAGAAACTACATAAATTAAAGTTAAATTTATATATGGTGAGATTTATTAATGACTTCAGTCATAAAAGAAGTAGCCTAAGGGCGTCAGGCTGAAAACCCATCGCAATGTCCTCATCATGGAGCTTCTATTTAGTGCGTAGACTGAAACGTTTCAAATCTAACGATTTAGACAATAGATTTCATTTCGATATGATAGACTAAAACAAACAAGTCTGATCCGTAAAGTAGGTAAGTAGATAATACATTTTTGCAGTGGAGCTGGTTGACTAAAAGCACTCCTGAATTCGTACACTATTATCCGTGCTGGGTATATTTTAATAACAACTACATGCATTAAAAAAAGTTTATACATATAAAAAATACGTAGAGTAAACCAATTAGTTAATTCGAGTAGAATTTATTTCTTATTGGTAAATATTAAAATATAAAAGCCGGACGTATGATATTAAACGCATTCCATTTGAATCTACGTTCTATAGAAAAAGCCCCTATATTGATAATGGTACCGTGCAATTTCTCTTTTTGTTCTGAATGGAAATATGATTCTAAGGATATTCCAATGTCAACATTACAACCAGGAATGAAAAACACAATATACGAAAGTATCAAGATCGATACCGGTACTTTCTAATGAGCTGAAATTTCGAAAAATGTCAAGAATTTGTTATTGTTAAATGCCCTTGAAAAATTAAACGCATCGTGTTGTTAAAACTAAAGTTATTGCGTAAATAACATCCGTAATAACACAGCAAAGGTCTAAATATATCATAACGCGGTCTAGCCACATGTAGTTATGAACGCTGAATATGAACGTAAACAGTTCAATAAAACCACCGTTCATCTCCAAATCAATAATGTCAGTTTTCTTAAAGTCAAGTTACGTAACTGACAAAAAAATTGTCGTAAAAAAAAGATAACTTCGGAATGTATAACTGATGGCTGAAGTTTTGACGTAGAGTCAAAACAAAATAAAACCATGAGTTTACATTAATTTACGAGTCTTTTGTGTAAATGTATTAAACACAAATCGTAAAACCAACGGCATCCGGATCTCGGGAGAGAACGAACTCTGGACGACCGGCGTGTTTTTGCTGCTTAACCTTCGACGTATTAGCGTGACAGAAACGTCGTCACGTGTCCATAGTCTGTGTCAAATCGCTCAAATTATGCAAACAGAATGTAATTCCCGGCCGGCTTTGCTGATTTCACGGTTACTTGAACGCTACGTCGCGTCGTTTATGAACCTTTATTAACCAGAAGATTTGCACGTCTGTGTACAACTACTATTGCGTTTCCGTCAATTATTAATCTAAAATATTTACTCCCGAACCATAAGTACTATTGTGTGTTATGATTTCTTTATTATTTTCAACGTTCTTGATACTGTCATTTTTCTTTTATCTAGTAAAACTATTATTGATATATAAAGTCACCTATTTTGGTAACAACCCAGTATCTTCGTCTTCTATTAAATACTGAAGTGTAACCACAACTTTTTTTTTCAAACCCTTTGCTCTGACCACATTTTAATTGTTTTACATTTGAATTATTTGAATCGCAGAATTTATTTATTTCGACCAATCTAGCTTCTCGTTCATCTTCATTTCAAGTGTTAGCTAAGTATTATGATCCAGACCCTGCCATTAACTATATGGCGATCAAAAATTTTCAAATTTATAAATTTTCTGATCGAGCAGCGCATTCTCACACAGTCAGGTCACCAACCCAAACCAGAGCAATAAATAAAGGCAATTAAGAACACGTCAACCCGACGCCAGCTACGAGACAATAAGACGACGTTTGTCTTAACGCAACAAAGGAAATTGGGATCGACTTTGACAGAACAAACTCAACTCAAATTTACGACATCATAACAAACCGAACAAAGAGCAGAGTCCAGTGACACAAGTACGCAGAAATTGTAACGAGGGGACGCTGTAGGGTTAAGCCAACACGTGTGAACATAAGAAAAGGGATACTGGATACTCACTGACAAAGGATTTAGAAAGTCTCGACAGTACAGAGACAATACAGCGAATACCCAGTGAATACATACGACCATGTCGCACAGCATGAAAACAACGCCAGAGTGACAACTTATATTTACGACGAGAAATCGTGGAGGCAACTCAGAGTGACAGCGAGCGAGAAGTTATTAATTGGTAGAAAAAACGGGGTGGAAGTTGAAAAATGAACAGGACGCAACGGATTCGTAGCGAGGGTGTAACAACAAACTTTGGGAAACTCACGAAACAAAGGTTTGACAGAAAGGCGAACAATTACTTTATATTCTTAGAAAGAGTGCGATGTCCTTAGCTGTGTACTTCCGGGAATGTTCAACAGCCAACCAGAGGTTAGCATCTTCCGAAGAAGTAAGTGGAGAGGATTGTTGTCATGGTGACAACCAGGGCAGCAAATCAGAGAGTCGAAAACCAAAGATAATCAAAGTGGAAGGAACATGTGACCCAGGAGAGTGTAAGTCTGGAACCTATCGGGATCAACCGAAGGCGTGGAAGGCAGAAGATTGCATTGTGGTAGAAAACGTTTGTTGAAAACCGTTTGCAGAGTACACGAGGCTCTCAGTCTCATAAAATTTTGTGCTCAGTTTTATTAACTCAGTTCTACACAATTTTACCTCAGTCTTATAAAATTTTATCTCAGTATTGAGCAGTTTATTTACTTAGTTACTTTAACTTTTGAACGTGCGAAGTTATCTAAGTATCGTTATACTTTCGAGTTCAGTACTATAAACTTTAAAATATTATTCATTATTCGACATTATGGAACTCAGAAACTTTTAACAAGAGAAGTTACATCTCAATAATAGAACTTTTGTGTATCAACTTCGGACATTGTGATTCGTATCATAAACTTAACTTGATTCAGACTTAATTATTCTAGTTGTGCAGACTCATGAACGATAAGAGAACTCAATATTCATAAACACAAGTGTATAACATAACGCACATTCACGACCAAGCTAAGTAGAACATGAACAGTTAGATGAAGCATCTTTGTAATAGACATTTTATTTGAACACAACCCACTAATGATGGTTGTATCTACACTACACAGAACTCTATAAACTCTTAGTAAAGACGGGTTACATCAACACCACACCACGTACGCCGCGAGTGAATTCTCATCGCAAGTTTCAAAGTGATAGTGAAAACATCCAATCAACGGAGCGAGCACACATGGAGTCACCAGTAAGCAGGAAATTTCACCGATGGATTATTGGATATTCTAAAATGTCAAGTTAAGTCATCATGATTTTAATGTTATAATAATACTGCTGCTCTGTCTCTTTTCCAAGAACCAACACCTTTGAGAAATTGTATAATCATTTAGTAAAGATAATGTTAAAATATATTATGAATATAAAAGCTACTCATCTGAGACACATAATGAACGTATTAGTTTAGGGTGAATAATATTTGATTTGTCTATGTTTTTGTGTATGTTTATCTATGTCATGTTGTATGTTATGTTTTCAGCCATCAACGAAGACAGATTTATATTGTGATTTATGTTTTATATGTTTCTGAATGTATTTTCAGGTAATGATTCATATATGTGTTTCGGAAGTTAACTTGAGTAATGTGTAATAAATAAGCATTCTATTTGTTATATATATATATATATATTTTTTTTATGCGTTCATTATTGTTCTAAACCTTAACATCAAAAGACATTAACGTCAATTGATTTGTTTGATAAATTTTCTTATATTGCTTTAATACCAACGAAATATAGAGTCTCATTATTTATGCTAATTAGTAATGGATACATTCAGTGATTAGATTGATTGATAATATTTGCATAATCAGATTAACTAGTCACATTTTATAATTTAATTGAATAATTAAATTTTGCATAAATTAGCATAATTATCGTTAAAACTAGGTCCATATAGTCTAGGATATCTCTAGGTTACCCGACAAACACTGAAGACATACTTTACAAGAGGGATAACAGATCGCTCCCTATTTGTCGCTTAATTGTTTTATTATGTGAAGTAATTATCAGGAAAAATACTTCGTTTAATCAGTATTTGCTTCATCTTTACTTTTGTTGTTCAGTCTGCATTTACTGTCTACTTACAGTTCTTTCACCTACGACAGGTACTGACCACGGTATATTTCAAGTCAGGTTTACAATATAGTTATATATAATTTACCTTACTTTCCGTCCAGTGACGTCAAGCGTAATTTGTATTTGGTTACGCGTTTCAGGCCATGTGGCCCATCCTCAGACCATCACTCCAAGAGGAGCTCGTTAAAAAATAAAAAAATCCACATAAAACAAACACATAATAAATAAATACAAAAATATATTAAAACATATAAAGGCGTTCTATTACACGAACACGGTGCACCGCGTGTAGCATGCCTGAACTGCGTCAATGGAACCTGTTATCTATTATTATCTGTAATTGACGTCACTGGACGGAAATTAAGGTAAATTATATATAATTATCATACAGTGACCTGGACCGCTTTAAATATGTTTAAATTACAATATAGTGTTGTCAGATTTATAATATTGATAAAACCAGGCAATAGGATTAATTTATAATCCTTCCTTATGCCAAATTATAATAAGGAATGATTATAATACTGCATCTCTTCAAAGCATTTGAGACCATTATCTCTTATTTCATTGTCATCTTCCGTTACCTTTTACACAAACTAAGTTTCACTCAATTATTTCCGTATATATTATTATAGCCCTGTGTATTCCGATATACTACCTTTATATATTACTGTTATCTGTTAATGCTGTTGTTACATGAAACATTTCCTTATCACTATTGGGTTACCAAGGACACCAACACATACAAGAGTAATATCATCTTCATCACCACCACCTTTATCATCTTCGCTAGATTGTTTACGCATTTGCCTGTTCCTGTTTTCCAGGATATGACGATCTTTTCTTTTCTAGTCCTACGTTCCTTCTTCCATTTACTGTGTATTTAAGGATTTTTTTTGGCAATCTTTCGTTATTCACCCTTTTTGTATCCTCTTTGATAAAAAGGAGCCTGTATCAAAGGAGTCATTCCTTTTCATTTTTACCTTCGGTTTTTATTTCTTCGTTGTCGGTGTGTACATTTAGTTCGTCGCGAACGTCTTTGATTTCACTTTTCTATTATTCCTTCTTTCCTTTTTTCGTTTCACCCATCTGTGGGCTTCCATTAAACAACTGCTTTCACTTTCTGAAGTTCTGTTTTCCTTCATTAGTATTGCTTCATTATCTAGCTCGTTCTTGTTCGTTCTTTTTCTGATAATACTCTTCTGTTCCCCTTGATTTCTCTTCGGACAGATCCTTTACTTCCGCAACTTTCCTTCAGAACACTTCGGTGTTTCCTACATCTGTTTACCTGATGTCACATTTTTCCTTATGATCTGTCACCTATGGTACTTGTGTCTTTCTGTTCTCCTGGCATATGAGGATATTGCTGATGCTGTTGTTGTTGTTATTATTATTATTATTATTATTATTATTATTATTATTATTATTATTATTATTATTATTATTATTATATATTTCCATCAAGACACAGAACTTGTATTATATAAAGACAAATAATACACACATAAAGCGTCGTCATCGCCTTGGAGTCGGGCTTAAATAGCTCGACCAATTGCGTTTCAAGTTTTCAGTTTCGAACCCACAGAAACTTGATCAGTTCCCGGTGCGACCTCACTAGATTTTAGTCAACTTTATAATTTCTTGTAAACTGAAGGCAAACCCGTGAGACATCTCTCTGAACAGCGCAATTTGGAAACGGCACTGAGCTACGCGTCCTGTACACCATACTCCTGCCTTGTAAGTTAGAATAACTCGGAAGTGGTGTCTGCCACTACCTTGTTAATTGTTTGTTTATATAAACAGTATCCATTTATCAGCGTCGAAGACGTAATATGTTTTACTCTGACCGCCCACTTACCCAAATGAATCATCTCTCCTCATCGTCTCTCATTTCGTTTTTAATTTCTTTTCTTTAGACTTTCTCTTCCATTAAGCTGAGTCCTTGGGCTTTCTCTTACTTCATACGGCTTCTTTTGACTTTCGTTTTCGTTAGCTATTAGACATTTTAAAATTATTTTTTTTTTAGAACGAGTATATTTCTCATTATTTATAAAGCACAGTAACGAACCGATTTTACTTTAAAGAACAAGTGAAACTGTTAAAAATGATTTTTACTAGCCTATAAGTGCCAACATCATCACTCGTGGTTTCGAGAATTATCAACTTACAAGAATATTAATGGCTTCTTTTATGCATTCAAAATAGTCAGGGCAAGACAAGGTAGGGTGCCGTCCTGCATACAAGGAAGGTACTTTGGCCGTTACTAAGAGTCAGTCTCTCATTATTACGCCAAGGATATTATCCTCAGTGCTCACGCCCACAGAATGAGTCGACCTTTGGACTGAAAAATGGTCCTAATGATGCTGACCAAGATTCAAGCCCGAGATCTTTAGATTAGCACCAGGCGCTAATCCTTTCATTAACTCACAGGCCTACAAAACCTTAACATATTAGTAAGATATAATTTAAAGCTTTCAGGTATCCTAAAATTTTAGGATACAATTAAAACACTAATGGCCCCTGAGGGCTGTATACGTTTCTAAAACGCAAGTTACGATGTAAAGACTGGAATAACAATATTTTTTGACACTTTTCGCAGCCAAATCTCAAGGCACTAACAGATTACAACGTATCCCAGAACTAAACGTTATCAAAACGAGATTACTTTGACACCTCTTTCGCTAACTGTTAGGTGAATCATAAGCCGAAATAAGTAATTCCTAGTGATCTATAAATGAAGTAAATTTGTTAGTTACCGAGTATTAACGTCATGAAAACGGGTGTTCTCCGACACAATTACACTCGCGGGGAAGCCGATCGTTGTCTGTTCAAAAAATCCCAACACTTTGGTTGGATATTCGAAATTTAGTACAGGCTGAGTTACTGTACAACAATTAGTTAGTTGGGCTGTTAGTTAATTGCGCTATTAGTTAAATGAACAACTATTAAATAAAGTATTAGTTGTTCAAAATAATAGGGCTTTTATTTAATTGAACTAGTCAATATGAACATGTCAATATATTTACCTAATTTAAACCTTCTGGAGTCCGTGAAGGCTTCTACAAATATATTTTCTTCTGTATGTTGGACTAGATCTTTACTTTCTCTTCCGTCATCTTTGCTGCCCCAAATTGTTTATTTAAACTTTCTTACCTGATGTGTCCTGGTGTTCTCTGTTCCTTTTACTGGGTATTCCAATGCTTGTCTCGTTCTGTTCTGCCCTCCTTAGGTCTGTAAACATTTGGCTTTCCGGGCTGTAATGCCGTGGTCCGGTGTTGTTTATAGCAAACGTTTCGGCCGTTCCTTCGACGGCCATCTTCAGTTCAAAAGGACTGACAAAGATTTTACATTCAGTGACCTCAGTACTGTGGCTAAGGCTAGCGACTCGACGCTCTGGGCTGTGCGGTTGTGCGTCGAAGAGACGAACCGCTCGGTAACTGAGTTCCGAGCTACCTTCTGGAGCTCCTGCCTCGTGGCCCTGCCCAAGTAGGGCGTGTGATCTGTAGCAGGCTGATTCTCGGGTTTTGTGCTAGCCTACACTAGCGCAGTATACACCGAGGGCGTTTCCACGAATCACCTGGACGTATACGGTACCTGCCCAGCCCAGCCACAAGAGGATTCTCTGGGAACCTCGCCGGACGTACATCAAATTTGCGTGCAAACCGCCTGAATGTTTCGTCTAAGGAGCGGACGCCAAGTCCTCTCCTTAGAAGGCGTGATGAGAAGCGACGGGGGACTTTGGCCGCTAGCCGAAGACCCCTGTCGAGGACGCTTTGCAACTTCTTTTTATGCATTGCGGCGAGGTAGCCCCAAACCGGGCAAGCGTAGGTAATGACCGGCAGCAAATACGCGCCGACGATCATCTTGCCCAATTTCCTGGTCATGGCTGAGCTGATCAGGAGTGGAAACAGTAAGCTCAGACGAGCGGATGCTCGCTTAAGAACTGTCTGAGCGTGGGTACGTCAGGTGAGCCAACTGTCAAGGTGCAATCTGAGGTACTTAACCTCGTTGGACCAGCGCAAGTACGTTCTGCCGATACGTAACTGCCTAACAGGGTGCTTCCGTCGCTTCGAGAATTCGACGGGTAAGGTAATTCCGGGTGAGATGCCCCACCTAAGAAAAAAGCGCTGTAAGTGTTCGGAATTTTCAAAAATAATATTAATTTATATGAGAAGATAGAAAATTTATTGTATTTCTATATTACAAAAACACATAGCCGTAAAAATTTATGTTTTCTTTTAAAAGGTCAAAATGTAACACCACTTCAAATGGCCATCTCTCCCGAGTGTCAGGGTGAGATGCCCCAGCCACTCGGGAGAGATGCCCTACACGCAAATTGCCATATAATCTTTTAAAACTTATCAAAAAACAATAAAATATCATATTAACACATCATTCATACTAACACATTTTAGAAAAACTAATTTAATTTTTTTTTTCTAAAGTTTTTATAACATTTTTCCAAATTTATTCTTCATTTTTCGTCTTCTTTGTTCTTTTCCGCAAATGTTACACAAGTTAACGTACATTGTGCACGATTCGTGCATCCACTTCGCACAGTTTAAACATTTAATCCAGTCTACCTTTTCTCTTGTTTTGTAATAATTTTCATCGCATTCGATGCAGTTATTGTCTCTTTCAGCGCAGCTGTCCTCATCGCTGTCTTGATCATTTGGGAAAGATTTTACTTTTGTTGTTTCATAATTTAATCTTTTTAGCATTTTACCAGCTTTTATTACAGCACTGCGTTTTATTTTACGCTCTTGAATATGCTCCTTGGATGTGAGAAGTTTGGCTGTCTGTTTCTTTCTTTTTCCACATCTCTTTTCTATTGTAGGAACTGGCGAAATTTGATGCAGTAGCTTGGTCGGAGTTCCTTTTGACGTTCCTGCTGTCGGCTCCTGATCGCAAGAGACACCAGGTTGAGACAAATTTAAGGAAGTGGTTGAGGAGCTGTTCATTTAATCACTTATACTAAAGAAGTGATCAGGAATACGATCTTGGTTGAGAGGAAATATTCCTGTCTGTTGAAATCCATTAATCGCTGTATTTACTGAAGCTGCTTTCTTCCAAGCTTTGCCAATTAAGTCACCAACTCAAATCCGAGAAATCGTTCTTCCTGGGTGATGGCGAATCCATGTCTTGGCCTCTTCTTTAAAGTAATGCTTTAAAGGCTTGAAGAAGGAACGGTCAAGAGGCTGAAGAGCTTGTGTTGTGTGGCTGGGAAGACATAAAATTATAATAGCATGTTGGTGAGCAAATTCAAGTAAATCATAACAATTTACATGTGATGCATACCCATCCAGAATCAGGAGAGTCTTTCCCTGAGGTTTCCTGGGAACAAAATGATCTTTCAACCATTTAAAAAAAATATCCGTGCTGATGTACGACGATTTTTCATTCATGAAGACCGTAGATCCAGGGGGGAGTCCATCAGAAAATTCCTTTTTTCTCGAATACCTTTGAAAATAACTGCCGGCGGAAGATATTGTCCCTCAGCATTGCAACAAGCAATTATTGTAATATTTTCTCCTTTTTCCGTAGACGTCAACACATGTACATCCTTTGCGCCTTTGGTGGCAATAACTTTGCCTGCAACATTATTAAGTTGGCAGCCTGTCTCGTCCATGTTGTACACATGTCCTGGTTTCGTAAAAAACTGATTTTCTTCAAAGGTTTTGATAAAAGTTTAAAAAACTCACTAACTGCTTCTCTGTTTATCCCTTCGCTTCTTGCTACGGATAATCCTTGACTTTGTCTTACACTCAGCTCTGGATTTCGTCGTAAAAATGACTGCAGCCAATCATAACCAGCCATTCCAGAGTCTTTGTTGAACCGATGATTCAGCCCAAGTTTTTCTGCAAATTGAAAAGCAGGAGACCTTATTGTCTCTCGGCCAGGTGCAAAACCAACTTTTTCCAGAGACTGAATGTGTATAACTAAACGTTTCTCGTTCTGAATTCCAAACACACCTTGTGGACCTAAAGGTAGCTTTATAGTACTGCCTGATTTTTTTCGGCGGCGAAGTGTCCGGGACGGAATTCCATAATATCTTGCAGCTTCATTGACTCCGATTTATCCCGCTTGCAACCTGGCTATGGCTTCTTTTAACTGTTCTTCTGTCCAGACCCCTCGGACCGCTCCAGTTCTCTTACGTTTATACTCGGTAAGCATCTTCCCTGAAAAATAAAGGTAAAAAAAAATTAAGATTACTATAAGAAGATAAAACGTGTTTGTAAAGGTTTAATAAAATTAGGTGAAGATTGTGAACTAATTTACTTTGGCATTTATAATTATAAATTATAATAAATATCATTATAATATTTGAAATAAATAAGATATAACTTAAACCAATAATGGTAAATAATTATTTATTATGATGTTGTTTGTAAATTATAATTATGAATAAGAAGTTTTAAATATCATATTTTTATGAGAACATAATCAATAATAGTACTATTTTAACATAAAACTGCTAATTATTCATATTTTTAAGAGAAAAACATTAAACTGTATAACTCTTTGAAACATTTGGTGGGGCATCTCATCCGACTGGTGGTGGGGCATCTATCCTTTTTGTAAGGGAGAGATGCCCCGGTGAGTCTTGCCGACTAAACGCTAAGAAACGATGGCTGCTCATGTAGAACGTGAAAGCACTAAACCACCTTAATCAATTCTAATTGATTAAACAAAAAAATCTACTGAAATATAGAAATGCTATGCACATGTTTGAACCTCTATCTTATAACAAGCAAGAAAAATGATCATACTTACTTTAAATTGTCTTCCAAAAGCTGTAAACATAAATTTTTTCGGACGAAACTATCACTGCGTTTTGTTTTCACTTCAACTGACATGACTGTTGCAGCGGTAGAGTGCTCCAGCGGTTGATACGGAAACTATGATGACTGGGGCGTCTCTACCGGTGGGGCATCTCACCCGGAATTTACACTCTTGGTAGCGTTGAGTTGCACTCTCCAATTTTCAGTCCAGTCCCCGAGCGAGTCGAGCTGGCACTGCAGTCGTAAGACGGCTCTTTTTACATGACGATCGGCCGTAAATACGGCCGTGTCGTCCGCAAAGAGGGCCACCTGGACTCCAGGCTGTCTCGGCACGTCGTTGACGTAGACTGAGAACAGAAGGGGACCAAGAACACTACCTTGAGGGAAGCCGGCTGTGATTCGTCTCTCGGAAGAGACTGAATCGCCAACTCTCCCGCAGAAGGTCCTCTCCGTCAGAAAGCTAGCAACCAGATGGAGGTAGCAGTCCGGGAGCTGGACTTCCCTAAGCTTGAATAATAGGTCATCATGCCATACGCTAAGGCTTTTTCAACATCTAAGAAACAGCCAACGGTCCGTTCTCTCCGACACCCGGCGTCCGTGATGTATTCCACCATTCTCATCAGTTGATGAGTGGTGGAATGCCCCACACGGAAGCCGAACTGTTCGGGGACCAGCACGTCAAAGTTGGTTAGATGTTCTTGTACACGACGCTGCACGAGTCGCTCAAAAACCTTGGACGTAGCGGAGAGTAGGCTGATAGCCCGGAGGTCGTCGGGACGGGAAGCATCCTTTCCCTGCTTCGGGATCACGATGACCGTCGCCTTTCGCCATTTCTTGGGAAAGTAGGCCTGTCTGAGACACGCGTTGAACAAATCAGTCAAGAATTGAACTCCAGGCTCCGGGAGAAGTCGTAGAGCGGTGTTCGTGACACCGTCCGGGCCTTGAGCTTTTCTTGGCTGAAGTTCAACGAGCCGATCTGAGACCTCTTCCAAAGAAATGCGTTCGGGCTTCGCCGTGATCGGAAGAGATAGAAAGTCTTCCACAGCCACCTCGATTTGTTCGTCGAAGTCCCAGTCCATGGGCGGGTTGGGAGCGAACTGGCGCTCGAAACACAAGCCTAAGTACTCTGCCTGCTCTCCTCCGGGCGACCCAGGAGTTGTCCGAACGGCCCAACGATGGCGGGGAGAGGAGGTCATCGCCTCCGTCCCGTCATCGCGGAAGGTATTCTGTACGGGTGACTTTGCGGGTCTGCATCCCCCGTTCGGGCCACAGCGAGTTCCCAACAGCTACGTCTGAACGCCTTCAGACTGCCACGCAGTCGTCCGGTGAGCCGATTTTATGCTGCCTTATCGGCCGGATCACGGGTCCTCTGCCAACGTTTCCGGAAGTAATTCCTCTCGCAAGCGAGAAGAGAGACTTCCTCAGGGATGCGTTGGTAGTCAGACGTGAAACCGGCTCGCATACGTGAAGACACGTCTATAGCCGAGATGATTGCCTCTTCGATTCCCGCTACTGCTTCGTCTAGGAGGCGAACGGAATCGAGTGGGCCCGCTGGCGGCAATCTACGGCACACAGCCGAGCCGTAGCGGTCCCAATCGATAACCTTCTTCTCGTCCCGTGCATAGATGTGCTGGGTAGCGACGTGGACCAAGATGGGGTTGTGGTCGGACGTCAGCTCCGTAAGTGAGAATACCTCGACCGGACAGACAATTCCTTGGGTTACCGCAATATCCAGAACATCGGGAGCCACGTTAGGTAGCGTCGGAAAGAACGTGGGTTGCGCTGGACCAATCACCATCGCCCGGCGCGATTCAACATATCTGAGCAGGCGCTTCCCGTTCGGAGTAGTCAAGCGACTATTCCAAACGCGATGCTTGCAATTCAGACACCGGCCAAAATTACCCTTCGGTGGGAATCGAAGATGACGTCCAGGTCGCCGACAAGGAGTTCAGCGCGAGGGGGCTTGTATGCTGAAACCACGAGGACGCCGCCAAGAGCTCCATGGACCTCAATGGCGGTGCCCTCTAGGTTAGTGCGCTGCGGCAAAACGACACGATGATGACCTATAGAGGTCCTCACCGCGATCGCCGTGCCGCCTTGTCGGCCAACTCGGTCATCCCGATAGATCACGTAATTCGGTAATCGAAACCGGTTCTCCGGGGTCAGGTGGGTTTCTGTGAGGAGAAGTACGTCGGGTTTGAACCGAGTCAGGAATTCCAGAAGATCGGAATGCTTGGATCCGATGGAGTTAGCATTCCAGGCTACGAGCGAGGGGTCTCGTCTAAGGGCTCGGTTCATAGAAGACCTATGACATTGCAAGCTTCCACCAAGAGCATAAACCTCTCAGTAGGGTCAGCAGTTTCCAGGCGGTCTCGGATGGACCTGAAGGTGGATGCGACTTTCTTGAGGTCGTAGCCGGACTGAAAGTTGCGGACGAACTGTGCGTCATCGGTAGTGACGGACTGGGCGGTTTGCCTGGAAACTGAGGCCGCGTAAGAGCGACCAGGCTTAACGGCAGATCGGGTCGTGTTGGTGGAAGCTACAGGACCAGGAGCAGTCGTTTTTGAATTTGCGACAGGAAAAGTACGCTGCTGCGCTTCGTCGGACTTATACCGGGAAACAGGACTTTTCTTGGGCTGTGAGTAAGCAGGAGCTCGGGGCCGAGCATCCGGTGTCGTTATCCCTATTGCTCACGAATATCGCGGAGGTGGCAGTGGTGACGAGGCTACCCTGGTTCAGAGGCGGGAGTTGGTGGTTCCGCGGAGGTGGAGGGTTGATTCTCCGGCTCCAATACCGAGATATTGGCTACAGGGCGTGTCTCCGCTGCGGAAGGCGACGCGGATCGTTTTTGTGCCTTTGTAAGGGCTGGAGGTGGAGCCGGAGAGGGCTCGCGCCGTGCCGGTGGTGCCTTTGGTGGCGGCTTAGCCTGTACTTTAGGCTGCTTCTGTGTTTGTGGCTGCAATACTGGCTGTCTCGGCTTCGGGAGGGGCCTCTGCGGCTTTTGCTTCCGCAGGAGCTCCGCCCTGTATACCGGGCAGTTACTATAATTGGCTGCATGGCCTTCGCCACAATTGATGAAGCGATAGTGGGACTTGTCTGCCACAGTGCAGGCCTGCGTGGAATGTCCCAAGGAACAACGTAAACAGGCCGGGGCACTGCGACAGACGTTGGTATGATGGCCGAACTTCTGGCACCGGTGGCACTGCGCAAGTTTGCCCGGGGGGCGACTGGATTCCACCCTGACGCGTAAGCCAAACAGCCGCGTCAGGTGGAATATCTTGTCTGCAGCCTCGCCCTTCTCGAGGTTGAGACGGACGATAGGGAGAGGGACTCGGTTCTCAGAATTGGTGAACAGGCGGAAAATTGCCTGCACCGGGTAACCGAGTTCTCGGAGTTCCAAAAGGATCTCCTGGGGATCGGTGTGCGCGTCAAGCCCACGCAGAATTACAGACAAGGGCTTGACTCGTCTGGGGGAAATGGTATGATATTGCACGTTATTAGCCTACAGAAAGGCCTCGACCAAGCGGTGGTCCTCGATCCGACGGACAACCTTGACCGTGTCACCGCCAAGCAGCTTAAGGTCAAGTTTGTCGGCCGACAGGCCGTGGGCCGCGATCAGCCGCCTGTATAAGGCGGCGACATTGGACACCCCGTGGACGAACAGGGGCGGCGCTCGACCAACAGCGGAAGCAGTCGGAGCTGCCCCCGAAGTAGACGGTACCGCAGCCTGTTGGCCCTGAAAAAGAACCGATGTCCATGGCCGAGGTCCGAGAGGAAGCGGATTCGGTGGAATGGTTCCTCTTCGGCTTCTTAGCCGGGCGTCTACGCTGACCAACGGTCACGAAGTCGTCCGACTCGTCCACCGGGAAGGGAGGTAACGGGTGAGGAAGAGGATCCTCCGTTTCCATCACTCGAGGCGAATCAGGCGAGTCGCCCGCGTGGGGCAAGGCAGAGCCGAGCGACTCGACACTCCTGCCGTCGCCCGTAGTGGGCATGCTGGCCGAGTGTGGCCGCCGGACAGAGACTGCTAGGCAGTCCCTGCCAGACGCCAGGGATCTTGGGTCCGGCCGAAGCCGGGTAACCCACGCGACTTCCCAGCTCACGGCGATACGGGAGGAGCTGGGCTAACGACCAGCTTCGTTAGATACCAGTCCTTACCTAGACTGGTGTCCATTGGTCTCTTTACCCCGGCGATATCCAAGCTCGCGTACCACTGGTGGGGGCTCGCAAGGATCGTCCGAGGCAGCGCTACCTAACAGCCGTGGCCAGGTTAGGGAGAAAGCACTGATACGGCACTCACCAATGAGCCCAGAGCAGCCCTCTTCTTTCCTGGCCGGTGAGATGGTTGCCGGCGACAGGTGGTCCTGATAAGGGCAACTTCTGCCAGCTGCTTCTTCTACCAGTTACTTAGTTCACCGGCAGCAGCTGGCTCCTGGTTCTTCTTGGCTGAAGAAAGATGGTTTCCTCGTCCCGGCGGAGAGGCAGGCGATAGCAGCAAGAAGCTGAAGTAGCGTCCAGTGACTCTAAGGACTGCCAGAGCTGTTGGGTTGCGCGTCGTGAGACGACCCAATGGTTTCCTAGTACCGAGCCTCCGGTAGGGGCTAGTGATCCTGTCCAGACGGAATATTATTTAATTATTTAGTGGCCGCTACAACGACATGCTCGTACTAGGTCGACTAGTACAGTATTTGTCAAGGCCGTTTCCAAGAATCACCTGGACGTGTTCGGTACTTGCCAAGGCCAGCTATGAGAGGGTTTGTCTGGGTCCTCGCAGCTCGGACGTAAAATTTACATGCAAGTCGCCTTGCGATGTCTTCCAAGGAGCGGACACCGAGTCCTTTTCTCAAAAGTCGAGAAGAAAACCGATAGGGGGCTTTGGCCGCTAGCCGAAGACCCCTATCGAGAACGCTTTGCAACTTTCTTTTATGAACGGTTGCGAGGTAACCCCAGACGGGAATAGCGTAGGTAATGATCGGCAACAGATACGCGTTGACGATCAGCTTACCCAGCTTCCGTGTCACATAGCCTTGTTGACAAGTATCGGAAACAGTTGCGCGAGACGAGCGGACGCTCTCTTTCGCATCGTCTCAGCGTGGGCACGCCAGGTGAGCCGACGATCAAGGTGGACACCGAGGTATTTGACCTCTCTCGATCAGGGCAGGTACGTTCTACCGAGTCTCACTCTTCCTCGTGGTTCTTTCCGGCGCTTTGAGAATAGCACCGCGGAGCTCTTGGTTTCGTTGACGGCAACTTTCCAGCTCTCCGTCCACGTCGAATACGCATCGAGTGCGCGCTGGAGTCGTGGGATAGCCCTGTCAGCGTTCCGATCGGCGGTATAGACCGCCGTGTCGTCGGCAAACACGGCCATCTGGACTCCAGGCTCTCTGGGTGCGTCGTTGACGTACACGGATAACAGAAGAGGCCCTAGCACGCTACCTTGAGGTATCCCGGCTGTAATGCGTCTCTCGGAAGAGATATGGTCATCTATTCTCACGCAGAAAGTCCTCTCCGTTAGAAAGCTAGCAATCAAGCGAAGGTAGCAATCTGGGAGCTGGATTTCCCGGAGCTTGAACAAGAGCCCGTCGTGCCAGACTATCAAAGGCCTTCTCCACATCTAGGAAACAGGCGACAGTCGGCTCTTTCCGACAGCCGGCGCCCGTGATGTATTCCACCAGTCTCATCAGCTGATGAGTGGTGGAATGCCCCACACGGAAACCGAACTGTTCGGGGACCAGTACATCGAAATTTCGTAGATGGTCTAGGACTCTCCGCGTTGTACAAGACGTTCGAGAACCTTTGACGTGGCTGACAGTAAACTAATGGGCCGGAGGTTGCCGGGACGGGAAGCATCCTTTCCCTGCTTCGGGATCACTATGACCGTCGCCTTACGCCATTTCTGGGGAAAATAGGCCAGTCTTAGACACGTGTTGAACAGCGCAACCAAGAAAAGTACTCCTTGCTCCGGGAGTCGAGTTAGAGCGGCGTTCGAGACTCCGTCCGGGCCAGGAGCTTTTCTCGGTACGAGTTCAACGAGCCGATCTGTGACCTCTTCCCTAGTAATGGGTTCGGGCTCCGCAGTGATCGGAAGAGACAGAAAGTCTTCCACTTCGTTCTCGACTTCTTCATCGAAGTCCCAGTCGATGGGCGGGTTAGGAGCGAACTGTCGCTCAAAACTCCAGTGACTAATAAAGGACCCCATATATATAAACCTTTGGAGTCCACACGAAGTTGTTGTCTAACACTACCAGCCAATCAGAAGAAGGTATAATACTACTGGTTCGCCACGCCACGTGTCCAAATCGTCCAACTACAGTACAACTATCTCTTCGCAACTTTCATCAGCTCGCATACAAGTTGAAGGTAGTGTTGCACCCCGCGTTTTGTAACGTTTTGACAGAACTGTGCTACCCATATACAAAGAATTGAATTCCCGGGTCTAATCTGAATGCTCTGAACTGCGTACAGTATTTACATTGTGAGCTTCGTTGGGGCTGACTCAGTAAGTGAATCTCTTGCTAACGTTCACGCCGAGTTTACACGTACCTACGCTGTGCTGTTATGTATAACACAGTTTTCCACGCTAAACGCGTTTCTTATTCATGAACTACTGCCACTTGTTAGCGTCTTGTTATCGTCAATCGATATGGGTGGAGAAATGTAGTGAAGGAATTGACAAATTGAGACAGACCTTTAAAGCGCAACGCGTATCAATAAAGAAAATTGTGTTTACCTTTTGCTCCCGCGCGAATTCGCGAAGACGCGTTTTCCATCTACAGAATTTTCTACATGATAACACATTTATAGGCTACTATGTGATATTACGGTATGACCGTGTTGTTGGATATTAGCCAGGTTTAGCATCAGCTTCTTCGAAACGTGTATTTCACGGGTGAATCCGTTTATGTCTGCATCGATCTGTGACGTGGCATTGTTACAGGAGCACTTAACCTGCAGATCTCTTCAGGAATTGGTGGGACATTCCGACGCCGTTAGCACGAAATCCGCATGTCGCGTTAGTGGACATCAATCACGTATCTGTGAATGGAAAGTGCACAGAAGTTTCAGTTTATAGCATTTCCATGGCAACGCAGAAAACAAAAACAGTACAAGTAGAATGTAGCACATGCTGTTGGTTGCGTAATGGAACGTGATTACGTATCACACAATAATTTTGTATTTAATAAACTGTAAATAGCCCAAATCATCGTAGAAATAAGACTACAGAATTCAGACTCTTACGCTACTTCTTAAGCCCGTCTTTGTTGCCTAAACAAACATGGCGTAGGGAAAAAGCCAGTTTTTTAGCAGTCGCTTTTACAGGTAAATAATTACACGAGTGTAAATAATGAAAAAGGGCGTCTTGACTGCACTGTGTCAAAATATCTCATTGCGCATGCGTAGCTTTGACGCGTTGTTTTCGGACTAATTATTTACTGTTCAGAACAGCTGCATGATTGTTGTGTCACATGGTTCTGTGTCATGGTTGGTCACTTCACAGTCCACTTCTTGCAGTGCCATCCCTGCCACCACTACTATCTGCGCGATCATGTCGTACTATTTCATCTGTACAAACGATCAGTATGAGTGTGATTAATGGGGAGCGTCTGCCGAAATAAGTGTAATTTATGTAAGTCCTAACAGTAAAACTTAAAATTAATTTACTAAAGCTGGTGTTCAATTTAATTTCGCCATTCTAAAAATCGCTATCTACGTTACAGTATGGAATTAATTAAATTATTCTGTCACGGTGACAAGAGGTACATTAAAAAGTCTGGCTTTTTGTGATGATATGAAGGCACAAGATCAGACCAAAATCAACAACAGCTTTAAAGCTACAATACCAGATAGAGGATTATAAAATACGCGTAATAGTGGATTAATCTTACCCATAACATTCAAATTGACTGTTATAATTGACTATATAACAGAAAACTAGAAGTCGTAAGAGCTGAAAAATTTGTTAGCCGACTGCGCAGCTGTGTAGATTATAGAAAAGTAAATTGAACGATGAATTTCTCACACCGCCCCGTAACTGGTGTGTATTGATCCTGTCTCAAACGTCAGATTTTACACTCTCTCGTAATTCTGAATTCTTATATTTTGTCACGATTAGATTTTTTTTCCTTTTCATTGAGTGTTCATATCATATCATTCAAATTTCTTTGGAGAGCACGGGGAGGCAAAACTTGTGTCGTGAAATGTCAATTTCAAAAATCAGACTTCGGAATTGACTTTGGCCTTGTACTTTATTCGTCTTACGTTATGAGTAGTGATGTCTTTAGAATACTGTTACAGTTACCAATTTGTTGGAAACTTATTTATACAAACAAGAAAAAATTGTTTCTTCACGTTTTGGAAGTAATGCAACATATGCATTACTGTTGAACACCATATTTCTTTAAACCGTTTGTTATCCTACATAGTATTTTTATAATAAGTTATAACAGAGTTTACAAGTCTGATAATTTAAATACTCGGATTCATATATAAGCGATGCCTTGTGTCACTCAAAGGGTTGAAGACAAAGATCCAGATGGACGGTCTGGTTAGAGATGTGGCACGGGGCTTCCACCATTTCATGAAAGAGTTTCGACTGGAATCTATTTGTATAGGATACCTATGTTGGATGATGTTACGCATCCCCTCAGTTGCATATTTCCACCACATTTGCTTATGCCCGTAAGTAAGTAAGCTGTAAGTATGGAGAGGGGGCAATATTAGGCTAATAGTTGAAGATTATCGGCTTCCCAGTTATCGCTGATAGATTTGGAACCGATAGATTCTTCTAGAGTTTGAAAATAAATCCTGGCTTTTTTTTAGAATATCTAAAGTGTAATTCATTTTCTGTAAATTCCTTGGAAGTAGCGAAGGAACAAAACTCGGTCCTGCAAATCGTATATGTTTCACACAACCGTCCAAACGTTCCTTCGTGTATGTGGTACGTAGTACTGTCCCATAACTCGGTCCTGCAAATCGTATATGTTTCACACAACCGTCCAAACGTTCCTTCGTGTATGTGGTACGTAGTACTGTCCCATAACAAAACTCGGTCCTGCAAATCGTATATGTTTCACACAACCGTCCGAACGTTCCTTCGTGTATGTGGTACGTAGTACTGTCCCATAACAAAACTCGGTTCTGCAAATCGTATATGTTTCACACAACCGTCCAAACGTTCCTTCGTGTATGTGCTACGTAGTACTGTCCCATAACAAAACTCGGTCCTGCAAATCGTATATGTTTCACACAACCGTCCAAACGTTCCTTCGTGTATGTGGTACGTAGTACTGTCCCATAACAAAACTCGGTTCTGCAAATCGTATATGTTTCACACAACCGTCCAAACGTTCCTTCGTGTATGTGCTACGTAGTACTGTCCCATAACAAAACTCGGTCCTGCAAATCGTATATGTTTCACACAACCGTCCAAACGTTCCTTCGTGTATGTGGTACGTAGTACTGTCCCATAACAAAACTCGGTTCTGCAAATCGTATATGTTTCACACAACCGTCCAAACGTTCCTTCGTGTATGTGCTACGTAGTACTGTCCCATAACAAAACTCGGTCCTGCAAATCGTATATGTTTCACACAACCGTCCAAACGTTCCTTCGTGTATGTGGTACGTAGTACTGTCCCATAACAAAACTCGGTCCTGCAAATCGTATATGTTTCACACAACCGTCCAAACGTTCCTTCGTGTATGTGGTACGTAGTACTGTCCCATAACAAAACTCGGTCCTGCAAATCGTATATGTTTCACACAACCGTCCAAACGTTCCTTCGTGTATGTGGTACGTAGTACTGTCCCATAACAAAACTCGGTCCTGCAAATCGTATATGTTTCACACAACCGTCCAAACGTTCCTTCGTGTATGTGGTACGTAGTACTGTCCCATAACAAAACTCGGTCCTGCAAATCGTATATGTTTCACACAACCGTCCAAACGTTCCTTCGTGTATGTGGTACGTAGTACTGTCCCATAACAAAACTCGGTCCTGCAAATCGTATATGTTTCACACAACCGTCCAAACGTTCCTTCGTGTATGTGGTACGTAGTACTGTCCCATAACTCGGTTCTGCAAATCGTATATGTTTCACACAACCGTCCAAACGTTCCTTCGTGTATGTGGTACGTAGTACTGTCCCATAACAGTTTCCTTAGCCGTATCGCAAAAGGCTAGAAAATATATACGAGGTTCCAGATCTATATATTAATGCCAGAGTCCGTTTTGTGCTTTAATCGTTCTGTGAAATTTAATCAGTTTAATTCTAAACTGTAATTTCTACGTCTAAATTATATGCATACACGGTAGTACGTAAACTATAAATCATATTTGCTACCACGATTTTGTAGTTTAATTGCTGTCATCTTTAAAAGAGCCAAAACTAAAGATTTAAGACAATCCACGATCTTAAATACATGTAGTCAATGCTTTTACATCTTATACATTCAAACGTTATTCATTATATATACGACTTACGACAATCTGGAGTTTCCGAGCCTCCTACGTCTACTTTTTCTTCAGGTCTTAGACTAAATGTTTAATTTCCTACACATATGAAAGTATGAGTCTTATGAGTAACATTTATGCTACCACAGTTAAGTAAGCTTGACTCATAAACTCAATCTAACCAATGTGTGATAGAACTTCCAGCACCAGTTTCTAAACTATTCATAACCCTACTTTAAAATTCCCTAGTTAAAAGCACGCTGCTCTGTTATTTAAATTACTGATGTCCAAAATCTAATATACCAATGTTATTGTTATTGTTAACTATTTTTTGTCGGTTGGATTCTTCACCGTATATGGGTTCATTCACCGTGCAATGGGTTGCGTAATACAAAACCCATTAATTCAGAATCATCCTAGCCGCAGACAAGTGTCGTTTAGTCGGAACACCTGTGCAAGCGGACTGAAAAATAACGGTAATGCTGTTTTTATGTACAACTAAATTAATGTTCCCATGTCTGAATGCAGATTTATTACACAAAGACAGCAACACTTTAATTTTAGAAACCACGGGCATACGTTTTAGTCAAGAATAGTCACACACACACACACACACACACACACACACACACACACACACACACACACACACACACACACACACACACACACAGAAGTTGAATCAATACTTAAATAGTTATATTTATAGAGACCCCTTTATATTTACTAATGGAATATTTTCAAATATTTGTTGTTAAAATGAAGTTGTTCAGTCTTAGCATCCAAATATGTACTTCACATTTTATGGAATAGGTGATTTTACATACCCTGTATGAGTAGGCTATATTTTAGAAATACGCACGCAATATTGTATATGTATTGCAACGATACATATTTGCATATTCACCCAGGGGTATTATTTTTTTAAATAATATAGAAACTGATAGAAATAATTTTAAATAGGGTAAGCATGAATGAGAAAAAAAATCAGACAATTCTGGACTTGTTTGTTTTGTAACACCTGTCGACTGGAACGAGCTGCGTGCGTGTGCGTGTGTGTGAACTCCGGTTCAGACAGGTATAAAGACGAATAATTAAATATGTTTTACTTAATAAAATATGCACATTATAAAATACGTATAGTGAATCAGGCAGTGCCATTGAAAGACATGCGAATAAACGCGCATGTGGACACAAGATTAATGCGACGTACGGGCGAAAAAGTGAGTTATGCAAACTGAAATTAATTACTCCTGTAATTAATAAGTTACAAACAAAATTAACTTATATACACATAACTAATGAAAAATCGCCCATCTAATGCAACTACTGGTTTGACCATCAACACTGCCATTTGTGCAAAAACAGACGAAAAGACGATGAAAAAATGAAAAGTGAAGGTGTGAAAAAAATGACGCTATGCACGCTTAGATCAAGTGTAACAAGTTAAAGACGGAATTTTTCTGTACCTGACATGTTGACTTACACCAGACTATAAATACCTCAGACAAAACACACCACGATCGACGGAGAAGCACCAGAACCGTCATATCATCATGCAGTAGTCAACATACAACCAACGATCTACGTGGGAGTACCAGAATCATCACCTTTATCATCATCCAAGAACCACACACACACGCACACACCCAAACAATAGCTTCGCAACAGTAACACAGCAGTATACGCAAGTGAAAAATGACAATTATTTTAAATGAAGGTTATAAAGAACTACAATATGAGATAAACAAAAAAGAATAAATTAATGTACATATTGTAAATATAGAAGTTGAAATAATTGATATAATGTTAATGTTTGTTGCTAATAATTTTCTATTTAATTTAATATGGGTGCATTATAAATAATACATAATTTCAACTTATAGTAAATATTGTTTTATTAAACTATTACTAGTAAAATTTAATTTTATTTAACAAATAATACCATCACACATGACTTGCAACGCTAATAAAATTAGTAGTTTAATATTTGTATCAGACACCCAAGCAATTTAAATATTTTAATCATGTTTTACATCAAATGCTTTATTATATTTTTTTACATTATGTGCTTTATATTTGGTATTGTATATTATTTTTGTGTGTACAATATGTTTCATTCAACCGTGATACGATTCATCGATATGAAGAGGTTGATCGATGATGAAGGGAATGATTTGAGAGTGATGTTGAAGAGACTGTAATTGGAAGATACATATCGGAAGAAGAAAACTGCAACAGAAGTCAAAACCGAATAGAGAGACAGGCAGAAGTGCACCGAGCAGAGCATCTTGTGCTCTGGTTTGTTTCCGCTGTCCGGATCGTAACCCGATGAACGCCAAGTTCAGACGAGTACAGCACGAGCGATTGTTCAACATGCGGACTTGCACACCTCGCGGCTTTCCGTGCTAATGTCAGCTCAACAGATGTCTGTTAGATTCTGAAGTTTAATTTTACTTGTGAAACGACCGGCCTGACTCCACGTCTGCGGTACCGCTCCGTGACCCCCCTTAAGAATTCACCCGCAGGAGCTTAAAGCAGTACCTTGGGTGCCAGGCGACTTGAGCTGAAAGTATCTGACTGACGTCGTTGTTGGCAGACGTTGTATTAGCAGCCCAGCGTATACAAGCCCCCTCCTTAAAGAGTTGCCTGACGTGCGCCATGGGTTCACGGGCTGCGACAGCCTTCAGGGATAATCAGGATGGTAGTTCTTGAGATGGCTATGGGGTATCGTCAAATAGCCAAAACTGGGTTGTTGTGCTGGAATAGAAAGTAATGGCTGTTACCATGGCTCTGAAGGCTCTGAACCTTACTCTTATTTCATGACGATCAGACTGTCGGGTAATGAAAGTCAATTCTCAAACAATTACAAACAGTTCGGAAGATTAGGCCCTATACTTTGTTTGGTTGATGTTTGTAGGTCTGTCTGTCAGCAACTAAGTTTGATGCCGAGTGACTGGAATTTCACGATAAAAATTGACAGACATACTGAGTTTTAAACGCCAGCGGAAAGTGTCTTGTTAGATTTCTTTTTGGTTATTTTAGTCAAACACGTTACGCTAAAAGGAAAAAGAAACATGGAAACGGGGAATGGCCTTAGAAAGCAATAAAACAGAGGTTGCTGAATGAGAAAGATGCGAAAAAAGAAATAAGAGAAAATAAGATGATGAAGGAAACGTGTGTAATTAAAAAGAAGGGATAAGCTCAATTAAAAATGAATCTCAGTAGCCTAGGTGAAAGTGTAACAGGAACAGTAATTACAAGGTGATCGATAAGCGGATTTACTCTGTAAAATCATGGTATATTTAGCGAGCGTTACAGCATCATGAGACAACGAGGAGCACGATGATGACAGATTGGTTGGAGGCGTCACCAGCTACGTGTAATTAGTTATTGATTATGCGTCACCTATACTGTGCGTGCGCGCGCGCGTGTGTGTGTGCGCGACGAAACAATGGTGCGAGTGAATGTTTTCGGAAAAATATATTAACGTCTCGCTACCTTCGCGAGCGACTTCCAGATTCTACGACTTCTTTACACGCCAAAATTTTAATGTACAGATTTCTTTACGCGTTCAACACTGGCTTATTTATTTATTGGTTTTCAAAATATCCACATCGTTTCTTTTTTGGCCTCTAGAACCAATAAACACTTCTGGAACACGATCGATGCTAACTGTGCTACAGCTGGAAATGAATTTTACTGGGGAGGAATGTGCGAGACCGTGTAATTACAGTCGGTTGGAACTCGAAACTGTCAGAACCGCAAACCAGTTTTATGTGCAATAGGCCTACTGTTCTTGTCTGCAGTAACGTCTCTTGTGTAAAAGGCGGACTTATAAGGAAACCCGAAAAAGTCAGGTTATAGTAACTAACACTATAAACTGTTCAACACATGTATACACTGAGTTCTATAAGTACATCAGCTTTATATAAAGAAATTTTCAATAAATATATAGAGCGGAAAATGTGTGAACCGCTACCACCACCCTCAGAACGCTTCACGTGTGATAAATCAGCCTTGAAAATAATGCTTCCAAAATCCAGTCATAACTAATATAGGCTACTAAACGTGTATTATCATTCATTCTCCGTGCCCTTTACCCGACGACGTTAAGTTACTTGTCAGAACTGAACTGACAAACTTCAAACATAACTGTATGACTCTACAATGGTTGTATTCTTTAAACTGAAGGAAAATGTCCAATAAACAGGCAACAATTTGTCGTGTTCGCCTCCATGAGTTGGCTAATTACTGCTGAACGGAATTATATGTGCAGCTGAAATTTGGTATAACCCAATGATACCTCGTTTATGGAATTCTTATAACAAACAACAGACTAATTAAATTTCTTTCATAGCAAAACGTTTGGCCTGTTTGGTCAAGTAAATGTTTTGTTAGGAAAGAGTTTTAGTACCTCCATTACGAAGTTTTTTGAACATTTTTCCTTCAGTTTAAAGAGCATAATCATCTTGAGTAGATTCCGAAGTTTGGTTTCATATTTTGGGAACACCCGTACAGATAAATTGTATAGATAAACCCGGTAAAATAATTACGGTTATTTTTGTATAACTAAGTTACCACTTATAAACAGCTATTATGTATAAACAACGTTTATAAACAAACAAAAATTTCACCTACGTAATAATGAAAGTTTACAAGTAAAGACAACTGTTATCGTTGCTGTTGAGTCACACACCGAGACTTTCTGTTGAGTGCGCGCCACCAACAATCGGTTCTAACAAGCTCCCTTCTCCTTCTTCTTTGATGAATCAACGTCAAATTCAAAACACCGTAATCGTTAATTTCGATCGTCTCAGACCACAAACGAGAAACTGGGGCTGTCTGTGTCGTCTTCTAACGTACATAAAGAAGTTTTATTAATATTACAGTAAAAAAATGTTTGTACCTTGTATCCGGGTTATCTTTTCAAGTGTGCTTGAACTTTGACAGTCTTTTCTTTCTGTCATTCTCTTTTCCCTTTCTGTTAAATTATATTTTCGGTTTCCCATCCCGGTCTTCCTCTATGTTGTATCCCGGTTTTTCTTTTGTATCCTAGCTTCACATAATATGTTTTTCTCTGGTTCGTTTTCGTTCATTTTTCAAGTGCTTCCATCAACGTAGCTGTTTTCTTCCACGCGTTCTAAGGAATGTTTAGTCTTATGTTGCTTTCTTATCTCAATTTCCCTTCTAATCTCCCTTTCACAATTCGTAAATATTTCAAGTGCTTGTTTTTTTTTTTGACTCTCGATTCGTCTAAACAACGCTCAATTCTCACAACCGTACGTAGTTACCGATCTGTATACAGTATTAAATATTGTCATCTTAGTTCAGCCTGGATATTTCTTTCTTTCTGATATTGTAAAGAAATATCAGTACAATAAGAAGTCAACGGAAATACATTAAGTCTGTAATTAAATAATAATATAATAGCAATAACAACAAAATAATAAATGATAATCAATGATAATAAATAATGATATCATTATTATAGCTATAATGATAGTTATCGTTATAGTTACAATAATATTTATAGCTTACTATGAAATAATAATAACAACAACACCAGCAGTCTTAACATATGTCAAATAAATCAAGTAGCCTAATCTTAATAGTTCTACAAAGAAACTGAAACTGTTACAATACTGTTCAGAACCAAAGAATTTAAAACTACAAGGAGCTAAAGATCCACGGTGGCTGGATTGGACTGTTGAAGTCGTAAGAATGATTTATGTAGGAAGTGTCAAGCAAAATGAAAAACAATTCTATACTCCTCAGCAATGTAAAACAGTAGCCTAAGTTATACATTATTACTCAAACCGCCTACTACCAACGTCATATAAAAAATGTACTACTCAAACTCACATATATATCTCATAGACATAAACATCAGAACAATGGACACAATATATCAATATAATAGAATCGATTCAGAACAATAGTATCATTACACATTATATTATCCGAAGTAACTGGCTCGTTTTTACTGTTCTGCAAGAAATAAATAAGCGGGTACTTCTCGTAGACGTTATAGTAATGCATAGTACATAAAGATGCCGGTGAATAATAAAAGAAAATTATTGTAGTATGACGACTTGACAGCAAAGGCCGACATTCAATTGTAATTCCAGGGGTAATCCGAAATTATAGCTTAGCTCTCTGAGCTTATTGCTCGGAGGCTCATCTTAGTCTACGGCAGTGGTTCCCAAACATTTCTGTCCGCGGACCTTCCCAAATAATTTGAAAATTCACGGACCCCGTCTGAGTTCTGAAATGAAACAAACAGTAAATACGATAAAAACTTATATTTTAATTGAAATGTATTAAAATTAAAATTCTCTTAACTTGCAAAATTATAATATTAATGATATCAGACATGGTTTATTGTGAACAATGAAGCTGCTTTTGAACAATTAGCTCTGAATATTGGGTTTAATGTCTGATAATTTCAATATTAAGTCACTCTCGACATCAAGTTTGTTTCTTAACTTTGACTTCAAGTACGTGAGCTGGTAGAATGCCGTTTCACACAAATAAGTAGAGGGAAACACAGTTGAACACTTCAAAGTTTTTTTTTGCGAGTTCAGGATAGTCAGTCATTACATATAACCAAACGTCAGCAAGCTGTAATTGCGAAAACTAATTTTAATAAACTGTCAGTTCTGCTAATGAATCTTCTGGTAGTGTAAGAGGGAGGTCTAGTCAATTCGGCTGACAAAAACAGATGTGATACACGACATGATTTAAAGAAATTATTACAGTTACAATCAGTTTGAACAAAAAAAAACGTGGATTCTTCTACTGACTGTTTTAATATTCTAAAATTTAGATATTAGAGCATTAAAAAATCGAAGAAAATTACGGTATATTCTATTTTTTCTTAAAAGTGTCTGCGGATCCCCTGAAATATAGTTGCGGACCCCCAGGGGTCCTCGAACCCTACTTTGGGAACCACTGGTCTAGGGGATAAGTCCCGTCCCTTTAAAGTACCTTAATAATATTCCTTCCGAGAATATCAACAGTACTGTAAAAGTGTGAAATTTTACACAAAAGTAATGAGTTAATAAATCGTCACTGAAACTGACTAGACATTAAATAAAACAGACTTCCAAAGCGTGGAACTGTCTCGTTTTATAAAAACTAGCCTCTCGTTTGATGAAACTCCCCTTCCTAAGACATTCTTCTAATCATTACACAGGCCTACTTTATTCCTCCTTTTATATCATTCATATACTCCTGTCTGGGCCTTCCGCTCCCACTATACCCCTCAAATTTTCCCTAGGACAGGGTGCTGAATGAGTCTGAATGGCTTGGTAGATGACCAACCATTCTGCTCCTCTCTTCCACAATGATGTTAAACAGAATCCTTCTTCCCTCCATTCTCACATAAATATGATGCAAGTATACAATTACTAACATACATATGGTAACTATGTTGTCAGTATATATAGAATCCTGAACACACAAAAGCAAATAAATAAATATAAGCAGAAACAAATGACGAGACATTTTCTCTTTAATTTTAATATCTTGCCACCTAAAACAATAATAAAAAGAACTAAAACAGATACGTTATTGTTGTTGCTGTGGTTTGGTTGTTGTGCGATTTATTGTATATATTACGCAATAGTATTTCGCAGTTAGTGCTGTGGTAGCGTACACGGAAGGGCGCGTGGAATGGTCAGGTGCCAACCAAGCCTTTGGCTACGACTACGTCAAGATCACACCAACAAAACAAGGAATGTAAACTAACGGAGCGGCGTTAACATTCCACGTTGTCACTGTGACCTTGACGGTGTGGTGCTGCTACTGAAATCGTGTACAATATTGACACTTAGGCCCATAGGCGAACTGTAATTTAGGATTTGTATCCACACACGTTGCGTATGAGCGCGTGCGCTCGAATGTGTTTGTGTGTAATCGAGTAACAAGGCGACGGTAAATAAAATTAACCTAAAAATGTTTCCTCTCTGAGCCATGCAATTGTAGCCATGAAATAAATAGCCTAAATGAAGAAAATTTTTCCATCCCAAAATTTCGATAGCAACCTTGAAATGTCTTGAAATTCATAAACTTTCCGTCCCATTTCATTCCACTTGCTGTAAATATTTACAGACGCATTATCGCTTAGGCAAATTTTCAAAATAAACGTGCACAACATTCGTAAAAGCGGGTGCAGAAGTTGAGAAAAAATTAGTTCCAGTTTTATGAAGGAAATCCTGGTCGGGTCTCTGCTAAACTCCAAACGTTTTGTCCATACAACCATTTATTTCTTATCCCGTGGATTGTAGTTATATACCCATTATAATAACTATGATAGTTTGATCATTTCCACAAAGAAAACAAAAATATCATAGTAATATTGTACATAAACATATTCGCAGTGTACGTAATATTAGACACTCGTAATTATAATTATAATTATAACAGATTAATCTGTTACGGTTGATAGACCGTCTCGCATCTCTGTTTGCATAATAACTAATTACGTAAAACAACAGTGTTTAAGTGTGTGTGTCGCTACACATTCGACTGCATTCTTTTCCGGTGCGGCCACCTCTCTCTCTCTCTCTCTCTCTCTCTCTCTCTCTCTCTCTCTCTCTCTCTCTCTCCTTCCCTTTTTCTCATTCTCACTGACTTCTCATTTATTACTCTCTAAACTCTGTTTTTTTTTAATGGATATTCTTCCCTCTAAATATTTCGAATACAGTATAGGCCTACTTCAAAAGTTTTATTACTAAAGACCTAATAAAACAATAAAATTAACAACATTACCAACACTTGAATGATTCCTTAAAGTCGTTTAACAAGCCAGATCTACTTGAAACTCAGGTCGATGATCGGATCGTGATCGCTGTCAGTCCATCTGAAGGTATCGTTCGAATAGTTTATGCGCTTTGCATAGTTACCAGGCGCTACCACTACTAAAGCAGTTCTCGGTATATGTGACATTGAAAGACTCGTCTGATCTCAACTTGCGGACATTAGAACTAAAATTTAAAACATGACTGGAATGTGAGAAAGTGTGAGAAATTATCTGAAAATAAGCGTGGAATCCAAGAATGTGAACAAAGAGATTAAAATAATTCAAAGAATTTAAAGAAAGTCGAAACTTTACGCATTGTATCGTTTTGTCCATTCTTCTTCTTCTTCTTCTTCTTCTTCTTCTTCTTCTTCTTCTTCTTCTTCTTCTTCTTCTTCTTCTTCTTCTCCTTCTTCTTCTCCTTCTCCTTCTCCTTCTCCTTCTCCTTCTCCTTCTCCTTCTTCTCCTCCTTCTTTTTCTTTTTCTTCCTCTTCTTTTTCTTCTTCTTCTTCTTCTTCTTCTTCTTCTTCTTCACCTCAGGGTTTAGGCTTACAGCCTGTTCCGTCTTCAGTCTTGTCATCCTCTTTTGGGCCTTCCTACATCTGTTCTTCCTTGGGGTCTATAACTGATTACCTGTTCTACTGGACAATCATCGCTCATCAATATGTTTTGTTCAACAGAAACATTGGTTCACAACCTAAGTTTTACGGGTTTATTCCAATCATTCGGTCAGATAATGATTGATTTCGCCTTGTAAACGAAGAGAAGAAAATTCTTGTAAATAGTGTCAGACAAGGAAAAATTATTTAGAATTTTTTTTCAACCACCGCTTGTTCGACCCAGACGTCTAGTAAAAATAACATTTCTCTATTGCACAATCACTCTGATAATGTCGCACAGCGTTTGATAAAATCGTGCTTATTATTAGTGTTGAAATTTCGCTAAGCGACCGTAATTTCTGCTTGTCGGATAAAGTCATTTGTTGCACTCTGCCCTCCTGTCGATACCCTCAAACGGCTAAAGAACATAACCTTTGTGTGTATGCCCAATTCTCGCTCTTTAATGCGCGATATCTTTTATCGCAAAACCTTTTTGAAATCAATTTCTACAGGCATGGCTTTTCGTTTTTTTCTTCCTCTTTACGCTTGATAGCGTGACATTAAATTGACCTTAATGTGTGAAATGTTATCGTTCCCCATATATACACACACGCGCACACACGGATACATATGTTAAATAAAACAAACACTTCTATATTAGAATCGTCTAGTGTTTTTTGTTTTGTTTTGTTTTTTTGTTGTTTGATGCGTAAAAAGTACGATACTTGTTATCAGAAAAGTATATAAAGTGGTCCGACTGGGACCACGGCCTTCACACTCCGTTCCTGGACACCGTTCGTGTGTGAGTGAAGTCGAGTGGTCGAGTGCAGTTTTGGTCTTACTTTTGTGTCCTTCATACAAACCGCTACTATGTTCACTCTGTTGACTTCGAAAATACCAGCAATAATAAACAGAAAGGTAGGCAAATATTTATCCGCAGGATAATATTAGGAAGTTTATGTAATGAACACAGACAATATAAGAAAACTGACTGATGACATATGCCATAAACTCCAAAAATGTTTTCCGTCAATTCTAGTACCTACTTGTGTCTATAATGGGGTATGCTTTTGTAATGTTGAACAACCTTTACGTTAGTATCAAGTATTTGCATAAACAGTCAAGACGACTATCATTTAATTTTAAATTCCGTTTAATTATAAATTTAATCCACATATCATGATTTTAGGAATTTGTGTTTGAATCTAGGAAAGTATGATTTGCAGAAAAAATTAGTTTACATACGTGACAGGGACTTAGCATCACTGTAACAAGTAATAACAATAGTAAGCCTACTGTCCTTCCAATCTCGTTTATCTCTCAAATGTTCTGCATTTTTATCTTTAATAAATGTGTCGTCTTACATTATATTGCTCCCCTCTTAAAGGTCATGTTGTAAAGCTTGTTGATGTAATTATAACATGACAGCTTTCACTTGATCATTGAAACATGACAGCTCCTTCTCATCATTAATGCTTTTTGAATTAGTATACTAGCATTATCGATTATATTATTATATTAGTAATTTTTACAAATAGGTGTTACGTTTTGTTCTTGGATAAATTCATAATTATAGTTTAAGAAGTACATCCTAAAAATTATACATCCTAAATACCACTTTGTGGAGTAATCTAGAGAATTGTTCAATTCAGAAAGCTGATAACAGAATAAATGAAATACACACAAAATAAAAGCTGACTACTACAATATCGACGCATTATAATTAATGAGAATTGTATTAGCAGAATATTCTATAAGACGTTTGAAAAGTGCGTCTTTTTGATAACTTCCAATAATGAAAGTTTTGTAAGGTTGATCATTTACTTTACTCAGTTTTAAAAATTTGTGTCGACAACTTTTTTTTTCTTTTTTTTAAATTAGGTCCTGAATACAAGCAATCAAAAATAATTAATACAAATGTAATGCGTATTCGTTTTCACGGAATATTATAATTTGTATCTTAATCAATATATAAATATAGTCCTGTTAATTATTTAAATTATTATTAACCGGGCTGTACGGCCGTGTCTTCTGAAATTTTCGTGCTGATTGACGTTGGAAATGTAATGACACGTTTCGGCCTCACCACCTCTGAAGGCCATCTTCGGGAAAGGTCTTCGAAACTACTGACAAGATTTTCGTCAGTCAACCGCTGTAGACCTTACAGTGAAGATGGCCTGTACCGAAATATCTGATTACATTTCCAACGTCAATCAGCACGAAACTTTCAGAAGACTACAGCCTTACAGCCCAGATAATAATTTAAAAAAGTTCTATTAATATAGGAATAATAATAATGTATGCGTTATATTTATTATAAAACTTTATGTAACACCACACACGGGCGCGCGCACACACACATTCACATAGAAACGTTAATATGTATAGGCATATTAATTAGTTATTGAAGTGAAACTTCTTTTGGCACGGTACGAAAAATTTTCGTTACGCGTTACGCATTATGCGTTATATGCATGAAACTTCTTTGGGCACGGTAGGAACAATGTTCGTTACGCGTTACGCGTTACGCGTTATGCGTTATATGCATGCATGTGTGTGTATATGCGTTTAGTAGTATACCAAAATGAGGAAATGTACAGTTATATATAATTATTGTTACGAATATTTTATGTTAACGATATGTAAAAAATAGTCTACCTAGTCCTACATAATTTAGTGACATATATGTTAAAAATTGTTTATGAATACGATCGACATCATTCTCAATCATTATTATACGTTACTTTATCACATCTGACGAGTATTGAAGGATTACATATTACGACACAGAACAACGAGAATATATTCTACCATGGCCGAAGACGATCATCATCAACAATTGATTTGCAAGAGGAATTTAAACGACTTTCACTAAACAAACTAGAAACTATAAATGAAAATTTAGTTAATTTCATCAATAACATAAAAGGTTTATCAATATTCACTTTTAATTGCCAAAGTCTTACAGCTCATGCTGTTGATCTAAAAGATATAGTTGTGAAAAATTCAAATGTCATAGTTTTATCAGAAACTTGGCTACCCAATGAAGATGACGTATCTGTTCTTAATTTCAACTGCATTGTGAAATATAAACGACCAAATATTAGAGCGGGAGGTGTCGGGATATTTCAAAATTCTGACGATATTATTAACATTATAACTCCATCCATGGATTTTTCCGTTACTCAATCTGATGTCTATGGTTCAATGGCATCTACAGTTGGCGATTTGTGTACGGCTGAATGTAAAATGGAAAATGGGCAAAAAGTTGTGATTGTAGCAGTGTATATTTCTCCTAATAAAACATTAGATGATATTATTGATTTTCTCCATCGTTCATTATTATCGTATACATCACAAGGTGCCGCCATACTTCGTAAAGATTATTATAAAATACCTATGATTTTAAGTGGAGATTTCAATGTCAATTTTGCATTAGACAAATCTATAAAACTGGTTGAATTTTTAAAAGATAATTTAAACCTGTCTATACAAAATGATGAAAAAATATCTACGACAAAATCGAATACGACAATTCACAAGGTTTCTGGATAATATTGAATGTAAAACATACATTTCTTATTTTAGTTACTATAAGCCTTTGGTTACAAAAGTGTATGATGAAATATCACTAAATATTAACGAAATAGATTAATAATAATAATAATAATTTCTGTAAATGTATATAATAAAATATTTTTAATTTACTAAAAATGAAAATTTTTCTTATACTGATACCTCTCCCATCCTATTAAATTTTAAGTATACAGTTAAAAATAATAATAATAATAATGGATAAACAAAAAATAATGGATATAACCCAAAGAAGTTTCACTTCTTCCGCGTGTACACACTTACTGATACACGCACCCAAACTTTTTTTTTATATTTTCCGTATACAGGCTCTGAAGATGACAATAAATTTGTCGTAACATCAAAACAGCTGCTTTCAAATTGTGTCTAGTCCATAACTGAACCTTACAAAACCTTTACCATTAATTCACAGTCACTTCTAAACTAGGAATGACGCCTAATGTCAAGCGACTTATGGCCCATTTGTGCAGTAATATCACCAGGTTACAGGTGAATACGGGTTACAGGTGGTTACATTAAATACGGGAATAATTATTTATTAAACTTTGAACGAGGAATAAAGCTGCACGTATTTTCTAAAACCATTATTTCGATCACCTTCTTTTATTAATAATCGAAATTTATTTACTTTGTATTAATTAATTGCAATAACTACCTGGCTCCGGATCTATAAACTCAGTTTATGCTATCTGGTGCCATAAAATAAATTTGTTTGTATTAATAATTTGTTTTGTATTTGTCCATACAAAACAAATGATGTCTATGTTTGTACTCCATTGTTCATAACACTGGACATGCGCATTATTATTTTTTAAATGATACTTCAATATAGAATATTATTGTAAACTGGACTTATATAATCTTCTAATGTGTATACTAAATGTACTATCTTTACGGATATACGAGTATTTGTGGTAAACTAATACGTAAATATGTGTGTGTGTGTGTACTTTGTAAATGTTGTAACTAGAGTATGTAGGTCGAAAAGCAACAAACATATATGTACGTATGTGTATATAGGCTATGTGTCGTCTCTTCTTCTCCTCAACCCAGACGATAGTAAGCTTGCAATTTCTTTCCTTCCGAAGACAGTCTCTTAATCACCACCTACTTTCATTGCTACTTTTATTTCATCCATATACTCCTATCTGGGCCTTCCCTTCCCACTGCGTCCCTCAAACTTTCTTTTTCTTGATCAGGGTGGTGAACCAGTGTTAATGGCGTAGGTGACCAACCACATTTCTTGATCAGGGTGGTGAACCAGTGTTGATGGCGTAGTAGGTGACCAACCACTTTTTCTTGATCAGGGCGGTGAACCAGTGTTAATGGCGTAGTAGGTGACCAACCACGTTTTCTTGATCAGGGCGGTGAACCAGTGTTAATGGCGTAGTAGGTCACCAACCACATTTTCTTGATCAGGGTGGTGAACCAGTGTTAATGGCGTAGTAGGTCACCAACCACATTTTCTTGATCAGGGTGGTGAACAAGTGTTAATGGCGTAATAGGTGACCAACCACATTTTCTTGATCAGGGCGGTGAACCAGTGTTAATGGCGTAGTAGGTCACCAACCACATTTTTCTCCTTTCCCCATTTGTTTCAACCGCTCTCTTCAAAACCTATCGTTAAGCACTTTTTCTGTCTACGGTATTCATAAGCCCCCTCTTGCACATCTCAAAGCTTTAAGGTAGTTATAGAATTTCAATCTTCAATTTCCTCAGGTCCACTGTTGGAGTTACATGTGCACATGCTACAAATGAAAGATCTACGAATTTTTTCTGGTTTCCAGACACACATTTCTGGACGTCAGAAGATACTCTTTCTTGAAAAGTGCTCCTCTTGCTTGTGCAATTCGATTTTTTACATCACTGATCCATCTGCCACCTGATGCAATGCAGCTTCCAAGATATGTAAAGATATCAACTTGCACTAGCTTCCTACCTTACAGAAATATCTGTTTTCAATGTCTATAACATTCATAATTGGTCAGTTATTCTTGTATATATTTTTTATATTATTATTAATAATAAATTAAACTTTTCGTACAAGAATATATTTTTTAAATATTTTTTTAACATAACACTGTTTCGATAGTATAAACTATCATCATCAGATAGTTCTAGAACATTTTATGACTCTTGTTTTTCCTTATTTGTCGTCATGTTGCATTTTTCTTTTATCATCTTGTTCATTTGGTGAAGTGCATTCTGTAGTCCTTCCTCGTTGTTTCCTAAAATTCCAATGTCATATCCTAAACGGATGCTTTTATAAAGTACGCCGTTAATTATTATTCCATTGTTGCCTGTTTCCATGAATCCCTTCGTCGCGTAGTATACTGGTGTGTGTGTGTGTGTGTGTACGTGCACCGATAATCTGTTAAATAAATTGTATGGCATGATTGCAAGTAGTAGGTGATAAGTAAGGTACAAACTATTCCTTTCGGAATTTGGGAGCCAAATTCTGTAACGAAGTTCTGTCATAACAGAAAAAAAACCCACTTAATCTGTTATCTGAAGTGTTACAAAAATCGATTTTATCCTCATCAGAAGGAACAACGACCCGGTAATTTCACAACTGTTTGCTTTTCTGTAATTAACAAAACAAATTCAGTTTTACTAGACTTAATTTAATAAATTGAATAATAATTTAATTACTAAATCTCTATTAGTTTTACTAATGCTATTTATTTAATTAATAAGTTGTGTCAGTGTTTATAATCACAAACAAAATTAACACTGTTGCACAATTTGCCTATAGTGGTGTGCAACAGTGTTAATTCTATTTGTCATGCTACGTATTTACTTTAATGCCTTCATTTCGTTGATTTATCTGAGCAAGTAGCAACGTTTCGGGTTATCATAAATCCGTTTCCATTTTCAACAGCTATAGAAGCCTAACTTCTCAACACATTTTACAATACGTAAGGCTAAAGAGTGTCTGTTGTTTCAAAGTTATGACAAATCATGAATTATCTAATACAGCTTCTTTCTTAATGGAAACAGATTATTATCCAGTTATCCTCTGTTTATCGGAAGACAATCGTCTTCATGTTTGCGACTTCCTTTAGTAAGCTTGGCATAGATCAGTGGTTCCCAAACTTTTCAGTCTGCGGACCCTCCCCACAAAATTAAAAATTTCACGGACCCCGTCTGAGTTATGAAATAAAACAAACAGTAAATATGAAACAAACTCTTATATTTTAATTAAAATGTATTAAAATTAAAATTCTCTTAACTTGCAAAATTACAATATTAATTGTATCAAACCTAGTTTAATGTGAAAAGGGAAGCTGCTTTTGAACAATTAGATCTGCAATATTAAGTTTAAAATCTGATAATTTCAATATTAAGTCACTCTCGACATCAAGTTTATTTCTTAACTTTGCCAACCTCGGCTCTATTTTTCCAGCCACACGTGTCGAAATCCAGCTACTTAGACGTAAAACCAGCTACATGGAAGAACGTTTTGCTTAGATACAGTGCTCATACGCGAGATACAGTGCTTCTAAGCAAGATACAATGATTTAAAAACATTGTGCACATGCTACAAATGAAAGATCTACGAATTTTTTCTGGTTTCCAGACACACATTTCTGGACGTCAGAAGATACTCTTTCTTGAAAAGTGCTCCTCTTGCTTGTGCAATTCGATTTTTTACATCACTGATCCATCTGCCACCTGATGCAATGCAGCTTCCAAGATATGTAAAGATATCAACTTGCACTAGCTTCCTACCTTACAGAAATATCTGTTTTCAATGTCTATAACATTCATAATTGGTCAGTTATTCTTGTATATATTTTTTATATTATTATTAATAATAAATTAAACTTTTCGTACAAGAATATATTTTTTAAATATTTTTTTAACATAACACTGTTTCGATAGTATAAACTATCATCATCAGATAGTTCTAGAACATTTTATGACTCTTGTTTTTCCTTATTTGTCGTCATGTTGCATTTTTCTTTTATCATCTTGTTCATTTGGTGAAGTGCATTCTGTAGTCCTTCCTCGTTGTTTCCTAAAATTCCAATGTCATATCCTAAACGGATGCTTTTATAAAGTACGCCGTTAATTATTATTCCATTGTTGCCTGTTTCCATGAATCCCTTCGTCGCGTAGTATACTGGTGTGTGTGTGTGTGTGTGTGTGTACGTGCACCGATAATCTGTTAAATAAATTGTATGGCATGATTGCAAGTAGTAGGTGATAAGTAAGGTACAAACTATTCCTTTCGGAATTTGGGAGCCAAATTCTGTAACGAAGTTCTGTCATAACAGAAAAAAAACCCACTTAATCTGTTATCTGAAGTGTTACAAAAATCGATTTTATCCTCATCAGAAGGAACAACGACCCGGTAATTTCACAACTGTTTGCTTTTCTGTAATTAACAAAACAAATTCAGTTTTACTAGACTTAATTTAATAAATTGAATAATAATTTAATTACTAAATCTCTATTAGTTTTACTAATGCTATTTATTTAATTAATAAGTTGTGTCAGTGTTTATAATCACAAACAAAATTAACACTGTTGCACAATTTGCCTATAGTGGTGTGCAACAGTGTTAATTCTATTTGTCATGCTACGTATTTACTTTAATGCCTTCATTTCGTTGATTTATCTGAGCAAGTAGCAACGTTTCGGGTTATCATAAATCCGTTTCCATTTTCAACAGCTATAGAAGCCTAACTTCTCAACACATTTTACAATACGTAAGGCTAAAGAGTGTCTGTTGTTTCAAAGTTATGACAAATCATGAATTATCTAATACAGCTTCTTTCTTAATGGAAACAGATTATTATCCAGTTATCCTCTGTTTATCGGAAGACAATCGTCTTCATGTTTGCGACTTCCTTTAGTAAGCTTGGCATAGATCAGTGGTTCCCAAACTTTTCAGTCTGCGGACCCTCCCCACAAAATTAAAAATTTCACGGACCCCGTCTGAGTTATGAAATAAAACAAACAGTAAATATGAAACAAACTCTTATATTTTAATTAAAATGTATTAAAATTAAAATTCTCTTAACTTGCAAAATTACAATATTAATTGTATCAAACCTAGTTTAATGTGAAAAGGGAAGCTGCTTTTGAACAATTAGATCTGCAATATTAAGTTTAAAATCTGATAATTTCAATATTAAGTCACTCTCGACATCAAGTTTATTTCTTAACTTTGCCAACCTCGGCTCTATTTTTCCAGCCACACGTGTCGAAATCCAGCTACTTAGACGTAAAACCAGCTACATGGAAGAACGTTTTGCTTAGATACAGTGCTCATACGCGAGATACAGTGCTTCTAAGCAAGATACAATGATTTAAAAACATTATTAAAGTCATTAGTTTGAAATTACTTTTACAATTACAATTAGTTTTAACAAAAAAAAAATACTGGATTCTGGTACTAATTGTTTTAAGATTCTAAAATTTAGATTTTAGACCATAAAAAATCGGATAAAATTACGGTAATAAAATTTTTTCTTAAAAGTGTCCGCGGACCCCCTGTCGCGGACTCGCAGGGGTCCGCGGACCCCACTTTGGGAACCACTGGCATAGATCTTTCTCTTCCTTCTCGCCCTTCCCATATGTCTCCCTCTCACTTCCTGTTCGCTTTCTGATTGTTGCTTAATCCGGCTTATTCTACTTCCCTTAATTTCTTAAATTTTTTGCATTTATTGACTGGTCGCCTCTTTTCTTTTTATTTATTTTTATTTTCGCCTACTCTTTTACCTGGAACATAGACATAGATTACTCTGTATTGCATATGCATTTGATGTCCATATAAACGGGCAAAATTCTTTCCGACACGAAAGAACAGTGTGCAGATTTTCCACTTCAGACCGCTGCACTACTTCTGATATTTCCCCGCTGACTTAGGGTTTCCCCTCGACCGTGTACCTTCCATACGGCGCCGGCGCGCCGGTCTCTCTGCAAGTAGACTGATGACAGAATTATTATTTTAAATCTATAACTTGTGTCTATTGCGTGTTAGTAGCGACGAATGGTGGGTGCGGAATTTATACGGTTTTCTCAAAAAATATTGTTACACATAGGTTCAGCAGTAAGTGGAAAGTGGTTTAACAAACGAAACACCTTCCTTAAGATATAAAAATTTGTAGCGGAATAACGTAAAAGTGTTTTAGCAGATGTTACAGAATGTCACCGCTAATAATAGAAGAATTCTACTGACAGTGAACTTCCAGCAAACTCCTGGCTGCCTCGTACTTACACTTTACTGTTTACATTTTTTTAACGTTTGTTACGTTTTTCATTTAAGGACTGACTTCCTGTCACTTAATCGGTACTTTAAACAAGGAAACATAATTATGTTATCACTACGAAGGGATTGAATAATTGCACATTCACTGTGTAAATATTCACTTAATTAAAAACTCTTGATCTTAGGCTATTTCGGCCGGCGTCAACATTATTCAAACTGTCATTAGCCGGGCAGTTAAGTCGTGATCTATGGTTTCGGCCTTGTCATCTTCAGTGCAAAATTTGTTTTGGCAGTTGTTCACCAACTGACCCCAGACCAGAGGTAGACTAACATGTTGGGTAGACTGGGTCAACTAGCCAGTGAGGTAATTAGTCTACTGCAGTACTGGGGTTACTTGGCGAACAACTGCCAAAACAAATTTTGCACTGAAGATGGTCTCCGATGGCTAGGCCAAAACGTCTGTACTTAACACCCATAGACAACGGCCTCACACCCCGGTTAGTGATACTTTGAATAATTATAAACTGTTAATTATCGTAGTTACAATACATTTTAAATTTTAATTAAAATCCAATATTATTTATTTATAAAAATATTTAATTTATCATCATCTACAACAGACTAGAGCTGGTCACTCCAACGCTTCTTCGGACGTCCAACACTTCTCCGTCCTTTCGGCTTTGAAAATACTTATATTTATAATATAATTAGGCAATTAATTTTTGTTATTGTTTCTAGCCTGACAGTTTTTTGTGGTTTTCACTGTTGCGGTTGTTCATTTGATATTATTGTTGTTGTTATAATGTTATTATGGTTATTATTATTACGTCATATTATCGTAATTATATTTCTTATCCACTTTATTAAAAATGTAATTTCACTAGAAAAAAGCATTTCAAGGTTCAAAAGTAATTATAGGGCTCAGAGTACTCAGAAACGATCAGACAGTGTTTAGCAGCGTATACGGTATCAGCTTAGACAGTTCTTATAGCCATAAGTTCTAAGGCCTAATGCTTGACTTGTACGAACATTATAACTCAACTAAATTGTTCCAACAATTCGACTCGACTTCAGTTTTTCAAATTTTTCTTATTGTATAAATTTTCTTAAGTGAGTATTTATTTTTATTCATTTACAGGCATTATGTACATTTTTTAATAAATTACACATTAAATATACGTCGGCTTAAGCTTCTTAATCTAAATCGCCTTTTATTAAAAGTAACAAAAATGAACAATAAAATAAAGAATATGAAGGAATATAGAAAATAAAAAAAACAAAGGGAACGTTGAAGATCTAGACTGAACAAGGAGAGACGGATTAAGTTGCAATGTCGGGGTATAGAAATCGACGTATACGTTTGGCGACTAAGTAAACACTGTATACCGTTACAAGCAATTTCTTCACTCGTGAACATCGATGTATACTATATGGATCGCGTGCTGCATTCACTGAATTCGGTCCGACCGCTGCATCAGTGGTTGGCAAGAACACTGCGTATGCTATATATATACTGTACCTGTACAACGTCTGACATTTCTGCTTTGTTATAGCTTTTGTTGCTTTAGCGGATTATATTTTGCTTTAAATGGTATAGCTGTGTCATTTTAACAATTAATGACTCCAAAGTGGGAGGTTTCTAATAAGTTCTTTTCCAAAATAAACTCATTTGTTTCACTGTAAGATTTCAGTATTCTGACACATTATTTAAGTTTATCGCCAAGTTCTGTTGCGTTCATAAACAGTTCTGTTGCGTTCTTATTTATGAACATTTATTATTGAAGCCAGACGAATAAAGATAAGAATAAGGGAAACAAAGAATAAAAGACGTGAGCCGTAAACTTTAAAATGTTTATTGCGTAAAAGAAGCTGGCGTATACGCTCGCCATGGTCATTAACGTGTCAATAAGCAATGCTAATTTACATTATTTGTTTTAATTTTATTTAATTAGCTACGTATTAACTGTATAAAAATTGTTTACATTAAACATTACTTTTATTAAATACAAATTTATTTAACTTTTGGCATACACCAAGCTCAGAGAAGGTAGCTGCAGCGGTTCTTTCCTTAGCAGTATTATAGCACAAGATTTTATAAAATAATGTCACTATTAATTTAATAAGTTTCACTTCATGGCTGTCTTCAGAAAAATCATTGTTTGAAACATATTTTCTAAACACTGTGCCGGCAAAGTTTTTGCAAACTGATATAATCATTTTTTGGTATTAAGTTTACTGTCAGATATAATCAATAAATTATACATATATTTTACAATCTTTAAAACGTCTAATGACGCTCTAATTAATTTTCCGCTTTATACAAAATCAGTAAAATGAGTGTAAACGCTTAAGTTATTGTCATCTGTTATCAGTTAGGCAAAAGTAAAAACAAACTGTTATAATAATAAAATCTTCATAAGCACAAATTTTCAGTAGAACTGTCCCAAATGTAATAATTGTAAACTGTTAAAACAAGTGCATTACTGACTGAATGACTCGTTTAATACACGTGTTAACTTAGCGTCAAACGCTTTATTGCCAACCATTGTGTGGGAAGCTATAAAGCGTGAAAGAAGAGAACAAGCTAGGAAACAACTGTTATCAAATATATTATTGTTTAATTGAATGTATAAAACATTCTATAATTAACGTCTTTGCTTGTCACTTGAATGGTTTATATTTTACGGTGATAAGGTTGTTGATACAAGTTCCTTCTCTGTTCTTAGCCCAATGTTTTCAACTTTTATATAGCCACAAAGTCAAAGTGATAGTGAGCTTCTCCTCCTTCTCTCAAACAGATAGTGAGTACTGTACCTGTTTAGAGAGGCGTTCTGATTTAAGTGCCTTTTTTTTAAACTAGTTTAACGTTTTTATAGTCATGCGTGTTTGTGTTTTGAACGTGACTGACAAAAGATATAAATTCCTTGTTTCATCATCATTAACACTGATAGGTTTATAGCGTCCGCCTTCGCCGACTGATTTCCCTCCATTGCGCTCTGTTGCTATTCAGGTCTTCAGTTAACTTGCGCTCCCTCAGCTACTTGTTGAATTTTTTCACCCCTATATCCGAGCAGGTCTTTATCTTTACCTTCGACCTGTGCGTACCCATTTACGGTAGACTTTCATCTCTTGTTCTATGCAAATGTCCAATCCAGATTAGTTGTTTTGTTTCAATCTCACCCAGAATGATCTGTGGCGCATTCATCATTGGCCTGATCCTCTCATTCGGGATTCTATCTAGTCTCGATATTCTACATGATCTTTTCAGTGCATTCATTTGCACAACCATAATTTTTCTTTATCGGCCTCAGTCATATTCCAAGTTTCAGCACCATATAATATAATTCTTTTAACGATGGTACTGTAGATGTGCCAAATTCTACTTTCTGTTATGTCCTTGTGCCACCATATTTCATTTAACCTCCTAATTGCCTTCCGTACCAGACCAATTATTTGTCTAATTTCTTCCTTATCTTTTCCATTTTCACTGACAAGCACTCCTCCTAGCTACTTGTAAGTCCTACAGGTTTTGATTTCTTCATTATCTACTAATTGTACAGTTAGTTTCTTTGCGGACTTCCTATGCACAGATATTGCGTTTTATCAACGGTTACGGTTAATAACCACATTTCATATTCTTCTTTTATTTTTCTTGTCATACGTTCCAGATCATCTTTATTCTGGGCTAATATAATTTGGTCATCTGTAAACTGTAGCGTAGAAAACATACTTGTCATTTATTTGCAGCCCCATTTCTCTATATTTTCTCATCCATTGCTGAAGTATTTTATCTATATATTTTTTAAATAGTGTTCGGGATATAAAGCAATCAATCTCAATCCTTTTGCAACGGTGAAGCAAGTCGACGAGCTTTGTCCAATTTAATTTTTATTCTTGTAGAGTTTTTTATAGCTTGAGAAGGCCTAAAAATATTTAGGGATTAATAATGTGGTTTGTGCTCGAACTTTGTAGTACTTACCATAATTTTGTAAGCTTTGCAGAGATAAACAAACATTAGGCGTATTTCTTTATTCACTTAAACTTGTTTTTCTGTTATTGTTAGAGACGAAAGATGCTGTCTACACACCCTCTTCCTGCCCTGAAGCCTCTTTGTTCTTCGTATTCATTCCTTTTATACTCTTCTACTATGATGTCTTGTAAAAGCCTTCCATTAAGCGACTCAGGATAGATGTAACAGTGATTCCTCTATAATTCTTACAATTTTGCCTATCTCCTTTTTTTATTTGTGGATGCCATCAGACTAGTCTTCCACTCTTTAGGTATTTGTTTGTGCTCAATACGTTTGTTAAATGGTTGTGTAATTACTCGTTCTCTATATTTAAAAATGTCACGGTTTTTTTATTACTCGTCTTAGAACAATACAAATATCGTGTGTGTGTGTGGGGGGGGGGGGTTCAAAGGGAGAGAGAGAGAGAGAGAGAGAGAGACAGACAGACAGACAGAGACAGAGAGAGAGAGACAGACAGACAGAGTGATTAAGAGGCAAGAGAGGAGAGAAAGAAAAGAGGAAGACGCGAGCATGAGTAAGAGATTTGTGTAGGCCTATAACCTGTTGATCAGTTGAGTACGTACGTCTACCTGCGCTGTTATCTGGCGTTTACGTAACAAGGCAATGTAAACACAGACAACGCCAACCAGTTAATAATAATAGAACACGATACCGCGTATCACATGCTTCTGCGCTAACAGTGCCATATATCTTTATTTCGTTACGTTATATGCAAATACGTAAACGTGAATCGTCAACATCTAGAGATAATTAAATTTTAACCCTGAAGAATGGTGGAAATGTCTCTGCACGAGTTGCTGCTGTACTTCTCAAGAACAGAATAGTTGAACGAGCGAAGGGAGTCTCAGTTCTAACTCGACCGTTTGTCATTTGTCTGTCTGTCATTCTATATGTATGCCTGTCTGTATATTCTATCTGTGTATTTGACTCACGACAACTTTCGAACGCTTAGACCGACTTTCATAAAACGTGGCATGCGTATCCACATCTGTACCCTACAGAATCCTATTGTTTTTACTTCCATGTTTCATAAGGAAATGGAAGTATGGTGATGACGAAAAAAATTGTGTTCGAAATAAGGCCTGATTCTGCTTGTACTACCCTCAAAACATGAAGAAAAGTCATTTTTCGATGTGTGTGTGTGTGTGTGTGTGTGTGTGTGTGTGTGTGTGTGTGTGTGTGTGTGTGTGTGTGTGGAATTTTTTCTATGGCGAAAGGTAACTGCCGCAAATTCAAACAGAATCAAATAGTTTTTTGCATATGTGCCTGAATTGTAGAGGACTCAAGGCCTATTGACTTTGGTGAAGATCGATTAAGGGGAAGGGGTAGTTTACCTGCAACGTTTTATGTTTCAACAAGAGTAAAGTACCTACTTAATTTTGATAAATAAAGTATCCTGAAAAGAAGGTCATAATAATCCACTGTAGAAAGGTAGATGAAATATCTATAAATGAAAAGGGTAGTTGAAGAGGGAGGGGGTAATTTTCTATAAATGTAAATTATAGTTGAAGGGGGAGGGGATAATTTTTTATATGTGTACTACGTTATCGGCAACAAAGGAGTATTTTGTTGATAAAATTCCTTCCCGGGGTGTTTGGCTGTGGTCCCATGTTTTCTGCCAAACAAGACGTTTCGGCAGTGCCATCGTCAGTGAAAATCGAGTGCGCTAACGTGAGCTGGTACACGTCAGTGACCACAGTACTATGGTTAAGGCTGAAGCAAGAAGTAGAAAGAAGTAGTTCCTATGGAAATATTTCATTTCAAAAATGATTTTAAATATAATTCTTAGAACATGGAACTCATGTATGGTTCTCCAAACAGATATTTTAGATTTATCTCCCAACAAAAAGTAGTGGGCAGGAGGCACAAAAATGTGAGAGGGGGTCAGAATTTGTCAACAAATCGCAAAAGACCATGTGGGGTATCAAATTAAAGGGAATTTTAACCACTGTACTGTAGTGTTGATTTTTGAAAATTTCAGAATTTTTGGACTTCAGTGCCCAGAAATAATTCATGTAGGGTATCAAGTTTAATACAATTTTAACCAAAATATGAATGTAGTCTTAAGTTTTGAAAATTTCAAATTTTTGGACCCCAGGCTCAATTAGAAAAACTTGTAAAAATCCAGCAGGACGTCAAATTAAAAGACATTGTAATCCAAACCTGAATGTTTCAATTTCTAGTACTTCTTGTATGACTGTGTGCTCTACAGTTGTTAAATTACTAAAGAAATAGTAGAGTAATCGTGATTTTTGTAATTTTTCTCATTATTTTGAAAATGATCTAACATCGAAATGTATGTAATAATAAGTGTACTTCGTTCAAAATAGTGAGCGAGTTCTGCAGAAGTGGGAGCGTAGGCCTACTAGTTACGACATAGGTAATGGCAGGCGGAAAATAACTGACAAGTCAATCAGTGACTGTAGGTTCGTTGACCTTCGGCTGGTTGTAGAAACAAGGAAAACGAGCGAAATAAGACGACCCTTGTAATGTTACTGGCGGAAGTCACGATTAAAAAATAAAAGACAACTGTAACGGTAAGAGGGAACAGGCAAACGGATTGAGACACGGTTTTCTTTTGTTGCGAATTTAGTGGGATTTAGGTAAGCCAGAGATGGTAAGAAGAACTGATAATGATTAAAGGTTTTTCTGTATAATTTTCAAACGCAACCACAAGCTACTCACGGGAACTCACATTTCATTATGGAAATAATAATTAAATATTAAGAAGGGCAGATGTTTAATCACTATTCCTGCACAGTGTACCAAACAACCAAACAATATCGTATGTTAGTCTTCCTTAGATAGGCTATCTTTATTTAGATAAGGTAAAACTCTTACGTTTTACCCATAAAAAACTTTGTGTTCCGAGTCGTTAGTAAATTAATTATAATTATATATTTACGTTAAGGAATCGATTCTTTTAACTGCTTCGGTACTGTGATAAATATCGAACTCCGTAAGAAGACATGACATCTTTCGATGTCGCATTCCTTTTCGATACACCGTTTACGAACCCAGGTCCAGGCGTCAACACCCAGAGTGAATGTAACAGGAACAGCGTCTATTACTTCATTCTCTGTATTTATCTATCCAACAAAGCAGTACATAAAAATATTCGGATCAAATCTGGGAACATCCCCTTACCTCTAACATATAGGCCTACTCGTACAGAATTTGCTTAATATTAAAACTGTTTTCTGATTACATTTGTGTGTACGGGTCTGTTTGTCAACATATAAATGAATAAAATATGTTCTCAGAAATTAGATAAGTGCTAGTGTTAGATTTTGTGGACTGGACTTCCGTATCCTGTGGCATTTTCACTGCGTATTCTGTAAATTGATTCATCTGTGTTTTTAATCATTCCTCTGTGTGTGTGTGTGTGTGTGTGTGTGTGTGTGTGTGTGTGTGTGTGTGTGTGTGTGCTCGCGCGCCTGCACGAACACATGCATTTACATTTATGTCTTACACGCTCCTTTCTTTTAAACGATTTACTTGTTGAACAACTTACTTAATTATTTTACTACTTAATAAGTCCAATTCATCTTCTTCGATTACCCGATATTGCATAAAAGATAGACTAATATTTTTTTTTTTTGAAACACAATAAAAATTAAATGATGAAATTCTGCAAAGGCTGAAGCAAAAACAGATTTACCAAGAGACAACATAAGAGACAGACCCGTGTAGGGAGTATTGTGAAACATGCAGCACTGGTCAACAGACGTATAGTGATTGAATCACCAGAGAAGTGAATTGCGGAGGAAACGAACACACTGCTGTAGACGAGGAATGTGAAAATCAAACTTGCAGAATGAAAGAGATTTACAGAGGACTGATGAGGCTGGCGGTTAGCTTCAAAGTAGTCAAGACATGTGTGGAGAAAGGATCGTGTAATCCCAATCGTAAATATATTCGAAGCGTTTTTTGTCTATTTTAACGGCGGATAATGGAACCGATGTCATTCGAGTGGACGCAGCCAACAAAGGATGGTATCCCCTGTGCAGCATGTGTGGTTCGGTCCTGCTGTTAGACAACGTGTAACAGCGATTCAGACCTGCCGGCACTTTTCAACGCCATTTCAAAATTTTTAACCGTTTGAATACATTTGGAAAAATCTTCTTCTTCTTCTTCTTCTTCTTCTTCTTCTTCTTCTTCTTCTTCTTCTTCTTCTTCTTCTTCTTCTTCTTCTTCTTCTTCTTCTTCTTCTTCTTCTTCTTCCTCCTCCTCCTCCTCCTCCTCCTCCTCCTCCTTCTTCTTCTTCTTCTTCTTCTTCTTCTTCTTCTTCTTCTTCTACTTTGTATTCTTCTTATTCTCCCTTCAAGTACTAGGCCTATGGCCTGATGAGCTCTTTGGTCGTGGTACAACTCACGTTCAGCCACCGCCACAGAGAAATCAGCCATCTAGTTGCGGTGGTGGCCGCAAGGTGGGAAAGTAGTTTGTTCGTGCGCGCGCGTGTAGCGTGTGTATTTGTTACTTATCTAGCCCATGCATGCCAGGCACCACCGCCCTATTATTAGTCCCGTGCGACAGGGGTGGACAGGCAGACCGAGTCGTGATCTTGACTCGATCCCACGATCGCAGCTCACTCGTTTACATTGCGCTTTACCGGCCCTCGCCACAGATTTTCAAAAATTAGAATATTTAAGAGTATCATAAGTTGCTTCCAATTTACATCTCAAAGACTGTACCGCGCGAACCGCGTCGTCTAGTTGTTCGCTTGATTGGAATAAAAAAGACGAGAATTTCAATTCATGGACTCTATTGATCCTTGACTTAACAATAACTTGAATGGACGTCAAGTGGCCGAGTTTCATTTAACTTAAACAGTACAGAGCCACGCCGGTCGACTGGTGAGGAAATGCGGCAAATCAGAAAACGAACAAAACGCTCTGGCTGCTTTATTATATTAATACTCTAATCGGTCTTTGCATTCTGCTATTAAGCATTTACTGTTGTTTCGTTGCACATTCTAAATAAGTCTATTTGTAGTATCGCAACGAAAATTAAAAACGCGTATTAACTGAAAATGTCTTCTTTTAATTGAATTTATGATAACTATTTGCTCTTACAAAACTGTTTATTTTTAGATGGTACTTTTCTCAGTTTTCAATGTTTTCTAAAACGATATAAAGCAGAAGGTAAATAACAACGATAAATGCCGCCCTTCATGTTCCCTTTAAACAACACCGTATGTAGCCCTTGAGCTGAGTTGTATAATACAAGGTTATATTATAATGTAATGGATGTCTATCGACATGTAATGACTATACTTACTTATCTAGTCTTGATACTGTTTTATGACGAGCAGTGTTGAGGATTTCCACAGGAATATCATGTAAAAAGTCGAACCTTTGTCAATTATATTAAAACTGTTTTCTCAGTGTTTATCGCATAAACAGGTTGTTTTCTCTGTAGTCTGTTTTTAACCTACGTAAAAGAATTTCAGATTAAACATAGTTCCGAATACGATTTAATATGAGTCAGTTTGAGTATGATTTAAGAATTCACACGAACACTAAAGCTAAGAAAAATAATGTGTATCAAAACAATTACAATTTTTTTTCTTCTGCAAGATAATAGCTATCGGATATTGCTTTCCCGAAAAACTCCGATAATGTCAAACGCGAAAATGCGTATAAGCTGAAAAAAATGTAAAGGTTAAATTTTGTCTAAAGTTTATTACATTAGTAAATAAAACAAACCCGTAGCTTATTTCATTCACCAGTGATATAGGAATGCAAAAGTAACGTTTTTCTTTAAAATAAACTGTAAATACGAGTATTTTGCAGTATCGTCATTAACAATGATGATTCGGTTAACGACAAACCGCTTTCTTGATAATCAAGAAATAATTTTTTGGTTCCCTTCAGTTTTCTCTACGTTATTGAATTCCTTGCATTAATTAAGCACAAAATGTATTGAGGAAGATCAGGAAGTAGTAGACTGTTGTAAGGTATCTTTACTTTTCAAACTCAAAGTTCTTAAATTAACAAATAAATTGTTGAAAAACTTACGTCTTTGGTATTACATGCAAGAATACAATAACGTATTATTTATTTCTGTCAGTTTTTCGGTGGGAATATGGAACCATTAATAGAAAAGTTTCCCGGTGAACTTTGTCACAACCGACAGTTCTGGTTGGAGTAATGGCAACTGTTGTCGCGCGAATAAAGACATTTTACTGTAGGCTGCAGCCGAAGTCAGGTGACATCACAAGATACCACTTCTCCGTCACAAGACTGAATTAACTTTTTTTGAAGTATTTTGATGTTTTTTCGACACCTTTGTTTCTATTTACCTTAAGTATACTTGAATATAATAATTATAACTTTACATTATCTTTCTACTCATGTCCCAAGATAACAATAAAAAACAAAAAATATAAATACTTTCTGTTCCATTTACAGAAACTCTGAATCGTATGTTTTTGTCTGTGTGTAACCGTGTTTTATTATAAAAATTTGTCTTTCCTGCTCATAAAATAATTTTATAATTATAATTATAATTTTATAATATAATTTTCTTTTTCATTGCTAATAACGTAACCTACTTCTACGAATCAACTTGAAAGATTTTTGGTATTGTAAATATATTTTGTTATCGTCTGACTATCTGACGATATCCAAAGAATTTTCTTTGAAGCCATTTAAGTTTAAATGGCTTTAAACCAGACTTTAAACCTAAGCCAATTTAACAACAGTACATTCTCTAACGAGATTCCAGGCCAATGAAATTCTCTATTCAAGCGGCCGAAATAAGATTTCTCAGGCACGTAGTAGAGTATACCCTCCAAGATCGTAGAAGAGATTAACATACACGTAAGGAATTGAATATAACGAGTATTCTCGCTAGGATTGCCCAGTGTCGGCTAAAATTGTTGGAACATCTTAACCGACTGCCTCATCCCCAAACAGCTATCGAATTATAAGTTGTGACGGAGAGGCGCTGTAGTGACCAGCTTTAGTCTACATGTTTAGGACCGGAACAAACCATGTTTGTTTAATTCTTGTAGAAGATAATGGTGATGGTATTCTCTAATAAAATTAGGTGTTTAGAGAATACCTAAATACCTTTCTCTGTACGGGGAAAGAAAACCCCGAACGCGTGCACGCATTTATGTTTTATATGTATATGCATGCAGTACATAAAACACTTACCAATAAGGGTGAATCTTTTATGTATAAACAATACTTTCTACAAAAATTGTAAATTTACTTATTTAATAAAACTTGTGCACAGCAAACACACATATAGATGTCGGAAACGACACTGTGGACAGCAAAATCAACAAACACACTGAGACAGCAAATGTACATCGAGACCAAAGTAAACGCTCTCGAATTGCATTGTAAAGTTAAAGTGTGCATAAGACGTCTTATATCCGTGAAACGGTTTCTTTTTACAGTAATGTTTTGCGGTATTGACAGATGAGAGATCCTCCCACGACAGTATACTCTACGTCTTCATTGTCACACGTATTGTGTTGTTGCAACAGTTACAGGTTACTTTTGCCTCTTTTACTTTCTCTCTCTCTCTCTCTCTCTCTTTATCTCTTGTTTCCTCTCTTCCTTCCTCTCATCCCATTCTCTACTCTTGTTTTTTTTTGCCTGTTATCTGCATCATAGTTTGTAAGTCGCTTCCGATAACGTAAACTTCGTCCTCTTTCTTCTTTCTCATTTTATGCGTTTTCTTCTTCACTAATTATTACATTGTCTTGTCAGCTCTTCTTTGGCTGTAGTAGTAACCATCCTTTTGTGTGAGTCTCTCCAATCCTGTGGACTTTATCTCGTACGGACTTTTTGGCTGCCCGGTTGACTATAAATTCCCAGAAAGATTACTTGTTACAATTGTAATCTTCCTAGTGCAGCCTATACCGTCAATTAAGAATATAATTTTGCTGTCCATGTTTGATTTCCTTCTCTGGAATCAATTGTTTCACGTATGCGTAATGTTCCGGACTTCAAGCAAAACGTTTAGCAGAATAACATACCGATTTCAAACAATCTAGGCTGCAGAGTATGATGTAAGAAGAAATGATGCCCCTGAAAAAATAAAGCTTACAGTATGTATTTCCTTTACAAACTTATTTTTACGTGCTTAAAATAACCGAGCTTAACCAAGACAGAAATGTGTAAATTGTTGATCGAGTCATGTGTCAACATGTGGTGGAGTCGTATTCTGGGAACCAGTCCAAAATCGTGATTTATTCATGTTCAAAAACATAACCTGTAATTCTAATAATCTCATTCCGCTAATCTAAATTACTTATTCCACTACAAATACATATGGATCCGACTTGTAATCTAAACAGTTGCAGGTTTATAACACACATTAACTATGAATGGTAAATCACAAAGCAAACATTTTAGAATATAGGATACAGGTTTATTGTTACTAAATACATTACTGGTTGTTAATCAGCGCAAAATAGGCCTACCTTACTATGGTATATTTAATTAACGTTTAATTAATCGTTAACCACTTCGCCACTTTGTTGCTAAATCAGGCTTCATTCTCTCACCCAAACTATTACATCTCCCAGCAAGTTAACCAGCGCCAGTTTCCTTTCATAGTGTTTGTCTTCCTAACGGATTTTCTGGATTAAGTTTTAATTAAAAAATGTAGAATCCGGTCGGTAGATCCACGTTCGACCATCTTTGCTAGCTATATCGGACATTCATTCTAGCCTTTTTCATCATATATTCGTTGTTATATCAGACAGTAATTATGTATACAGCATTTTTGAAAGTCCCAAGATACGTCGTTTTACAATTCGGTAATTAGTATAACTTTTAAGGACACTTTTTTTTCGTTCTACTGAAGGCCTACACCTGAAACTGATGTAGACCAGTGTCAAGAAGTTTAAATGAAGCAGTAAATGGATTGCTATTTCCGCAGCATAGTTGTTGGATAATTTGTTACTTGGTGTGTGTTCATGTGCGTGAGTGCGCGTGCGTTTGCGCGCCTGAGAGAGATTACGGTTTTGAGACACGGTTTAACGTTGTTTCGGGCTGAATGTCGTGTGGCAGAGTACGAAGCCCCTTGGAAAGAAGACGATATTTACGAAAAATCCTGAAAAATTTTATAAGGAGTGGTCAGTATCAAACCGACCTAAAAGTCGACTGTATCGATTCTACTATACGACATCAGTTGCCACTTTGTATACTGGCTTGTATTCCTGTGAGACCTACAGGTACCAGTGACAAATTGTTACTACATTTCACCGGACAAACACAAAAGAATCCCCGTTGTTTGGGTTCTTAGTTCCCTTACTGTCGGAAGGAAATTTTCAAGAACATTTCAAAGATCAGGTGGATACGTACGATTTTACTACAAAATATTTATTTAACAGATTTTTGTGTGAACGCAGATTCACATATGTTTTTATAACTTATATAATGGAAATGTGTTGTTGTATTGTTTAACGGGATTGTTTAATGAATTCTTATCAGTACAAACATTTTAATATCAATTTTGATAAGTAGGTATTGAAACCTACCTATTGCCTTTTTTATTGAACAGTAATATTATTGACGTAGTCAGTGTATATAACAAAAGGCGACGGTAATGAATTAACGTGCGGAGAATTACGCTACCGAGGAGATGAACGGTGTATCTTATCTGCGACTCTAGTGTAAACAGTAGAACGTAAACAGCCTTGAACGCGACGCTGGTGATACAAACAAACGGTTCCGAACACTTGTCAAAAAATAAAATCAGTTCTATATAATTACTGTACCTTTTTTTTAAATAACAATATTTAGGAATTCTAATTTGTCGTTGCAGCCGATGTTGTTCAACTTCATACAACACGTTTAGAATCGCAGAAGTTGCTTTCATAAATCAGACGTAATTAAAATAAAACGGCAGTGAAAATATAATTTCTTATCTTGTTCAGTTCAGAAACTTTTTAACTTATGCTAGTGAAATTTTGAAGACATCCACAGAAACACGAAACTAAGGATATACAACTCAATAATAAGACCCATCCTAACCTACGGCTGCGAAACGTGTATCCTGAACTCCAAAACACCAAACACTCTCAATATCTTTGAAAGAAAAATATTACGAAGAATCCTGGTACCAGCTAATGACGTACACGACTCGAGAATAAGATATAACTTTGAATTGTATCAAATGTATAAAGAACCACCGCTAACACAATACATAAAACTACAGCGTCTAAGGTGGGCTGGTCATGTAGCCAGGATGGGGGAAGACAGAATACCACGAAAACTATTGAATACCAGAATCCACGGAAAAAGACCAATGGGAAGACCGAGGAGAAGATGGGAGGACGCGGAGGATGAGGATGGGAAAGAAATACTGAAAGTGCGTTCCTGGAAGAGGATGGGTACCGACAGAAGAGAATGGGGGGAAAATTGAAGGAGGCCAGGGCCCAACAAGGGCTGTACTGCCATAGGAGAGAGAGAGAGAGAGAGAGAGAGAGAGAGAGAGAGAGTGAAATTTCGAGTTAACCCATCTCACAATATCCGTCATCTCAGCCTGAGTAATATGTATTTATGTGAATGTGCACAAATCGTTTTATGAACGTAGGCGTTGCTGAGAAGATCATGAAGAAGAGTTTTGATTTGCATGCACTTCGGTATTTCAGACCACTTTGAATACAGATTGGCGAAAATGAGCTGCATAATTGCACTTGATAGATCAGCTTAGAAAATGGACGAGATAGGAAAATAATAAAATGTTTTCACAGTAAGGAGTTGCAAATGATTATTCAAAATAAAAGCTATATATTTTACTTGGATTTACAATATTGTTAAATACAATTTTTCAGTTTTTTCAAAAATTACTATTACTCAAATTTAGACATATTTTACAAACTTGCTTGCTGTTAACTCATATAGGCCTAATTAGTCTATCAGTATTTTAGGACGCCCCATTACTTAGTCGGACTGAGTGACTGAATTTTTCAGAACCAGTCATCTTTATCTTTTTCAAGAAATCCAGTATTTTAACGTTACTATTTTCTCCTTCACTTTCTTCTCCTTTTTCTTGTTCTGCTTCTTTCTCTGAATTCTTCCTCTGTTCTTATAGCAGAAAGTATCCCCAACAATATTACCTTAATGATAAACAATTTAGTCCTGGCTTTAAAGTTTATATGTGTTTTTATATATATTTATAGCCCTATATGGAATAATTTGCACAAATAAAACTGGTAACATTGTGTAAAGTTTTTTTGCAAACATCACTTTCAGACTTTTTGAAGGCAGTCCGAAAATTGTCAGGAGTGTCGACATACATTATGTTTTCAAAATTATCAAACATATCGACTGTGTATTTGAATACAGTTTCTTATTACTTTCTTGTCCCACATAGATTTTTACAGTTCTCTTAAAAATCTAACTTCCACTTTTGTCCCGCGGTGCCTCTAAAGTTAAACAATCATCAGAGTAAACATTACATTCGGATTTGTTAGGATTACCTTCAGTCTGATATTTTTAAATACCCTGCATTGATTTTTACTGTTTTTCAATTTTTTAAACCTTTTAGGGTTCTGGGTCCTAAAACTTTTAAACTTCCAAAACTGTACACCGTATTCATATTTTTGTTAAAATTCTCTACAATTTAAAACCCCACATGGCTTTTTGCACGTGTAAAAATTTGGATCCACTTTTTGATGGGACCCGGCACTCTAAGTTTTTTTAAATTTTTAAATCTGAACTATATACTCACATTTGGTTTAAATTCTCTTTTATTTGATACTCAACATGGATGTATGGAAAATTTTGCCTCCTCACATTTTTGTCTCTTGCCCTCTGCTTTGAAGGATCGATCTCAAAAAAGTGAGGTCTCGCGTGCCACATTTTATGAAAATCAATTGTTACATTCGTAACTTATCGTAAGACATGCTCCAAAGAGATAGAGGACAGACAGGTTGACAGACAACTGCCAATCAGTCATGCTAAAACTGAGAACTCTCTTCGCTCCTTCAATAAATATCTATAGGCTAATAAGTAAATAATTGATGTATTATTAGATAAATTATTATTATTAAATATTATTATTATTAATTATTATTATTAAATTATAAAAGAATGGACCGGTTTCAATGTGAATGCACAAGATGTATTCTTTATTGCGTATATGATCATATGCCAACCGAATAAGATAAAACAGAACGAATATATGATTACAAATATATTTGCATACGTGGCGTAATTTTTTTTAACCAATGCTTGGAATCCAATGGTACGCTTTGTCAAGTGCACTTGACTTGGAGTGCACTGCCTCTTCTTCAATCTCTAAAACTGACGATTGTTTTAAATTTTAGATAACCATTTCACGGGGGTTGCATCCATTTTGTTTAGAAACTAAAGAAAAAAAATTGAAAGCTACCTTCTGTCTAAAAAGATTTCAGCAGGGGCGGATTTACGCACAGGCAGACTAGGCACTTGCCTGGGGCGGCAAATTTTGGGGAGCGGCAAAATTTGAGTTAAGAAATGATATTTTTAGATTCAAACAAATTTACAAGTATAAAAGCCAGTTGAATTAAGCACACACGAATATAAAAATTATTTTCACTTAATTTGTAACTATAACGCAGTTATCGTTTTTCACCCAAAAGTAATACGGGCGAATGTTTATGTTTTCAACCGTTGAAATATTTGGCGTTGATCATCCGAGAGATTTTAGATGTTGGCAATCCAGATCAAAGTGAGAAATGTAGATCTGTCAATGTAATACCGAATTGTAGGTTGGTTCCAGAAACCGAGGCAAGCTAATATTTAAGGAATCGAGACATTCTAGTGATACCGACAATAACTGTGATAGCAGTGAAGGTGAAGATACTGTTCACACAGTTCAGCCAGAGAGGTCCGTTGTGGAGGAACCTTTATTTTTGAGCCAGTTCACGTCAAAAATCATGATGAAATGTCATCAAATCAGGTAGGGAAGGTCTTAGATTCTGATCCTATTAATTGGCAAATGAACGAGAGCACACGCGATTATGTAGCAAAGTTTGGATTTAAACAGAACACTAGTGCGGACTGTAAAACCAAAGAGGGAATATAATGATGCCCCCCCCCCAACAGAGATTTGTGGGAGGGGGAAAATTTATACTGCCTAGGGCGGCAAAATGTTAAATCCGCCCCTGGATTTCAGTAGCGTTAAAATATTGCCATGACGCTTCTTTTAAATATTGTTATGGAAGAAATTCCGTAAATGTCAGCCATATGTTAACATATACGAAGCGGAATACTACTTCTGTATGAAGTAGAGAATTTTGCAGAAGAATTTCCTGAAATAAGAAGAATTCCTAAGAGAGGAGGGATAGAGTATCTTCTTCTTCTTCGTCTGTACCTCACAGAGTAGGCACTTTACCTGTTCAATATTCACAGAGTATCTCTCCGTCTCACTACATCTCTTGTACCAAAGGGTCTTTATCGAAATGCAACCTTAGGTACTCGTCCATTCTCCATTCTGTCCAGATGCTGTAACCATTATAGTGTGAGGAATTCGAATAATTAACTCTACTAAGTAATAAGTGCTGGTTACTCTAGAAGAGTTACCAGCACTTCGCAGAGGATGACGTGACAGGAGTGCTGTCTTATGGCTTAAGTCTAGCCATTATGCGTACTATCCCCACATGAGGGGTTGCTCCATCCGCTCATCTCTGACCGTTAGAGTCTTCACCCTTGTTACCTCGGAAGTTGTTCCAGTCTTCCATCCCTGGAAGTTGAGGATGAGATATCCATACGGTTCTTTAATGCGAAGGTTTCTCCTTGTTCATCGTATGGCGTTGCCCAAATTATGGCCTACCCGCCTTTAGGGGTAATGTCTTTCCTCTTTAGGGGGGTTCTGACCTCTACCTGCAGTAACAAGCAGAGGAGAACATACCGGCTGTCACTCAGTCTCCAGAGCCGCGCTAGCCGCCTGTAGGCGTTGCCCACTCCCCACCACGAGGAGGTGCGATAGGGGCTCCCTTCATCGAGGAATGAGACCATAAGGCGTTACTCATCCTCTCCAGTACTTTGGGGGTCAGGAATATAATTTTTGAAATGTCACCGGTATAGTTCTTCATCGTGCTGACTAATACACCACATCAGATCCTTCATTACATTATTCACTTACATTATTACCAGATCATTAAATCCACAGACTGTTTTGAAACTTTGGCAAGACATTCAACAAACTGACGAGGAAACAGTACAAGAGTACAGTACAAACAGTATAATACAAAAGTTACGACTCATGAAACATCAACGAGCGAACCAATTTTTATAGGGTAAATACGTCATTACGATACAGAGTCACTGACCCAATAATTGTGTTGTTACTTAAGGGGGTTCGGTAGGTGATTTTCTTAAAAAAAAATCGTTTTTTTTATTATTACATTTTCGTATTCTCCCACTTTTTAGGATTAAATTAAGACCTCCCTCATTAATGTCTGATAAGTACAACAAATGTTATCTCACTTTATGTAGAGGAGTGTCAGGGATTTTCATTGAGATTTCAGTGCACAGCGCGAGTACAAGATCATTTTCACTCCATAGCGAACACATTATCTCTCTAGCATTCGTATTTTTACTCAAGTATACTGTATGTGTATAGTATGTAATAGTAAGTTTTATTGTTGTAGTCTTTGTTCAGTTGGCTAACCTGATGTTTTAAAACAGCTGTAGTGTTAGTTCTGCTTTTAGGTTATGTTGTCTATCAGCTAAGATTTTTGTTGTGAGTATTATCGTGAATAGTGGTTGTTTTTTACAGTTGTAATTTATATTCTACTGAAATGACTAGGTCTAAAAGGGTTTTTAAGAAAAGGAGAAATGTTGGAATACCAAAATATAGTCCTACCGCTACTGGGAATGACCAAACAACTGCTGCAATTGTAGGCTTAAATGTAGATGGCATGCCAAATGTAAGTCCATCACAAAGCAAGATTGGAGATAGGGAAAGTTATAGTGAGTTCGATGCAAAGAATGTGTATGATTTAGTAGACATAGAGTCATTCTTGAATATATTATTGACAATTTGTGCCTGTAAGTCATGTGGTGAGGAACTAGCCTACAGCACAAATAGGTTATGCGGGTTAGCAACGAGCTGCAAATTGCACTGCACACAATGTGACTTAGAAATTAGTTATACTAATTCTGAACAAATAAAGGGAACTAATTTGTATGAAATAAACAGTAGGTTAGTATATGCTTTACGAACTATTGGGAAAGGACAAACATCAGGTACAATAATGTGTGCTGTTCTCAATCTTCCAAAACCTCCAACAAAATTCACACGTTATAATGAAGTTCTAGGTAAAGCAACTAAGACGGTTTGCACTAATGCCGTGAAGGAAGCTATAGAGAAGGCTGTCCAGGAAAATGATGGAAGTAGAGAATTGAGTGTAGCAGTGGATGGCACCTGGCAAAAAAGGGGTCACACTTCGAATAATGGAGTCGTGACAGTAACAAGCGTCGATACCGGCTGTGTTCTAGATGTGGCTATTATTAGTAAGTTCTGTACTTGTAAAGACAAGCTAGAGGGTGTACATGAACAAAAATGTAAAACAAATTTCATAGGACCTAGTGGTGCAGTGGAAGCGCATGGTGCACTAGAAATTTTTAGGAGATCTGAGCCTGATTTTGGCATTAGGTACAAATACTATTTAGGAGACGGTGATTCAAGCGCATTTAGTTCTGTTGTAAAGAGTCGGCCATATGGAGACCAATATACTAATGAAAAAATGGAGTGCTGTGGGCATGTGCAAAAGCGCATGGGTACTCGCCTTAGAAAACTAAAACTAAAATTAGGAAAAACAGTTCTTTCCGATGGAAAAACTATTGGTGGAAGAAATCGACTAACCGACGAACGCATCTTGGCTGTCCAGAAATATTATGGCTTGGCGATCAGGAGAAACTCTGGACAGTTGGATAATATGAAGCGAGCAGTTTGGGCGGAATATTTTCATTTATTATCCACCAACGAAAACCCGCAACATGGACTTTGTGAAAAAGGCGAAGAGAGTTGGTGCAAATACCAGCGAGCCATTGCTAAAAAGGAGCAATACGATCACCTTGAACACATGCACATACCGGAAGTGATTATGAGTAAAATTAAGCCTATTTTCCAGGATTTAGCAGACCCAAATTTGTTGAAAAAATGCCTACATGGAAAATCCCAAAATCCAAACGAATCGATAAACGCGGTAATTTGGTCGCGATTACCAAAAACTGTATTCGTAGGACTGCAAACCATGGAGTTTGGGGTTTATGATGCCATTTTAAATTTTAATAAAGGAGATGTAACAAGGTGTCTAGTGTTAAAGGAACTTGGGATGACTGTCAGCAAAAACACAGCCTCAGTTATGAGTCAACTGGACAAAATAGGTGTGCAGAGGGGCGAGCGAATGCTTTCCAAGCTCCTGAAAAAAGCAAGACAACGCCGTGAAAGTGCTAAAAGGAAGTTAGAAGAAGCTTTTCTTGAAGATGAGGACCCAGACAACCCATCCTATGGTGCTGGAATGTACTGAACTCATTTTATCATGTAAGGAATAGCATAATAAATCTTTATTTGCGTTTTCCCGAAAACTGTGTTTTTTTGTATAAATGACCCGTTTTCTCAGAAACTACAAAAGATACAGCCATAAAACGTTTACCACATACTCTTGTAGTACATCTACAAACATTAACATAAGCGTTTTGAGTTGTATGTCTTAGTTTTGTTTTTATCGCCAAAAACATAAAATTTTTTCACGTTTTTATTCATACAATATTATAAAAATCATAAAACCATAGCAGAGCATAGAAAAAAAAATCCCTGTGTTAAAGTTCTAAGAAATAGTCATAGAAAAGCCATGAAAATTTTAAACTGGATATCTTCAGTAGTTTCCGAAAAAACGGGTCATCAATGTGGCAAATTTAACATGGGTAATATAGGGCCTACCGAACCCCCTTAAAGAGAAACGTTAGACTCTTGTCGTGTGACCATGTGCAGGCGAAACGCGATCTAAACAGGAATTTTATCTCTATATTGATCATTTTACGTATCGATAACACGGCTTTCAAAACAGTCAGATTAAAACATTTTACGTAATGCCACAAGTTAAAATGTCAATTATTTCTCTCAGAATCTACGTTACACGAGCATCTGTGCAGTGCAATTGCAAGTAATCCGACCCGACACAACTATCGATATCTGTTAGGTATGTATCGATATTTTCTTTTTACCTATGAACGTAATGGTACATTGGTTAAACCAAATGGTCTACTTTAAAGCAATACTTATATTTATATTTTACTTTATTATTTTTTTTTTTGTAATTTCGTTTGTTTTGTGCGTCAGCAAATCACAGTTACATAATGTGAACAGAATTTAGAGAAACGGCATTGACTATCCAGTAACTCCGTAAATGTAATTTATGCATTTAATATTTCATTGTAATAAAAGGCTTGTCGTCTGTCCCAACAAATTATGTCGTGTATTTATGTTTTGTTATGTACGTGTATTACATTTTACTTTATGCTTCTACATTAATTTCTTGGTATCGTCTCACAGATTCCTCATTTAATATAGTCAATTTGAACACACGTGAGAAATTCGGCGTGGGATAAACCAAACCCGAAAACATATCAAAAACGAGACCTACGAACCTACAGGACTAATAGTCGTAACAGTATTAATACATAGCACGCAAGTGTATCAATGCGTCTACGTGCACTGTGTGTCAATGCGTGTGAGTAAATGAAGGCGCGCGCGCATGTGTGTGTAGACGTACACGTTCAGATAATCAAACACGTTTAGCCGTACACGCACATAAAGATACGTACGATTCATCCAGGCAGATTACTAGAATATTGTCACGAAACTTGTTGGTTGTATGCTTAATACCGTTAAAAAGTGTAAGAATAAGCAAATATAAAAACTGAAAAATAGCTGAATTATAATAAATTATTATTACCGCTTAATAATAGAACAAACTCTTCCCCAAAATTAGGCTTTTCTTTGACGTTTACAGAAATTTTGATGTAGGCTTATAAACCTTTTAATCGTAGGCCTACATCGAAATCGCAAGGAACGATGAGAAATTTAATTAATATTAAAGTTCTTATGCGGTCGTTTTGTGTGTGCGGCCGTCGGGGGGGGGGGGGCATGAGCGTATTCCTCAAGAAATCGAATTCAGTCTGGAGATGCCGTTAACAGCAGTAATTAAGAGTCTGAATGCCAGGCAATCTGCAGTGGAACTATCGGAAAAAGTTTGAACTTTACTAACTTCACACTCGCTTTATATCAACAAATTATAGTTAAGTCGAAACATGTTTCTGCGTAACGTTTGCTACGTCTGTGTTTTATAAATATTTTAAGATTCGCTACAAAAAATGTACTGTTTCGTGCACGAACGTTTAATTTATATAATAGATAGTCATAAACTATATTACACACGCTTTAGCTCTAATGAATAAACATTGAGTAAGCAAGCAAAAATAATTAGTAATTATATTAAAACTCAAAGATTAATTACATAAACTAATACGTCTTCTTTTAAAAGTTAACAACGAAAATTTTTAATACTGGTTAGGATTGCACGTAAATTTTAGAATTTACAATTTCTTGTGATGAAATTTAATTTGTTTTGTGCGCAGGTGACAAAGTGCAATCTTTGTAACGACGACGAGAAACAGTCAAAGATGTCGGTGCGCGCCAGCATACTGAAAGCCCTCAACGAGTCTCTCAAAGTCGCACCGCCCCAAGTCAACGAACAGAAAGCCACCAAGGTAGGTACAAAATATATTCTGTAGTGTAGGGTGACCAAACGTCCCGGAAAACCGGGATTGTCCCGGTTTTTCATCATAACATACGGTGTCCCGAAAAATTGTTTCGGGACGCTCATAAGTTTTTAGAGATTTCGCTCGATTAAACGGAATACGACACGATAAATTAATACATTTTAGCTTATTTCTCTAACCTTCATAGTCCCACAGTAATCACAGTATCAATATTGATACACTGAAACAATAATTTATTTTGAGCGGTACTGTGGCTGGAGAGTAGTTGTATTGTTGTAACAGTTCCAGGCGTTGCAACTTGAGAAGAGTTATGAAAACTGTCCGATTGTCGCGCCACTTGCCACTGTCATTGTCAGAATAGTGTAGTTGTTGATGTTATGTCATACAAGCTGTACTGGTGGCTTCTCGTATTAGTCGTATTGTTGCCATTGAGTTGCAAAACGCAATGCCGAAACGTGCCTGCAAATTCAGTGACAGTTATTGTAAGGAGTGGAATTTTATCAAGAAAGGTCGATTTGATTACGAAGCAGAGTGTTCGGTATGTAACTGTTTTATTAGTATCAGTCATGGTGGGCGTTCTGACATAGTTGATCACATCAAGTCAAAGAAACACATTAACAGATTTAGTGCACCGAGCTGTAGTAAAACTCTACAAAATTATTTTGTAAAACCTCAATCAAGTGAAGACACAAAAGTTAGAGCAGCCGAGCTTACACTAGCCTACCACACGGTAAAACATCACCAAACCTTTAGATCTAGTGATTGTACTAATAAGCTTAATAGCGTTATGTTTGATGATTCTTCCATTGCAAAAAAAAATTAGTTCGGCAAGAACTAAAGTATCAGCCTTAGTAAAAGGAGTTATTGCTCCCCAGAGTTTAAAGGAAAGCCTTGAGAACATCAAAAAGTCTTCTTTCTACGGGATATCCACTGATGCCAGCAATCATAAAGCTGCTAAAATATTTCCGTTTGTTGTTCAGTTTTTCGATATTAATGAAGGAATTTAGTCCAAACTTTTGAAGGTGAGTTCCCTACCTAATGAAACATCTGACGAAATTTCAACATTTTGTATGAATACTATTGAAATGTTTGATCTCGAAAAAAATAAATGTGTGGCATTTTGTGGAGACAATACGAACACCAACTTTGGTGGTTTAAAAAGACAAGGCAAATGTAACGTATTTACCAAATTAAAGACAACATTGCATGAAAACATTGAAGGGATAGGCTGCCCTGCACATGTTTTACACAATTGCGTGCAGACATCTGCTGATAGTTTGAGCTGTGATGTTGAAACTATCATTGTGAAGGTATTCTCGTACTTTTCTGACATATTGACAAGTTTCGTTGAAGAAAATATTCACAAGTGGAATGATGAAAACGAAGCACCATTGCAGTGTCATGAGAAGTGGGTAAGTTTTTTTTAAAAGCTGTGACCATCTTCAGCAGTACTCTGAGATGGTAATAATTGCAAGGTATTTGTTTGCAATACCAGCCCATAATGCCAATGTAGAAAGAATATTTTCGTTCATGAATATCCAGTGGACTGATGAAAGGAACAGAATGGAGGTGGACTCTCTTGAAGCAATCCTACAGATCCTGTACAACTACAAAATCGACTGTGTAGAATTTTACCACTACGTCTCAAAGAACAAAGACATGATAAAGAAGGCTGGAAGCAGTGAAAAATACCCGTTTCTCCAAGGACAATCAACCCCATCTACAAGCGCTCAGTAATAGTTAAAGCTTCTGTTAATTTTACTTTATTAAAAATTTCATGGCTATAATATTTTTAAAAATCATAATAAATTTGTTTTTTATTATGTATATTATATATCATTAATTAAACAAATATTGTAGAAATAAATCAGAGTAAATTTGTTTTTAACCTTTTTACTAATAGTAAATAGGCTGTCATCGGGTTAACAAAATGTATTAACAAAACATTAATATTAAAAATTTTTTAAATTAAAAAACCGGGGTCCATTGGAGCCCGGCTGGTTGTGTCCCGGTTTTCTCCGAAAATGATTTGGTCACCCTACTGTAGTGTAACTAGTTGTAGACGTTTGAACAGCGGAAGTGTCTAGTGGTGATTGTCATATCAGTCTAACAGACAGTTATCGGAGTTCGATCCCTCAAACTTCGAATTACATAGGTGCCTTGCAGTCCATAGAAGTGATAGAGTCCATTCTACCACGATAGATTTTTCAGTGTAGATTAATAAAAAATTATTTTCTTTGGAAGAGTCATTTAGTCGCAATAACAGACTATGATCGAACACAAAAATGAGAACAAATCCGAAATTGACTGCCCCCCTAAACGAGAAGTATTAGCACATATCACTTTCTTTCTGACACGTTCAGTGTTTTAATACACTTCGTATATCGTCTACTCAGTGGCGTAACTGCTGGACCCGCAGGGCCTGCATCGCGGTGGGCAGCGGACATGGGGAGGGGAGAGGCAAACACTTCCTTCAATTTTTGTACAAATGGGTATAAACCATTGAATTTAATTAAAACCAAATTTCCCGTATGTATTTAACGTAAAAAACAAATACATATATAATTTTGCGGTTATTTCATCAATGATACCCAGTGATGTATATGGAGAGTAAACATTATTTGGTTAACTGCACAATAGAGCCGTGATTCCATTTGATAGCAAGGCTACGGATAGGCCGAACGGAGACTGGCTTTAAACAAGCAGTCTGAGACCACGGCTTAGAGCGAGCCACTATAGAAAGGATCTCATTGTAGTTATTTTGACATTTTCAGTGTCTGTAACTCAGCAATGTAATATCTACGTTGAACGTAGACACAACGTGGCAGGCGTAATTCAACGCTTACACAATTGTGTATGTACTTGCGCACTGTCGACTAATATAAGACATAATATAGTTACGCGTCCTGCTACCATCGCGGCACATCATCATCCCTCTAAGGCTGTCCTAGAGGGACCACATTCTCTCGTATGCTTGCCGACTCGCTCCGCTGAAGGGATTGGCTACCACGAACTTCCCTCGGCGTACCAGGGCCTACCGAACACTTGACAGTGGGCCTTACTTGAGACTGGAGTGGAGTTGGGGTGAAGAGGCTAAGCGTGTTACTTCTTAATGAACGCGTGTGTTCGATAACAAGCCTTTGTGCTGCTTCTACGATTAACAACAAGTTAACAGTGATAAGTAAGGAATTACAGTAAGTCGGAAATTACAGTACGTCTTATTAAAGGCTTTCGGTATTCTTTTCGCGATGGCAGTACAGCATTTATGAAAGAACACCGTAGCACTAGCATACTCGATGCGTAATAATACATAATCGTTACTGTCAAGGGATTTCCACAGAAATATTTGTGTTTTAACTGATCGCAGTTTTAGTTTTCGTATTTTGATTCGTCGTTTTCATGTTGTTACTCTTCTATTATTATTATTATTATTATTATTAGGCTATTAAGTTTTTTAAGTAGTCTAGCCTTTTCAGCCGTCAATTAGATCTTTCTTTGCCCTGTTGTTTGATCGTTTGATACGTAATTGCTTCCGATTATGCAACTCTCTGTGTATTCTACGAAGTACTGGCAGTTTCCAACTGAAGTTTATACCTGATACTACGTATGCGATACTGTACACTACATTACAGTGCGCCATACAGCTGTGATTCATAGTTGACAGTGGTTTCCAGCAAGGTCAGTGTTGACGCTACGTACACATCTACAAACAGAGAACTTAATTACGTAACATTTATTATGTAAAATATACTCGCACACCCACAACCACAACCATTCACTACACACACACACACACAGGTAGAGGCGCACGTCGCGTCGTCATATCTATTGAGTTTTTATTGTGTGTTTTAGACACGATTTACTGAATTCGATTCACGTACAGATTTGTCTAATACAATCTGAACCTGTACTTCGACGATCTGAAAGATTTACGTTCGAAATAGTTACCTAGGTAGCCTATATATAGTTTCCTCCATCGCTTTGATGCTTATAGTTAAAAGAAAATGAATGTTCTAGAAATAGGCCTAATTGTGTGTTGTTTCAGGTATATTGTTTGCGATCTGTTTTGTAAACTAAAACTGTACACTTGCACACGATACAGAAGGTCAGAGTTTCCGAACGGTTAATGGAGCTACTATTATTAGTTTCCATATCGACTGACCGCGAAAGCTTCAGTATTAATTTTTACAATCTGTAATGTCTTAAATCGTACTCATCAAATTTTTTTGGACAAGTGTATATTTTTGTTACACTGTTACACTGCAACGATGGTTCGACGTTTTAACAAAAGTAGCTCTCTCTCTCTCTCTCTCTCTCTCTCTCTCTCTCTCTCTCTCTCTCTCTCTCTCTCTCTCTCTCTATGTATCTGTCTATCTAACTTGACTTTTTGTAAATTTACTCGTTGTCTACTAATCTCTCTTATTGCCAATCCTTGTTTATCTATCCGGGTGACTATTTAAGTGACTATTTCTTTACATCTAAACAGTTAGTTTTTCCTTTTAATATTTGTCTTCCATTCGCTTATCCTGAATTATACACGTCTATACACCATCTAATCGTTAAGTATGCATACCTGAAAAGTAGCGTACATAAGCGTCTTTATTAAAAACATTAAAAAAGCACCAGACAATTCTGAAACGATTTACAATTTGCTACTAATAGCACAATGGTGTCACAAAGGAAATTGAATACGACAATAATTGTGTTTATTGAGTTCTTAGTGAACATAAACCGACCAGTAGTAGGCGTTGATTATCACTAGCTAACCAGCCTTCCTTGACAAGTTAACAAAAACTGTTCGACCTTCGTAACTATAGATTTTCTCCCATTATCTTGCTTTAAATGAATTTCTGCTTTGTAACCATAACAGATTAATAGAAAATGGTCTTAGTTGTCTTGATTTAAAGAGAGGTGATTTTCTTTTTTTCTCGCTCCTGCCTTATAAACGCCTTAATTACGTCTGCTCAGTGCACAGGCATGTGATTATTCTCAGCCGAAATCTTCAGCTCTGATTGTACAGTGTCCAACTTGCACTATCTTTTTTATTTAAAAAAATTTAATGTAGGACTATCATAAATATAATCAAAGTGACAAACGTCTAATAATAAATCACTTGGCTAGGCTGCTGAAGACAGTACCATTCGAAATCAGGCTATAATGACTTAATCGTGAACACTTGCCAACTGATTCATGTAGTTTTAAATTAAGTCTCGCGATATCAATTATTATTCTGAATATGTATTGCAGTGCAGTCCACTTTTGTTAAGAGTTCCTTCTGTGGCCTACCAGTTACGTCTATAACAAAACATGTCCTTCTACATCAAATATATTCCTCTCCTTTTTATTCAGATGTACGGTACCTTCTTTTTTCAATATCTAATCTTTGGTGACATTCCTTTAATCATTATTTCTACTGTTTAGAGCTTCTATAAAGGTGTCGTATTGCTACCGCTTGTGTATATTTTTCTTCTCTCACGGACAGATTTTGATATTGGATCCGTATAATTTTAAGATCCGTATGAATGTCCAGAAACTGAAACATTTATCGAAAAAAATTTGTTATAACATGATTAACGCAGTGCAAAAAACGGAATTATGATTTATTTTACGGTTTTGCTCAGAAAATATTAACTTACTTTCAGTTTGAAGAATGTTTTTAAAAGTAGATACGTTGCGTTTTTTTTTAAAAAAAAAGAGGAAATTAATAATAAAATTATTTTAGTACAAACTATTGAAGTTTATCGAATAGGACCGCGTATGAGTACAAATTTCTGATCCATTAAATTCGAAGAAGATATGGGATAAAGGAGTTTATAATAAAAAAAAAAAAATGGTTGTCGGAGATAACAAACATTACTGATCTCTTTATAGTTCAATCTAGTCTTAAAAGTTCTTCTCTACCTTGTAGCATACACAAAAATATCAACGAAGAGTTAAAATAGTTAACCAATTGTTTTAGGATGTTAATCATGGTCTCAATTGAGTCTTTCCCCCTTAGCAACAGCTGATTTTCGACTAGGCAGACTAAGGCCACAGCGGGGGGAGCCCCGCACGGAAATTTGGGGGCACGAAATTATTTAATACAGGAAATCAGTAGGCTTATTATTTTATACGAAATCATACATTTTATTATTTTGTCCTTAATTCATTTTAAATGATCACGCATAAAGTTTCACAAAAGTATTCTAATATAAAGTGCATTTTTAAATAAATCGTTGTCAAATACTTTTTACTCAAATAAAATGTGAAAACAAAGTCTAAAGGAGACGAGTGATACAGAACTATTGGAAATGTGTTAAAGTGGGGTAATAAATTCCTGTTTAAAAAGGTGGTGATCCGGGAATAAACTGCCTAGTCCCACAAAATGTCCAAATCCGCCACTGCTCCTTAGTGCACATCTGTTATCGCTATATCTTCTTCTTGACTCAGCTAATGTAGGACCATCATCACTAGTCTTTTATAATAAATACCGCATTCTAGTTGTAAATTCAAGTCTTTTCCGTTCTCGTGAAAGGATTAGAACGTTATAGAAATAAAGTACTTCTAGATAGTTCCTTTATCCAATGTACATACCCTGTCCTAATCGCTCTCCTGTCGTGAAAGATAGCCCTATAACCAACTGGCTACAGACTAGCATTGAAGAAAAGGACTTATAGTAGAATAAAGAAGAGTAATTATTTGAAGATAATACGAGGAAGACTTGGTTAATACTCGTTAACGATCGTGATTTTCATTAATAAAATATTGTTTTTCAGTTTGAGGACTGTGTGTGTGCGTGCGTGTGTGTGTGTGTGTGTGTGTGTGTGTGTGTGTGTGTGTGTGTGCGTGTGCGTGTGCGCGCGTGCGTGCGTGCGCGCGCGCGCGGCAGTGAGAAACTCTCCCCCACACCCATACACAGAGTGACATATCCACACTTTCATGTCACTCATACTCTAGACAAACTTTCATTTAGTTTCATTAGAAGGAATTGTTTTTACATTTCAGACACACCCAGCGCAGTCAGATATTTATTATACTGACTGTCATTCTTCTGTTCATGTAATCATTACGGTACCAAAGTTCTTTTCCAACGTCCATACTCGTCCATATCCATACTCGTCGTCCTGGATAATAATTCTGCGTATTTTTTATTTTACAATCTGTATTACTTGTGTTCTTAAAGATAATAACAAAAAAATGGATAAATACTATATCGAAGTTGATTATGTTTACATTCAGCAATGCCAAAAATATAGGGCAGTATAATTTGTACTACACTAAACAATTTCAAACTTCTCCAGATGTTAATGTCAGACAACTATAGAGTTTGTTTGTCGCGGAGTCCTTCGCTATGGCTCATCTTTACACAATAGATCCCACGCAAACAGTTAAAAATAATTATATTTAGTATAGGAAACGGTTAAAAGTAAGTCAACTATCTGTCAAATACTTATAAAAATAAGTATAGAATATTACTTGCTTCTATATTACAATTATATATAATTATACAGTTATATATAACAACTATATACAATTTTTACAGTTGACATGAAACTTTCGCCTGAAAAATATCTATTAATATGAAAGAAATGTTTTTTGTTTATATAACATCTTTTAGCTGGCGTTTCAATAATTGTGTTACAAATAAATCAAAATACACACCCATAAACGAGTTTTCTGTGCAAGGAATGTATTCCTCCTCTCTAAAATAAAAAAAGTACTGTACAGTTAACTAAGTTACATAAAATGTACTTACTCTTGTGTACAGTATTCAGTGACAAGTTCTGTTTACACTAAGATGGTAGGAGAAATTTATGACTCAGTATAAATCCTTAAAAACGTGTTATAAAAATAACCTTTAACTTACGTAACGAACTCACGTTTGTATTCAACAATTTTTTACCTCAATCTCGGCATATTCTGCGTAATTTCCAGAAGTTCTAAGCTTTCATATTAGGCTGTGTAATTATTTAGTTATGAGTACATAATTGTGTTTGTTGAGCGTATTTATTTTCCACGTGATGCTTACTGTAATATACTTTTTACCACTTTTAGGATCAATCTTTGCAGATGGTTCTTTCATCTACATATTTGAACAAATGACATTTGCGACTAATGTTGTGGTCTATACGTTGCTAGTCAAGACACTCCTAGTTTGTTAAAATATAAAGATGTCAAATATTAAACGGTTCAATGTGAAATCTTCCCTGTCCAGTCTCTCTCTCTCTCTCTCTCTCTCTCTCTCTCTCTCTCTCTCTCTCTCTCTCTCTCTCTCTTCTAACCTTTATCCGTAACATCCGCCAAGAATCATTTGTTACTCTGCCTTGGATGCGAGTCATATCCGTATTTCGCTTGTCATGTCTGTTGCTACTGATCTGGTCTGATATCCCAGGTAGTATCGACGTTTCATGACTTGAGCTTTTACAGTGTAGAATAGTTGGCTCAACCTCCTGTTCATCTGAGGCACATTTCTCCCACTCTTCACGCAGCCCTGACCCTGCTCCCCATCCATCCGTCTCTCGCATCCTGCACGTCGGGGGTTTCGGTCGTTCCCTTCTCCTCGCTGCAAGCCCCTTTTCTCAGTCTCATCAAATGTGTCCTCCTTACACGATCTCCTGGCTCTACCCCGTCCGTCTTCTAACTTATAATTCGTGTAAAGAAATTAAAGTCATGGTTACTTATTCGTTAGCTGATTTTCTGTACACTTAATCTGTACATAAAACCGTAAAGTTGAGTCTGCCCATAATACTTACTATGGTATCAAAGAGGGTCAAATATTTATATGTGAAGAGTTAGTATGACATCACAATCCTTCTTTCCTTTTCCTGACGTTACAACCCAGCGTGGATTTTAGCCTCCTCTTCGTGATTCGTGTTATTGTGTACTGTATATTTATTAAAGTTATCATCTTTCTCGTGTTGTTATGTCAGCTATAATTGACGTCATGATAAAAAGGCATTGAAACATATGACAATTTTTACTGACAAACTCTGACAATTGTTTCAGCCTGCTAGCCTGCTCAGTGAGTTCACTAGAATAACAATGTCCGGCACTTGTTGAAAAATTGTGTAAGGAACTACCAAATGCGTTTTAATCTCTTCTTAAGTTCATGTGTTTCACAAAGTATCGAAGCAGACTTCAATAAATAATAACGTCTTCCTTTGGAATCACCCTTAGAGAGGAAAATTTAGAGTCCAAAAAAGAGGATTTTGGTTTAAAAAAAGGAGTGGCTCAGAAATTAAAACTCCATTCTTATGAGGATGTCAGAGAACAACATTTAAAATTTATTGAGCAAAAGACAAAATCTGTCATCAAGCCAGAAAGAATAAGAATTCTATTCTAACGAGTGTGGACACTTGCAAAAAAATGTGCGTGCGTGCGCGCGCGCGCGCGCGTGTGTGTTAGGAATAACAACCGTAATGTTATGTACTACGTATATTTTAAGTACACACGCATGCTCCATAACTAAATGAATTTCGTCGGAGGTGGGTTCTGTAAACAGCAATACGTTCATGAAATAAAAGTGGTTTTCGTTATTTTCTTAGTTACATATTTTACACTGACTAGTTTTGAAATACGTTTTATAGTCGGTTTCAAAGTCATTATACTTTACTACTCCAACCATTTATCATAGCGTCGTTTACTTCTTCTTCATCTACATTGTAACGAGCAGAAAATTTAAAATTTTTTAAATTTTCACCTCGACGGAGTCCGTTCACACGAGGCGGTGTCAACGACTTATAGTTGACGCAATAAATAAAGCGTAATGAGAAGATGTCAGAGCAGCGTCGCTAACTTGACAATAGAAAGACGTTAAGTTCGATCCGACTATAGAAATTGGTTGCACAAGATGACAGGGACAGTTTAGTTCAGAATTATTGCCCACTACAGCTGTAACAATGCAGGCGAGGACATTCACACTCGTACTGAGAAATGTGGCAGATGTTCGACCAAATTACGTCGGTATACGATGGACGACAAAAAGAGTGAAACTACATGTTACAATGGAACGGATGCACTGCACCTTAAGAAACAATACGAAGGCAGAGATCAGACAAAAACTCAAGTCATGTTACGCAGCTGGAGTTATCGTCTAAGTGACAGACAGAATTTACGAGTGGAAAGTTGGGGTGACTTCACCAGCCAGCAGATGTCCAAAATTATTAATAGCTACAAAAAAGGGGTATGACACAAGACAATACGCCGGGAGAACCGAAAGTACAGATAATGGCAATCTAGAGAAACACTGAGTTTACTTCAGACAATAGGTTGATGGACAAGTCTATTATAGCCATAGTTTCTACGAAAAGGGTCAACGTTCGACGGAGCAAAATCGGGGGATGTCTAAGAACCTATCAGATGCCTAAAGTCATGGAGAAAACTGGTAGAGAGGATTGTTTCCATAGCAACAGAAACGAAGAGCCTATCGGAAGAACGATGACGTAGGATCTTGACATAGTGGGACAAAATATTCCAAGAAAACTCAAAACTGACCAATCACGAAGAAAGAAGGCGTAAACAGCGCCAGGGACAAAATTTTGAGTAGGGACGAATTAATAAAACTATCTGTCCAAGACGGGGACGGGACCAGTATTACTTTAAATTTTCACGAGTTTACTTTAAATTCGGAGCCAGTATCATTTCAATTTTAAAAACAGTTTACTCTAATTGTTCGGAGTCAGTTTAACTCTAAGTTCACAAGAGTATATTAATCGTTCGGAGAGATAACTCAAGTTCGGGAGTTAGTACGTCAACTCGTGACTTAGAAGACTTAGTGAAACCTTCATGTCACGATAGTCAGACTTAGTAAACTTTTAATAGTGAATTTCGAAGTGCGATGTAACGGACTTAGATAAGAATTAGTCAAAGTGAACAATCAGATCGTTACACGAACAGATATCACCACATATGTAATATACTAAGCAGTTGAACTTAATTTAGTGTTACTACACCTTATTAACACCATAATGAAACATTAAACTAATTAATCAATCACACGAATATTTGAGAAAGCAGTGATAGAAGTGGAACTAGACATGTACATTAACGTTAAAACGTACACACAACATACATCGTAAGATGAAGTATTTAATTGAACACTAAAACATCAACTATTCACATAAACCTACGCCAACGCGAGTGACCGGAAGAGTGTGTGCAAGTGTTTGTGATAACGACGGCATTCAACGAGATGTGTCTTCATGTCATCCTCATCATTGGGACTGGACTTCACCAAAGACTAATGGATATTTCATAAATCAAGTAACCATTATTTTAATCATTACTATTTAGTTACTTCTACTGACCTGATTCTTTCAAAGAATTCATCCCTGAGAAAATTATTAATAAACGCAATGAATAAATCAGAATTAAAACATAATTAATGAATATATTAACAAAAAGCTATCTGGGATTAATGAACGCATTAATAAGTAGAATATGAATTGTTATCTTATTTGATTTATATATGTATGTTTCTTTGTTTCAGCATATATTAAAACATGAATTTGTTCTTATAAAATATGTATGTATTACAGGTACATCGACGAATCATATGTACGATTATAATTTATTGTGAATGATAAATAAACTAGTAATTTAAGTTGATCCTATATATGCGTTTATTATTACCAAATACAACCCAGATATTAACTTAAATTTTGAAGGAAATATAAAGTAAAATTTTAAGAGTTTCTTTTGCTCAGTAAAGTAAATGAATTGACAACATTAATTTATTAAATGATATCAAGTATTTTGTTTATGAATGATCAGAACATTTATCATTGTATTAAATGGCACCCAAAGTACGTAGGACGTTATAAATCAATTATATCGATTTAATATCATTATTAATATAATAATCATTGTATTTAATGGCGCTCCAAGATCGTGGGGCACGGCAAACACAATTAAATAATTCATTGCCACAAATGTAAATTACAGTTACATTAAATTCATTATAACATCTTCTCCTGCTACTACCTCTTCTCTTCAACTTCTTTTGCCCTAACCCATGGCCGGCTCTAGCAGCAGGCCGGAATATTAAACGTGGCAACACTGGAACCAGTTGATATTTGAGGCCGTATTTCAATAATCAAATCGCGTCATTTTTAATTGCCGATTAACAGCAGTTTTATACTTCTTCATTTTTTGCAAATTAAAAGTTTATTATGTAAAATACTGTTATATTATTTAAGAAATATACTAATTAACTCATTCATATGATACGAATTCAATAATTCGAACAAAATTAATTCATTAGGCCTAACACTAAGTCACTAATTTCTTCAATTTAAACGTATAGTACTAAGTGCGCACAGACCTGTAATTTAGATTTAGCTATAAATAGGCATACTCATGATTTTAGTAATGCTATGAAATTAAATCAAAATATAACATGTTTACTTTAGCTATTTTATTACACTATGCTTATAGGCCTCAAACGCAACGTTGCCACGTTTAATATTCCGGCCTTCTACTAGAGCCGGCCATGCCTAACCCAATCCGATTACCCACATGGCATGTCAACACCTTATCAGTCTTTGTTTGCAGTGGTACCACCTCAACCCCTTCCCCACCTAAACTATCTACGCAACGTCAACGATTCTTAAGTACAATTTAATTTGTGAAAACAACCAAATTTTGAAATGTCTCTCTTCTTCTACTGTAACAGTGAAAGGTTCAATCTGCGTCGCTTTTAAACCACATCAAAATACAAGGAGTAATGAACTGATAATACTGTTGTACCAGACCAGAAGTACTTGACCCCAATGTGTGCGACTTAACCTTGGCGACAAGGACACGAATTCGCGAATATACGTGGCTTAACCAAATTAAAAGCAGACGGTCAGCCGCCTGACGTGATAAATTTTTCCTTATTTGTACGTAATAAGTTAGCCACTTTAATATCAGTGTTACCTTAAGCTTCTCCATCCCGCTTCCCCTATGAATTGTATATAGGCCTACTGCTTATTCACGGACGATTTCTTTTCACTTAACCAGTCTACCGACTACTTTTATAATAATAATTAATCCGTTTTTTAGTGTTTTGTATTATTTTAAAACATAAAAAGTTAAAAAAAATATAAATGTTTTAAATATAAATGTTGTTATAAGAGTTTTGTTTCATTTATCTGTTTTAGTGTCTATCACATCACTGCTGAAACCAAAAGTTATGACAATATTTGCATTTACGTAGCTCACGAAAGCTTACGAGTGAGCTACCTTATCGCTTATCGTATAAACCCCTTTAACGAACTGTATAAATTGTATTGGTAAATATGTATTAGATACCCTGAACATTCTTACTTTCAAGATTTGTGCTAAAAATGAAATACAAGTTTATTATACTCTTCAAAAACAAAAATTGTGTTTTACTTTCACTTGCCTATTAACCTCTGGATAATTTGTAAATTAATCAGTCAGAGTGGACACTAAATTATTGTTCTCCTGGAATTCCGTAGAGCAATTGACATAATAATACAGCTCGTATTCCTAATGCTTGAAGCCATTTTTTAATTAATTTTGTGTAAGGGGAAATTTAATAATTCCATGAAACGTTGTAAATGTTCATAGAAATTCAATATAGATTATGAAATACAGAATTCTGTTAAAAATATGTGTGTGTGATAAATATTATAATTGAATTGTAATTATAAGATGTTTTAATTTTTATTGAATTTTATTAACACATTTCATTTTTATTTGAACCTTAAAATTAAACATCAGAGTTAAGAAGTAGATTGCGCTGCTTATTGTAACTTATATTTACTGTATTTTTAAGCTGAAGTCTTGCTTAAAAAAATAACAAGAACAAAGCAAGCATTCGTTGTGCAGACAGACAACACTGCATATACCATATAAACGTAGATAATGTCAGTCATACGATTCTAGGTTGGAAACAAGTCAAGTGTAACTTGACACTCGTTATTTCAAAGTATCAGGTTAAATGTGGTGTGAAACGTTTTCCATGTCTGCTAACAAACAGCTAGCTTTTATGATAAACTTTAAAGTCTCATTCTCGAAGTCACCCGGTGACCCGTCTGGTGCAACTTAGGTTGAGAGTGTTGGTGATTTTTGTTTGGTGAAAATAAATAATTTTATAATTTTCTTTGTCACCGCTACAGATTATGTCTTCCTCTCTCACCCTCCATATATACATATTAGGCCTACATTCTAAACATACATTCGTTTTGATTACCTGAGCTCATCCCAGGGGTGGATCCAGCAAGCAATGGGGGGGGGAGTTGATTTTTGGGTGGGAATATGAAAAGCTGGACCATTCTTTAATGGTCTATGTGTATGCCAGTATACGCATACGCCATAATGGTCTCGTATATGATAGGAATGAGTGCAGATAAAATACAGTCAATACAGTGCGTTATTAACAACACAATAAATTTATTAACATAAGTCTACAAGTATAAAATCATAGCTGTGTTTGTCCGTTCATTGTTTTTTTAACAAGAGAAAAACTATGAACCTACATAACCTGGTATGAATTCCATATGAGTATAACGAGAATGAAATCGTATTTATTCGTACAGTCAAAAAACCATTCTAAGTCACAAAACAACGGAAAAAGTTCGTTTGATGTGTCAGTTGGGGGGATTCCCCTCATTTCCCCCACCCTGGATACGCGCCTGGCCATCCAGGTGGAATATGAATTACAGAAACAGCTTCATTATTACATCCTGTAACTTAGAAATTTCTATATAGAAAACAAAGACGATGGTTTTCAAGGAATATAGAGTATTCGTACAAACATTCTGATTGATGATCCTATAAATTATGTCACAAGTTTTAAATATTTAGATTGCGAAGTTACTTATAAATACGTTAGATACAATAGAACTAATCTCTTAGTGATTCAACAGATTTGTAATACAATAAACAGAGCAAGTAAAGATACACAAACGAGTTTCTACGAGGTGAGAGAAGTTCCTGTTCTGTTATGCGAAGCAGGTCCTCGTACGTAGGTCGGAGACTTGAACTATGACACGTAATAATGTCAGGAAGCTCCTACCTAATGAAATGAACTTCCACAGGACAGTGAAAGGTTGGACTGGGCTTCGATAAAGTTAAGAATAATTAATAATAAATTATATACGATACGTAATGATTTATTCGACATATGGAATGGATGGGTGTTTCATCTGTGTAAGAAACAGACGGCCATTACTCAAGGCAATGGGTTCAATATGTGGATAGATTCAATATACCAACCAAGTCCTGAGAAAATATCGTCCGTCAAACGTAATCATCACAGAACTCGAAGAAATCCACGAAAGCTTTGGGGGATCAACTTTGAAGCTGGATTAGGTTGAAAGCAGAATCGCTGTACTCACAAATAAAGAAGAAGAAAAAGGAATAAGAAAGCCTTCTCTATATTTGGGTAAAGGGAGCGTTATTCTCTTCATATTCTTAAATCTTCAGACGGTCGCGTGCACTATTGAAGCGAAAAATTAATTACCGTTATAATCGTCATCTTCTTCACTGCAGGGTTTAGGCAGTGAGCCGGTCCCTCCTTCATTATTCCTGCCATCTTTTCCTCGGGTTTTCGAACGGTCTTCTCCTAGCGGACTGACGAACCATAATGGTTTAGGTTTTCTCAATCTCGCCACTTCTCTCTCCACATTGTTATTTTTTCATTCGTGTTATAGTTACCCAACTCATTTCTTATGGGCTATTTTCCTAAATGATCAAGCCTCTTGTCCCCTTTAAAATTTTCAAGAAGTTTCATTTCTGATGTCTACATTCAACGCTCCTGCCTTGTTATTGTCCACACCTCATTTTCAAGACGGGGACAGTCATCACTTTATAGAATTTTAAATTCGCCGTCCTCTGTAGTTTACAAACGCTCGCCTACATATGAGTAACTCTTGGAAGCCAACGTTAGTTGCAAAACACTTGTAATTCGCGATTTTGTCCTTTGCCATACATGCTTTTCATTTTCGCTTTCGTTCATTTCATTTTATAGAACCAAGAAGAATGTAATAACTTATCAATACGATCTCTACAGCCAAAACTAAAACTATGAATATAGTTTGTTGGAACCTCAGTGAGATGTAAGTTAATAAAAAATGACGGAATTGTGGGACAGTTAATGAAGTTGACTATCTTTTGTAATGAAATGTTTATTTGATAGGAAAAGAAGTAAACCTCCAAACTACAAGAAGCAAACTGTAACATGGAGTAATTATTTCTAGGCTCAGAAGTGAAAACAATAAAATATAAAATTGCGGTAAGGCCTACAGAGGTATGGGAGTAGAAGCGAGGTCAGACTAAAGCAACTAAAAGCCATAGGACCTCTGAAAAGAGAACGTTAAGAAGAAAAATATTATCCAGAAAGCAACAAGACAGCGTGACTAGTCTGAACATTCGAGGCACGTGTAAAATAATAGGCATAGGGAACTTTATAAAAGAAAGGCGACAAATCTGGAATGGCCATGATGACACGGAGGTTGGGGATAGACTAGATAAAGGCTTTATGTAATAGCTCAGAAGGTAGATTAAGAGTTAGACGATCATGATGACATGGACGTACTGAATAGAATACTGAGGCTGGTTATGAACAGTAGTAGCTTATATCCCAACACAAGAGAGAGAAAAAAATAATAATAAGAAGAAGAACAAAAAGAAGAAGAAGAAGTAGAAGAAAATTGTCACATAGGAAAATTGTCTTATGGGAAAATAATATTTAGAACGGAAATGAGATTTTTAAGGCTACAGCAGAAGTTATAGAAAATAAAAATTTACAGGCATTACACAAATGCAATGCACAGAGAATGGCATTGAAAATGCTTCAATAAATCTTTAAAATATATATAAGTTATTTTATAAGTTTTGTATGTGTACTACGTTATTGACAACAAAGAAGTAGTTTCTATGGAAACTCACCGGTTCCCATTTCCGATCACGCACCAGCGATCACGCGCGAATGTGCGAAATGTCCTTATAAACATTTTCAATGTTAAAATTTTGAATAACTAATAGTGCTCTGTAGTGCTCTGGAAGTCTGAAGCACATTGAAAGTCATATGGTTGGAAATAGTTTAAAGGTTGACGCGACTTTGTAGAGACGAAATACGGTCAACCCTATCCATTTGAAATGTGAAGTGCCTCCGCGTTTTTATTTTAGTTTTATTATTTTTAAAATTATTTTATTTGTATATGGAGAATCTCCACCCCCTCTCCTCTCTCTCTCTCTCTCTCTCTCTCTCTCTCTCTCTCTCAATTTAATTTGATTTGTTTGAATTTGTTACAAAGCAGTTCTTTATGTAATATTTCTCTAACAACAACTATAGTTACAAACACACTTATGTATGATAAGTGATCTTAAATAATGGAAAGTACGGAGCCAACTTTAGAACATGAACGCGTAGGTAAACAAAACAAAACAAAACAAAAATCGCACGGAAGGATATAAAACACTGCTCTCCGCAAAAATACAGTCACACTTTAGTATATTTATGCAAACATTCACGAGTGATGCAAACGAAGAACAATAGAATTATATCTATATGCTTGCATTCTACGGGGACAGAAAATATCAGCACTTAATTACGTTGGTTATTAAGATTTGGAAGTTCCATGATCGTATTGATAAGTTATTACATTCTTCTTGGTTCTATAAAATGAAATGAACGAAAGCGAAAATGAAAAGCATGTATGGCAAAGGACAAAATCGCGAATTACAAGTGTTTTGCAACTAACGTTGGCTTCCAAGAGTTACTCATATGTAGGCGAGCGTTTGTAAACTACAGAGGACGGCGAATTTAAAATTCTATAAAGTGATGACTGTCCCCGTCTTGAAAATGAGGTGTGGACAATAACAAGGCAGGAGCGTTGAATGTAGACATCAGAAATGAAACTTCTTGAAAATTTTAAAGGGGACAAGAGGCTTGATCATTTAGGAAAATAGCCCATAAGAAATGAGTTGGGTAACTATAACACGAATGAAAAAATAACAATGTGGAGAGAGAACTGGCGAGATTGAGAAAACCTAAACCATTATGGTTCGTCAGTCCCCTATATTAGTTACGTATCGTATAAGTGTATAACTAATTAATTAAAAATGTTTATTTTATAAAGGATTATGATTGTTGATTATGTTGCGTTACATCGCTAAGAATATACGGTTGAATAAATGCTGTTTTGTGTTGTATGTATCTTATTTGAGACCTGAGTGTCAAAAAATTTATTACCAATAGAAACTTAAATTTTATGTATTGAATCATTTTCTTGTATAGGATATATCTACTTGAACAAATTAGTCCATTCTTTTTAGTTACACCCTTATTGCTACATGTAATATTTTGTTAATCAACCATCTTTTTTTAATCAAAAACATTATCAATGTTACTAAGTTTCATTAATTATCAACACCATCTTCAGCAAGGATTAAACCCAAAATGGTTTGTTCCGGGCACAAGCAGATACTGTAGACTAGAACTGGTCACTACAACGCTTCTTCGGCCCCCTCACACCTCTCCGTCCTTTGGCTTAAAATTCCGTAGTTGTTTGGGAATGCGGCAGTCATACATTCGGTTAAGATCTTCCAACCGTTTTAGACAATATTGGGCAATTCTATCAAGTATACTCGTAATATTCATCTCCTACCGTACATCAACATTTCTTTTGCGATCTTGAAGAGTATATCCTGCCACGTCCTGAGAAATCTCATTTCGGGCGTTTGAATACGACTGGCCGGGGACTTAGTTTCTTTAATTATCTCTTAATAATTAAGGATTAAATAATTCATAGCGGTCATATAAGTCATAAAATCCGGCGGAAGAGTTGTGTGGCATCTCCACTTGCATAGTCAAGCGTTATATTCAGGATACAAAACATGGATTGACGAGCATAATACGCTTCGGGCCGGGATCCTATACACTCGCAAGAGTCGCAAGGGTAGACAGACAGATTGTAGCAGCAGCAGCAGTACTAACAACAACAACAAATAATAATAATAAAAATAATAATTATCTTCATTACCAGGGATTACTGTTCCCTGGCACTTTGCCTGTTCCGATTTCAAAGGCTACCTTTCCATCTAAACAAGGCATTTTCGTTTACCTAAACGAGGGAACATAGAAGTGGCGGTTCTAGCTTGTGGGCCGGCTGCTTCCGAGCTTGACGCCACATTGTCAGCATTTATTATTAAATTTATGCAAAGCTTTTGTTGGTGATATTGTCCTCTTTACCGGTTTTAAAAACTACGTCGTCGTCATGGTACGTAGTTTTTTTCCGGTGAAGGGTTTTCCGGATGAGTCAAAAAATATAACACAAATTTTAACTTATTTTTAACAGTTGTGTTAAAAATTTTAATTTTAACAGTTGTGTGTTTGGCGTCAACAGCAATTGTTCTGATGATGACAATAAACATTGTCGAAACGTCAACATAAATAAGTTAAAATTTGTGTTATATTTTTTGACTCATCCGGAAAACCCTTCACCGGAAAAATTCATTGATTGACGCTCACTACTAATTTAAGGATTTAACAGCACGTAGTGTTGAATTGATCGAAATCAATTTTTATATTCTTTCATGACAATTATTATCATTTCGTCCATTATTTGTTTAAAGAGTTGGGAACCAAGTAGTACCTCTTTACACGAAACTATCTTTTGTTTAAAATTTTGTCATTCGAATATCTTTTCGAAGCCATCAGCTATAATCCTTAAATCCTTACGTAATTGTACTTCACGTCTTTTCTGCTTCAGTTAACTTCTGTAACATCGCTTTGTCTCTCCTATAGACGTTCACCAACCAAAAACAATATTTAAAATAATTCTAAGTTCAGACCTACGAAGGGGCCATAAAAGGAAACCCGTGTAACAAGAAACACTTGTAGATAGAATCATTAAGCTGTTGTTGATTGCTGCTGCTACTACTGATAATAGCTTACTACTGAGTAAACAAGCAGATGAACAAGTGCCACATTGATCGCACAACTGCCTTGCACTTGATTTCCATCGTTCATGCAATTGTGATTCTCCATCATTATCTGTTGTATTAAACTTGGCTTTGATCCAGACGTTTAGTGCCCTTGACTGGTTTATAACTGGCTGTTATCATTGTTAACAAAGGTATCTATTGTTAACTTTCTCTATGCAGCTTTTACATAGAGGTTGTTCCAGAGATGAATTTAAGATTTTTTCAACTGGGCCGCTTCTTCTATTTTACAATATGTGTAGGTGAGTGGTGTGTGTGTGTGTGTGTGTGTGTGTGTGTGTGTGCGTGTGTGTGTGTGTGTGTGTGTGAGAGAGAGAGAGAGAGAGGATATGTTTTCTCTAATACTGTTAGATTTATTATGTTTCATTAATAGATCACCACAAATAGCGTACATTGTCATATTGGTTACCAATACGAATAACGATACAATTACTTTTAATTTTCCACTTGTAAAGAAACATCAAAGTCAATAAATTGTTATTACGTTAAAATAACCAATTTTGTTTGTTCACCTCTCTCTGATTCAAGTTAACAAGCATACTTAATATTAGTATATACAATACACGGCATACGTAAAGATCGTTAGGTCTGGTAACCTTCATCTCATGGTATAACTTAATTTTATTTTTAATGAAGAAAGTTGTGTTAGTGGTTGAAATCACAAGCAGAATGATCACTGTTGCATACCACTATATAAAAATTATCCCGATTAGCGCTTTCAAGCTTCACAGCTCATCGTCATATCGGAATTCTGCTAATCTGAAAGCGCTAATCGGGATAATTTTTATATAGTGGTATGCAACAGTGATCATTCTGCTTGTAATTTTATTTTGTTTAGGAGAAAATACAATGTGACAATTTTAATGTAAAACCATGTACATTACTTCTTTCAATAACGATAAACTTGACTATTACATGAAAATGAGAACAGTATTCATTATTGTCTAATACTAAATCATAATGTATATAGTTGGTGGAAACGAATTGTCCTACTGAGTCTGGTCTTTCTTAAATTAGTCTTAAAAACTGAAAATTTACAGGCCACAGACATTAGCTACGTGCATTAAAGTTTAATTTTATTATTTTACGAAAGATGGACAGCTAGTTGCAAGTTCGCAAAAGCTCTTAAAGTGATTTCGTTATCTAAAAGTCGTTAATATTCTTTCCGAATTTTGGGTCAAGCTCGGAAGCAGCCGGCCCACAAGCTAGAACCGCCACTTCTATGTTCCCTCGTTTAGGTAAACGAAAATGCCTTGTTTAGATGGAAAGGTAGCCTTTGAAATCGGAACAGGCAAAGTGCCAGGGAACAGTAATCCCTGGTAATGAAGATAATTATTATTTTTATTATTATTATTTGTTGTTGTTGTTAGTACTGCTGCTGCTGCTACAATCTGTCTGTCTACCCTTGCGACTCTTGCGAGTGTATAGGATCCCGGCCCGAAGCGTATTATGCTCGTCAATCCATGTTTTGTATCCTGAATATAACGCTTGACTATGCAAGTGGAGATACCACACAACTCTTCCGCCGGATTTTATGACTTATATGACCGCTATGAATTATTTAATCCTTAATTATTAAGAGATAATTAAAGAAACTAAGTCCCCGGCCAGTCGTATTCAAACGCCCGAAATGAGATTTCTCAGGACGTGGCAGGATATACTCTTCAAGATCGCAAAAGAAATGTTGATGTACGGTAGGAGATGAATATTACGAGTATACTTGATAGAATTGCCCAATATTGTCTAAAACGGTTGGAAGATCTTAACCGAATGTATGACTGCCGCATTCCCAAACAACTACGGAATTTTAAGCCAAAGGACGGAGAGGTGTGAGGGGGCCGAAGAAGCGTTGTAGTGACCAGTTCTAGTCTACAGTATCTGCTTGTGGCCGGAACAAACCATTTTGGGTTTAATCCTTGCTGAAGATGGTGTTGATAATTAATGAAACTTAGTAACATTGATAATGTTTTTGATTAAAAAAAGATGGTTGATTAACAAAATATTACATGTAGCAATAAGGGTGTAACTAAAAAGAATGGACTAATTTGTTCAAGTAGATATATCCTATACAAGAAAATGATTCAATACATAAAATTTAAGTTTCTATTGGTAATAAATTTTTTGACACTCAGGTCTCAAATAAGATACATACAACACAAAACAGCATTTATTCAACCGTATATTCTTAGCGATGTAACGCAACATAATCAACAATCATAATCCTTTATAAAATAAACATTTTTAATTAATTAGTTATACACTTATACGATACGTAACTAATATAGGGGTAAACACATGCAGACAGTGTGATGAAGGAATCGTATAATGAAATACTAAAGAAATCAGTAAAAATTGTTTTTCACACTTTCATCCGGAATCCGAGTCCTCGAGAACCTAATATGAACCATTCATTCTCAGTTGTAACCGAGAAAATTTAAAGGCTCTCTACACGTACTCCTAGACAATTTCCGTATCATTTTCTCTGTGGCGAAATAATATATCTGACGTGACTTGTCTTTTTTAAACTTTGTCACCGGAAAAGAAGGAGAATTTCAGTCTTTTAATATTACTGGATAACGTTGAAATTACGTCTACTTATCCCACGTTCCTACGATCAGATTTTCAGTTTTGAAAAGTATTAATTTAACAGTATTTTGCACAGCGTAGTACATACGGGCAAAATTTCAGTATACGTATGTAATATATAGCCTATATACGCCTCAAGTAGTAAAATAGTAAAAGTCATCTGATAAATAAGTCCAAGGTTTGGATCAAAGTGCAGCCAAAAACTGTAGCCGGTAAAGCAATACTATCAAATCGATTACTAATTTTTTGCTAATTATTGTTAAATCAGCTTGGTAAACATTATTTCGTAAAAATTAGATTATCGATGAGAAACCAATAAACACATGACCTGTGATATTACGAAACTGGACATAAAAGTATGCAGAATGTGTGGAAGATTATACGTAATTTTAAAACAAATCGACTTATGGCACAGCGTGTTTACCGTAGTCGGAAGGATAGTCATTTCTGCGATAATCATTTTACGTTTCGCATCACGCTTAGTTCCTGCCATTATCATACTGTCGTCACTACAAAATTAAGAACTAAATTCAACCGCAACCACTGAAGCGTCGTCAGGTTAACGTAGGGAAAACTACATTACACGAAATAGAGCTAAGTATAAGACCTTCACACGAACCAGTCAGATTAGGTGAAATATTGGTATAATTAATTTGATTATATCATTAATTTATAATAATATATTAATGGCATAATTCCGGAGTGTATATACAGACCTTTATTTCCGATGAGGAAAAATGCATTACGTCAGCCCGTATGCATATAAGTCAGGGCATCTCCGATAGGTCTCCTGGTGTGTGGAACCCTCACCCATTAAAGTCTCCTCATTTCATGCAGGGGATCCCCACCACGGGACTACTGTTAGTATTACTTCAAGGCGGCTCCTCGTATCTCACCTCCTACATCTTGCTGTTCTTCTTTACCTTGTAAGTCGGTATAACTCCGACTTCTTTAGCCTCAGAACCATCCTCACAAAGACAACCACCTTGTCTGAGGCCTTTCTGTTCCTAAGCAAAACGCCAATGATGTTATCGGGCATCATGAGGCCGATCTCCATTTCAAGCCTTCGTCTCGCCCAAACCCACCAATCACACTCAAAGAACTTGTGGTGGGCATCGTCGAAGGCTGAGTCTTCAAAGACACACAACGGGTAAATCGTAAAATGTTTCCCATACTATACGGGAACGCAGTAAAGTATCCGTGCCCTACAAGAGATTGGGTAAGAAAGTAGTCCCAAAGAACCTTACCGCATTTTCGACCCACCCACTCAGCAAGATCCTCTACCAACCTCGCCGCACATCTAACCCGAATCTCCTGATCCCACCTTAGCTGCCAGCACCGCAAGGAGTGTTCCCTGGCCACCGTTCTTGCTTCAACGATCCCAAATTCTTCCTGCCTTCGTAGAACCTCTTCCACTCTTCAGCCGCCAGATCTGTTGGCATTACTCCAGCGATAACCAGCACTGCGGGCTCCGAAACCGTTCCACAGGAGCTGGCGATCCTAAGTACCCCTTCTTCCTACCGAAGCCATATGTTCTCTGTACTTCTCTTTCTTTAGCGCGTCGGGCCTAATTTCTCACCAGTAATGGGGGGGGGGGTCGAGTTGGTGACCGCCATCAGGAGTCGCCGTCTCACGGCAGGTGGATCTCTGACATTTGCCATCAGTCTGCTTAACTCCTCAACGACCTCAGCGTCTTTCTCAAAAGAGTGGCAGACTTTTTTCCCAGAATGAGAGCTTGGCATCTAGGTGCAGTCCAGATACTTGGCCGCCGGCTTAGATGTAATCGGATTGACCCCGACCACGAACATATTAACAGACCTATCAACATCACTTTGTGAAATAACTTGCCAAACTATTAGAAATAAAACTGTAAGAAGGCAAAGCCCTTATAAATGAATAACAAATATATGAATTTGCTATTAGTTTTTATACGTTTTACTAATTTCTTAATATATTAATTACACTACCACTTCTCAACTACGGGTCTTCGATCATCAAGAAAAACACGTGTCAACATTTAGGTCTTCAAAATGAAATTTCTATGACTTCACTAAGGAGAACAAAAGAAGTATTTTCATGCGTTTATTATATGCATGCTCTTGTAAAATTATATGAAGAAGAGTAGTTTTTGTTATTTTAAAAATATTGTACACTGTTCACATAAACCAAAAAATATCGTACAGTTTTTATCCACAATCTTGATTTTTGCAACATGATTTATAGTATTACTTACTGCGATGGATGATCATGATCACGTTGTTTTATATTCTAAACAACTATTCCGATCACCGACGCCCAACTGTTTTCAATTGGGGAGCAGGCAGAGACAGTTTTGTTAATTTGGATCTCTTATCGTTTTGTAATCTGGTATGTTATCAATTTGCTTGACTCCAGCTACTTCAGATAACTGCAGTAATGTTAATAAATGATCACTGCCATCATAACGTGTAACACGCTGTCACAGTCAAGAAACAATATGAAACAACAGACTGAAAAAAATAACTAATAAAAAACTAAAAAACACTTACAAGAAAATATTTGCTCTAATTTATTTCTCTAATCTCTCTCATTTCTCTCTATTCTAGTATGACAAACGTTTTTGAAATATCGTTTGAGTTAAAGAAGATACGGCTTTTTCTTAAAGCTGTGCGTTTTGTAAAATTTTCTCAATGTTACGGTAAACATAACACAATTGTTTTGTTAGCTTACAAATCCTCTACGAGCTGTTTACTAACTGTCAGGTTTTCTTCAGATAAAATATTGATCTTTCCTCGCTTTTTTCCCTCCATCTACGTTCCAACCAGGCACGACAGCAGATCTTAAAATCTTAGTGCATAGGGCGGTAGAATTTGATCATGTAAGTGGAAAACCTCCCTAATAATGTTCTGTCAAATCCTATTTTAGTCTCTCTTGGAATGTTGGCAATCCAGCACAAATCATTTGGCTTACACAAACCTATATCCAATATCGTGTATTTTGCATAAGTAATTTATGCACATGTTAAAGTGAAGTGCCTTACCTCGTCTTACCATATCTCTTCTTTTCCTAAAAAAAATGTAATAACTATTATCTCGTCTGTTTCCAGTATAACGTCTCACCTACGTTATAACATCGGGAACCTGTGCATACTTACCTCAGATCAATTGCACAGGCTGCCATACTCGTAATTAACTTTTAATTATTAAAGAAACCAGCTGTAGTTATAACTAAAGGAACCTTTACATGGGGGTCTGATGATTTATTCACTCAGTATTTTTGTGTAAAGTAATGACATCTCTTTATTAAACAATTACTACAACAGCTCTACATAAATATTCCCACATAAGGTTTTCTTAATAAAAGTTTACAATTTATAAAATACTTTGTAAAAAAAGGAGGGGGCCAAAACATAAGGATTTATAGGTACTAGCATTATCCACGGATCCGGGACCATAAACTCGTTTGTGAGTTAAGCTCACTTATTCATATTCTATCATACTATTTGGGGGGCCATTTGAAGAATGGACTTAATCTAAAATTTTTGTATCAGTGAAGCTTTATATATATACATAAGCACTACTTGCTACTACAAATATTTTTGAATAGTAAGACATACTACATGTTATAAAGTGATTATCATTAAAGTCTTTATATATTTATTTAAACTGTCTTTAACAATTCATTTGTTAGAATTTTAATTAATCATGAAGGACAAGTCTCCGTGTCACCTGTGATATCCAGAAGTTTACTCGATGTCCGGGTCCTTGGTCCTTGTGGTGTTCATCAAAGGTTGATCTTTAGAGGAGTTTACTTTCCTGCTGAAGTTCCTGAAGTGATTAGTTCATAATGAAGTAGGGTTGAGGTCCTCAGAAGTCTAGTAGTTAAGCATCGTTGGCAGTATAAGTGCCGTAAATGTTCTTGTTTGCCGCAGAAATGCACGTCACATAATTGTTTATAAAAGTTCTCACTTTAGGTACCTTCTCGTACCTTAAGATTTTTACCAACATTGAGATATTACAAATTAGACAAATGAGATGTCATCCCTCACACAGTTATTTATTCCTTTTGGTTTTATAGATTACATTTAAACTTATTAGCACACTAATTTGCCACTACTTTCCGCTGCACAATGTTATAGCTGTACTCTAAATGAAAAAACATATTGTCGTACTTTGGGACATGGTTCAAGCGTGTGTTTACTACGAGAGCGCTCCATCTCGATTGAATTACTCTGTTAGGACGGGTTAGTTAACTGCGCGGAGTTTACGCATCGCAACAAAATAGTTCCACCTTTCTTCTCTATTTAAGGGATTAAAGTTTGACCTTTTAATTATCCGAATATATTCTTTATTACAGAATTTATTATAGTACACTACTGTGTTCTTGTTTATTTATTTTAATATGAATTTACAAGGATTACTAGTTTGTTTATGGGTCGGTATTCAGGTTAATTCCGGTTAGTGCATGTCTATGCATGGTAAAATTAATAAAGGGTTTCCCTATCTTTACACTCGAATTACTTTTTTGCCACTTAATCTCTTTATTAAATATTATTATGATTTATGGTAGTGATATAAAATTAGTTTAAATGTGCGACTTATTAAAATTTAAATTTCTCAGCTTTTACATTTCCTATTTTATTATTTATTTTATTTTTAATTAATGAAATCGTCACACCAGGTTGAACAGAAACTAAAATGCATTCAGCTCGACGGAGCCACAGTTATGAAAATCGGCGAGGTGTTTCTGAAAGAACTAGAGTTGGGAATCAGAGACAAGCCTTCGTCATTACAAATGGAGAACACATACATACCAGAACTTCCCGACGGATCAGGTGGGTGAGAGATGTTTATGTAGTTTTACTTTTAACATATTCTTAATATTTCATGGTTTTATTTTCCATTTTTTTCAAATGAAATAATTTTTTATAGTAATTTTCTGTTTCTGAACTTAGTATTTTTCTTCACAGTACTGCTGTCATGAATGTTATCTCTTGAGTGTATTGGTTTCTAACTGATTATTTGACGGGGAACAAGAAATTTGGCAAATTGTTTGTAGTGAGAAGTAAAAAAAAAACATATTTAACAGCACTGGTGCCCAGAAGGGGGGTGCATGTCGCAAGCTGCGCCATCAAACTTTGGGGGGGGGCATGTTTTTACAGCATTTTTGATGATAAAAGGGGGGGCAAATAAATAAAAGACTAGGGGATAACTGAATTTGGGGGGGGCATGCGCCATAGCCTTTGGGGGGGGGATGGTCACCCCTCCTTTAACAGTATAAAGAACACAGAATGCCATTTGGATTTTTTTTTTAAGTAGCTCAGTTTTTGTTTACTGTTCCTGCACACGAGGCAAATTGAGAGCTAAGTTTTTTTTTTATCAATGCAGATCCAGCGGAAAAATGAACAAACTTTCATTTACATTAAAGTTCCTGCAATAAATTGCATTGCAGGAATTTTTGTGCAGTAAAATTCCAAAGATATAAAATTAAATTTTTTGCCTGAAAGTCACTAAACATTAAACTTTTTATATAACATTGAAAAGATCAGATCAACAAAAAAGTATGAACTAAAATATAATAAAAATAATTTCTGTATACTTTTACTGAAGACTAAAAATTAATTATTTCATGAGTTTTAAAACAGTAAATGTAATCTTTAAATAAGGACAAACTGGTAATTATTAGTAAAACCAGCCTTATGAATTTTAAGGTATACATTTAAAAGTATTTTAAATTAAAATTAATTTAAGGAAAAAATTAATTTTTATGAGTGCTAGTACTATATGTACTACAGTACTATAAGAAATATGTATACTCATGACAGTATACAGTGTCATTTTTTTATGAGTGAAAAATATAAAATGTACATTTTTGTAGGAAATACTTATTCATACTTATGACATGTTTTACAATTTGAGGCAAATGTATTGGTTATTACGAGTTAAAGATCTGCAACAAACTGTGACACTAAAACCTCAGTTACAAAAACATTCTAACAATAAAAAACTGTAAATTATAAAAATACTTTATTTATTCAATTGTTATCTTAATTAACACGAGGGCACCACTTGAAATTTAAAAAACAAAAAAGTAGTAAGAAAGTGTTACATAATAGATTTTGAAGTATTGTATTTAAAAATTAAAAGTTTCTTAAAATAATTTTATCAATTGTCTGCAGTGTCTGAAAGCTGTTTGGTTGGTGTCTATGTATACGTAAAAACCAACAGTGTTTATGAAATTATCAAAGGTCGAGTTCAAGTATTGGTATGGAAGTGTAATATACAATCGTATATTGACACATGTAAGTGTATTAGAAGTACAGAATAATTATGATAAATTTTATGCAGACTAAACATATAATCTAGAAATCATATAATAATTTATATTGCAGTTACTGTAGTCTGGCCTGGATTTAGGTGTCCTGCTGCCCCTAGGCACTATTGTTAGCCCCCTCCCCAACAAGTAACTTCTACATATTCAATTCTCCTTGACTGCTGAAAAAAGTTGCTGAAAATAGTCATTTAAATGATCTCTAATGAAAATATATCATTTGATCTTAAATCTAAAAGGGAAATGTAATGGAATTGTGAAAAAGACTACATTTTTTTAACTTTTATTAATATTTATTTACGTGTACACTTAGCAACACATACATTAGTTTTACAACAAGTAGTATACGTAGGCCTACTTTCTTTTACGTAGACCTACATGGTTTGATTTTATCATCAAACATAGTAAAAGCAATGAAAGTAATGTAAATTACTGTGCCCAACACAAATACTGTAATTAAAAAACCGAAAACATGAAATTTTAACAAATAATTTTTCACCTCGTGCCGCCCCCCTGAGCCTGCCACCCCTAGGCACGTGCCTAGTGGGAAATCCGGGCCTGGCTGTAGTGCTGGTGAAGGTTAGATCCCTAACATTGGCTTTTCTCTATCACTCTACTTCATAGGTTAATACTACACCGCTCTGGTATAGTTGCATATAACAGGTCTCTAGCATGAAGTAACTGCCTGAAATTGTCTTCAAACTTCCCATCTATTTAAATTACATCATGCTCAACAAACGTTGTATTCGATCAAATGTGTATTCTTAATTATTTCAGAGGAAGGCCAGTTCTTAGCTTTGGATTTGGGTGGTACCAACTTCCGAGTGTTACTCCTTATCCTGCACAAAGGTCGTATTGTCAAAGAGACAGTCAAACATTACCACATAAGTGACGAACTTAGGCTAGGCTGTGGATTGAAACTGTTTGACTTCCTCGCTGAATGTGTTTCCTCGTTTGTACATGAAAACAACCTGACTGACAGACAACTACCGCTCGGTAAGAGAAATTCTAATTCTTATTTTACTGTTTAGAGCCATTATGAGCCCATGGCCTGAGTGATTCAAAACCATTCGACCTTTTAATTCTGAAGCTTTTATTTATTTATTTTTTTTTTTGAGTGTGTTCAGGTTTCTTAAAATTCTGGAAGAATTAATACGAATATATCGTAAAAATATGTGACTTTTTTCTGCATCTTGTTTCTTAAAGACATGGTAGCATTAAAAACATAAAACTGTAATATCAATGTGTGTGTGTGAGTGTGTGTGTTTCAAACATTTGTGTAATATTATAAGTATTGGAAACATTATTGGCCAGGCTGTTAGGCCGTAGTCTGCCTAACAGCCCAGCCAATGATGTTTTTAACTATGTGGGTGCTGGCCGTGAAAGCCTTAGAAACTCTATTATAAGTATTCTTTGGCTTATGTGATTACTGTGTCTTAAAGAAAATTTTATATTATAATCGTTATGGCTTTAGAATGGACACAGAGTCTGTACTACCATATCAGAGTCTCTTTGGTTTTACTGAGCAATCTGTACTCAGAGGTCCCCTCTAATCAGAGCTTTCTGTACTCTGTATGGTAGAGAGACATCTCTGAGATTTCTTGTATTAATTTTGTACTTCCAAATATCCAATAAGCAGTATCCACTGTGACTATCAGCTACATTGATATTGGTGGAACATAAATTGATAAAAGCATTGTACCATTGATTCAGTTTTCACTGAAAAACAGTGTATCACATATCATTTCACATATAAAGGTCATATATCCAGATTCAATTCAATTAGAGAATTCACTTACAAATATACATACATAAATTTAACATATATATAAGTTAAAAACTCTACAGGGACTTATCTTCTTATGCTTAAGAATCTACTTACTGTAAATAAGAACACATATAAGTATATATTTATTTAGTAGATGATAATGTAAAATATTTAAAATAGTGTACCGGTAATTGCTGAAAATTTTACTGTTCGTTTGAAATTAATATTGCTTTTCTAAGTGTTTGAAAATATTTAACAATAATATATTATTCCAACATGGAACACAATTATTTTAGATAAAACTCATGAAGCTTTTAATGAGTGAGAACTGGTTTAGGCAGTGAGGGAAAATGTAAACATTTTATCTAATATAATTGTTTTCCATTATGTTCCTGACATATTATAGTTAGTGGTAACATTCAGACACATCGTGGACGACAAAAACCAAGAATTAAAAATGTTTATTTATAAAACTCCAATTTTAGACTACTGAGTACTGGAGATATGTAAAAGAAAAACTACATAAAACTGTAGATTTGCACAAAAATATGAAACAATTAAACTTTATGTGTACTAAATCTGCACAGATTTACCAAATTTTTGTATTATGTTTTGTTTAAGAGGTCAATTTTTGAAAGAGACCAAAACAAAACCTTTCTCAGTTCCTAAAATTGATTATTTAGTTTAGTTTCTGCTGGCTCTTGTTTTGCTACTCAACCTCATTATCGAATACCTTTGCCCTGTGTATATTCATCTAGACTTGCCAGTGGCATATTTTAAATGTTCAACACTATATTGTTGTGTGTGTGTGTGTGTGTGTGTGCGCGTGCGTGCGCATAAGGAGTGATATGTGTGTGTATTGTGGTAATGAACATAAAATATGTAGGCTGTATGTTACACTATGAAAAGGTTTTATTGAATTTAATAACACATGCTAGACTCTTACACTAAGCAACAGTACATAAATATTAATTTTTACTTTCATGTGCTACAGGATTCACATTCTCATTTCCAATGCACCAAAGAAGTTTAGACTCAGGAGTGTTGGTGACTTGGACAAAGTCATTTAAAACATCAGGTGTTGAAGGAGAAGATGCTGTTAAAATGTTAAGGGATGCTTTTAAACGAAGAGGAGAGGATCATGTTGAGGTTGTAGCTATACTCAATGACACCACAGGTAAATATTCTATTCTCATCTGCTGTTTTACTATTCAGTCCTTAAACTTTTGTTCCTGACCTAAAGCCATACTTTCAAAGTCGCTTTGTGAGTATTCCTGTCTTCAGTAATTTCTGTCTACATTTTCATGTATTTATAACTCAGTTTGCCTGATATCACATTTTGTTTTATTAATCCTTCCAAGCCCTGTCAACAAATTGCTTAGAATGTATTAAGTCTGTGTGTGTGTGTTCCATTTTTTTTACTACAACTAGGAGATTCACTTCACCGACAGTGAAAACTAACAGTGAAAACACCACATGGTGAAGTTCATATTACTTCTGCATATTGCTACTCCTTTCATCACAATCTAATATCAGTAGTTCATACATCTAAATCATTTCCCTTTATTATTTTTTTATTTGTATAAGGAGGATATAATCTTTAATTTTTAAGTTAAAGCCTATTTTCTGTAATATTCTGTACATTTCCACGTTTTCTATTATATTTTTCTAGTATTTGGACAATCAAATCTTTCCTCTGCTAGGTTAGAGTTTAATTCTTTTTCTACTTGTTATTATTTTTCTTCTTCTATTAATCATTAAAATGATCTTTACTGAACATTAAAGTAAAAAATTTTGAAGGAATTTTGGGGTATTTAAAAAGAATTGGTCTTAAATTCATTCAGACATTCAGAATGTGTCTTTAAAAAATTTGTACAGAAAAAATAAATAAAATCCAAAGGTATGTAATCTTTAATTTAAAGTTTGGTCAGGATCCTTCTGCATCACATCACATTCTCCTAATTTCTGTAACATTTTCCTTACACGTTATTTCTGTATCATGTTTCCTTATTAAATCATTAATATCATGTTGCCTTAATAAATCAAATTAAAAGAATGAATCTGTATACCCAATATCCTTATGTTCTTGAATTTTAAAAACTTACTTCTTGTTTCCAGTGAGGTATTGGTTTCCATAAATCACACATGCAAACACAACTATAATTAATTTTTGAACACGCAAAGCAAGTTCTCCAGTTTAACTAGACCATTTGGTACTTGTCTGTCTATACATCTCTGCATATTTATCTGTCTATCTAGCTGTCTGTCTACTTGGAATATGTCTCATGATATTGAATGCACCAACCGATTTTCATAAAATTTGGCTTGTGTGTCCATACTTTTACCTTACAGTATCGTATTGTTTTGGGGACTGACTCTACCAAATAATAGGGTCAGAGGATAGGCAAAAATGTGAGGGGAAACAAATTTGGAAAAAAGTCCATGTAGGGATCAAATTAAAAGAAATTTCAACTAAAATATAAATTTAGTATTCATTTTCAAAAATTACAAACTTTTAAAATGCTGGGAGCCAAAAAGTAGATGAAATTGTTTTGTAAAATCACAAAAATTCGTATGTCATTCAAAGTAATAGAAAGTGTCAAAAAAACATTAATTTTGAGATTTCAAAATTTTGGGATGCCAGGGTCCAAAAAGTGAGGCAAAAGTATAATAAAATTGCAATTTCCATGTGGGATATAAAATTAATTATAATTTTAACCGAAATCTGAATACAGTATAGAGTTTTGGAAATTTAAAAGTTACAATTTTTTTAATCCAGGGAAAAGGGAATTTTAACACAAATCCAGTGGTTTGGTATTTTTAGTGTTTATCGTATGATTACTCTATAATTGTTACTTTACTAAACAAAAAAAATAGTAATCAGGATTTTCAAATTTGTTATGATATTTGTTACATTAGCTAATGTCAAAATTTACCCAATAATACGTAATGTACTTTGTTCAAAATGCGTTTGAACAAACGTATGTTCTGTAGCTCAGGAAGCACACTAGTCTATTTCACATTCTATTTTCTAAAAGTGGTTTATGATTTTAAATTTATTTTTAAATATTTAAATTAGTTATTCAATATTCAGTATTAATATAACATTTGATAATGTTATGGGTGTGTTCAACAGGTACACTAATGCAAGGTGCTTTACTGGATCACAGAACCACAATAGGACTGATTATAGGAACAGGAAGCAATGCATGCTACTTAGAGAGAGCAGAAAGGGTGCACCACTGGGAATGTGAACGACACGGTGAAAGGGAGGTGAGTGTTTGTATCATTTTGTGTAAACTATGCACCTGCTCTTGATGTCTAAAAACGTTGCTAGGTAAGAGATTTGGTAACCCTGTCTCTGTTGTTGTCAATAAGAATATGAAGTTTTATAGCAATCATCATGTTTCTGTGTACACACATTGTAGTTCTGTGAAATGCTTATAAATATAACAGACAACTTGTCTCCAATTTCACTTATTAATAGTAAAAATGTCAGTATATGATATGTTGTGTACAGCTGGTTATTCACCTTGCCTACTTAGCCTACTTGTTTCAAACTTCAGCTTTTTGTGTTCATAGGCAGTTCAATCCCTCTTATATTCCATTTGAAATCTAGAACTGATTGTTTTATTTAACATTTACTTACACTTATAATGTAACTACATTCTTTATAAGCATTATATTCTGTGGAATTCACAGCTATTCTCATAGCCAAAATAATATCATGGTGTCTCAGGCCACGAGAAAGTTTGATGAAAGAAGTTTTTTATTACTCTCCGCAACTTGATTTTTTTATATTGAGTTACAGCTAGTACTAAATGAACTGTTGCATAAATATCCAAGTGACATCAAGTGCTACTGACATCATAAGGAACAGGTTTATACAATAAACCATACACTCAAGTAAACAATGATTTCTTGAATTGATTCTTCCTTACCGTACTTAAATCTTTTCTTATAACTGTCATTTCCTGCCTAGTCTGTATCTTCATAATTACGTACAGTCAGATGTAAAATCTCACCAAAAACAGTTATCATCATTTCACACACACACACACACACACACACACACACACACACACACACACACACACACACACACACACACACACACACACACACACACACACACACACACACACACACACACACACACACACACACACACACACACACACACACACACACACACACACACACACACACACACACACACACACACACACACACACACACACACACACACACACACACACACACACACACACACACACTTTCTGTTACAGTTCGTTTCTGGATGTATATAAAATATTTAAAATTTATATTTACTTTACCTCAAGATGTTATTTTCTCTTATTTGGAACATGTTTCGGGATCCTTAGTGATCCCATCATCAGCCTTTCTAATTTTGAACCTTGTTGAGTTTATGTGTGCTGGTTGGCTTCCCATTGGTTTTTGGTTTTTTAAATTGTTATTACTGTGTGTGATTGTGGTGAATACATTAGTATTTTGTGTATTTTCTATGTTGAGTGCTTTGAAAATTGTGTCGTGTTTTGTATTGATTTGTATTTGTTCGGGTATTAGTTTGTTTTGTGTTTTAGTTATTTGTATATTTGTAAATTTTCCCAAATGTTCATTATGGTCCCTTTGTGTGGTGTGTGTTTTATTAGTGTCACATTGGTTATGTCTGGGAATTCATGTCCAGTGTTTATTGCATGTGTGGCCAAATTGGATTTATATAGCCTATTTCTGGTTTTTTGTATGCATTTAGGTGTTCAAAATAACATTTTTCAGCTGTTTTTTTGTTTGTCCTATGTAACATTTTTGCAATCTTGGCATTCAATTTTGTATATACTGTTAGTTGTATTATCTTTGTTGTGTGGGTTATTTAGTTTTTGTAAATTATTTTTATTAGTTTTGTATGCTATTTTGATATCTGTGTTTTTAAATAGTTTTGTTAGCTTTGTCATTTTATTATTTATGTATGTGAATGTGGCCCATTTTTTATTGTTGTTATTATTTATGTGTTGTTCATTTTGATTAATTCTTAATGGTTCAGTTTTTATTTTATATTTAATTTGATTTTCTATTTTGTTTACAGTATTTTTATTGTATCCATTTTCATAAGCAATTTGGTATATTATATTTCTTTCTTTGTCTGTTTCTTGTTTGTTTAGGGGAATTTTGTACATTCTGTTAAATAGTAATAGAATGCTGCCATTTTATGTTGTGGTGGATGGTCAGAATGGTTAGGTATAATGATGTTAGTAGAAGTTGGTTTTCTGTATATTGCATATTGTATGTGGTTGTTGTTTCTTGTAATGGTTACGTCTAAATAGTTGATTTTGTTATGTTTTTCTTTTTCTTCTGTGAATTGTATTTTTGGATGTATGTTATTGATTTGTTTTAGTATGTTCTCTGCATTTGTGTTTTTGTTATTTGATACATATAGCCCATCATCTACATATCTTATCCATATGCCATTTGGATCAAATGATTTTATAATATTTTATAATCAGTAACAGAAATATTCTTAGAACACATAGACACCAAAATACAAATATACAAATCGAATTTGGCCACACATGCAATAAACACTGGACATGAATTCCCAGACATAAGCAACAACTAATAAAACACATACCACACAAAGGCACCATAATGAAGATTTGGGAAAATTTACAAATATACAAACATAAAACACAAAACAAACTAATACCTGAACAAATACAAATCAATACAAAACATGACACAATTTTCAAAGCACTCAACATAAAAAATACACAAAATACTAATACATACATCACAATCACACACAATAATACCACTTTAAAATACCAGAGACCAACAAGAACCACAATAACAACCAACCAACACACAAATACTTCACCAGATGCAAAATCACGAAGGCTGAGGATGAGAACACAATGGTTCTCGAAACATGTTCCTAATAAGGAAAAAAAATATCTTGAGGTAATTTCAGTATAAATATATATATATATATATATATATATTACGTTATTTTTGAACACTTACTTTTACACATACGCTCTTACTCGTATGCGCGCACTTACCCATGTCTCGGAGGTGATACTCTTCTTCAGCAGTATTTACCTTGATGTTCCCCGGCTGGGTCGCAGGCTTTGGTCGTTGGTTGAGTGTGCGATAAGCGCGTGAATAACGTTATAAGTTTTAATTTACAACTAGAGAGTACAGAGGATTGAGCAGTGGTTGTGAAATTAGTACGACTGTTTCAAGAAAAGCATATTTATTTGATTTATTCAAAAATCGCAAATTGTCATGTTATTTAAATTGTTCAATGTGGGTTTCTTGTTATATGAACCCTTATATTCAATCCGAATATAATATACTCATAATATGTGTAACTCTGATTTCTTATACTCTAAGACATAATATATACACACATAAATTATATATGACTTGAAATAGTACACAGACATATATATATATATATATAACACATATAAATATAATAGGAAACATAATTCATACGTATAACATTTACATATATTGATTTAGTCTTTACAAGTGTGGGTTCCAATGTATACCACGTAAATGAAACTTTTAATTACAGTAATTCAAATATTAATTAAAATATTAATAGAGAATCTTCTTTATGTTAACTGATTCTAATTTTACTGTCTCAATTAATTAACCATTATGTAAAGCTCATATTTACAAAATTACTCATTTAATTAATTACAACAATAATAAACTATGGTTCTTTCTTGACCATTCAATTATGAGATTATTATTATGATATTCTCTATTCTCATTTATATATTTAAACATTTATTTATTCATTCTTCAAGTTAAAAAAAAATATATTAATGTTCTGTAAACTTGGATATGGAAACTAGCTTTTGTTGCTAGACTTCAGGGTCATTTATAAAGTTAAATAAGTGTTCGAGTTCACCTGCATTTTTCCTGCACCCATTTAAAGTGTTGTTACCGTCCTCCAGACTCTCGAGTTCGTTGATCCTCTTATTTCTTGTCCCTTGTTGCTGTCTAGAAGTTCTACGTAGTTATGACTCTTGTAGCTTCATTAATACAGTCTTTTATTTAAATCACTAGCTCTTTAATAACTGCACCGACGTAATGCCGGTTCCATCGCACTTCAGTTTATTTAAATACTGTTCAAAACATTACTACAACTTTGTAGAATTTATGTTGTCGAGATGCGTGGATTCCTCTTACTAAATGAATTTGATTTGAGCTGAAAGTGTGTCACGCGCTGGGGTTTTATACTGCTGCTCGTTGCAATTACTGTTGGAAACTGTTTCTGACAACTTTGGACTGGCCAGCGCGTCGGTTTCATCGTCACTTTCAACCTACGCGTCTTTTTATGAAGCGTACACTTTTTTATAAATATTATTACACCAATGGTTAGGTATAATATTAAACCTTGTCTCTGCAAATTTTTGTTGTTACCCTGTGCAAATTACGACAGTTATGGCAAAATTTCACACGGTGTCTGAACCGTTCCCACGATTAATGACCACTTAACGCCAAATTGAAGCGCCAGGAGTCAGCTATGTATTCACATATGTCGCTGATTCGTGTGACTTATGGTTCACACTTAAAAAACTGTGTGAAATCTTCCACCCTCTTTTGCATAATTGAACCTGTCTGTTATTTACACATGTACACATACACACACACATGCAGACTGATACACAAGCAGCGGCAGGCCGCTCTGACGTCACCTCTGCCGGTCTTAACGTCTTAATAGCTCCCCTTCGTTACGTTTTAAAAACCAACAAAGTCATGCGTTTCCATATGCATCCTTACGTACAATATTTGATTTATTTAAATTTAAATATTGCTTATATTTGTTACATTCTTTCTTATCTATAACGTATATTTATGATACTATTATGTACATCTTACATATTTTATACTTATATACGAAAACACGTTATCATACCTCAGTCAGGGGTTGATACATATTAAAACGTTACAAGTTTTATTAATTTATTGAAATACTGAATTCTGTCACTTACCTTTACTAAGTAAATGTAACTATTTACCAGGGTGTCGTCTGATGTACTTAGGCAGAGAAAACGACAGGCATTGGTGCAATGACAAACACCTATTTTGCAAGCACAAATAAATGGTACTTTATTTTTTGTAGCATGACAATTTTTCTGCTCACCTTTCGGTTTAAGTTTACTAGAATAACATTCTGAACAACATTTGCTTCACCTAACCATACTAGTTTTATTAATTTGAATATAGATATAAACTTACGACTAACTATAATAAGTCAAACAGAAACCAGCGCTTTCACACACACATACACACATATTTACATACTTTTAGGTTTTATGTTGAGCTCAACTTTAAAATTTAGTTAAAAGCCAGTATTAATTATTTTTGAAATGTCTACTTTCCTGTTGGTGCGTATGGTTTCATCCTGCGGGACGTCTCCTGTTGTGTGCACTGCCTGTTGTTTTCACTTTTATATCTTACGGCCGAACTGTTTGTTTAGTTTTATTGATCACTGATTAGTACATTATTTATATCTTTGAAAGTCCAAAACTAGTTAAAATTTCACATTTGTTAATTTGCGTTTATGCTGTTCATGCGGGCGAAAATGGTACTCAGCCGGCGGCGAGCGAAACTGCCCACGTCCGCTTTGTTTAGATGTTATTTGCCGACTGGGAATAGGCCACCGGCGCTATTTTATAAAGTCGCTGTGGTTGTATGACCAATTCTGATTGTTTTTATGTTTGTATCACTACGCCAGCAGACTGTTTTGTTATATAACTGCATTCCACAGCGGGGATCGTCTCTGACGTAATATGATCTGATGTTCGTTACATAATTTGTTTACTCTGTTTTGTGGGTCATGGGTTGACCTTGGTACAATTCCAGCTTATTAATTCTGTTCGTTTCAATAATTTTGTATTTAATGTCCCAAGCAGTGCTGCCACCGTCGCCTTCGTCGCTACCACTGAATTTACCTTTCGTTTACGTTTTGTCCCAATCATTGTAAAATGTTATTTGTTTATAAAAAAAATACAAATTTATTTATATTATCCCAGGTAGGCCAAAATGCCACATTACAATACCCCCCTCAATGAGATATTTTATGCCGAAGCATAAAAAATCTCATTGACACATTCATACTTGCTAAAGGGATCAGCCAGGATATGTCGCCACAACCCCCTGTATGGTTTACAAAAAATAAAGTCAACTCACCCTTGGTCCGGTGACTGTGACCGCACCTGAATGACAATACTGGACTTCTCTCTCGAGATCCCAACACCATAGAGTCAGACAGATACTTAATGCCCCTGCTCTGACGCACTGGCCAGCTCAGGTCCGCCACCACAGCATCACCAAACACTGAAACAACAAATCAAAATATCAAATAGTGGTCTTATACAACACCATATCCCCAACTGATCTGTTTCCCCCTAGCGGTGCTGGTTTGCGTTAAGAAGCACAGGTTTTGTTTTTTACTTACTTCTAACATATTTAAAATTCCTAACCACAACATGATACCCATTTTAAAATTCCATAATCTCATTCTATCTACTTTCTCTTGTTGACTTTTATCCCAAAATTCAAAATCATTGCCCTGATTCCCATCAGAATTTAAATAAACATCTCCCATTACCATATTATACATCTCTGTCATCCCCAATTTGCATTGAAAATATTTAAATTCATAAAATTGTCTTACACTAACAAACACAATATAACATAAGAAAACATAGTACATTCATAATTCACATTGTTATTATTATCTTAAAATAAACAATTCGTATTTAAAATGTTACACACTTTACATCATTAAATTTGCATATAAAATCATAAAATTACCTTTTAAACTCACTTTACTTTTATTAATTCGTTTCTCAAATTTTTTTTTTTTCTCAATCTTTGTTTTACACATCATTTCATTTATTATTCCCTTTCATTAATTTGGGTGATTCTACGCTATTCATTATAATTCACTTTATCAACTTGGCATTTACTCATAATCTTCCCCTTTTACAACTTTAATACTCACTTACAAAATCTTTATCTAATATGACACCCCAATATATGCAACTTGGACTGACTCAAACGTTTTACTCAAACAACTACTATCCCCCAACTTCTATCTTTTGCAACTCATTGAAAATTTTAACTATCACAACTTTATTTCATTTTATTTTAAAATCTATAAACACATTGAATACATATTATTATATTTTTATAATCCTTATTCCTAACATACTACATGCAATTAACACAATAAGACATAATAAACACAATATAGGAAGTATGTAGTGCATCTATTTTTCAAATCCAAACAAAATTATTTAGTAGCGAGTCATCATTATTAAAAATACAAAAAAAAATTTTTTTTTTTCTTTAAATCGTTACCCCCCTGGATAACCTCCCTACCACACACACTATGACCCCCCCTGGACTGTGGCGTCCAGTTGCGTCCACAAGGACTGAAATTTTGGAGGAATTTGACATCTCCTTGTCCTTGCTTCTGCGTTACATTTTAACATTTGAATATCAATATATTCTTGTTTATAATTATGCGCCCTTAAACGGGTCTACCACCTGGCTTTGCTACCCCCATGCGGGCAGAGTGGTAGCCGCTGTTCCCTAGTTTGGTGATTCCCCTCAATTCCCCCCTATCAATTTCAAAATACACCTTGACCACGATAACAGCTATGGCCAGTATGGTCAGCGCGTAATCGTAATGTGCCCCAACCATAGCTGTTAAAGCTAAACCAATTCCACGGTCAGGGTTCGGTGAGGCCGTGACCACCCGAAAAGTTGGGGCATCACAAGTAAAATATATTTTTTATAACAATTTATATTACATGCTAATTCTAGTCTGGGTGGCATTTTAACATCATACATTTCTTTCTTAACTTTCCCTACCTTGATGTTCATTTACATAAAATACATAATGTGGGTATAAACAATAATAATAATTTATAATAATAGAATATAAAAATGTCTGTTTATGTATGAAAATTTTAATATCTACAAATACATCCATCATCACTCAGCTAGATAATACTTTTTTAAATGGGTCACATTATAAGTTCCTTTTATTTCTCGAGTTTGCAAATCTACTAAAACATAAGCATTCTCCATTTTCACTTGGCTAACCTCATATGGACCGTCATACCATAGGAAGAATTTCTTAATTGTTATTTAATTGAAATCTCCTAAAATAATTTAAATTAATTATAAAAATTCAAACATATAACATTCAATCACAATATTTAAACATCTCAAATTATTTACTTCAATTGATTATTAAAATACAACATATTTCAAATATTATCAAAACAATTACAGTTCATTAATTACTGTCTTCATAATTATTTTATTATTTATTTAGAATGCAAAATATTAATAATATTATTATTATTACCACAACATTTTTCTACTACATATACACCTAATATTTCATAATACACACAATTGAATTCACTACATTATTATTTACAAACCATTCGTCAATAACTGTTCAATTGTTTCACACTTCATATGTCCACATCTGCAAGGTCATTACCAAAATTTACAATATTTAACAATGTTCATTCACTGATTTTTTAGTTCAGCCTCCATCGTCATATAGATATCTAATATATTTGTAACATGCATCATTGTTATCCACATACAATTTATTATTATTATTATTATAATAATCCAGTAACTTTATTCCATTCATTATGCCATTATAATTTATAGGGTTATTCCCTATTAATATTTCATACAACTTGTCAACATAAGTTATTAATGTCCAGTCTCCATCGGTATTATTGGTCAACGTCAGGTAAGTTGTTTCATCATTTTTATATTCCTCTACTATTACGTCAGGTAAGTCATTATTGTTTATAAAAATATTATCAAAATAATTCTCTATCTCTCTTTCTACAGGTAAGTATTTTATATGGTTCATCTTCACCACTTCTAATATTTTTCTCAATTCATCATAATTTCTTTTTAACTTATACAATTCTATTTCTCTATCTGCACACAACTCTCTATCTAAATCTCTTTCACTCACATTAGTTAATATCTGATTAATGGTTACATTTAAGTCTTCTCTGACTTTAACTATTTCACGCTCATGTTCTGCTTGTTTATTTTTTAAACTAGTTACATTAATTATAATTGCATCAACTTGTTCAAAGTTACTTCTGAATTCATCATTTATATTTTCTTGTATCTCACTTGCTCGTTTGATTTGTTCACACTCATTAATTATACATTGAACATTACAGTCCATTTTGTCATTTGGCTTTTTAATTTTATCATTATACTTATTTGTCAATGTGTCAAATTTTTTATTTGTCTCTAATATTTTCTCTTTTTGTTTTTCGTTAATTATTTTTCTATCGTTTCTCATTTCGTCTTGTACCTTATTTATAACACTAGTCAGTTTATCTCTCATTCCAACAGTAGTCTTATTCTGTTCTTCTAACTTATTGTCTATTTCTCTTAATTTTTGGTCTTGTTTGTTTATTTCTGTTTTCAACTCTGTGTTACTAGCATTTATTTCTGATTTTATTTCAATCTTAAATTCATTCAAACTCATATTTACGATATTTATGTCTGATTTGATCTCAGTTTTCATTCCTGACATCATCTCCATCATCAATGCTAATTGGTTAAATATATTTACCCCCTTGTCTTTACTACCCCCCGCTACTACAGTTTCGTCTACATTTGTTTCAACACTTTCATCAACAAAATCATTGGTTGTTACCATATGATCTTGCGTAATATTTAAAATTGACCCCTCCACAACATCTGCACCTAAATTTACACTCTCGCTTTTCTCTGCCATTTTTCGATCAGTTTGAAAATTTTTGTTAACTTAATTTACAAAGTCCATGTTAGACGGGCGCCATTAAAACGTTACGAGTTTTATTAATTTATTGAAATACTGAATTCTGTCACTTACCTTTACTAAGTAAATGTAACTATTTACCAGGGTGTCGTCTGATGTACTTAGGCAGAGAAAACGACAGGCATTGGTGCAATGAGAAACACCTATTTTGCAAGCACAAATAATTGGTACTTTATTTTTTGTAGCATGACAATTTTTCTGCTCACCTTTCGGTTTAAGTTTACTAGAATAACATTCTGAACAACATTTGCTTCACCTAACCATACTAGTTTTATTAATTTGAATATAGATATAAACTTACGACTAACTATAATAAGTCAAACGGAAACCAGCGCTTTCACACACACATACACACATATTTACATACTTTTAGGTTTTATGTTGAGCTCAACTTTAAAATTTAGTTAAAAGCCAGTATTAATTATTTTTGAAATGTCTACTTTCCTGTTGGTGCGTATGGTTTCATCCTGCGGGACGTCTCCTGTTGTGTGCACTGCCTGTTGTTTTCACTTTTATATCTTACGGCCGAACTGTTTGTTTAGTTTTATTGATCACTGATTAGTACATTATTTATATCTTTGAAAGTCCAAAACTAGTTAAAATTTCACATTTGTTAATTTGCGTTTATGCTGTTTATGCGGGCGAAAACGGTACTCAGCCGGCGGCGAGCGAAACTGCCCACGTCCGCTTTGTTTAGATGTTATTTGCCGACTGGGAATAGGCCACCGGCGCTATTTTATAAAGTCGCCGTGGTTGTATGACCAATTCTGATTGTTTTTATGTTTGTATCACTACGCCAGCAGACTGTTTTGTTATATAACTGAATTCCACAGCGGGGATCGTCTCTGACGTAATATGATCTGATGTTCGTTACATAATTTGTTTACTCTGTTTTGTGGGTCATGGGTTGACCTTGGTACAATTCCAGCTTATTAATTCTGTTCGTTTCAATAATTTTGTATTTAATGTCCCAAGCAGTGCTGCCACCGTCGCCTTCGTCGCTACCACTGAATTTACCTTTCGTTTACGTTTTGTCCCAATCATTGTAAAATGTTATTTGTTTTATGAAAAAAATACAAATTTATTTATATTATCCCAGGTAGGCCAAAATGCCACATTACAATATACTTATGCTAAACGTATCGTTGCATAAATTCCCCTGCTGGGTAAAAATAAAATTTGAATTTTATTCAAATTTTATTTCCTTACTCAGAAATTCTTTATTTAAAATTATTTTTTTACAACTCACAATTAGTGGTTATAAGGGTTCTTAAAATTTTTCATTTTCCCTGGGTGGATTACGTCCCTCCCATGGACTTATAAATTGACTATTTATTAATTCCTTTATCCATAGAATTTACGGAATGCTGATGCATGGTACTTTCCAATGATCTTGTTTCTTGTTGGATCGTAGACGATAAATGTGTGTCGTCCTTTCCTCCTTTGTAATAAGTAGGGTCCCTTGTATAGTCTGAATAGTTTCTTTGCTGTATTGTCGATTCGTTTTCCCACTGGATTACTTTTTAGTAGCACACTCTCTCCTTCATGGAATGTGATGAGTTTGTGCGTTCTGTTGAACCTCTCGATCCTCTTTTCTCCAAGTTTTTCCATCCTCTTCTTCACATTGTCGTACTTGTGACTTAATGGAATTTGCAGATTTTGGTTTGGAGGTTTGTCAATGTTCCTCAACCAGAATCTATTGGGTTTCTTATTTGTTTCCAGTTCCACCGGTGTATATCCCGTAGCTTCACTGTATGTAGCATTTATAGCTTGTTCAAAAAATGATAAGTACTCTGCCCATCGATTATGTTGTTCATTACAGTAGATGTGTAAATGTTTTCCTAACTCTTTATTTACCCTCTCAGCAAGGTTTCCTTGTGGATGTTGTATTGATGTTAACACTGGTTGTATGCCGTGCTGAGTTAGCGTTTCCGTCCATGCTTTATTTTGAAATTGTTTACCTTGGTCACTCAATATCTTTTTGATTTGACCATACTTCGGTACATATTTTCGTAGTATGACATTCAGTACACTTTTTGTGGTAGGTCTTCGAATAGCGTAGAGTCGAACTGCCTTGGTGAACACATCTATATATACAAGTATGTGCTTCATACCCCCGTGAATAGCTCTCGGAAATGGGCCCAGGAAGTCTACTGCTACTAATTCTCCCTTTTCCTGTGTCTTTATATTTTGCATATCTACGTATGTGTGAAGATTCGGATGTCGTGCTGTTTGACATTCGTAGCATCCTTTTAAGATTGCTTTTATTCTTCTAAACATTTTATTCAAAATGAAGTCTTCCTTCAAAGCTAAATGACATTTTAAAGCAGACACATGACAAAGCGTATCAAAGCTAAACTTTGATGACATGGTATAGTTAGTGTTTTTAACATCTCTGGTGATAGGACTATTTTCCAATCATAATTTACGAGTTTATACAATATACTATTTTTTATCGTATATCTACTACATAGTGTTGCTAATTTCAAGTGACTGATCTGCGGATCTTTATTTTGTTCACTTGCTAGATTATTTAGCAAATATTTAACTCTATCATCTGTTTGATAAGTAATGGTTGATATGTTAACCGCCTTATGTTTCTTTATACCGCTTATTATTCCCCCTTGTGTAGGACAATAGGCGTGAGACAACATTCTTTCCTGTTTCGGATTGTTTGCATCGTTTAGGGTGGCACGCAACTCATGTGTGTGCAGGTCATTTAACAAGCCTGTTCGTTCCGGTGTTTTGTTGGAATACGTGTCACTTTTAAAACTTGTTTGAGCTGGCTGCCGGCGTCTCCCTCGCCCGTCATTCATTTTTCTTCTCCCTTGTTGTGTTCTTCTCACTCCCTCTCTCTTTGGATGTAGACGGGCGTGTCAGCTGTTGAACACTTTTATTTTCATAATTATTCTTCTTATTATTATGATTATTATTTTTTGCATTTATATTCTGTTCCATCGCATTGTACGGTTTTAATTGCTTTTTAGCCGTACCTGGATGTGAGTACGCTCCTTTATGTGGAGTTGTATTACCTTTTTCAAAGGGTTGTTTATACTCTTTCCAATTCTCTTCTCTCTTCGCAAACTGCGTCAATTTTTGTTGTATTGGATTATGCGTAGAGTACTGATGCTGCTGCGGCTGGTTCTCTCTTCTCTCGTATTGTTTATTAACAAACTGCGATGACTGTGTTACAACAATAAGAAGTTCCTCTATGGTTTTAACTCCTTGGGTAAAAACAGCAAGTCTAATGTGTCTGTCAAAGTGGTAGCTTAATTTTAACACTAATTCATGCTCCATGAAACTGGGTCTAAGTTGCTTACACCGTTCGACGAGTTGTATTATGTAGTCTTCCATGGAACGTTTGCTGTTGACGTAATACCGTCCATACTCCAGCTGGTCTCATACCTCTCTCTGGGTATGTATATTCCAGTATCGATTTTCAAAGGATGCCTTGAACTGTTCATAAGTTTCTGTTTGGTCCTGAACAATCGTATACCATTTGGATGCTGTTTCCTGGAAATGTCGACTTACAAATTCTATACGGTCTCAGTCGTTCAGGTTGCTTCCTATAGTTGCCATTTCTCGTTCACATTTATGTAAAAATTCTATGGGGTTCTCCCATTTATTACCTTTAAAACTGATCTTCTCTCGATCATCTACCTTTGCAGCACACATCATCATAGCACTGGGTCATCTCTTGACTTCTGCTCATAGTTTTTCTACCTCCTCTTGTAGTCCATCTTTCATGTTATTAATTTCCATGGAGTGGGTTACATCTTTATGTCTGAGATCTTGCTCCTGTTTTGTAATTTTAAACTGTTCATTCCACTGTTCAGCCAGTTGTCGAATGTGTTCTTTTGTTTCACGTGTAGTATATTCACGCTGTTCTTTAAATTTACTGTCGATCTTTACAGCTTGTTCATTAAATGATTGTTGAACTCACTGTTCGACTGCTTCAACGCGTGCAGTAAGCTCTGTTTTTAAAGTATTACTGACGAGTTCTATTTTCTCTTCTAACCTAGTATTATTACTATCTATATTACTCTCTAATTGGGTTTTCACTTCTTCAATAGTAATTTCTAATCGATTACGACTATCTTCTATTTGAGTTTCTAATCTTGTATTATTATCTTCTAATCTTCCTAATTTATTTTCTAATTTTTCATTGCTACTTTCTAGTTGCGTTTTAAGTTCTGCACTACTACTCTCTAATTGAGTTTTTAGTTCTGCATTATTCGTCTTCAACTCTTCTTGAAGTCATTTAAACATTGTTTCGAAGTCCATTGTCGGTTGCTTCGCCATTTTTATAGTATGTAGCCTACGGTGTCCTAACTAATTCGTTATATGAATTATAATTTTATTATTGGTCAACCGCGACTCTATATTTCTTTACTTAAATTATTGTATTTATCAGTATTAATTTCACAACTCTTTTTCTTCTCTGTACTTTATTATAACAATTTGTAATAGTATTCATTACATAAACTGACTATTAATTCTTACTTACAATATTTTGCTAATTATTTATTAGACTTTATTTATTACGAGGGCGCCATTTACTTGTAATGATATTTAGCATTTAGTCTCTTTATGTCAGGGCTCCACGTTGGCAGCGACAATTACTATACAACGTTATTTTTGTTACAACGATGCCAACGTGGCCAAGACACAACAATAATTAACATACATAAATTTATTTATGTTTGCCGAGCCCCACGATATTGGAGCGCCAATTACTATACAACGTTATTTTTGAACACTTACTTTTACACATATGCTCTTACTCGTATGCACGCACTTACCCACGTCTCGGAGGTGATACTCTTCTTCAGCAGTATTTACCTTGATGTTCCCCGGCTGGGTCGCAGGCTTTGGTCGTTGGTTGAGTATGGATAAGCGCGTGAATAACGTTATAAGTTTTAATTTACAAGTAAAGAGTACAGAGGATTGAGCAGTGGTTGTGAAATTAGTACAACTGTTTCAAGAAAAGCATATTCATTTGATTTATTCAAAAATCGCAAATTGTCATGTTATTTAAATTGTTCAATGTGGGTTTCTTGTTATATGAACCCTTATATTCAATCCGAATATAATATACTCATAATATGTGTAACTCTGATTTCTTATAATTCTATGACATAATATATACACATATAAATATAATAGGAAACATAATTCATACATATAACATTTACATATTGATATTCATTTTTAAAGTATCCAAGTCACTGTATTAAATAAATAATTGCTTATCTAATCCGTCGAGTGACTTACTTGTAATTCCGCTTGACGCGTTTCAGGGCATATGCCCCATCTTCAGAATAATTCCTCTTCACAGAACGTCAGACATTAAGATTAAAATGTAATAAATTAAAATTAAAATCCATGGTTAAAATATTAACTCGTCAAAATATTAAAATATATGAATGCACAGAGAAGCACGCACTATCACAACATGAGTTCACTTCGCGTTATAGCCGGTGTACACCGCCGCGATGTTAATCGCGCACTGACTGTCTGAGTAAACTGTTATCTGTGCAACGCATCTTGTATCTCAATGGCTGTGTCAATTTAAACAATTTAAAAAGACGAACAATTCACAAGACGGCGGATTCATATTAAACGACCAACTTAACTTCAAGTCAAATCCCTTGTACGACACAGCCATTGAGATACAAGATGCGTTGCACAGATAACAGTTTACTCAGACAGTCAGTGCGCGATTAACATCGCGGCGGTGTACACCGGCTATAACGCGAAGTGAACTCATGTTGTGATAGTGCGTGCTTCTCTGTGCATTCATATATTTTAATATTTTGACGAGTTAATATTTTAACCATGGATTTTAATTTTAATTTATTACATTTTAATCTTAATGTCTGACGTTCTGTGAAGAGGAATTATTCTGAAGATGGGGCATATGCCCTGAAACGCGTCAAGCGGAATTACAAGTAAGTCACTCGACGGATTAGATAAGCAATTATTTATTTACATATTGATTTAGTCTTTACAAGTGTGGGTACCACGTAAATGAAACTTTTAATTACAGTAATTCAAATATTAATTAAAATATTAATAGAGAATCTTCTTTATGTTAACTGATTCTAATTTTACTGTCTCAATTAATTAACCATTATGTAAAGCTCATATTTACAAAATTACTCATTTAATTAATTACAACAATAATAAACTATGGTTCTTTCTTGACCATTCAATTATGAGATTATTATTATGATATTCTCTATTCTCATTTATATATTTAAACATTTATTTATTCATTCTTCAAGTTAAAAAAAAATATATTAATGTTCTGTAAACTTGGATATGGAAACTAGCTTTTGTTGATAGACTTCAGGGTCATTTATAATGTTAAATAAATGTTCGAGTTCACCTGCATTTTTCCTGCACCCATTTAAAGTGTTGTTACCGTCCTCCAGACTCTCGAGTTCATTGATCCTCTTCTTTCTTGTCCCTTGTTGCTGTCTAGAAGTTCTACGTAGTTATGACTCTTGTAGCTTCATTAATACAGTCTTTTATTTAAATCACTCGCTCTTTAATAACTGCACCGACGTAATGCCGGTTCCATCGCACTTCAGTTTATTTAAATACTGTTCAAAACATTACTACAACTTTGTAGAATTTACGTTGTCGAGATGCGTGGATTCCTCTTACTAAATGAATTTGATCTGAGCTGAAAGTGTGTCACGCGCTGGGGTTTTATACTGCTGCTCGTTGCAATTCCTGTTGGAAACTGTTTCTGACAACTTTGGACTGGCCAGTGCATCGGTTTCATCATCACTTTCAACCTACGCGTCTTTTTATGAAGCGTACACTTTTTTATAAATATTATTACACCAATGGTTAGGTATAATATTAAACCTTGTTTCTGCAAATTTTGGTTGTTACCCTGTGCAAATTACGACATTTATGGCAAAATTTCACACGGTGTCTGAACCGTTCCCATGATTAATGACCACTTAACACCAAATTGAAGCGCCAGGAGTCAGCTATGTATTCACATATGTCGCTGATTCATGTGACTTATGGTTCACGTACAATCCTTAAAAAACTGTGTGAAATCTTCCACCCTCTTTTGCATAATTGAACCTGTCTGTTATTTACACATGTACACATACACACACACGCAGACTGATACACAAGCAGCAGCAGGCCGCTCTGACGTCACCTCTGCCGGTCTTAGCGTGTTAATAGCTCCCCTTCGTTACGTTTTAAAAACCAACAAAGTCATGCGTTTCCATATGCATGCTAACGTACAATATTTGATTTATTTAAATTTAAATATTGCTTATATTTATTACATTCTTTCTTATCTATAACGTATATTTATTATACTATTATGTACATCTTACATATTTTATACTTATATACGAAAACACGTTATCATACCTCAGTCAGGGGTTGATACATATACTTATGCTAAACGTATCGTTGCAATATGTATATATCATGTATGTTTGATAATATGAGGATTCCAAAATGAAGACATGTACAAAGACTATTGTAAAATGAAGAGATATATATATTGCAAAGTTTTTAGTATTTTATAAATTCACACAAATACAGAACCATGTACTCAATGCAACTATTAAGTGTAGTACACTGGCCAGGTCGCAGGATTTTTGTTTCTTTGTGTAACGTTATGCTGCTACTATGATTCCTTATTTTCCATCGCTCGCGGTGAAATCCCTCCTTACTTATACAATCATAACAGCTGTTCTTTTTCTCTTCTCTTAGTATAAAATTAGTTTTATTTCTGTACTCGGTGCAAAACATATGTTTGGACTGTCCGAGTGAAGTTAACAATTCTTTAATCGTTTTAATTCCTAGTGTTTTACTGGCGAATTTACTATCTCTGTGACAGTGATGTGCAAATTTACGAACCACCTTGTGTTGTGCCAATCTGGATCTTAGGTATTTACTTCTTTTGATACGTTGGATTACATACTTCGCTAAGGTAAATCTACCATTATCCTGATACTTACCATATTCTAATTGGTCTAGTATTTGTTTATCGTGTATATATTCTCATAGCAACCTTCAAATGAGTTTTTAAGTTGTTCGTTCGTAGCTAAATTATATCAAGCTCTCGTGTACTATTTTACAGCATAACCTTGGAAATGTTTACTTATAAAGCTACTTTTCTCTTTATCAGTTAACACATTACCTGTTAAATCCATATCTTGTTCCAATTTTAGTAACAATTTTGTCCTTTCATCACTCAGTATTGGATCTACCATCAACTTCGTTGCTCCCTTCTTCAATCCTGATTTTAGACGTTCTACCTTTCTACGTTGATTTTTCCCTAGTGTCTCTATTTCACTGGAATATTCCTTTCTGGTTTTATTAGGCACGACTACAGCAATTTCTAACCTTATTACTCTGGCTTCCAACTCCTGCGTCTTATTGATATTTTCATGGACTTGTTCACAGACTGCTTTTCTTTCCATTTCCTGCTCCAGTTATGCTACTATAAACTTCTCATTCCATTGTTCAGCTACTTGGTTCACACTATCTTTTAATTCTTTAGACCATTCCTGTTTTTGTTCTTCAAACCTATTCTCAATCTTTAAAACTTGTTCGTTTAGTGACTGTTCTACTCTAGTTTCTAATATTTCTATTCTCGTATTCGTTTCTTCGAGTTTTGTCATCAATTGCTCTTTAAACTCTTTAAATTCGGCTTTAAAGTCTGCCCTAGTTTCTTCGTTATTCTTTTGCATTTGTTTATTTATATTTTGATTTAATTCTTCTTTTAAATTTTCTGTTTGTTTATTTAGTTTAGCAATTATATGTTCCGTTTGTTTTATACTTAATTCGTCCATCCAGGCTAGCATCGTCTTTTGAAATGCCTCTGTATCGTCTTTGATTCTGCCATGTTGTTAAATTTAAATTCGTTTTATTATTAATTATTATTGGTAAACCGCGACTCCATTAGTTTTTATTTACTATTGTTTATTTATGTTTATTATTATTACAACTTATCTCATACCAACAATTTCTCTCCTCTTTTAGTTTTGTTGAGTGCCAGTTGTGAAATACACAACAATATTACAATGACAATACAATAATATTAATAACAATACACTTATTAATTCTGAACCAATTTATTATGGTTCGTTAATTATCGAGCCTGCCAATTTATTATGGCTTCTTTTAATATTCGAGCCCCACGTTGGCTGCACCAATTTATTATGCAACGTTACAAGTATTTCATAAATTCACACAAATACAGAACCATGTACTCAATGCAACTATTAAGTATAGTACAAGTACACCGGCCAGGTCGCAGGATTTTTTTTGTTTCTCGTTGCGTCAAGTATATGTAGTTGCACAATAATTAAATAAATTTTAAAGAGGAGTGAGATATTGTTGACATGAAATAATTATTTAAAACCATTTAAATATAATCATCCTAAGGTTTATTCATTAATAGAAAAATATTCCAATATTAAAAAAAATCAAACATTAGATCAATCAAATATCCACTTTTATAAGTTTCACACATATTAGGCTGTTCATAACATCTAAAAACTAAACAATCATATACTCTTATTAACTAAACAGACATGTTAAATAAGTCATCTAACTTCTTTCATTTTTAGTGTGTCTGACTTTGATTCAATCTTCAAATGCTAATAGCAACTCATTTAAAAGGAAACAAAAATAATATTAAACTTAAGGATAAAATTACTAGTTGCTATAGACAAAATAAACTAATTACATTTACTTTCAAACTATTATTTAACTCTATTGACACACCCAAATTTTTAACATATAACAAAAGATTTAGTAACTTTCAAATTTTCTTATAAAATTAAATTATTGACTTTAACTAATATTTACATTTAAAAGTCTTACTGGTCATGTAAAATTATCTCTCTGAAAGTTCTTTTCACAACAAAATTATAAATATTTAGTCATCACCTGCATACTGCTGCCGTTACCGTTGTGTGTGTGTGTGTGTCCTAAATCCTGAGAATTTTATGACGATGATGATGATGATGATGATGCTGTGTTTTCTGTCCCTATGGGTTGTTGTTGTTTTTGTTGCTCCTGAGTTCCTCCATACGTCTTGTGTGAGTGTGGTAGTGTGTGTGTGATGTCCATGTCGATCCGCAACGGGCAGCGTAACTTCGTCTGTAGATTTCTTGAGTCTGAGAATGCCCCGTTTCTTGAGTCTTTCTTGAGTCAGATTGAGCGGTCGTATTTATACTGGACTCAATCTGACATGTCCAGGATTGCTCTTGACCTGTTAGAAATTGTAACTTACAGGCAAAGTGTCCTTTTAATTATGAATCACTTTTCTGTTCATTTTAGCGATTTTGTAAACACACTTGTAGCATGCACGATATCATTGTTTGCGTAATTTTTTTCTGTTCACGCACATATAACACACATGTTAATTACTCTTTAATTACACCCATAATTAACATTAATTACTTAGCGTTGTTAATATTGCAAATTTCTGCAGTATTTTTATATCACTGCATTCGTTAAAAATCCCTTAATGCAATGGTGTTTTTATAAATGGCGTAAGTCTTTGCTTACAGGTTTAACACAAGTAATTAGTTTATTATAATCCTGTTAAGACATGATTACAGACAAAACAATAAGTCGTTCGCATCACCCCATATTTTCATGTCGTAGCGTGCTCACACACACAAACACACACACACACACACACACACACACTGTAGCTTACGCTACCACAGCAGGTGTCCCTCTCGACAGATTAGATATTGTCAATTCCTGCACAAAATTGTATAAAACTGTTCCTTATTCTATTTATACTAATTACAATATAAAACATACCGCCCTGGGCAAATATGCAAATATATGTATTGTTGCAATATATAGCCTATAGTCTTTGTACATGTCATTTGGAATCCTCATATTATCTAACATACACGTAAATTAAAAAGTTTAATAGGCAAAAAGATATAATTAAACTAAAATATAGAACAAAAATTATAATTTCTATATTAGTATAAAATTATACAATAAATTTTTGCAGATTATAATTGACATAGAATGGGGTGCATTTGGAGATAACGGTGTTTTGGATTTCATTAAGACTGATTATGATCGCCAAGTTGATAATAACTCACTACTGGCAAGATCATTTACGTAAGTAGATAACACAAATATTTTTCACATTAAGACTATGTTTCCCAATTTATAACAAAGTATGTTGCAGAAATCAACAATAGTAAAAGGAAAAAACATAGTACCAAATATTTTCATTTTTTAAACTAAATGTTTTCAAAATTTATTTGTTTGCACCCTTTGCATCTCAGTTAATTCTTTTCAACACATGAAAAATCCTTGGTGTATTTATTTGCATACGCACATGTGTGGTTATGTATATTCAAACAATAAGGAAATTTAGATACCTTTCTTTGACAAATTCATTTGATGGAAAGTTATTTTATACAAACTAAGTACGTAATTTATATCACCCATAGCAGTATCCTTGCGCTGTAAAGGTTATGAACATTTTCAAAATGTTATGATGAATGGTGGAAATTATTATTTTAATCATTAGTATAAATCAAGGTAGTAGGCTTTCTTTAAATTTGATTTTCACAAAAAATTACATTTATGAGATTATTAAATTGCTTGTTATCATTGATATCCATATTCTGGTCCTACAACATCCTCAGAACATTTTTTTAATGTAAATTCTGTTGATACAGTATTACCAAAAATATTTTTCAAGTAAGCAATGAAAACCTTTGTCGCACTCAAGTAAACAATGATTTCTTGAATTGATTCTTCCTTACTTCACTTTCAAATAAAATAACAAAGACAGCAAGTAATGACAAATATACTTTAAAATAAAAGTAAAGTCCATCCAGTTTATATATTAAACCCCATTTACCGATTTGGAGGCTACAAACAATTTATAATCTGTGTTAAAACATGACATTGTGATTGTGTTTATAATACTATACTGTGATTATGATTATTAAGAATTTTAATATAATCGTATTCAGTTTTGTCTTGTTCATGTTATGACTGATTTCTGTTTTCTTTCAGGTTTGAGAAGTACATAAGTGGCAAATACCTTGGTGAAATTGTCAGAGTAATACTTGTCGACTTAGCAAAAGAAAAACTGCTTTTCAATGGGGAGCTTAGTAGTAAACTAGCAGTTAAGAATTCCTTCCCCACAAGCAATGTATCACATATAGAACAGTATGTACTATTTTTTTCTTTTTTTTTAAGGAAACATTCTATTTAAAATGATCTCTTTCTTCTATACCTTAAGTAATAGGCATATCGCCTGTTACACAACTCCCAACATTTTCTTTGGCAACCAACATTCATCTGACCTGTAAATTTATATGAGTATCATAGTAAAGATCTTGTAATTAAAAGCACTTATTAGTAGCCTGTTTTCATTCATGATATATTAATACAGCTTCAACCCAACACTGAGAGGCAGAAGGGCTAGATAAAGAAGAAAAAGAAAGTATCTTCATGTCTAAGCTTATCTAATATAGTACCATATAGCGCACCTTTAGCACTTCTTAGAAAGTTCATTTGTTCTGTTTGAATTCTGTTTCCTAGCTTATTTCATTATCCATATATAATGAACCAGTATGTACTACCAGTACACCAGTACCAGTGTGTACTGGTATGTATGCCACCATACATGATCATATGACTGTTTATAAAACTACATTTCTCTTCTTGTTTCATTTTTGTAAAGGTTCTAATTACAGGTCTGCATGTACTGCTCCATGTGCTTAACTACTTTCTATGTCATGGCTACAAGTATAGCTCAGGTTGTATCCCAGGAATTTAAATAATAATAATAATCTGTTTCTTTTTCATTACCAATTAAGCAGTAATAAAACCTACTGTCATACTTACACTACTATTATGAGTATATTTATTATATCAGAGTACTACACACACATATTTAATATATATGGTCCATACATACAAATAATATTTTGTTGTAACCAAATTAATTTTTAAATGACTGGGTAGATACCATAAACTTTATCGATTTGCTCATGTTCGAAGGAGCATAAATTAAACAATTAATAAAACGAAACAAAAACAAGTAAAACCTAAGGAAACATTTAACACTGTAACCCCGTTTACGATAGCAAGTTGAATAAATAATATAAAATTATACTATACTACTGACCCAGAACAAATATTTATATGATATTTATATTTGGTCTGATATTTATATGAAATATCAGACCAAAGCTAGACACTTTTATTAATTCTGCTAACCAAGAGCTGTTTAAAGTAAAAGTGTACTTTTGATACTTAAAGTGTATACTACTGTGAAATTTGAGTGATTTTTCTTCAGTTTTCTTTTTATATATTCCTACAGGCTGTTCTTTGTAATTTTTTATTGAACTTTTACAATTCAGAAAATATACTTATATCTGCTATTGTATTTGAGTAATTGGGTTCTATATATCTGATACACAAAGAAATATTATTATTTTATTTCTTTAGTTCTTACTTGATAATCTGATCTTTTTTACCACTTGAGATTTGAAAAAAATAATTCAGAATTTCTTCACAGTGGTGCCAAAGCAACAACCACGGAAAATATATTGTCTTGTTCCATTTGATCCTATCTAATTTTGTTTATTGATTTCTTTTCTGATGACAGGCTGTTTTTACTATAAGCTAGCATGAGTTTTTCTAGTTTCAACATTTTTGTCTCCACACCTGCTCAAAAATCCTGAGTTCCCAGTAATCCTGTGTTTCCATGTGTAGGCTGTAAAGAAATCTGTACCCATTATCATTAAACCAAAGAGTTAAGCTTAAAAAGTAATGAATTCTGCTAGCAAGATGCATTATAGCTATGCAACCCTTCCATAGATATATACCATCTGGCAAGCAATGATCCACATAGCACTAAATGAAAGGATGATTGTTGTGTCTTTGCTTTATTCCAAAAGGATGATTGTTATGTCTTACCTTTATCAAAAATAGTGTTAATAATTGTTATACCATAAATAATTAAAAATACTATTAATTAGAAGTAACTTATAAAATATCAAAAAGAAACAGAAAAGAAAAAAGCGAGTAGAAGAGTTTATCAGATGATCTATAACACATGCTCTTAATTTCATTTATTTATGTAAAGTGTCTTACCATTTAAACATTTGTTTGCAGAGACTGTGTTGATGGTTCTTCAACAGAATCAGAAAGGATACTCAGTTCCTATGGCCAAAAACACACCAGTGAAGATATTGCCATTTTAAAATATGTCTGTGAAGTTGTATCATTACGGGCAGCCTTACTTGTATCTGTGTGTAAGTACCCGCTTTTATCACTTTCCAGTGACCATGTAAATTTGATATAATATAGGATTATATATTAACAATTTAATGAACTCTTAGTTTAAACGTGTGTGGAACTGACATGATATAGATGTAGAATGAATTCATCGTTAGTAGTAAGTAGTACAGAAATTTTCAGAAAGCAGGAATTATTCATTCACATTTTTTTATAAAATAAAGTTAATAATTTTATTATAATATTTTATATAACTTGTATGCTGCCATTATTCCTTATAGCAAGAGTAGATATTTATCATCTTTGGCGTTTTCCAGCTAAAATGGGAATTTCACTTATTATAATCACTGCACAAAACCCATTGTGGTAAATTCATACTTGTATAATAATATAATTAAGATTGTCTTTTCATTTTATATTACACTGATTAAGACTAATTAACTTAGAGCAACTAAGACTAATATGATGTTCAATTGGTGGAACTAAGACTACTCTGATGTTCAATTGGTGGAATGTCTTCTCAGAGATGTCCTTAGAGCAACCACAGGGCCTGGATGCAACTTAGCTATGGAGCCCCTATAACGCCGCTCATAAATCCCCCTAAAATCAAACAACAGCCTCCTCAACCTACTCCCCTCACATTCCACATACCATTGTCTTAGAGTTCTAGAAGAAAGTTATTCCTATTGAGATATTTATCAGTAATTAATAATTAAAAGTATTTAAATTTGTGTTACATTACCTTATTCGGACGTCAACTGCAAAATTAATAAGTCCTTAAATCTTTAAATTTGTGTAGAAGCTAACCAAGTTATCGTCTGGTGTACTCAGCAGAGAATAATAGGCCAATGCAAATAACAAATACATATTTATAAATTCACATAAAACATTATTTTATTTCTTTCACATGACATTCATTTCTTTTTTTACGTATTTCTATATAATTATGTTACGACATACTGTGATAGCCCATTATAGGATGTTATCAACTAAACGTATTAAAAAGAAAACCAAATATTGAAAATACACATTATAATCGGTATACCTTAAATAATTAACGGAACCCAGTGTTTTTGTTCATTACGTAATTTTCACACACCCATACATACATATATATACTATTCCTTTAAATCCCCATTTTCTTTTTTAATTAATAGCTTTCTCAGAATTCAGTAGATAACAGATTAAGAGTTTGGTGCATCTTTAATAAATATATATATATAAATGTTTATGAGTTACTCATCCCTTTTCCTGCTTCTCCTCGTCGTCGCGTCACTGTTTTATAATCAGTTTTTTCTCCGTTTAACTTCCGAACTGTTTTTACAAATTGTCACTGCTGTATATACACTTTTCTGTCCGAAATATTTATGAAAAACTGTTTCTACTTAAACTTGCAAAGTACTAACTTCCTTCACACTTTGGTTGTTGTTTTATTAATTCACTCATTATTAGTCGGCCGACCTGATATTTTGCTCGCGAGCACGAATTTCCTGACCATGCAGTCTGAGGGCTTTTGTCGACTGATTATTTTCAAAATGGCCAAAGATCTTCTGTGTGCGGCAACTTGCGTCGGGATTGGTGGAACGCATCTCGAGGAGTTTACATCATCTAGCACCTGGTGAGAAGGAATTTTTCAGGCGTGCTTTTTCCGTGTGACCGTTGGCTGACTCGCACGCGCATATGCATGAATTCGCACCCCTTCTGATAATTTACATTCCCATTTTCTTAATTACTTTTGTGCCTCGCACGGCTTGGTACGAGGTGGGCTACAAGGTGTTCACACTGTGATCCAAACGTTGTTCAGCTTGAGTTGCAACTACTTTTTACAATTATTAAAAAATAAAATAAATCCCAATCGTTTGTCCCGTTACACTATCAATTTAAATGTAAATTTACTTAACTAGCTTATAATTATAATCTTTAAGTCCAATTAAATAATAAATGGCATTTCTTTATTATTTAATATTACATAACACAAGATACATTCCAGGAACATTCCTCTGACAGCAACCTAGATAATTTAAATAATGAATTATTGATACATACTGAAAACTGAGTTCATTTTCTGTGATAAAAAGGTAAATGAATTAGGTATGAAGAAACCTCAACAAATGTTAATTCAGACGTATGTATGAAAATGAATGACAATTTTATGGAACTGCAGGATCAGCTTAATCATATGCTGCCAAATTTAATATCAGAATAAGCTGTGTTTGATATAGTGATGGATAAAGTAAATTTCAACATAACAGCATTCTTATTTTTGGATGCTCCAGGTGGAACAGGTAAAACATTCCTTCTTAATATGTAACTGCTCAGATAAGACAAAGTAGGAATATAGGAAGGAGAAAAGGGGGAAGACCGAGAAGATCTTGGAGGGACGAAGTGGATGAATCTATGCAACATATAGGACTTGAGGAAGGACAATGGGAACATCGGGAGAATTGGAAAGCCAGGTTGAAGGAAGGGAGACGGCACTAGCTGTAGCAACCTTATTATATATATATATATATATATATATATATATATATATTGTAGCATGACAGATATTCCACCAATAATTAATTCATTTAAGATAATAAAAAATAATTAAATTACATCTACTAAAAGAATATCGAATGAAATTCAATTACTTCAAAGAAAAAGAAACCACAATAAAAGAAAAACAATCATTAAATTATAAAAAATACCACTATTAAAAGTCAAAGAAATAATTAAGGATAACTCATATTAAACAACCAGGAATTTACCCAGGAGGTTAGGAGCAGTAAATAAAATAGATACCCCAAAATCAAAAAGAAAGAATCAGATTAGGAGTGGTGATGAACAAATTACCCGCCACAAGAAGAAAGAAGAATAAGGTTTATTATCAGGAAATAAACAAAATACCCTGAAACCAAGAAAGAAGAGTAAAGTCAGTATAAAAAATTAAAGAAGATACTCCGAAACAACCATCAGTCGAGATAACACTGAGTACCTTGGTTTACCCAAGAGGAAACACAAGAAGGGAGAAGAGAAGAAAGGAAGAAATAGGATGGAAGGAACACCATAAAAAAACCTATTATTAACTACCATTGACCCCAAACCAATAGATACAATTAAAGAAAGTATAACATCCCGAAACCCTATAAAATTGTAATTATTAATAAACAAAAGTGTTGTATAGTATGATAAGAGGTGCAACAACTAAAGTTATTGTGTGATAAAAAAAATAAAAAAATCTTCACAGCCCATGATGACCAAAGGTCTGGTCTGAGATAATAAGACTCAATATGTCAGAACCACCAGTGAAAGTGTATTAGTGTAAGTGTTTTTTGAAATATAATAAACTTAAAGTTGTAGTGTTACTATGACTTAAACTATATGCTATAAAACAACTTTTATATTTGATAATTGGCAAATCATGAAATAATAAAATGGAAGGTATTTCCAATATTTCATTATTTTATATCACTTTGTTATTACAAGACATTTGTAGGAATGACAATAACTAAAGTATGGGTGGAAATGTTTACTCTATATGTGGGGATGTTGAATAATAGTAATAATATCAGAAAGGACTGGTAATAGTTTAAGTGTTCATAGGATTAAAACGTTTAAATGGCTAATATTGTTCCAAGCCATGAACTCCATATTGTTGAAAGAGTTCTTATACAATAAGATTTATATGTTTAGAATAAGTTATATTAGTTAAATAACAGCATACATACCAATTAAAATGTTTCAGTATGTATTCTGTATTAATTCACAAAATGAGTTAAATGTATGTTAACTACAAATTCAGCAAACATGTCCAACTTTACAGAATGCTGAGTGATGTTAATTATTATTTTTATAACAGTAGCATGAATTAGATGCTACACATCTCAATGAGTTTGTAAACAATATTATTTTATGTCATGATAGCTATTAAGAAGTCAGATGAGGAGTAGAAGTAAATTTATTTGAAAAAACCAGACATGTAAAATACTAAACTCTAGGCCAAATAATGAATTCACAGAAAATCAATATAAACCAGTTAATTCACCTATGAATCATGTAAACTGGCAAGATTTAGGTAAGGTAGGTCAATTAACAACTACTGTAAATGAACCTATGATTTAAAAAGGTAATATAGAAAAATACCTTAAATTATTGAAAATTTTTGAAATGTATAAATTAACTATTTTTAAAGAGGAATGTTAAATTCAGAAATTATCACTAAAAACCAGTTCAAATGTTCAATTTATATGTAATTAAGGAAAGGAAGGGATTTATGACCATTTGAAATTTATTATAATGGTATTAATAACACTTAAAATGGCAGTAAAAGTATATGAAGGCGGAAACCAAGTTTTGGGCCTAGATTTCCAAAAAGAAAGAAATTTGGTAATTTCAACAAAAATCTCAACAGATATGGACTATAACATATTAAATTAAACAGAATGAGATAAATAAACCAATTATATGGTTAATAATTCATGAAAGCGAATAATAAACTAAAATTATTCCATGTATAATGTAATTTGGAATCATGTATATGGGAAGTCGTAATTATTTTAACAATACTTTTCCAATATTAACTTGGCAAAATTTTTACTAGCTTGGAGGAAGTTAGTTCTTTGTTAACGCTCAAACTGAACAGTTTATGTGAAATTGTGTTCTTTAAAAACCGTATAATGAAGTACTAAGGTTACCTAAAAAATTCGTTGAGAACGAGAGTTACTTAAATAAACACTTTTCCAGTAAAAACATATAAAATCTTCAACAACAACAGTGAAAACGAACACCACACTGCATAATACCAGTGATATAAAACATTAAAACTACATATTAGTAACATTTCAAGCTACAACAGAATAACCGTTTTTTTTTTGCGTAGCGAACAGATACCAGTGAACACATATAATATAAAATAATTAACACCAGTGGACACGGAACACTCATCCAGACTATCACAAACAACATTCTAGACCGTTTACACAAGTTCGGGGATCTTTGAAACAATAATACGAACAAATAATACGAATAACCTCTCCACTTTTGATGTCCGCCATCATGGAATCAGGCTGCACTGCCTCCAACATTGAATGACTACAGCGCCTGCAGTATTGGTTTGAGAACTCAACTATATTAAACATTTTGTAAAGATTATTCACATTTGTTAGATAATAATTATTTAAAATAATTTATTGTAAATGTTATACTTTCTTGTCCTGCCCTTCTCTGACTATTATAATAATCGCTCCAAGAACCTTTTATAATACTTATAAAAATTTTTAACCTGTATAAACATATCGATTTATTCCTGAGACGAAGTCGACAATTGCTCAAAATCGATTTAATATCGATCATTATTTAATTCTGTTAATAAACCAATTTATTTCAATTGTATGGATTTATAAATTATTTCACATGACAATTTAAGGTTTTAATTAAGCAACGAGACTTCCTGAAAGAAGAAAATATTAACAAAAAGTGAAATACTGGACCAGCACGGAAAGTCGTTAATCGATTGCTGACAGGAGTTAATTTGTTTAACTCTGGACTTTGTTAAGATCTTCAAGAAGTGCGAATTAATTAAAAATTACCTTATTAAATTTTAGAAATTCAATTAAAACAAATAAAACAGAATTAATTCCAATTTATCAACACTATAAACAAACATAAAATTTTTTTTTCTTTTCAGAAATTTTTTTTTAAATAAAATTTTTTCTTTCTTTATCTTTATTTGTAACTTTACAGAATACAGGGTCTGGTTACAAATTGGCGCTAGCAACAGTGGGGCTTAAAAGAGTCGAACAGCGGCTTATTACCAATCGGCATTACCCACAGCGGAGCGAAAAGTTTGAAGAGCGTTGAGGTTTTTAAATGAACCTCTAATATCTATTTATTTGTACGTACAGTTACAAATTGGCGCCCAACGTGGGGCTTAATAATTTAAGCCTGGCAGCGGTTATTTAATAGAAAAAGGAGACAAAATGCAAAGACAAGCTACTTCGAAAGAAGAGGGCGGCAGAGGCCGAAAAAGAAGTTGACATGGGAGATAAGGAAGCAACACCCGTGGAGGATCTGGAAGTATTACTACCCCCGGTGGAAGATAAACAACCCGTACCACCAGAGGAACAACCTGAAGTACCAACACCAATAGGGGAGGTTAATTTTCAGGAAGCCCTAAGGAAAATGATAATGGATATGAGTAAGAAATTGAGTGAAGACTTGAATAAGAAAATGGAAGAATCGAGTAAGGAAAGGAAGGAAGATAAGCAGTCCTTGAAGGAAGACTTGAGTGGAATAAACAAAAACATAGAATCCACGAAGGAAGAATTAAGGGAAAATAATAAGTAGATGGAAGACTTGAATAAGAAACTGGATTCTACAAGAGAAGAATTGAGAAAGAAAAGGAAGGAAGACAACCACTCCTTAAATGAAAAATTAGAAGACTTGAAGGAAGACAACCGATCCACAAAGGAGGAATTGGGCCATAAGATTGAAAATACCAACAAGAGAATTGAGGAAACCAGTAAGAAGGTGGAAAAGAAAATGGAGGAAAATAATAAGAATTTGGAGGAAAAGATGGGGGAAAGGTTGGAAGAATTGAGGGAGGATAACCAACTGCTGAGAGAAGAACTAAGGGAAGTCAACCAAGAGAACATGAACAAGTTAGACGAGAGGATCAAGTTAGCGAAAGAAGAGTTGAATAGAAAAATAACAGACACGAAGAAATCCATCGTCAAAAAGTTGGAACAGGAAGTAGTTGTTGTAAACCAGCAGATCAGGGAAGTGGACGAAAGATGTCGTCAGACGGAAAGTGAAGTACTGGAGGTCAGGGAAGTAATAAATAAAGAAATTACAATTGTCAAGGAACAACAGAAGACTAAACTGGAGGAAAACAAACATTTTGCCCAGGAAGAAATAAATAAAGTGCGAACACATGTCACCGAAAGATGCGACGGCATGGAAGCCGCTATGACTAACATCACGGGACAAGTGCGACAGAGTCAGGAGGAAATAGAAATAATAAGAAACTGACCAACTGGCTACAATAATTTTCCCATGTCAGAAAATCGTGAATGGCTTAACTTTAGGCAATATAAGCGAAAGCCAATGGAGTTCTTGGCCCGCATAGAAGAATACCTGGAAAAGCATAGAGGGAACCGATGGGTCCAGAACCGGGAAATCCTAGACGAGTCTTTTCGGGAGGTGAACGACCATTGGTGGATGGCCAACCGAAGCGACATCGAGAGCTACCAACAATTTAAAAGCCTCTTCAAGGCTAAGTATTGGTCGGAAACGACACAAAACCTGATACGGGACAACATATGCCACGGCCATTACAAACAGCAAGTCGGTAGTTCCATGACGGCATATTTCCTCGGCAAGGTATGTATGGCCAAACATTTAGAACTGGCCATACCTGAGGGATGCCTGATCAATAAGCTATCATACCATTATGACGAGGAAGTAATTCGAGCGAGGAGAGGCAGCCAAATCAAAACAATTCAGGCAATGACCGAACTCCTCGAGAATTACGAGAACGAGGAGTACTACCGACAAAGCCGGAGAAGAAACGATCGGCCCGAACCTAGGACGTATCCAAACAACAACCAGGGTACGACCAACACCAACACGGGATACCAAGGAGGCCGGGCATACCCACAGAACAACAACTTTAACAATACTAATCATAATAATAATAATAATACGGTTCCAAACCATACGAACCCGAATCGACCCACTAATGGTTACCATAACAATAACAATCGTGGTAGTCCCCCTAATGGTAATCCAAATAATAATAGGTTTTCCCGACCACGTGTGAACTTCATTCGAGCAGAAGATGGTCACCAACGAAGGTACTATAACAACAGAAGAAACAGCTACCATGAGTATGAAGATAGGCGGAGGGACCAAGAACGAGACCAACCAAGGTACTATCCGGTGAGACGGAGTACCAGTTTGGACGATACTGAACGGATGACCAACAACGAACGACCGGAAGATCACAGAACAGAGCGGCAGGGGCCCACTCTAAGCATCCCAAATGATGCTTCAACAAGTACGACACAGCGGAACAATGATGTCGAGCCTTTAAACGGGCGCAGGCAGTAATAAATCGCCAGAACCCGTTACTGCTCCTAAACACTGGGTATTATAATAATGAGTTTAATAGGACATATAATAATAATCGTGTCACTGTAATAGGGTGTAACTACCTTAAGAACATCTGACATGAATTATTGGAAGAGGACGACAATAGTCCCACCAATAACTTTAATAATGATATCATACATGTAAACGCGGAGGTAGAAGCAATCCCTGCTAATTTGATGATCGATACTGGTTCCTACGTATCAATTATAAGTACAACTGAGTTGGAGAGAATACAGAGAGAGTGCGGAAGAACTTTACCGACGTTGCCATTAAACAATATTATTTTGTTAGGAGCAACCGGCCGACAAAATAAAACAATACGAAGGCAAGTCTCCGCCAGTGTGATGAGCTGCGGTATAGCTATAGATATGGAATTCTTGGTGGCGAGCGGGCTGCCGTTTAATATATTGGTCGGGTGTGATGTGCTCAGGCGGAATTCCGCCATAATTGATTTGCGAACCGAGAAATTGTCTCTATTTACCAACGGACACACTTGGATGGCTAACTTGGTGGGTAGTGACCAAGTAATTCCTGATAGTATCCACCAACAAATTCGCAAGATTAACTATATACATCCCACATCTGTTATTGAACAGAAGGTAGACGATAACTCAAATGAAGACTTATGGTCCCAAAAATCCAGGATATCAGGGATTTCCGGAGCGGTATAACCGGAGAGAAATTACCACTATACCAAGCTAATAAATTAATTGCAATCTATGAAAAATATAAATCAGTCTTTTCTGACGAGCCCGGTAAAGTAAAAAACTTCCAGTGTACTCTACAGTTCCGAGACACAGTGGACTTTAACCGGAAGTCTTACCCCATCGCGCAATCACGAAAGGAAGCAGTAAGAGCTGAAATAAAACAGATGATTAACCGTGACATAATAGAGAGTAGCCAATCCCCATACACAAGTCCTATCGTGGCTATTCCTAAGAAAAACGGACAAGTCCGTTTGTGCCTAGATGCGCGCGAAATAAATAAAATGATCATAAATGACAGAACATCACCCGGTGAGATCGAAGAGATTTTGAAACGGTTCCATGGTACCAAGTAATTTAGTACCTGGGATACGGTGTGCAGGTACTGGCAGGTGGAATTACATCCACAGAGTCGCCAGTATCTGGCCTTTATATTCGAAGGGCGAACTACCAGTTTAAGAGGTGCCTTTCGGACTGGTAAATTCAGTCGCAGTCTTTGTACACTGCATGGACCAGATACTTGGCCAAGAAGCACTACAGTTCACCACCGTGTACGTTGATGACTTGCTAGTGTCCTCAGAAACTTGGGAGGAACACTGCTACCGTGTGGAACACGTACTAAAGACGTTAGCGGCGAATAACATTACGCTAAAGTTAGCAAAATCCCACTTTATCGCCAAGGAAATTCAATTCTTGGGTTTCATATTGAATGATCAGGGAATCTCACCGTCGGCTGAAAAGGTAGAAGCGATTCAAAACTTTCCCACACCTAAGAATCGAAGGCAATTACAGTCATTCCTGGGACTCTGTAATTACTACCGCAAGTTCCAGGAAAAGTACTCTGAATTGACCGCCAGGTTTCAGCCGCAACTGTCATCCAAAAATAAATGGATATGGGGTACAGAACAGAATAATACATTATCATTAATTAAACAAAAATTCCTTGAACCTATAATACTTCGCCATCCGGATTTCAGCAAACCATTCTATCTGAATTGCGATGCCAGTGACATCAGCCTCGGCACAACCTTGTATCAGGAGGATGAGGAGGGCGAACATCTCGTGATCTGCTTTGCCAGTAGAGCATTGAATCAATGCGAGAAGAATTATCACGTCACTGAAAAGGAATTGTTAAGTGTAGTGTTCGCGTGTGGAAAATTCCGCACTTACATCCTTGGTTACTCCGTTACCGTCCGGACAGACCATAAGTCAATATCGTTCTTAAAGAGATGTAAGTTAAGTCACGGAAGGTTGACACGGTGGATACTATTGCTGCAAGAGTATGACCTTAAGTGGGAGTACATCCCCGGAAAGAAGAATATCGTCGCGGACGTGTTGTCTAGGATAGACATTGATAAACAAACATTCGAGGGGGAAAAGGAAAGTATAATTAAGGTATACCACATTCTAAGCAACAGCGCCGATTTACAATCAATATTGGAACACCTGAGCACACACCAACAAGCTGACCCGAAATTACTATCTATTAAAACAAGATTGGAAGCAGGGGACGAGACTATCGCCCAATATTATAAATTACACAACGGGATACTGTTTTTACAACCATCTTTATATAAGGAAGAATGGAAAGTTGTCATTCCAACCCATATCGAAAAGGAGATAGTGAATAACTATCATGTTCGATATGGGCATATGGGCGCCTTAAAGGTGATAAAGGCCCTGGAAGAGAGCTGCCACATAAAGGATATTAATCGGAAGGTCCGAAGGTACATAAAGAATTGCCGCATTTGCCAACTCGTGAAGACCAATAACGAGAAAAAAGAAGGGCAAATGATTCCGATAACCTCTCAAGCGAAGCTTGAAAAAGTATTCCTGGACATCTGCGGGCCATTTCCCCGCAGTGGGGGCCGTCACAGATACAAATATCTAGTCATCGTGATGGACCATTTTACAAAATTCATCAAGCTATACCCAGCGAATTGGGCGACTACAAATAAAATTCTCGACATCTTAACCAACCAGTACTTCCCAGACGTCGGAAAACCAGTTTCGATCATCACCGATCACGGAACACAGTTCAAGGGGAAAAATGGCGGGATACACTACTGGCGATGGGGGTTCATACCTATAAAACATTGGTATATCACCCGAGCAGTAACCCGGCAGAAAGAGTATTGCGAGAGGTGGGACGCATATTACGGACGTATTGCCACGATCAACAGAGGAGGTGGCAAGAATACCTAGAGGCCACAGAAGAATTCCTCAACCTGGCATACCACCCAGCCATAGGAATTACCCCATACTCCGCCATGTACGAAAGACAACCCCCAAGGGAGATCGAGGAAATATTGGAGTTCCCGAGAGAAAATAAATATATTTTTAATAAAATTCAATTTTATAATAAGGTGGCCGAAGACCAGGAGAAACGGCGGATTAAATATAATAAAGGGATGGGTAAGATAATTACCTATACCATTGGAGAGAAGGTTTTATTGAAAAATAGAGAGTTACCCAGTTCACTAGAAGGGATAACTAAGAAATTATTGCTTTTATACACTGGACCATATATAATCTCCAAAAACAATAATAATAACACTTACAAAATTAAGGAGATGGGTTCCAATAAAATTAAGGGTGTCTATAACCAGGCATCCATGAAGAAATATCATGATTAAACGATAAAATTCTAAAACAAGAGTAAGCTCACCTTACATACCAATTATTTGAGAAAAACTGTTTGGAAAGAAAACAAAAGAATTTTGAATAAAACGACAAAATTCAAAAACAAGAGCAAGCACACCTTACAAGCCAAGTATTTATAAAACACTTTGAGGAAATATAAAAAGATTGAATTTTGAATAAACCATCAAAATTCTAAAAAATATTGTAAGCACACCTTACTAACCAATTATTTGAAGGAAACATTTTGGCAAGAGAATATAAAACGAATTTAGAAACCGTCTAAATTCTAAAACAAGAGTAAGCAAAACTTACCAACCAAGTATTTATAAAACACTTTATGGAAATATAAATAAAATGAATTTTGAATTTTGAATAAAACCATCAAAATTTAAAAATAAGGTAAGATCAACTTACTAACCATTTATTTGAGGAAAAAAAACATTTTGGCAAGAATTTGGAAAGAAGATAAAAAGAATTTAGATTGAAACCGTCAAAATTTAAAAATAAAGTAACCACACCTTACTAACCATTTATTTGAAGGAAACATTTTGGCAAGAATATAGAGATAATTTAGAATGAAACCGTCTAAATTTAAAAATATTGTAAGCACACCTTACAAGCCAATTATTTGTGAAAACTTTATGGAAATATAAGAAGAATGAATTTTGAAGAATACTACAAAATTCAAAAACAAAAGTAAGCACAACTTACCAACCAAGTATTTATAAAACACTTTGAGGAAATATAAAAAGAAAAAGAATTTAGAATCCATCAAAATTCTAAAAAATAATGTAAGCTAACTTTACATACCAATCATTTAAGGAAAAAACATTTTGGCAAGAGAATATAAAAAGAATTTAGAATCCATCAAAATTCAAAAATAAATGTAAGCACAACTTACCAACCATTTATTTGAAGAAAACTATTTGGAAAGAATATAAAAAGAATTTATGAATTTTGAATAATCCGACAAAATTCTAAAAATATTGTAAGCACACCTTACAAGCCAATTATTTGTGAAAACTTTATGGAAATATAAAAAGAATGAATTTTGAATAATCCAACAAAATTCTAAATAAATGTAAGATTACCTTACATACCAAATATTAGAAAAAACTATGGTGAAATAAAAGGAAGAGAATTAATACCATATTTATGGTAATAATACAATATATTTACCATATTTAAAGAAAATCTTCATGAGATAAATAAAAGAAACAGAATCTAGAATTAAACCAAGTAATTCTGAAGGAGCATGATAATGTCTGATTTCAATAAATATAAAGTGTAAAAAACCTTCAATAAAATGATACAAAAGGGAATAAAAATCTGTGATACGATTTGATTGTTTAAATATGATAAAATACAAAAACTAATGTGGAAATATAAAATAATATACCTTTGAAGTGGTATGAGGAGAAATGATGACCTCATTATCAAACTAATTAAAACATTCATTCGAAAGAATAATAACCAAGACAGGAGTAATGTGAGAATAAAATCAAAGATATGATGTAATTAAACAAATTAATATTGAAATGATTATGAATTAAAAGTCAATTGTAATAACAACAGTTATAAGAAAGTTCTGGAACTCTATAACAAGTGGAACTCATAAAAACAGAGTAATGAACCAAAAATGTCATAAATAAATGCTACTATAAACCAATGCAGATTGTAATAAAAAACCAGAAAGGAATAAAGCATTAATAACCAAAAACTTTATATGATAAGGAAAATTGAAAAATGTACTAATAGAAGAGCTTCCTACCATAATATCAAATGAATTAACCATCAAGTTAAAAAGTCAGAACAACTGAGATAGGAATATTAAAATCTCTGAGCAATATAATAAGTAATAAGTAAAGTATCCAAAGATATTTTTTAAATAGTAACAAAGGTGTACTATTCTGATATAATTTTTTTAATCTGTCTGTAGATAATTCCAGCAGTATTAATATGTTTTTTGAGCAGAGATGATTTGCCTCTGTACTCAAATAGAAGTGAAGTATTGGACAGCAGAGGAAGTAGCGTACTGTGCCTCTCTGAACTGAACCAGCTCACAAAGTAGGGAACGATAGGGAGGAAATATCCCAAGGAGAAAATACTAAGAAGAAATATGAAAATAAAATAATAAATATGAAACTCAGATGACTATTACTATCAAGGAAGATCAAGTGAGAATGAGAAAAATATAAGCTCAAATATAAATAAGAAAATTTTTAGAATTGGAAGGAAGTCAAGAATAATAAAAAACTATAATAATTATCATAAGCAATTGTTTCAGACAAAGCAAGTATAGTCTGAAAAAATCACTTCTGGAGAAGGGCATTCTGTAGCATGACAGATATTCCACCAAAAATTAATTCATTTAAGATAATAAAAAATAATTAAATTACATCTACTAAAAGAATATCGAATGAAATTCAATTACTTTAAAGAAAAAAAAACCCACAATAAAAGAAAAACAATCATTAAATTATAAAAAATACCACTATTAAAAGTCAAAGAAATAATTAAGGATAACTCATATTAAACAACCAGGAATTTACCCAGGAAGTTAGGAGCAGTAAATAAAATAGATACCCCAAAATCAAGAAGAAAGAATCAGATTAGGAGTGGTGATGAACAAATTACCCGCCACAAGAAGAAAGAAGAATAAGGTTTATTATCAGGAAATAAACAAAATACCCTGAAACCAAGAAAGAAGAGTAAAGTCAGTATAAAAAATTAAAGAATATACTCCGAAACAACCATCAGTCGAGATAACACTGAGTACCTTGGTTTACCCAAGAGGAAACACAAGAAGGGAGAAGAGAAGAAAGGAAGAAATAGGATGGAAGAAACACCATAAAAAACCTATTATTAACTACCATTGACCCCAAACCAATAGATACAATTAAAGAAAGTATAACATCCCGAAACCCTATAAAATTGTAATTATTAATAAACAAAAGTGTTGTATAGTATGATAAGAGGTGCAACAACTAAAGTTATTGTGTGATAAAAAAAATAAAAAAATCTTCACAGCCCATGATGACCAAAGGTCTGGTCTGAGATAATAAGACTCAATATGTCAGAACCACCAGTGAAAGTGTATTAGTGTAAGTGTTTTTTGAAATATAATAAACTTAAAGTTGTAGTGTTACTATGACTTAAACTATATGCTATAAAACAACTTTTATATTTGATAATTGGCAAATCATGAAATAATAAAATGGAAGGTATTTCCAATATTTCATTATTTTATATCACTTTGTTATTACAAGACATTTGTAGGAATGACAATAACTAAAGTATGGGTGGAAATGTTTACTCTATATGTGGGGATGTTGAATAATAGTAATAATATCAGAAAGGACTGGTAATAGTTTAAGTGTTCATAGGATTAAAACGTTTAAATGGCTAATATTGTTCCAAGCCATGAACTCCATATTGTTGAAAGAGTTCTTATACAATAAGATTTATATGTTTAGAATAAGTTATATTAGTTAAATAACAGCATACATACCAATTAAAATGTTTCAGTATGTATTCTGTATTAATTCACAAAATGAGTTAAATGTATGTTAACTACAAATTCAGCAAACATGTCCAACTTTACAGAATGCTGAGTGATGTTAATTATTATTTTTATAACAGTAGCATGAATTAGATGCTACACATCTCAATGAGTTTGTAAACAATATTATTTTATGTCATGATAGCTATTAAGAAGTCAGAGGAGGAGTAGAAGTAAATTTATTTGAAAAAAAACAGACATGTAAAATACTAAACTCTAGGCCAAATAATGAATTCACAGAAAATCAATATAAACCAGTTAATTCACCTATGAATCATGTAAACTGGCAAGATTTAGGTAAGGTAGGTCAATTAACAACTACTGTAAATGAACCTATGATTTAAAAAGGTAATATAGAAAAATACCTTAAATTATTGAAAATTTTTGAAATGTATAAATTAACTATTTTTAAAGAGGAAAGTTAAATTCAGAAATTATCACTAAAAACCAGTTCAAATGTTCAATTTATATGTAATTAAGGAAAGGAAGGGATTTATGACCATTTGAAATTTATTATAATGGTATTAATAACACTTAAAATGGCAGTAAAAGTATATGAAGGCGGAAACCAAGTTTTGGGCCTAGATTTCCAAAAAGAAAGAAATTTGGTAATTTCAACAAAAATCTCAACAGATATGGACTATAACATATTAAATTAAACAGAATGAGATAAATAAACCAATTATATGGTTAATAATTCATGAAAGCGAATAATAAACTAAAATTATTCCATATATAATGTAATTTGGAATCATGTATATGGGAAGTCGTAATTATTTTAACAATACTTTTCCAATATTAACTTGGCAAGATTTTTACTAGCTTGGAGGAAGTTAGTTAGTTCTTTGTTAACGCTCAAACTGAACAGTTTATGTGAAATTGTGTTCTTTAAAAACCGTATAATGAAGTACTAAGGTTACCTAAAAAATTTGTTGAGAACGAGTTACTTAAATAAACACTTTTCCAGTAAAAACATATAAAACCTTCAACGACAACAGTGAAAACGAACACCACACTACATAATACCAGTGATATAAAACATTAAAACTACATATTAGTAACATTTCAAGCTACAACAGAATAACCGTTTTTTTCTGCGTAGCGAACAGATACCAGTGAACACATATAATATAAAATAATTAACACCAGTGGACACGGAACACTCATCCAGACTATCACAAACAACATTCTAGACCGTTTACACAAGTTCGGGGATCTTTGAAACAATTGTAAAGCTGATTTTATTGTGAGATTTGCTCGTGACAAATAATACGAATAACCTCTCCACTTTTGATGTCCGCCATCATGGAATCAGGCTGCACTGCCTCCAACATTGAATGACTACAGCGCCTGCAGTATTGGTTTGAGAACTCAACTATATTAAACATTTTGTAAAGATTATTCACATTTGTTAGATAATAATTATTTAAAATAATTTATTGTAAATGTTATACTTTCTCGTCCTGCCCTTCTCTGACTATTATAATAATCGCTCCAAGAACCTTTTATAATACTTATAAAAATGTTTAACCTGTATGAACATATCGATTTATTCCTGAGACGGAGTCGACAATTGCTCAAAATCAATTTAATATCGATTATTATTTAATTCTGTTAATAAACCAATTTATTTCAATTGTATGGATTTATAAATTATTTCACATGACAATTTAAGGTTTTAATTAAGCAACGAGACTTCCTGAAAGAAGAAAATATTAACAAAAAGTGAAATACTGGACCAGCACGGAAAGTCGTTAATCGACAGGAGTTAATCTGTTTAACTCCGGACTTTGTTAAGATCTTCAAGAAGTGCGAATTAATTAAAAATTACCTTACTAAATTTTATAAATTCAATTAAAACAAATAAAACAGAATTAATTCCAATTTATCTACACCATAAACAAACATAAAATTTTTTTTTCTTTTCAGAAAAATTTTTTTTTTTTAATAAAATTTTTTCTTTCTTTATCTTTATTTGTAACTTTACAGAATACAGGGTCTGGTTACAAATTGGCGCTAGCAACAGTGGGGCTTAAAAGAGTCGAACAGCGGCTTATTACCAATCGGCATTACCCACAGCGGGGCGAAAAGTTTGAAGAGCGTTGAGGTTTTTAAACGAACATCTAATATCTATTTATTTGTACGTACGGTTACAATATATATATATATATATATATATATATATATATATATATATATAGGAATATAGCAGTAGCAGTGGCATCATCGGTAATTGTGAAAAGTTACTATCTGGTTGATGGATAGCACATTCAGTTTTCAAATTACCTCTGAATTTGTCCTGGGAAGAATATCTGATTGGTAATAGTAGCAAAAATAGTGAACATGCTGATATGCTTCATAAATGTAAGCTAATAGAGTGGGATGAAGCGATGAAACAATGTTGCACAAGCATCAAATCAAGGTCTTAAACAGGAGTGTAAGAGGCGTTTGCAAAATTTAAGAGATATTCAAAAATTTATTGGTGATAGGATAGTGCTTTTGGCTGTAGATCTCAAGCAAACTTTACCAGGTACACAGGTACACTGGAAGATGAACTAAATGCCTGCCTCAAGCCCTGAAATTTATGGTCAAATTTTATAACAAAGAACTTTTCCACAAATGTTAGATTGCATTTGCATGATGATGTCTTAGCAGAAGTACTTTCCAGTGAGCTATGAAAAATTGGAGAAGGAAACATTATAGCTAACAGTGATAGGAGGGTTCAACTCTGTCCTAATATTTGTCAATTGGTACAAAATGTAGGCAAATTAATATCATGTGTCTTTCCCAATATTAGTGAAAATTATCCTTCTGATGTGGGTTATGTGGTAGAGCCTTTTTAGCTCCAACAAATAATATTGTTATAAATATAAATCAACAGATATTAAAATTAATACCTTGTTATGAAAAATATTATTCTTTAGACACAGCGATGAAAGCAGAAAAAACAACTTCATATCCAATGGAATTCTTAAATTCATTTGAGTTGGCAGGAACCCCATCATATCAATTACAATTTAAGTGTTCCAGTGATATTTCTGTGCAACTTAGATGCTCCCAGATTATGCAATGGCACTCAATAAAGTATCATAGGCCTTGGGCATAATATAATCCAGGCTATGTTATTAATAGGGTCTGTTCATGGTCAAGAAGTATTCCCATCATTCCAATAGATGGGATTTACTGTTTCAATTCAAATGTTTCCTGTTTCCTATAAAACTAGTAGTCCAATCTCAAGGACAAACCACGGAAGTTGCTGGAGTTCATCTAGAACTTACCTTTTTTTTCATATGGGTAATTGTACGTTGAGTTTTCAAGGGTATCTACTTGCCAGAATTTATATGTTCATGAAGAGCTTTAATTTAATGTAAATAAACTTCTTAATTTGAGTAAAAATAAAATTTAGAAGAGTAAGAGGTATTATTCGTTTTTGGGTGCACTGAAGCATACAGGTTCAACTAGCTGTAAGCACTATAAGGTGGGTTTTAACATTCTTTCATTTAGGAAAGAGCTGTAAATATATTATATAAAAACTTAAAAGCTAATTACTATAATATACTCAGACACCTAATGTCTGTATTATTGTAGGTACATCAGAAGTCCTAAAACACATGGACAGGCCAAACTCTACTATTGCTGTTGATGGCAGTTTATACAAATTTCACCCACGAATGAAACAATGGATGTTACAATACATATCAATACTTACACCAAAAAATAAAGTAAGTATAATACTGAAATAGTACAGTACTATAAATAAGTATAGTATTTTTTCAACTGAGTTATTGTAATGATATTTAATGTAGAGTACTAAAATATAAAAATCAAGAAAAATTACTTTGTGTGTGTGTGTGTGTGTATGTATGTGTGTGTGTGTGTGTGTGTGTGTGTGTGTGTGTGAGAGAGAGAGAGAGAGATATTTATCCTGCAAGTATGAAATTATTTTGTTTAACATACATTTTTCAGCCTTATATTTGCAAATCAGACATATGTAGACATTTTCTGATGTATGCACATGATCTGACAGTCATCAGAGAGGCAGAAGATAAACTTACACATTATACTTTTTTATGTAGTTTAAAAGTGTCAGTCCCAAAAACAAATATTCTGGTTTTCTCTGGAATGGAGCCTATAAGGACAAAGATCATCCTGGAAAGTAGAAAACTGGAACAAATAATACGGCATTACATTAGAATAAAAAGTTCCATCTAATAGAACACAGTTTGAAAAAAAAAATTGAAAGTTTTGGACTGCAATTTTGTTCATTTTTTGGTACAAATGATCAATATGTTTATATGTATGCTAAAACAATTTCTGTATGAAAAAACTTTTGTGTCTGATTTTATTAAATTATATTGTATTTTAAACAAGTTTTATAAAAGAAAATTGTACTTCCATTTTATACAATTCTTATGATTGACAGAGTTCCATTATTAGACAGAACTTTGTTAAGGTGAATGACTATAGTATGCTAGTACTTAGTATAACTTGATGTTATATGATACTAACAAACAGGTGATTGAGTGGCCATTATGTATGAAATAAATATATCACTAAATTCTCAATAAACTAAATGAAATACTCGGAGCTTAAGTAGACCAGTGTAAAACTCACATACCTCTAATGGCATAAACCTAAATATTTCTTTAATGTCATATAGCTTTGGCCAACAGGTAAGTTTCATTTACATTTTAGCTTAGGATGAATTATTAACTTCCAAGCAGGAATCAGAACAAAGCAGAATTTTTGGTCTTTCCTTTTGGGATTCTGTGTAAGAAACATTTTTTCAGTTTTTATAGTTTTCTACATGATAAAAGATGTTTTATGTGATACCAAACTTGATTATGCAAAGTTTATTTGCAACAAGAAAAATTTATAGGTAATTAATTATGCAAATTAATTAATTTTATGTTGATAATGTAATTAATCCATTTATCTTTGTTATACAATGAGATTTCTCATCGAGCCCCTCGTTGGGAAGCCAATTAATATAGTTAATTAATTATGGGTAATTAATTATTCAATTAATTGATTTTAATTAATGTGTGAATTGATTATTAAATAGGTTTTAACTATAATAGAGTAATCTCTGATATAAGCTGTGAGACCTCTCATAATGCCCCGCGTTTGGGAGCGCTAAGTTATAGCTGCTAAATTATGCTAATTTTACGCATTAATTAATCATGCAAATGAGTTTAATTCAAATATTAATTAAATTGACATTTAATCTGAAATAGTGTGATTCACTGTAATTATGATTGGTGTTCGTCTTTCATATCTTACATATTACGTATATTGATCAGCATTGAGGTATTGTAATAACATAACATATATGCATGTCTGGATCTAGAAATAACAGTTTATTATTCATTAAACAATTAATAATTAGCATTCATGATTGAACATATCCATGCTCCTGAAATGAAAACAATATATCACACAACTTATTTGTTAATTAATGATACTATTTCTAGTTTACAACATAAGTATACAATAAATTATACTCTACATTCAATATCTTTCTACACCTAATGAGTTCATATTTCCAGACTTGCCTCTACAATAGTGATCATTTATATGAGTTAACTATTATCTGATATTTAATTCATCTCAATGTGGATTCTTTATGAGAACCAGGTCAGTAGATTGATAACTACTAACAATAAATAATTAACATTACTTGTTTACGGTTATCCAAATAGCGTAGAACCTCCATCCGGCGTCTTGTGTCCCCCACTCTCCAGCACAATTGCTTTACACTTATCATTTAAATCACAGATGACTTTAGACTTCCACAACACATATCTCACACCCCGTGTCGGTATACACCCGGTCTCGTTTGATATATATATTCACGTATAATACCAAGTATTGGCTGTCTACGCATTAATTACTAGTGTTATGTTTAAGTCTGTTTGTTCATGTTTGAGCATCCTACCACGTAATATTAAATGTATGTGCTTTTGTCCATCATATCACAAATTTATTTATGAGTGTTCTGTCACTCATAACTTAAACTAACAAGGTTATTGAATCTGTATGCATTGCCATTACAATACGCCTTTTTTATGTTAAATAATAATGTTTCTGTTCATTTTAACTCCTCTGACCTACTGTGAGCAAATTAAAATGGTTAAATAATGTATTGCCACCACGTTCACCGATTACTGCGCACTATGTTGTATTACATTGCAGTAATAAACTGATATATTATAAAGTCATTACGCACTGATGTACATAAACTGATGAGAGTCTAAGTTCAATGATATTAAGAGTCTATTATACTATTGATTTAAAACCGATACTCAGAACTTGTAACATACTGAGATACGCACTAAAATCCTTAATAATACTGAGTCACTGAGCTACCGAACATTTTAATAGTACTGAGGAAAATTTATGTAAGACTGAGCACTTTTAATAAGACTGAGAGATTCAATAATACTGAGTAAAATTTAGTGAATCAATTAGTAAAAATTTGAGTAAGACTGAGAGCGTCCTCGTGGTAAACACACAGTTTTATCAACTTGACTCCCTACTACATCTCTTGCTCAAATCTGTACAGCCCTCCATCGTCTTCCTTATTAGTTTCTTGTCTCGATTTCATCAAAAACTCCACCCAACGTCTTGAGCCAGGCTCACGACTCCCTTCCAATTTGTTTTCGCCAATCGTCTCCATAGCAACATAGTTCTTGGGTCCAGCCCTGGCCAAACCTTGGCCTCTGATAGGCTGTCTATCCTACCCCAATACTCACGCTGTTGTCATCACCCCGTAATTCTCTGAAAGATCAATTCCTTCGCCTGTCAATCACCCTTTTGTTTTATTCCTGTCCAAGCTATGTCCCTCTGATTGATACCCTGTCACTCTAGCATCCCATAGTCTCAGGAGTAACGAATTTTGGTATTGTCTTGCTATTTCCTTTTAGCGTCTAGCCCTACACCGCTGATGGATAACTTCTCGGTACTGCACATCAGCCTTTTTCCCTCGTTTCTCTCGTATTTGGAATCATATACGAACCCCCCGCTGTCACTACATCGTCTTTTCATTCTCGCAACAAAAGCCCTTATTGTTCATATGACAATCCTTCAAGTTAAGTCATTGTAAACCCTTTGTGTCGAGCCTCCAGGTGGTCTAGTGGCTAACGCAGGCGATTGATGCGCCCGTGGTCCCGGGTTCAATTCCCGGCGGAGGCTCCATACGGCGTGCACTCAGCGTCGTGAGGCAAACTGAGTAGGCACTGAGATAACAGCGCCGCCTCCTGGCCGTGAATACCGCAACTAGCGGTTGGTGGCGCGTAGTACTAGCCATACACCGTCACACTAACACAAAAGCCGCGCAGTACGCCTTGGTCCTTAACGGTTTGTGGAGCGGAGGTTTTTTTTTTTAACTCTTTGTGTCAGGGTGTTGCCTTGGACATTCCACACATGGTGTTACACTGCGATCGTGTCATTCGCCTCGTGTATTCTTGGTAAATTGCATGTACGAGGCAGCGCCTTTTTGTCTCTCTGTTATGAAGACGCTTTCTCTCGGTACACCCTAATTTGACACAGCAGCTTAGCAATTTACACTTATCATTTAAATCACAGATGACTTTAGACTTCCACAACACATATCTCACACCCAGTGTCGGTATACACCCGGTCTCGTTTGATATATATATTCACGTATAATACCAAGTATTGGCTGTCTACGCATTAATTACTAGTGTTATGTTTAAATCTGTTTGTTCATGTTTGAGCATCCTACCACGTAATATTAAATGTATGTGCTTTTGTCCATCATATCACAAATTTATTTATGAGTGTTCTGTCACTCATAACTTAAACTAACAAGGTTATTGAATCTGTATGCATTGCCGTTACAATACGCCTTTTTTATGTTAAATAATAATGTTTCTGTTCATTTTAACTCCTCTGACCTACTGTGAGCAAATTAAAATGGTTAAATAATGTATTGCCACCACGTTCACCGATTACTGCGCACTATGTTGTATTACATTGCAGTAAATAGCCTCTGCATTGTAGTTTATTCATTGCCTCTGCTAAACAAGGCGTCACATTATCGTCTTATTGAATACTTGTATTGTCCAAATGACAGTCGTATTTCTCCCCTATCCATCACTCTCTTGACAGAAACTAACTGCCTTCGCGTTAGTTTTGTGAACCGAAATTTAAAAAAAAAATTATACTATAAATTTGTGTAGTGTTTTCATTTTAAAGACTTCAAAAATTTGTAATAATCTATAATTAAATAATTTTTCTGCTGTTCCAAAATTATAAAACCAATTTTTGTCCATTTGGAGAACTTTGATTGGATGTTGATGACTTTTACTTTTCAGTACCGGTATTCATATTAGATATACAGGAGAGTAAAAATCTATCTATTTCATTCTGTTCTCTATTAAACTATGTGCATTGTCAACCTCCTGTAATGAGGAATGCCCCTGAGGCCTCCTGAGTATTTTATTGTTCTCTTCTTAATGTTAGGTGATTATGCAAAATGTTTTGAGCTGTATAAAATAAATGAGTTCTATGTTTCAGGAACACACAAGTCCCTCCACATATCAGATCCGTAAATGTATGCTCAATTCTACAAATTCAGTTCTATAAATTGTTTTAAGGTCTAGTACAAAGCACTGACTAAATCATTACTACTTTTTACCAGAAACAGTAAAACTTTAATTTTTATTGATTAGCTATGTATCTTGATTACAATAAAATAAGTATCAAGTAACAAGTTATTTTTCTCTGAAAGTCAGTAGTTTTATTCACAAAATTCTAAATCCCCCCCCCCCCCAGGAAGTAGGAAGTAATACTGACTGTTTCTCTGTAGTTAGTGATCTTGATGATGATTATACTGTCTCAGGTAGACAATTTTCAAAAGTGTGATAACAAGAAACATCTTTGTAATAATAATAATAATTATTAATATGACTGTTAAAGTTATCTACTCTATTTGACCTATACCAAGTTTAAAGTCATACAACATCATTTTTAGTTATGTGGTAAAAAATATGAAGAAGCATTTGTCACTATACCTAGACTGATGTGAAAGATCTTGTGTTGTAATATTAATACTTTATAGATATGTTGTTTTGTAATATACCATAATTAAATTGACTTAAGTTGGCAGTATTATTTCTTATGGGTTATGGAAAGACAATCTAGTTTTATTGTAGCATTTACTGTTATAAGTACAGTAAAAGAAATATGTATCAGTAAAAGAGAAATAGTGTATAATTAATACTGAAATCTCAGAGTTCTTGTTTGTTTATTAAGATTTTAGTATAGTGTCCATAATAACTGTGAATTAACTGTATGCTTGTCTCATTAGTTCCAACTGTTACTTGCTGAAGATGGAAGTGGAAAGGGAGCCGGACTTGCATCAGCAATTGCAATGAAACTCAGAGGCAGAACCAATGGAGTGGCGTAACAATATGCACATGCTGATTACCTTAATTTAAATAATTTTTAATTTATCGTCAAAAAATTACTATACACATACGTTTAAAAAATAATTTTATAAGTTTTATAAATCGTCTAAGTGATAAAAAAATAAAGAGTTCAATTGTTAATGTTAATTAATTGTAAATTATATTAAATTATCTGTTGTTATTTTGTATTGAAATATTTATAACACAGTTTAAAGATACAGTAATTGCATATTTATTGATATGTTATATTGATTAGTTGATCATCGTCGTATAAAATAAAAATATTTATATTTTGAGAATGAGTGTTTATTAGATTACTGTGATGCCTTCAAGCCATATTACAATAAATACTACTATACAAAGACACTTCCAAAAAATAGTAATGAGTTTACAGTAACTTGACTTTTAAAATATCAGATGAATTTTTAATGATTAATGATTTGCTGAATAAAAATTAATTAATTAAATAAATATTAATTAATTAATTTCATTTGATCCATAATTTTTTTACTAGTCTATATATCATTTAAGAAATCTAAAACATATATAAACTGATTGATAACACCAAATTTCTGTATAAATATTTTGTACTAAAAATTTTGTTTACTACCCAGACAGATGTTTATATGTTTAAATAAATATTCCCTGCATCCATGTTTTTCTAAATTAAAAACTTGATTACCACATTAAATAATGTGTACAATTGAGATCATAAAGAAACTTTTTTTTATCTATCCGAGTTGTCTGCTTGTGTGTGTGTTTCACAACCTACATGCATGTGTTATTTAGGAAAATAACTTGCATATAAATCCTATCCAAAAAAAAGTTCTTCCAGGACTCTGTGACTGGTCTCAACATCTTACATAAACCTGATACATTTCTTGAGATTTGTTGTCTACGACATGTCTGAGTATCAAAATACTATATTATGCACTTTCCCAACAGAAGCTTATATACTAGTGGAAGCTAGCTCAGGCACGGATAAAATTTAATAAAAATGTAAATTAAATATTATCTAAAAACTAGTTTTTTGGATTTCGTTGTCCATGACGTGTCCATTACTTAACTAAATATAATTATTTCACTACGACTCGGAACACAAAACTTTTTATTGGTAAAAACGTAAAAAAAGTGAAGAATCTCTTAAAAAGCTTTTTAAAAGTGAAAACCGGTTCAGTTTATAAGGTAAAACTTTTACGTTTTTACCCATAAAAAATTTTGTGTTCCGAGTCGTAGTGAAATAATTATATTTAAAAACTAGTGTTCGAGGTTGAAATGTACATTATGTAGTATTCTGATACTCTTCATTTAAATGAGAATTTGCTAGTGATGTTAGACAAATATGCTCATTCTTACTCACTCTTTTATTCTACATAAATATATGTAAATATACACATTCTGTGTAGCTTATAGGTTTAATCATATAAGGCAATTAAGCTAAACAGAGTGTTAAATTTATTAATATAATATACAAACAAATTTTTTTAAATTTGTTTAATGATTTTTTATAAGATTCTTTATATCATTGACTGAAATTTCGAAGTGACAAATATTATTACAATATTTTCATATTATCAGATCTAAAAACAATGTTTATGTTAAAAACAAATTAAGGTTACTGAAATTAACTTATAATTGTTTACTTACAATTTAGTTAGGACTTTAAACAATGTATGTGGTTAGTTACTATAACATTCCTAATGTTCTTAAAACATTTACTGACAATATCTTGTATCTTGATTGGACAATGTGATGTACAGTGTATAAAAAAAAAATGCTGTTCAACTGAGAAGCAAGCTTACATATTTAGGTAATTACTAATTTAATTCCACCTAAATAGTTAAGTGCAAAAGAGAGATATGTATGTCCTAAAATTTTTGAAAAGATATTTTTCATCATGGGAAAGTATGCAAACATTATTAATTAGAATTTTAGTAAGTACCGGTGATCAGTACTGGTATTTATTTAAACATGAAGTCACTAAATGTTCACTTTTAAAAATATACCTAACAATGGTAGTTTATGAGAAAGAATTTATATTTTAATTTTCAAAAAAATATGATAATTATAGACATTTATGTTCTGTTTTATCTGTTCCTTCTTATTCTTTTGCTTTACTTAATAGCCTCTTACAGTGGTGTAGAGCAAGTAGAGTAATTTAATTATTGAAGTACAGTAATTTTATTGAAGTAATTTAATTAACCAAAATGAATATTCTTGTTATAGCAAATTTTTCTCTCTAGCGATAAATGTCTTTAATTTTCAAAAAATATTTGTTTAAATTAAGTTATAATTCTTCACACTCACTCACATACACATTTGTATTCAAACATACAGATTACAGAATCACATAATAATAGTTCCTCCACATATAGAGTGATTTCAATTCAGTATGTAATGATACATTTTTATTATTCTGCGTATATTACCACAATGTGAGTAGTAAAACTTCCATAAGTATTGGAATAGTAAGTATAAGCTAATGACTTTAAATGATTGCTCAATAAAAAACAAGATTTATTTTTGTTTATATAAAATTATATTGTTTAAAACAAACAATGAAAGTTTGTTATGTATTGAACATTTACCATTACAGTGATATTATAACTAGACAATATACATGTGTAGATAGATAGATGTACATTTGATATATATATTTTGTGTAAAATAAAATGTACTGAATATGTGAATAAATGTTGTTATTACATAGACTGTGTAGTTTTGAATACACAATGTTTTGTTTAATTTACAGAAAGTAGTTTCAGTATTATACATTAACAATTATCCCCCTCCTCCTATGGCATTCAGCCTTGGCTTTCTCCATCCCACTGTATTGGTAGCAAATGACTTCCACATGCACATTCCCAGCTTCCCTCTTGTATCTGTGGTAATAACTTCTTCTAGTCTTTCCATGGGAAAGGCATACGGGTGGCTTTTGATCTTTTGTTCTCCATATATCTTTTGATGACTTTTCTTGTCTACCATTTTACCATTGTCAATTCTCACAACATTGGCAAGCTGACTGAAATCTTCTCAGTTTTATGTGCATGTCTACTGTTGGCTCACTGAAATGACAATGCACCTAATGGGCATTAACCGCTTAATGGTTCAGTAAAGTATTGCCAATTATTGACCTAAAAAATACTCTGTTTTTTGTTTAACATGTATGCATACTATTTTTGTTGTAAGAGTAATATAAAAAAGTGATGATATGTAATATAGAAAACCTCATACAAGAATATTATATCACACAAATAGTCATGACTGTTGATTTCAGAATCATAAAAACACAATTTTATTAACTAAATTGTTTAAAACATGCACAAATTGAACTTAGAAAGCTGAGAGAATAAACATCAACAAAACCAAACCACTCTCATGAGTAGATTATATAATGTAATATTCTAATGGTAGTTGACTATACAAAGAAAAAAGACTGACTGACATTCATTCCATAGCAGAAGGATAGCAGGACACACCAGCAATATATGGAATTACATTTGCTCAAATCTTTGTCAGAACATTTTGGCACAAAACAAAATCAAATAGATGTAATCAAACCAATGTAATATTTTGACACTAGAGCTGAACTTTTTTACAAACCAACTGTCAGAATATTACATCAGAAACCACTGATGTACTGCCTGACATGACAATAAAATATATATAATTATTTCACTACGACTCGGAACACAAAACTTTTTATAGGTAAAAACGTAAAAGCTTTACCTTACAACCTGAACCAGTTTTCACTTTTAAAAAGCTTCTTCAGAGGTTGCCGCTGGTAGTACAGTCCGTCTTGTTGTTGGCGACGAAATCAATTTTCAAAAGATCGACGTTGTGTGAGTGAGGTGTGATATGTTCGAATAATGCGTGTGATTTGAATTGCGTCTGTTCGTTTAGGATGTCATTTTTATTTGTTTTCATGTGTTTGTATATTTCTAATTGTTCTAGAGTGTCTAGTTTTTGGCCTTTTGTGTGTACGTGTAGAATGTTCATGTTATTGTCGATGTTTTTGTATGTGTGGTTTGCTTCAATGAGGTGGTTTGCAAAGGTGGATTCTTAGTGGAGTGGAGTGCCTTTGTGTGTTCAATGTATCTGTGTTTGAAGCTACGTCCTGTCTGGCCTATATAGAATTTGTTGCAATCTGAGCAATTTAGTTTGTAAACACCAGGAAGATCGAATTTGTTTTATGCTCTGTGTGTGTGTGTTTTGATAGTGTGTGTTCTGTTTTGTTAGTAGTTTTGTAAGCGATTTTGTATCCTGCTTTTTTGAATTTGTGGGCTATTTTTTCAGTTTGTTTGTTGATGTATGTTAGTGTTATGAATTTGTTGTTTTCTGTCTTTGTCTGTTGTTTGTTTTGTGTTTGTGTAGGAGTTTACTGACTATTGTTCTGTCATATCCGTTGGATTCTGCTAGATATTTTATCGTGTTTAGTTCGTCTTTGTAGTCTTTTTCATCTAGGGGGATGTTGTTAAGTCTATGTATCATGGTTCTGAAGGCAGCTAGTTTGTGTTGTATTGGGTGATTGGAGGAGTTGTGTATTAGTGTGTCAGTTGTAGTCGGTAACTACCAAAATAAAATAAAAATAAAATATATCTTCACTGAAAGTGCATTTTGCCGATATAAACATTTCTAATAAATGTACTTATTTTAGTTACCAATTTAGTGTACACAATTCCTTCCTGTTTTGAAGGAAAGTTATGCAATGAAATTACAAATTATTAAAGAATATTATTTTCCCTATGTAATGTATAGTGTTATCTTGTGTTGTCTTCAACATTCTTTGTTTTCTTTATATTCTGGCTGATCTTTGTCAGTCAGATAACTCACTCTTCCAACTTACTTGCCTTATCTTAGTAATTCACCAACTGACTATTTTATCCTTGAGCCACATATTTATTGTGTAAAATAAAATGTACTGAATATGTGAAAGAATGTTGTTATTACTTCATTTTGTTTTAACTGTCTCCAAGTCACGTTACTAACTATTTAGAATTAATATTAGGCAATTACCTGTATTAACTTCCGTCTTGTGACTTATTTGGTTTTTTTCTTAAAACGACGCGTTTCAAGAATAAATTCTCATCATCAGGTTTCAATACTACAAAAACATCAAATTCACCCAAAAGGGGTTGTCAACTAGTTAAAACACAAAAAAAAAACAATCTGTGCCGAGACTGTGTCGGTGTTAAATTATGCGTGGTGTTTTTTTGTGTGTTTTAACTAGTTGACGACCCCTTTTGGGTGAATTTGATGTTTTTGTAGTATTGAAACCTGATGATAAGAATTTATCCTCGAAACGCGTCGTTTTAAGAAAAAACCAAATAAGTCACAAGACAGAAGTTAATACAGGTTTTTGCCTAATATTAATTCTAAATAGTTGTTATTACATTCAGAATCTTAATGAGTCCACTTGCTTAGAGTAATATTTTGGTTGAAGTTTAGCTAAAAAGTAGGGAGTCACAAAATTTTTTCTTATGAAGTGGCAAAACTGTAGAATTAACATGTCATCTTCTAGGTCTACTGGCCATTGTATGGTAATTTCAAAAATTAAAATATTAGCTAGATGGTGGTGTAGAACTAAGAAAACTATAAGTACTGAATCACAAACCTTCAAAGTGAAGGTTTACTATTAGATGAAGGGGTATGAATCTGTCACTCAAGATTGAATGAGATTATATTGCAAATGCTGTCTGCTATCAGAGTGGCACCAACTTAAAGGAGCTATAAAACAGGCAGGTTTTGAAGCTTTAGGTTTTAAAATGTGAACAAAAGGGTCTCAAGGTTTTGAATACGAAATAGAAAATCCTGTAAAAGAAAAAAGGAATGCATTTTTGGAGTATATAAATACACGTCTGGTGAAAGTAAAGAGAAATATAAAGAATCAAAGAACAGAACAAAGATGATAGTCAGACAAGAGTTTTGGGATAAATTTATCAGCGTCATGGAAAATTATATTCATGGATGACAAACAATTGCATACAAATGTTTGAAGACACTGAATTTACAAGAGAAGGACAAGGCAAATTTAAATGTTATAAGCAGTGGCGAAGCTAGTAGTTAATGAATGGGTAGGCAAAAATCTTATCTTAAATTTTTTTTTAAGGAATCACTAAAAGGATGGTGGTTCAAATCGGATGCTGAGGTAGAGTTTGCTGTAAGCGAATGGTTCCACAAACAGCCGTAAGAATTTTACTAGCAGGGAATCTACAGGTTGGTGCAACAGTGGAACTCATGTCTTAATGTTAATGGAGACTTCTTTTAAAATCGTTGAATAAAAAATGCTTTACAGCTCTATACGTGTTTCTATTGAACAATCCTGGTATTAGTCATACACAGTAATGCAACTGATTGAACTTCAAATTTTTAAACTTGATTAGTTTCTATATACTGTATATGTTTAATGTTACAAATAATTCAAATAACAATCTTGATCATCTGTTAGTTCAGCGGAATAACAGGGACACTTTTAATAACCGCATAAAATAAACACACTTGTAAACAACACAGCGCGCTTTAACTTGAATGTTTGGACCACAGAAGTGAGGCGTGCCTCAACGCTCTATGTGTACAGCACGGGACAATCCCCCCTCCCTTCACTTCCCTATCTCCGGCACATTGCTTACATACGATGTATACAAAAAACGCTGAGGCAAGTTCAGGTTGCCTCATTCGCTTTAAACGAGCTATGCCGAGTCTCACCTGTCACCATCTAGCGGTCGCTCAGTAAAGCACGTTTCGGCCTAATAAATTAGACAGTCGCGGTAACAATGTATAATCTTTACATTATGCAGTTCATACGTATTTATAATTTTTATTCTACAGAATTTTTTAGGGTAGGCATTGCCTCAATTGCCTCCATGTAACTTCGCCACTGGAAAGAGACCTAGAGGTAGACCGAGGAAGAGGTGGAAAGATGGCGTTGCAGAGGACGCGAGAGACATGGGGATAAGAAACTGGAGGAGGGTTGCAGTGGATAGAGTGGATTGGAGGCGGAGATTGGTGGAGGCCAGGGCCCGACTTGGGCTGTAGCGCCATAGGAGAGAGAGAACTTCGCCACTGGTTATAAGTGAGAAAAGGTGGATTCAATACTATAAAGAACTGTGGTGTAATGATGTAGATACCCAGGCTCAAGACAAAATCAGTGAAGATGAGGCAAATTTGAATATACCAGTAGATTTAATAACAATGGAAGAATTAGAAAGTGCTCTGAGGTGCTCAAAAAACAGGAAATCGCCAGGTCCTATTCTGATGCAGTGAATATAGAATTAATCAAACATAGTAGTTTCTCATTCAAATTACAATTTTTACATTTATTTAAAACCATATCCACATATCTTGTGGATCTGGACACATCTTGGATTTCTGGACCTCAAAAACCATTTGACAGGTTAGATAGAGCAACATTATGGAGGATAATACAGAGAAGAGGATACCCTATTCATTTAATAAAGGTAATTGAAAGTTTATATAATGGAACACAGATACGGATAAAAACTAACAGATTTTCAGAGCCCATTGGAATAACTCAAGGCGTTCAGCAGGGTTGCAGTCTTTCTCCTGTTTTATTTAATATCTATATAGATGATGCCATAAGGAAATGGAAATTGGATACCCCCCAAAGGATTATACTTGGGGAAAGGATTTTATTTAAATATTTTAATGTATGCTGACGATCATGGTGCTTGGTGCTTGTGATCATCCAAGAGCATGAAAATGACCTCCAAAGGTCATTGTTTTATCTTACTGACATTTTGGCAGATTACAATCAAACCATTTCCTTATCCAAAACAAAGTTATGGCTTTTCTGGGCAAATCATATTAGAACAGAGATTGGCATACAGGACTCGCCTCGTATTTAGGGTGTAACATCACATATCAAGATGATAAGAAGGTTGAAAGCAAAGTTAGTCTCTTCCAGTCAATTTGTGGGTATATCATTAAACATTTAAAGAAGAAAACAAGGAAAGAGACGCAATTGAAATATTATAATGTAATGGCCATACCGAAACCACTGTATGATAGTGAGAGTTGGATTAGAAAGGCCAAAGATATATCTAGAATTCAAGGAGCGGAAATTAGGTTCTTGAGGGCTGTAAAGAGTTGTACCAGGAGAGATCTTATCAGAAATGATCATATTAGAATGTAGATAGGCATAGCTGAAAGCTTAAATAAGAAAATCTCCCGGTGCAAAACGAAGTGGCAGTTACACGTAGAGTGAATGGATCCAACTAGCTTTTCAAAAAGAGCCCTTGACTATCATCCAAAGGGGGTAGAGAAGTGTGGGAAGATCCTGTAAGTGATGGTTGGATGACTTCCATTGAGATTGGAACAGGCTACTAGCCTAAGCTGTAAAGGATGACGACAACGACGATTTTCTAGGTCAGCAATTAAAAACACTCATATCACTGTTGACATCTTGTGTATTCACATAATTTCACAATTAATTTTTAACAAATGAAAATATAACACACAAAGTACAATTGTAATTGACAAATGTGGTATCAAATATTAACACATACGCACTAACATTGTAACTCAAGTAATTGAACTCTGAATCAAAAATGATTTTTTCTCTTTCTTTTATTGTTTTATGTATAATTGAGAATGAGGGAATGACATAATTCTCAAGCATACATCATTTGAGTAGTGACAACTTCGCTTATATATGATCTTGTAGAACATACTGCACTTACCTACCAGTATACCAGAAACTTCTTTTGTTATAATTACATTATTTCCAATTTTATCTAATCTTGTTATTCCACAACTCCATAGCTAATAATCCATTTCCAAAGCCATAATTTTTTGTTTGCATTTCTATTGGTCATCCTCTATACCTCTGCACTGTATACAGCAATTATTTTAATTATAAAAATCTCTCTTTATAATTATCCTACGACACTTATGTAACACTCTCGAAAAGCCGACAACTGTTGCTTTTATATACAGTGCCGCATTTACCAATAGGCAGACTAGGCACGTACCTAGAGCACAAAATTTTGAGGGGCGCAAAATTTTGAAAGAGGAAAAATATTGAGAGAAGCTAAGTTTTGAGAACTGTATACAAAAATCATAAAATTAATTGAAGAAATTAAATCACAATTTTAAAGACAAATACGGTAGGTATTTAAAACGCTGTTTTATAAAGTTTCTAGTTACATTTAAGAAAATGATAGAACGAAAACCCAGAGACGCTGTCTTTCTTTCAGCAAAAGCGCCTGCTCTGCGAACAGATGCAACGCCACTACGCGCCTCCATAATAGCACTTGCGGAAGAAAGCCTACGTACAGTTAGGGAAGGAAACTTACAAAACTTTTTCCCGAACGTAGAAATTATCCTTAGAATTATTCTAAGTATGGCCATGACAAATTGCACTGGTGAACATTCATTTTCTACAATGAAACGTGTTAAGAACTATTTGCGAAACTCAATGGGAGAAATTGAACTGAATGCTCTAGCCGCCATGGAGATCGAAAGTGACATGACCGAAGCGCTGGATTTCCAAGAAGTTATAGAGAAAATTGTTAAAATCAAGCAGCGGAGAAAAGTGATCACAGTATAAAAATTGAAAAAGTAAAGACTTTTTACTGTGCATTAGAAACTTGTTGAACGTAAATGTTAAAAAGTAACGTAGATATTCGTGGACTTTCTACTCGATAAGATTGCAATGCTGTGACTAAAAAATTTTGATAATGAATTAATAGACTTGGTAGTATTTTGTAGATTTTTAAACAATTAATTACTATGTGTTGTAGTTTGTAATAGATCAGTGTTCAAAATGTAATTAAAAACGATTATTACTCAAAGACATTTCTATGACTTATTTATAGGCCTAATCCTAATGTCAGTCCTCATTTAATAGTCTAAAAAATGCGTGTAATGTGAGAATAGGCAATAAATATCGACGACAACAATTAATTGGGAGTGGGGGGCGCCAGCCCTTAAGTGCCTAGGGGCGCCTAAATCCTAAATGCGGCCCTGCTTATATAGGTCCCAAGATGTTCCAGAATAATTTTCTATTCTTTTGGCGGCTGAAAGTGTGATTCCTCCCCAACACCAAGTCCCCTAGATTTAATATTTTCTCCTCCTCAATGTCCTGCTTCTTGGCCTCCTTGAGGGTCCGTCCATAGCTTCACCTCATTTCATTTCTTATCAGTCCCTAGATGATGTCTTTTCAGTCATGCTTCTTGATTTGCATGGCCTTCTACTGTAGGTTGGCTGATACCAATGTTGTACCTCATTGAAACCCAGAAGAACCATCAACCTGTGGACTGGTAAGTTTTATCTTTCCTGGATGTCCGGCCTCAGCATTGTCAAGGAACGTCTCCATAATCTGGGTGCTGCATGACCTGGAAACAACTGGAATAGGCTGCGATTGAGTCAGATGTAATGAATACTGTGACATAGCGAGGCGAAGATCTGCTCTCGGCGCCAGACGAGACGTGACACGAGAAGGCGAGGCGACCCAATCAAGGATCGGCAGCAGCTTGATTGGCCTCGACGTGACCATCTAACGTGCTCGAGGCGAGCCAACCAGGGACCAGCGGCACTCTGATAGGTTCGTGGCACACGACCTGTCAGGGCATAAAAACAGCGCCGCTAAAAATTTTGGCGCACTCCAGCTGCTAGTGTCCCCAAAGCACTGTGCGGCAGCAACGAGCCCCCCCGGCCGGCCACTTGGGCCAGTCGGGAACCCTACGACTCGCGCGGGAAGCCCTGCTGAACCCGCGCAAGTTCGTGAGCAAAATCGGTCCTTATTAGGGCCGACCAAGCCCGCTAAGGCCGGACCTTCCGGCTGCACGGCCGCTAGTAGGCCAAGCAGCCCAAATCCTCTGCCGGAGTCTGACTCCCCGGACATGGAGACCTCGGCTTCCACCGACTGGGTGGTAGTAGGGCACGGTGGCAAGCCGAGAAAGTCTCCCTCCTTGAGTTCGGCCACGGACTCGGCGGCATTCCAAGCCTCCGCCGAGGTTGCGCCTAGTCGCACCTCCGAAGGAAGGATCCCGCCGGTGTTCGTTACGAACGTCAGGGATGTAATCGGCTTTGTTCGCCGGCTCCGCAAGGTCGTTGCGCTGGCAGATAGCGCTTCGGTCAAGCTCCTTGCGAGCGAGACTGTGCGCGTTACCTGCCGCAGCGCATCGGAGCACTTCGGAGTTGTCCAGTGGCTGGAACGTGAATCGTTCCAGTTCCATACCTACACTCTGAACAGAGTCAAGCCTGTAGCCCTCGTCCTTCGGGGCCTGGACATACAGGCGGATCCGCAGGTCGTCCTGGACGAACTGCGCGACGCGGCTATAAGGTTGTGGGAGCCTCACGGCTGTACACTACTTATGGCTCGCGTCGACCACTCCCGCTAATCAGACCCCTCCCAGGCCCTGTTAGATTTAAAACGGCTTTTCGGGCTCTGCGTGAGCGTAAAGCCCTGCCGCCAGACCGGGCGACTTTCCCAGTGCACAGGTGCCAGCGGTTCGGCCACAGCAGCTTCGGTTGTCGGAACGCGCCGACCTGCGTCCGCTGTGGAAATGACCACTTGACGCAGGCCTGCGCTGTCCCTGACAACCACCGATATTGCATCAACTGTGGCGGCGCCCATGCTGCTAATAACAGGCGCTGCCCAGTCTATAGCGAGCAGCTGGACAAGCTTAAGAAACCCGTCCAGCCTAAGCCTCGACATGTTGTTGCTAGCCAATCAGTAAAACCGGCCAAAGCCGCTGAACCTGTGGTCCGGAAACCAGCCCCTAGGTCTGCTCCGGTTCCGAAACTCAGCAGTGCAGTGAGCCCGAGCGAAGCTTCAAAGGCCAAACCAACCATCGCGCCCCCGGAACCGGAACGCGAAGTCCCCCACTATACCCAAGTCCCGCTGCCGGACGACGAGGAAATTGATCCTCCACGGCCGCCGCCACCCAAGCCACGATACCCCAGATCGGGCAAGAAAGCTAGGAACCAGGCCAAGAACACGGGCCAGCCTAAACCACCTCCACTGGACCCAAGCCCGTCCACCAAAAGCCAGAGCGGCCACCCGCTCCAGTACCTGCCCCCAAGGCTTCCACCGTCTCGCCCCGCCGCAGCTATGCAGCTGCCGCCAAGCGTTCTCCCCCGGCCTCATCTTCCGATGACCTCGCCGTTGTATCAGACTTTCTGGCAAGACGACTTGCAGAAAGTGGCCCAGACTTTCCTTAAAATCAAGGAACGCCTGGCAACAGCCTCTCCACAAGATAAGTTCCTCCTCTTGGTGGAAGCATGCCGTGTTACCGGTCTGTTATGAACGGACAACCACGGCAATCCCTCAAGCGAGACCTCGAGCTCGTGGCGTGGAACGCCAACGGCCTCGCTTCCCGGCATTCTGAGCTCTTAGAGTTCGTTGCCCGTCACAAGCCCGACGTGCTTCTTCTTGGCGAGACGCACCTGACCCCGCATCGTCGTTTCCGACTACCCAACTACGTGTGCCACCGGGACGACCGGTCGGGTCGCGCAGGAGGGGGCACAGCCATCGCGGTGAAGGCGAGTCTTCGCCATCACCGCGTTGTCCTGCCTCAGCGGCGGAACCTCGAGTGCACCGCGGTCGAGCTCCATGGTGCTCTCGGCGGTCTACTCGTGGTTTCCGCTTACAAGCCTCCACAAACGGAGCTCCTGTCGAACGATCTGGAGGCCGTCTTTGGAGCACACAGGAGGGTAGTCCTGGCGGGCGACCTGAACTGTAAGCACCCCGATTGGGGGAGCCGCTTGGCGAACCCAAACGGGACCCGCTTACGCAGGTATGCTGATGCGGCTCGGGTCACAGTCATGGGTCCTACCGGGCCTACATACTATCCCTCGAGGGCTAACTCCCGCCCTGATGTACTGGACATTGCCGCGGTCAGGGGCGTTTATTGCCCGGTCCACGTCTCCGTCATTTCGGAACTGTCCTCGGACCATTGCCCTATCAGTGTGCATATAGCTACCCAGCACGCCACCGTCCGCGACGAGCGGCGGGTAATCGAGTGGGACCGCTTTGGCCCGGCGTTCAGTCGCCGCCTACCAGAGCATATCCCGCTCGACACTACCCAGCATGTCGACGAGGCAGTTGCCTTGTTCGACACAGCCGTAGTCTCGGCGGTAGACGTGTCCTCCCGGATGAAGCCGGGGCTCACGCCCGACTATCAGCGGATCCCCGAAGAGGTGTCTCAGCTCGCTTGCGAGAGGAATCGCCTCCGGAGACGCTGGCAGAGGACTCGTGACCCGGCCGACAAGGCTGCGTTCAACAGAGCGTCCGGCAAGTTGCGTCGCGACATGCTGGCGTTCCGTAGACCCAACTGGGAGCTAGCTGTTACACAGATGAATGGCCCTGCCGAGGACCGTAATGTCTGGCGGATTCCCAGTGCCCTAACGGGAAAGCGCAAACGCGCGCCTCTCCCCGCACTGGCCGGACCCGGCGGTCAACCCCTTGGCCGCCCCCTCGAAAAGGCAGAGTTCTTGGCTGACAGTTTAGAGCGTCAGTTCGCTCCCAACCCATCCAAGAACCCGGCCTTCACTGAGCAAATCTGCCGCGAGGTAGAGCGCTTTCTATCGGCCGATATCACAGTCCAGCCGGAGCCCATCTCCCCGGAGGAGGTCTCTGAGAGGATTGTTCAGCTCAAGCCTCGGAAGGCCTGTACAAACTAACGGAAGTCCTCCCAGACTGCTACGTTCACTTGATCGGCAGCTTTCTGCGAGACCGTAGCTTCCGAGTGAGAGTAGACCACGCTCTCTCTTCGGAGAGGCGTATTACCGCTGGCGTCCCTCAGGGAAGTGTCCTTGGGCCTCTCCTGTTCTCGTTGTTTGTCAACGACACGCCCCGAGTTCCTGGAGTGAAATTGTCGCTGTTCGCGGACGACACTGCGGCTTTTGCCTCAGAGCCGAACGCGAGTTATGCGGCAGTTAAGCTCCAGCGCCAACTCGACGCATATGTCGGGTGGACCGATGACTGGAGAGTTGCCGTTAACGCTTCCAAGAGCGCCGCGGTAATATTCTCGCGCAAACGTAAGCGGCCTCGGCCGCTTAAAGTAGGCCCCGTCGAGGTGCCCTGGACCAACAGCGTCAAGTACCTCGGGCTCCACGTGGATTCCCGACTCACCTGGCGAACCCATACAAACTACATCAGACAACGCGCCTCGGCGCAACTCGGTAGACTCTGGCCCGTGCTTTCTAATCCGGCAATGACCCCCCGGCTAGGTAAGCTCATAGTCAACACGTACATGTTGCCGGTGATTACCTACGCCTGTCCTGTTTGGGGATACCTGGCTCGTGGTCATAGAATCACGCTCCAGCGCGTACTCGACCGGGGACTGAAGCTCGCGTGCAAAGTCCCCCGGAGGTACTCTTCTCGTCTTTTGAGGAGAGGACTCGGTGTCCGCTCTCTTGATGACACCGTGAGACGCCTGGCGCGACGATTCTATGTTCGTTCCGACAGAGTGACCCACAATTCCCTCATTGCCGGACTTGGTAAATACACCCCGCGACCAGGTGAGTCCTGGAAGCGACCTCGTTTGCTAGTCCCGGTGGTATAATCCACCAATCGCAGGTCGCTTCAGACCCCCCCCCCATAAGTAGATAAAAAGTATATAATGAACTCCAACAGACGCAGTGGCAGGAGTCCTTTCTGAGACTCGGGACACTGCACTACTCGCGACCCGCGCAACCCCCAGTTGTATTTTGGCGCACTCCATTGGACGTCGTCAAGCCAGTTGGAAGAAAAGGAAGAAGGAAGAATGGAGAACGCAGGAGAAGCAGTGATGGACATCGACTGGGACAGCAGCGGGCTCTACATACCGCTGCCGAAAGAAGAGAACCGCAGCACGCCCGGAACAGCGGACGCAGCCGCCGAACATCACAGCGCGGCTCGGGCAGCGTACGCAAATGATTTAGCGTACCCGACAAACGGTCCTTTTAAGGGCCTAAAAAACTAGTGTGTATGATTGGCGCCATTTGTCCTGTGACAAGTGGCGCCCAACGTGGGGCGACGATCATCTTGTGGATGCAAGATCTAGCCACGCCAGAGAGCTACCAGCCGGCACACAAAACAACATGGCGCCCAACAACTACACCCAGCGGGACACCGGGTTCGAGGTAGAGCAAGGCTTTGCGCAATTCGCCGCAGCTATGAGGTGCACGTTGCCACCGGTGATCACCGCTACATACCATGGCCTCAAGTACGAGGATCCAGAACGATATCTTCAACAGCTAGAGCGACAGCTGCGGGACTACAGAGTCCCACCTGAACAGTGGGCAGATTACGCAGTGCGGCAGCTCCGAGGAGAAGCTTCCACGTGGGCAGAGAGATACAAGGGATTGCAGATAAATTGGCCCGAGTTCTGCGACCGCTTCCGGCATCACTTCTGCGGGATGCAACGCGACGCAGAGCTGCTGGCCGAGCTGTACGGACAACCGCAGCGGCAGGAATCGGCGGAAATCTTCCTCCTGAGAAAAATCAAGCTGTTTCGCCGTCTGTACCCCGGAGGTGACGAGAGGACGAGCATAACCATGCTTACACAACAGCTGCAGCCACGCCTTCGACCCGCGCTGAGGTTCCCGCCGCCTACGACTTTGGAGGAACTTTTACAACGGGCAATGAGCATCGAGGCGGACTTGGATCAAGATAGTCGTGCGCGAGGTCGGGATGACTCTGCTGAAAACTCCCTGGATCGAGTAGGGGGGTCGAAGCAGTGTCGATCGGCCTCAAGCACGAAAGAGGAACAAAGAATGAACAGCCTAACGCCCAAGTGCCGCTACTGCCCGGGAAGACACTACCATCGGGACTGCCCTGTGAAGAACCGGCAGGAAAACGACCAAGCGCCCCGGTAAATAGCCCACCGGGGCGCGTGAACCAACTAGGTGCGGACATACCGCGCATTCCAATAGAGATCGCCGGCCGAAAACTGACCGCAGCCTTGGACTCCGCCGCAAACTACGACTTCGTACGAGCCGGTCTGCTGCCCGGAGGAAGGAAGACGGAGCCCCGAGTTGTCCAGCTAGCGCTACACGGTCAGCAATGTCACTCAACGGCCGCCGTCGTCGCAGACATTATAATTGGAAACCTCGCGACCACCACCGTTCTGCTAGAAGTGCCCGGACTGCAAGAAGAAGTTTTACTGGGCCACCACTGGCTTACGGCCAACCAAGCAGTTGTGGACTACCGACGGGGCTGCCTTCACATTGGCAGCGAGAACCGACAGACGGTCTTCTGGAATGACCGCGCGGAGCCCGAGGAAGAGGACATTGACGAAGCTAGCCTTCAAACGTCAGCAGTTGGCCAACACCATAAACGGCTTCTGGAAATGTTACACCGTCATCGCAGTTTGTTCTCCCGTGGCCCGCTCCGCACCACATCCGCGGCCAAGCACGAGATCCGGCTGAAAGAAGGTAGCCAGCCATTCCGGCTCCCAATGTACCGGTACTCCGACGAGAAGAAACGCACCATCCGGGAACAGGTAGAAGAGATGCTGAGGCAGCGTATCATTGAACCGGCCACCTCGCCATACAGCTCTCCGGTGGTGATTGTGAAGAAGAAGGACAGCACACCCCGGTTCTGCGTGGACTTCCGGAGGCTGAACGATCAGACCGAGGATGTGGACTCACCACTGCCGCTGATATACGAAACCATCAAGGACCTCAGCGGGGCCAAAGTCTTCTCGACCCTAGATCTGAAGAGCGGCTACTGGCAAATCCCGCTGGAGGAAGAAGCAAAGAAGTACACAGCATTCTCGGTGCCCGACGGAGGTCGCTACCAGTTCCGGGTGATGTGCTTTGGGCTGAAGAACGCGCCCAGCACCTTCCAACGGCTGATGCAGGATGTTCTCACGGGACTATTACGGGAGTGCTGCCTCGTCTATCTGGACGACATCATTGTCTACTCCCCCGACTGGGAAACGCACCTGCGACACCTGGATCAAGTCTTGGAAAGGCTGCAGATGCACCAGCTGACCGGCTCGCTCAACAAGTGTCACTTCGGCCGAGAAGAAGTCGCCTTTCTGGGCCACGAGATTACTCCGGACGGCAACCTCCCGCAGCAGCAACATCTCAGAGCGATCGAAGACCAGCCGGCCCCCAGCAACAAGAAAGAGCTGCAACGCTTCCTGGGAACCTGCAACTGGCTGCGAGAGTACATCCCCTGCTTCGCCATGATTTCGGAACCGTTAACGGACCTGCTGCGGACAAGAAAGTGGCATTGTGACGACACAACTCAGCGAGCCTTCGAAGAGGTTAAGGCCGCTTTCCGGCAGCCGTTAAAACTCTCACGACCGGATCGAGACTTGCCGATGTTTCTGCAGACCGACGCCAGCCAAAAAGGACTTGGAGCGGTGCTTTATCAATGCACCGAAGCCGGAGAGAGGCGCATCATCTCGTACGCCAGTGCCAAGCTCCACGAGGCGGAGAAGAACTACCACTCCAACGAACTGGAGTGCTTGGCAGTCGTCTGGGCCATCAAGAAATACCGGCCATACTTGGAGGATCGCCATTTCACCCTAAGGACCGACAACAAGGCGCTAACCTGGCTGAAGCAGGCGACGGGGCAGAAGACGAAGTACGCTCGCTGGGCTCTACTGATACAGAGCTTCAAATTCACCGTCGTCCACTGCCCGGGCAAGGAGAACGAGTTGCCGGACTTCCTCTCGAGGGAACCTGGGCTTGAAGATACTGCCGGCATCCAAGAAGAACCACGGATGCAGCCTGAAGAGAGGCCACTTCGCAGTGTTGCGGCAGCTGCACCCCGACTACAAGAAATCACAGCTGTCGGCATCCATCAGGCAGTGCAGGAGGCGCAAGAAGGCGACCAGGAGTGCCAAGCGTGGAGAAACGACCCTGCGGCGGCTACAGCGAGAGGATATCGGGTGGACAACGGCCTGGTTTGGAAGGACAGACGCAACCAGGAACCAGGATTGTACGTGCCGCCGAGTGTCCGCATGGAGGTCATTAGGCACTTCCACGACTTCCCTGAAGCCGGTCATCCGGGGGCCGAAGAAACGTTTCGGGCCATCGGCAAGGACTTCGTCTGGACCGGCCTAACCATTGATGTCCGCAGATACGTCCGGAGTTGCAGAATATGCGCCCTACACAAGCGCGGCGCAAATCCCGAACAGGACCAACAGCGACCTCACCGACCCAGGAGATGTTGGAATACTGTCGCCCTGGACGTCATGGGACCATATCCGCTGACTCGAGCTGGCAACCGGTACATCGTAGTGGTCACGGATATGATGTCGAGATGGGTGGAAGCAAAGGCCGTGCGCAAGGCGGACGCCGAGACCATTATCCGCTACCTGGAGGAAGAAGTGTTCCCTCGTTGGGGATACCCAGAGGCGTTGCTCACCGACAACGGAAAGCCGCTCACGGGCCACAAGTGGAAGCAGATGTGCGACAAGCTGCACATACGACCGTGGACTACAGCCAACTACCATCCCAGGGCGAACCCGACCGAGCGGCGCAACGGCGAGATCAAGAAGGCGCTGCGGATCCAGCTCCATGACTGCAAGGACCATGGCGACTGGGACAAGGGTTTGCCGACGGTTCTGTTCTCGCTGCGGAATCGTGCAAACGCCGCCACTGGAGTGACACCGAGCGAGCTTCTGCTGGGCAGAGACCTACGCCGACCCGGCGACTGGAGTCGGCCACACGCAGAACAGGACGTCCGGCCAGTTGAGGAACGAGAAGAGGCGGCCAGGTCACACCAGACGCAGTATCAGCGGCGGCGGTATCCGGAACGGAGGACACAGGACCCTACACTGGCCGTAGGGCAGCTGGTGTACGTCAAGAGCCACGCCGGACCAGCCAAAGGACGGAGGTACCCTGGATGGGAGCCAGCCTGGGAAGGTCCCTTTAGCGTTGCCGCAACCCTCGGCGGGCAGATTTACACGGTGGAGAAGGACGGACGTCCATACAAGGTTCAGCGCCAACGGCTCAAACCCGCCGGAGAAGAACAATGGGCTGGCCACCGGAGAGCATTCAAGACCCGGGGGAGTTGTGACATAGCGAGGCGAAGATCTGCTCTCGGCGCCAGCCGAGACGTGACACGAGAAGGCGAGGCGACCCAATCAAGGATCGGCAGCAGCTTGATTGGCCTCGACGTGACCATCTAACGTGCTCGAGGCGAGCCAACCAGGGACCAGCGGCACTCTGATAGGTTCGTGGCACACGACCTGTCAGGGCATAAAAACAGCGCCGCTAAAAATTTTGGCGCACGTGGAAATGACCACTTGACGCAGGCCTGCGCTGTCCCGGCCAACCACCGATATTATATAAACTGTGGCGGCGCCCATGCTGCAAATAACAGGCGCTGCCCAGTATATAACGAGCAGCTGGACAAACTTAAGAAACCGGTCCAGCCTAAGCCTCGCAATGTTGTTGCCAAACCAGTAACACCGGCCAAAGCCGCTCAACCTGTGGTCCGGAAACCAGCCCCTAGGTCTGCTCCGGTTCCGAAACCCAACAGTGCAGTGAGCCCGAGCGAAGCTCCACAGGCCAAACCAACCACCGCGCCCCCGGAACCGGAACGCGAAGTTCCACACTACTCCCAAGTCCCGCTGCCGGACGATGAGGAAATTGATCCTCCATTGCCGCCGCCACCCAAGCCTAGATTCCCCAGATCGGGCAAGAAAGTTAGGACTCAGGCCAAGAACACGGGCCAGCCTAAACCACCTGCCACTGGACCCAAGCCCGTCCACCAAAAGCCAGAGCGGCCACCCGCTCCAGTACCTGCCCCCAAGGCTTAAACCGTCTCGCCCCGCCGCAGCTATGCAGCTGCCGCCAAGCGTTCTCCCCCGGCCTCATCTTCCGATGATCTCGCCGTCGTATCAGACTTTCTGGCAAGCTACGACTTGCAGAAAGTAGCCCAGACTTTCCTTAAAATCAAGGAACGCTTGGCAACAGCCTCGCCCCAAGATAAGTTCCTCCTCTTGGTGGAAGCCTGCCGTGTTACAGGTCTGTTATGAACGGACAACCACGGCAATCCCTCAAGCGAGACCTCGAGCTCGTGGCGTGGAACGCCAACGGCCTCGCTTCCCGGCATTCTGAGCTCTTAGAGTTCGTTGCCCGTCACAAGCCCGACGTGCTTCTTCTTGGCGAGACGCACCTGACCCCGCATCGTCGTTTCCGACTACCCAACTACGTGTGCCACCGGGACGACCGGTCGGGTCGCGCAGGAGGGGGCACAGCCATCGCGGTGAAGGCGAGTCTTCGCCATCACCGCGTTGTCCTACCTCAGCGGCGGAACCTCGAGTGCACCGCGGTCGAGCTCCATGGTGCTCTCGGCGGTCTACTCGTGGTTTCCGCTTACAAGCCTCCACAAACGAAGCTCCTGTCGAACGATCTGGAGGCCGTCTTTGGAGCACACAGGAGGGTAGTCCTGGCGGGCGACCTGAACTGTAAGCACCCCGATTGGGGGAGCCGCTTGGCGAACCCAAACGGGACCCGCTTACGCAGGTATGCTGATGCGGCTCGGGTCACAGTCATGGGTCCTACCGGGCCTACATACTATCCCTCGAGGGCTAACTCCCGCCCTGACGTACGGGACATTGCCGCGGTCAGGGGCGTTTATTGCCCGGTCCACGTCTCCGTCATTTCGGAACTGTCCTCGGACCATTGCCCTATCAGTGTGCATATAGCTACCCAGCACGCCACCGTCCGCGACGAGCGGCGGGTAATCGAGTGGGACCGCTTTGGCCCGGCGTTCAGTCGCCGCCTACCAGAGCATATCCCGCTCGACACTACCCAGCATGTCGACGAGGCAGTTGCCTTATTCGACACAGCCGTAGTCTCGGCGGTAGACGTGTCCTCCCGGATGAAGCCGAGGCTCACGCCCGACTATCAGCGGATCCCCGAAGAGGTGTCTCAGCTCGCTTGCGAGAGGAATCGCCTCCGGAGACGCTGGCAGAGGACTCGTGACCCGGCTGACAAGGCTGCGTTCAACAGAGCGTCCGGCAAGTTGCGTCGCGACATGCTGGCGTTCCGTAGACCCAACTGGGAGCTAGCTGTTACACAGATGGATGGCCCTGCCGAGGACCGTAATGTCTGGCGGATTCCCAGTGCCCTAACGGGAAAGCGCAAACGCGCGCCTCTCCCCGCACTGGCCGGACCCGGCGGTCAACCCCTTGGCCGCCCCCTCGAAAAGGCAGAGTTCTTGGCTGACAGTTTAGAGCGTCAGTTCGCTCCCAACCCATCCAAGAACCCGGCCTTCACTGAGCAAATCTGCCGCGAGGTAGAGCGCTTTCTATCGGCCGATATCACAGTCCAGCCGGAGCCCATCTCCCCGGAGGAGGTCTCTGAGAGGATTGTTCAGCTCAAGCCCCGGAAGGCGCCTGGCCCGGACGGAGTCATGAATTCCGCCCTCCATCGCCTTCCGGAGCGAGGAACCCAGTTCCTCACAGACTTGTTCAATTCATGCCTCAGACTGGCCTATTTTCCGGTGAAATGGAAAACGGCTACCGTCATTGTGATACCTAAGCCGGGAAAGAATTCTTTTCGAGTGGAGAACCTCAGGCCCATCAGCCTCTTGTCCGCGACGTCCAAGGTTTTTGAGCGTCTGATCCAGCGCAGGATCCGCGACCATCTAGAAAGACTAGACGTGCTGATCCCCGAACAGTTCGGCTTTCGTGAGCTGCACTCCTCGACTCATCAGTTGATGCGACTCGTGGAATGCATAACCGAGGCTGGCTGCCAGGGCAAACAGACGGCTGCGATCTTCCTAGACGTAGAGAAAGCCTTTGACCGCGTGTGGCACGAGGGTGTCCTTTACAAACTAACGGAAGTCCTCCCAGACTGCTACGTTCACTTGATCGGCAGCTTTCTGCGAGACCGTAGCTTCCGAGTGAGAGTAGACCACGCTCTCTCTTCGGAGAGGCGTATTACCGCTGGCTTCCCTCAGGGAAGTGTCCTTGGGCCTCTCCTGTTCTCGTTGTTTGTCAACGACACGCCCCGAGTTCCTGGAGTGAAATTGTCGCTGTTCGCGGACGACACTGCGGCTTTTGCCTCAGAGCCGAACGCGAGTTATGCGGCAGTTAAGCTCCAGCGCCAACTCGATGCGTATGTCGGGTGGATCGATGACTGGAGAGTTGCCGTTAACGCTTCCAAGAGCGCCGCGGTAATATTCTCGCGAAAACGCAAGCGGCCTCGACCGCTTAAAGTAGGCCCCGTCGAGGTGCCCTGGACCAATAGCGTCAAGTACCTCGGGCTCCACGTGGATTCCCGACTCACCTGGCGAACCCATACAAACTACATCAGACAACGCGCTTCGGCGCAACTCAGTAGACTCTGGCCCGTGCTATCTAATCCGGCAATGACCCCCCGGCTAGGTAAGCTCATAGTCAACACGTACGTGTTGCCCGTGATTACCTACGCCTGTCCTGTTTGGGGATACCTGGCTCGTGGTCATAGATTTACGCTCCAGCGCGTACTCGACCGGGGACTGAAGCTCGCGTGCAAAGTCCCCCGGAGGTACTCTTCTCGTCTTTTGAGGAGAGGACTCGGTGTCCGCTCTCTTGATGACACCGTGAGACGCCTGGCGCGACGATTCTATGTTCGTTCCGACAGAGTAACCCACAATTCCCTCATTGCCGGACTTGGTAAATACACCCCGTGACCAGGTGAGTCCTGGAAGCGACCTCGTTTGCTAGTCCCGGTGGTATAATCCACCAATCGCAGGTCGCTTCAGACCCCCCCCCTAAGTAGATAAAAAGTATATAATGAACTCCAACAGACCCAGTGGCAGGGAGCGGAGTCTACCTAGAGCATTTGCCCGGGTAGGCTGCGACTGTTTTTGCTCTGCAAAATTTTTCCAAATTGTGCGGAAATATTCAGTTTTCACCATTTTTGTTAACATCATCGTATTCAGCATCATCATCACTACAGTTCTCACCAACAGTTCAGTGCAAATCAGCTTTATTTAATCTGTGCGGGAGTGTTTTTGTTTCCGAGTGCTGTGGGGTCTGTGTCGTGTTCAATAATTGTGCCTGTGGATAGTTTTCAGTGTCTGGTGATCCCTCAATCCTAGACCTGCGTAGACGTTCATTTCGGCTTGTCCGAAATGGCGTCGAATACGCCCCCGAATCCTCTGCCGGCGCCGCTTGTTTCCTTAATGGAAACTTGCTCAACCGGCTTCCGTTCTACTCCACTTCCTCACGACAGTGAAAGTGATTGTGAAAGTGATATAAGTGCGGTCGATATGTGCAGTGTTGGGTCGGGGGACGGACAGTTCTCGCTTGTGGAGGGCAAGTCTGCCAAACGCAAGCGAAAACTGGCCCAAACTCCGCCGCCCGCCTCAGCTGCAGATCAGTCGTCTAGTCACGGTAACAGCGGCACTCAGCGCGAGCGTGAGTATTCAACTGGTACCCAAACTGTGTCTTCCCCACGAATTCCACCTATTGTAATTCCTGACAATAGGAATTACACACAATTGCTTCGTTCCTTATCCTTAGCTCTCCCTTCGGTCAAGGTCGAGGCGAGGTGCCAAGGCGCCTCGCTAAAGCTGGCGACCGCTACGATCCCAAACTTCCGCTCTGTTCAGTCATTCCTGACAGAGCGTAAGATTTCATTTCATACTTTTGCCCTCCCGTCAGAGCGAGAAATCAAGGTCGTTCTGTCGGGAATTCCTTCCTTCACTGAAACTGATGCCATCAGGCAGGAACTTGTTGCGCTCGGCTATGCGCCGACCGCGGTAAGCGTCCTGCATGTTGGCAAAGGTGATGACCGCCGACCTGTTAACAGCTTTCTGGTCAAACTTCTAAAAGTAGGCCTTTTCGAGGAGATTTATAGTCTCCAGAACCTTCTGCACCTACGGGTGCAAGTCAGAACATTTGACCCGCGGCCCGGCCCCTCGCAGTGTTTCAACTGCCAGAGGTTCGGCCACAGCAGTCTTTTCTGTCATCAGCCCCCGCGTTGCGTGCGTTGTGCTGAACCTCATAGTGGCTGTGATAAGCCTATGACGGGATACACAGCTAAATGCTGCAACTGCAAAGGAGCCCATCCGGCTAATTACCGAGGCTGCCCTAACTTTATCGCCGCCATGAAACCGCAGCGACCTCCTGTGCGCCCTGGCGCGCAGGCAGGCCGTGTAGCTGGTCCTGGCCCTAACCGGCGAGCGGCTTTCCCGCCTCTCACTGGTTCATCTGCCAAGGTCCCGGCAGCAACTCCGGTTGCTTCCGGTGCCGCTGTCTCGCCTGCAGTCGTCGCTTCGGCGCCGCCTGCAGCGGCCTCAATCCCGGCGCCTACCGGAGCGCCCGCACCTTCCTACGCGGCCATGGCCGCTAAATCAGCCCCGCCTCCAGCCCGATCGGGCAAATCCAAGGGCTCTCGTCGTCGCCGGAACTCCGCCGGCCGACCTACATCGTCACAGGTTCCACCTGTACCCTCTCCGCGGGCTCGACCCGCCCCCAGTCATCGTCCTCAACCTTCCAGCGAGCAGTCTACTACTCAGTCCACCAGCCCAGCGCCATCTGCTACCCCTGTCGAGGCCAGTCAGGCTTGTCCTCCTGAATCCCGGGAATCTTCTCGGGCTTCGGCGGATCCCCTGACTGCCTGGGCAGATAATCTTGTTGCGTCCATCAGGACTGCTCGCGACACTCCCACAGTGCTTGCCCTGGTGTTCCAATCATTATCTGCCCTCTTTCCTCTACTTCCCCTAAATGGCTAATAGCCTGAGGATCGTTGCGTGGAACGCCTTCGGGCTACTCCCCAGACGATCTGAACTGATGACTTTCGTGACGGAGTATGATGTTGATATCATACTTCTTTCCGAGACTCATCTGGCTCATTACCACTCGTTTTCCCTTCCTGCCTATGCCTGTTATCGTCAGGATCGTCCCCTACGGCCTCGCTGTCCCCCCTCGGGGGGCACAGCTGTTTTAGTCCACAGGCGGATATCCCACAGGCATTTGCCTCCTCTAGATACATCTATTATTGAAGGCTGCGCGGTGGCGGTGGACGCCGGCGGATCGGAGCTGCGCGTTGTTTCTGCGTACCTCCGACCTGGCCGACGAACTCCGCCACCGCCCGAGGAGTGGGACGCCCTCCTCGACCACCCCCTCTCAACCATTGTAGCCGGCGACCTAAACGCCAAACACCCTTCATGGAACAGCCGCGTTGTCAACGCCTATGGAAATTCTCTGTTCCGGTTCGTCTCTGGCGACCCGGCACTTAATGTCATCGGCCCTGAAGACCCTACCTACTTCCCCTTTCACGGCCATCGGCCGGACGTTCTTGACATAGTAGTTGTCAAGAACGTTGCCCGCAACATCGAGGTCTCGTCTGTGTCGGACCTTTCGTCCGATCACAATCCCCTTGTCATAACTGTTCGAGAGCTGTCGGCGTCACCCCGACTTCCCGCTCAGATTGTTAGGAGAGTCAACTGGCGATCCTACCATGACGAGCTCTCTCGAAGGTTACCATCTCTCCCGGCGGACCCAATCGTCACTCGTGACGATCTGGATCTCCGCGCCACAAATCTTCAGGAACTGGTCCAAGGTGTCATGGATCGACACACCTACGCACTCGAGGTGAATCATCGTAAATCGGCCTTACCTGCGGAAGTACTCCACGCCATCTGGCTACGGCGCCAGCTCCGCGCAGATGGCAAAGAACCCGTGACCCAGTCGTTAAGCGACGATTTCAACAACAGTCCCTTTACGTTCAGCAGCTACTGCGGGACGTAAACTCTGATCGATGGGACTCATACCTTGAGTCTCTTGAAGTCGACCACGCCTCCGTCTGGAGAGCGGTGAGTAGACTGACCCGCGAGAAGAGAACTCGCAACCCGCTGGAAACCCCGAACGGGATTGTGTCCTCATCAGAAGGCAAGGCTGAGGTCTTCGCCGACTGCATGGAGTCGCAATTTACCGTTCATCGAGGCGTTTCGGACCCTGCCCACTCGGCAGAAGTCCGGGACTTCCTATCTGGTTATTTTTCTCGCCCTCCCGCTGGCCCAGACCTCCCGTTCGACAGAGACGAACTCGTTTCGTCTGTCTGTCGACTAAACCGCCGTCGCGCCCCCGGTCCTGACCGGATCGGAGCCGCTGCATTACAATATCTCCCGGTCTCAGGCGTTGACCTCGTTCTCGAGCTGTTCAACTCTTGTCTCCGGCTACAGTACTTTCCCCGCCTGTGGAAAAATGCCAACATCGTCATGGTTCCTACACCCCGCAAGCCGCGCATGCTTCCTGAAAGCTATCGGCCAATATCTCTCTTGCCCCTCTCCCTGGAAGGGAGGCCTATCGCCTACAAAGAGTCGGTGAAGTATCTAGGCGTTCGGCTAGATCGTCGCCTTTGCTTCAACGCCCACGTGACGGACACCCTTGCAAAGGCTCGCGGCGTCCGAGCCAAACTTTACCCATACCTCGCGTGCCGCAGCCCCCTGGCGCTGCGCACGAAAGTTACCCTCTATCTGTTGTTTCTCCGGTCTGTACTGACCTATGCGGCACCTGTTTGGTGGTCACTTGTCTCCGCCACCAACAGGCGTAGGCTGGAAAGTTTCCAATCCAGAACCCTCCGTTCCTTGTCGGGATCTCCTTGGTTTGTTCGAAACAGTGTAATTCGAGGAGGTCTACGAGTTCCTGCTCTCTCAGCCTTTGTCTGGTCATTAGCTGCGACTCTCTTCGCCGCAGCTGAGACCTCTTCCTTCCCTTACCTCAGGACCATCAGCACCACGCAACCACCTCCCCCTGTCCGGGTCAAACGCCCTCGGGCGATTCTCGATGACCCGCCATAAGTTTAAGTAACCTGCTTAAACCTCAATTTGAATATTCACTATCTGCCCATGCCCCAGAATTTACCTGCAAAGCTGTTTCCTTCCTCCCTTCCTAGTATGCCGACCGCGCTGAATGCCGCTGCTACGCGCTATCACTGGCACGGAGGCTCTCTGCCTCGCGGGGAGCGACCGACGCCTCACGGCGTCTGCACGCGGGACTGGGAACGGGTGACATCTGTCATCTGAACCCGTTCATGCGGCAGTGCCCACTGATTGCAAAAAATTTTAAAATAAATAAAAATTAAAAACCTTTCTCCCCCGCCTTCTCAGTTAACTGGTTGGCGGTTGTCCATTCCTGATATTAGGCACCAGTCGAAGAACCAGAACTATGTATATCTACAGGCAGCCATTGAGCTCGACTCAGATGCTGCAGTCATGCACCGGGTGCAAAGACGCCCCGCTACTACAATGCTACCCAGTGGCAGGAGTCCTTTCTGAGACTCGGGACACTGCACTACTCGCGACCCCCAGTTGTATTTTGGCGCACTCCATTGGACGTCGTCAAGCCAGCTGGAAGAAAAGGAAGAAGGAAGAATGGAGAACGCAGGAGAAGCAGTGATGGACATCGACTGGGACAGCAGCGGGCTCTACATACCGCTGCCGAAAGAAGAGAACCGCAGCACGCCCGGAACAGCGGACGCAGCCGCCGAACATCACAGCGCGGCTCGGGCAGCGTACGCAAATGATTTAGCGTACCCGACAAACGGTCCTTTTAAGGGCCTAAAAAACTATAGTGTGTACGATTGGCGCCATTTGTCCTGTGACAATACATAAGGTTATTCTGCATACGGAAGCCCTTATAGTATCTTTAACTGCTTTGGCACACCTTGGTAATTCTTTGTTCATTTCATAATCCATTCCTTCATCTTCCTACAGGCCCAGTCGTTTTCTTGCCACTTCTTGACCACTTCAATCTCTATACCATTTTTAATAACCATTAACACTGGTCCTCCTGATCTATCTGGTGTTTGTTTTGGAATTTCTATTTCCAACAGCTCTGTTTCTATGGCACAGCTTCCCCCACAGCAGGAGCCCTTGAAAGGCTATCCTGCTGGTCGATTCCTTGCCCCAGGGACATGACATACATCAGAATCAAAGTCCACCAACAGCGCAGCACATCAATTTTGATTTTGTACCAGACAGACTATGAAGCCACTGAAGAGATGAGTTGTCAGTGTATAATTGGAATTACCTACCTTACAAGTAGCTCTAAAATTTCCCAACAGCCCACACCACTGATAATCCTCCTTCTCACTGTGCAATAGTGTCTTTCTGTGGAAACAGTTTCCTACTAGCATATTCCACTGTCTCTTCCTCCACCCTCCTTTTCTTGGAATAATACTGATACTAATCCCATATCACTACCATCAGTGTGTAGACATATCTTCCACTTGGCATCCAGGTAGACAAGTTGAGGAACACCCTAGGTTGCTTCCCTGATCTCACAGAAGGGTTCTTCCTCCTTGTCCTTGTTCTCCCTCCATTTGAAAGGATGTTTTTTATTCAACAGGTCTGTTAGCGGAGTTTCTTTTGACTCGAAATGTGCTATACCACCATAGCAACTTTGACTACAAAGCTACTATACCACCCACAACGTCCTAGGAACTGACAAGTTTGGTGTTTAATACAGGATCTCTCCATTTCTTCAATAGTCTTGTTCTTCTCTTTTATTAATAGTCATTTTTTTTATTCTTTTAAAATTTAATTTTTTTATAACTTAATAATTAATAACTTTGTGATTTATTTGTCAGTTTTTAAAGAGTTATTTTATCCCATCTATGTATTACTTCCCTATATATATATATATATATTGTAGAAAGCGGGGTATCGTCGTGTTCAACTTGTGTCGTTTATAATTTTGTATGTTTAATATGCGAACGTTATTATGTCTCATTCGGTGTTATAAAAAGCGTCTAGTAGCCTGTGTGCCTTACCTCTCCCTTCTCTTCCTTTTGTACTTCCCGATAGGCGCCAAATTGTTTTGCGAGAAAACAATTAAAAGTTGGTTTTATAGTGTATTAGTGTAAATTCGAATAGTTCGCCGACTGACATAAACTCGAATCTCGTTTGAGTGGGGGAAACGTGTTACCAACTTGAAATAAGGTTGGTTATGTTGACTCACTGCTACAAAACAAAACATACATAATATTTTTCTATAAATAATTGCTGGACAGTTGTTAATGGTACACACTTTTTTATTTGGCTCAGAACTGTTAATTCTTGTTAACGCTTATACAAAAATTGTAATTGATATAATAATTTTAGCCTCGGCAATAAATAGTCGTTCACTCAGCGGATGGCTGGGTTGGCAATACAATGTTTCAATTCGCCACAAGACAGCGTTAATTATTATTTACAAAATAAATTTGTCAAATAGAGTCCTTTTAAGTACGACGAAGAAGTATTAAAAACAAGATAATAAATTACAATGTCTCACTAATGTTCGTGATCATTAAAATCAGACAAGGTTTACTTTAAATTCAATGTTGTGGTGTTAAAGTGTGTGACAGTGTCGTTGGTGTAATACATAGGTTATCATCAGTTATTTAGTGTTTACAAATTATGTTTGTTCATCAATCCTTGAAAATTAATACCTTCAGTAATAGTGAGAGTTCACAGTTTAGTTATAAATTTGAAAGAGAATTTATTTTAAAAGTTCAATGAGTTCAGCAATACTTATCGTCAGTTGATAGGAAGTGTATTGTCAATAGTTAATGTAGGTTAATTCGTCGATGTCGATTCTTCTTTCTTCAAATCTTGGGCTTCAGGTACGTCTGGCGTCTTCTTCTTGTTAATTTCCTTATATTCCATGCATCTGGATTAATTTGTGCTGGTCCTTGGTCTGGTTGATTTTAACATCTTCTCATCAGTTGGTCTGGTCCTTCTCTTCGTAAAATTATGGGCACTTTTTATGTTTTATGATAAAATTTTGGGCCCTTCACGGCGTGGCGTCTCTTCAGTTAAGCGTCACTACAGATTCTTTTGTTCCTAACTGAAAATAGTCAATATTCTGCTGTTGTCATGGTAACTCAAAATTTCTGATTGGTTAAAACTGGCTTAAGACCATTGTTAGGAGATTTGATTTTTTATTTAAAATGGTTACAGATCTTCTGAATGCAATTAATCTTCAGTATTCCCTTTTAAGTATTAAATATCATTACCACTGTTCGTATTTTGGTTCAAGGATTAATTTGACATCCAATACTATTGTGTTTACTTAGGTATTAACATTTTGACAGTTATGTTGATTTTGTTTAATTACACTGTTTTCTTAATTTACATGATTACTTTAATATTTCCTTCTTAACATGATTGTCTAATCGTCTTTTATTGTTTATATGCCTTAGTTTTGCTAATGTTGTTTAATTCTCAAAATTGAAGTTTTTTGTAGTTTTACAGTTAGGCATTTGCCTAGGCCTAAATAGCAATTGGCTATTTTTATTAAATTATAGAGATTACATTTTATTTTCCCCTTGTATGGGTTCTGATTGGTTTAATACATGATTTTGTTCATTTGTTCTATGGTTTTATGTCTGCTCTTGTAATTGTATGTGATTTTACTGGTTTCATATTCTGGCTTGTCTATTGTCATAACTGCCTTTTAGTATCATTGTATTTGTCTGTATTTATTTTGTTTCTTGTTTACTGTTTTTGTTTGTTTTTAATTATTATTTTTTATTATTTATTACTTAACATATAACATTGAATCTTATGGTTTAATAATTTCCACAGACATAATTCTATTCATTAAAATATAATTATTTACTTTTCATTACCCACAATCTTCATTTTCATCATCTACTCATACTCTTTGGTGAGTAATAATTATTACACAGTATAAACAACAAACATATAAACATTAATTAAATATTTTGACTATAATGATAAATCCTTATTACTAATCCTATATGACATTGGGTCATTAACATCACACTCTAATAACAATTTACTACTTACTTTAGCCAACGCCCGTACGTGGTTCCTCAACCATTCGACGTCGAGCCTCCCAGTAGCGATTGGTTATGTCGTCGGTCGGGTATGTGAGTGCTTGGCAGTCCCGTAAGTGTTCTCCGTCCATTCTTCCGGAGTTGCAAAGCGGACAGGTTTCGTTCTCAGCTAGGCCGATGCGGTGTAGATGAGCTTGCAAGTAGTCATGTCCGGTAGTAAGGCGGAAACGGGCGACGGCCTCAGCTCTGTCCAGGTGTCTCGGTATTGGTCCTACGGTGGCAAGACTTTCCCACTTTTTACCAGTACCCAGGGTTTTTAGAGTTCTTTGTGTGGAGGTGTTTATAACTGAGGTGATGAGGTTATTGGCTCTACTAAGAGTAAGCGGCACGTCCGGCTGCTCCGATTCTGCTCCTTCTTTGGCTTTGACGTCGGCTCTTTCGTTGCCAGGAATTCCTACATGGCTTGGCACCCACTGTAGGGTAACGATCCATCCGGTTGACATCAGCTCTGCAAGTCTCGCGCGGCACTGAATTGTTCTCAGGCAGTCGGTGGGAGCGTTGCTGGTGAGCGCAAGAATTGTGGACTGGGAGTCGATTAAAAATACCACTTTTCCTGGTGCTAAGGTCTTGGCTAGTAGCTGGTTGGAAGCTTCGTAGACTGCGCACACCTCACCATCGAAGTTACTAGCGTTTCTTCCCACAGCTGTTGAATTCTCAAAGAGGCTACAAAACCATCCCGCGCCTGCTCCCCTCGTTTCAGGTAGGAATGAGCCGTCAGTGTATATGTGGAGCCAATCATTCGCAGGGTACCTAAGGTTGATGGTTTCTATGGCGTACGACTTGAGCTCGATAGGGTTGGCTTCGGCCTTGTTGGTTGTTAGGCTGATTAGGTCAAGCCGCTTTGCAGGTAAAGCGTTTGCCACTGCATTGTAGTACTGTATGGGAGCCCGACGGTCCAATGATAGTTGGTACTTGCTTATAAGAGCTTCAGCGTGAGTTAGAGGCGAAGTTTGGGTTTTGAGTCGTTGGGTTGCACTTCTGTATCCATTCCAGTGATTCCCATCCACTCTCTTAGCCCTTTCCCAAAACTTAAGCGTGCATTTATCCCTCCGGCTATCTAGAGGCTCGATGCCAGTTTGAAGTTGCATGGCCGCTATTGGGGTTGATTTTGCTCCTCCGGTTATAATTCTTAGAGCGTTATTCTGGACAACGTCGTATTTATTTAGGTTGGTTTTACTAGCAAGTGAGGTGACTTCCGAGCCATATTCAAGTACTGGACGGACGTATGTTTTGTAGGCCGTGGATAGAACATCTTGAGTGGCTCCCCACTTGGTAGCAGTTAGTCTCTTGAGAAGATTGATACGTTTCTGACCCTTATCGGCCGTACTTGTGACATGGGTGCTGAAAGATAGTTTCTTATCGAGGTTGATTCCCAGATACTTGGACAGCGATACTTGTCTTAGAGGTGATCCCATGAATTTTAAATTGATTACCGGGGCCCTAGTGGACATGGTGAAGAGTTGAAGAGTTGAGACACTGTCTTATCGGTACTAACTTCCATTTTGTTGAGGCTTGACCATACTTCGAGGTTAAAAAGAGCCTTGTTTAGAGCTTCTACGAGGGCGTTTACGTTGCTTCCAGTAGCCCACAACAGGACATCGTCAGCAAAGAAGAGGAATGAGATTCCTGGAATTTTTTGAAATGCATTCTTAAGGTCGTCTATCATTACGTTGAAAAGGAGACAGCTTAGTACCGCCCCTTGCGGCAAACCTTGACGTAGTAGTTTGTATGGGGAAGTTGCGTTAAAGAATTTGCATCGTATGTAGCGTTGCGAGAGGAAGCTTTGTATCCACTTTAGCATGTTCCCGTTTACTCCTAGTTTCTTAAGTTTGTGAACAAGCATACCGCGCCAGATTTTGTCATATGCAGCTTTAAAGTCCACTAAGACGGCTACAGTGGATTGTTTTCTGTGGAAACCGTCCTTTACCGACTGAGTAAACTTTACAACTTGGTCCATGGTTGCTCTGTGCTTACGGAATCCTGCTTGGCAGTCGCTAATGGCTCCTTTAGACTCTAGAAATTCCCGGAGTCTGCGTTCGACCATTTTTTCAGTAACTTTAGAGCAGACACTAGTTAGTGAAATAGGGCGGTAGTTATTTAGGTTGTTCGCAGGCTTGCCTTTTTTCAGTATTGATAATACTTCGGCTTTTCTCCATTGCTGGGGCACACGTGCATTCCATGTTAGGTTGATTAGTTTTAAGAGAGTCTTTAGTGCTTTCTTGCCAAGATTCTTAATGAAAGGCGGGAAGACCTCGTCTGGTCCGGCAGATTTTCCTTTTTTTAGCGAGTTGATGGCAAGAGAGAGCTCATCTGGGGAAAAGTCCTTGTTGAAGATGAGGAAGTCTTGTTCGGTTTGACAAGAGGAAACTTTAATGTCGGAGATAGATTTCCGCTCATTCACGTTTACACGGAGTCTGCTTATTGTAGCGTAATTTTTACTTAATGCCTTAGCAATATCTCTGGAGCTGGTGAGTAGTTTGTCATTCACTTTAATGGGTTGCCAGTGACGAGAAGATTTTTCATTGTTCAAGCTGGATATAAACTTGTGAGCTTTGATCCCATCTTTCCGGAAGTCCAGTTTGGATACGAAGGATCTATAGACAGATCTTTTTGATTGTATAACAGCACGTTTCAGTTTGGCCTGAGCTTTCCTTAACATGATGCAGTGTTCCAAGCTATGGGACTTTTCTGCTCGGCGTCTAGCAGTATTCCGCTCTTTCTTAAGGGCGTCCAGCGATTTACTCCAGAAAGGTGAATATTTCTTAACTTGTCCTTTTGGAATGCTCTCGTTAGCTGCACGTAGTATGCCTTCCACGATAAGTTTGACTGAGGCGTCAGGGTTATCTTGCACCATGTCTTCAGTGACATACAAATCGGATAGTTCAGAGAACTTGTCCCAGCAGGCTTTCTTGAAATTCCACCGGGTTACTTTATTGAAACGGGGATGTTGACATTTCATTTGAACCCGTAGGTACATTAGACGATGTCCACAACCATCCATGGGGTCTTCCAGGGACAGTTCCGATCTGGAGGTAAGGTTTGCATGAACCAGTGCAAGGTCTGGAGTGCTTGTGTGGCCAGCGTAAGATAGGAATGTAGGTGCAGATTGAATTCTAATAATAGCAGAGTGGTCTATAAGGTCTTCTACTGCCTTTCCAGTTGCACTAGTAGTTGAGTAGTCCCATCGGGCTGAGTGAGCGTTGAAGTCTCCCAAAATGATGGTGTTGCGGTACTGGCATAGGTTGGCTATTGGTTCCAGGTTTGGTACGTTGCTGGGCGGGTTGTAGAGGCCAACAACTTTGAAGTGGACTCCATTTTTCCAGGCGTCGATACATATGGCTTCTAGTTTGTCGTTGTCATCCATTTCATGGACGATAGTTTCTTTACTTGCCATAGAGTTGTGAACAAATACGATGATGCCAGAGGCAACTTGTATTGATCTCTTTAAAACATAGAGCGAAAAGTCGGGTATTTCATAAAAATGTGTGGCTTCGGTAGAAGCGCCAGCTTCGACAATAACAATGATGTCAGCGTCAAATTTTGAAATGTTAGTTTTTAACTCAGAGTGTTTTGCATTGCTCAGTCCACCCGCATTCCAATACAGTATGCGGAGGTGATTGTCCGCGCCCTCATAAGGGCGGGTTGGATTTCTAGTGGCGATCGCATGTGCCATGATGGCTGAGGCTCGAGAAAACGGCGGTCGCTGTAGCAGATTTAGCGTTACCCAGGGTGCACCTCTTGGAGGCCTGCTACGTTACACCCCAATAACAATTTACTATATTTTTATTAAATTCTTTTAATGATTGTTATCATTAGTTGTCTTTCCCTTATCATTTTGGGTTAATAATATTTAGTTTTATACCTCTGTATATTAGAAATTCTCTATGCTGTGTATTAACACACTAATAGTCCATTTTTCTTAAACTCATGGGTAATAATATCAATTGTCACTTAGAATATTAATTGTTCAAAATTTAAAACATGATATGTAGTTACTACTACTACTATCTTAATCCTACTACACTTTAGTTTAGTTTATCACATACTGGTGTTCACTTACAATTGCTTTTAATCACCACAGTCCTTCCTGTGTTTAGCAATTATTAGCTCTCACTCACTTTTTATGCACTCATAAACTTTTGCCACTGATTTATCAGTGTTTATCACTATTAAGGGGGTTATATTTACTTTGGGTATATTATTACTAACACCTTGCACTCTACATTTTGGTTTAAGTGTTACTGGTGGGTATTGCTTACTAAAATTCTCTTTCTCATTTTTAAAAAATGTTCATTATCATTTTAACTCACTATCTCTCACTCTACTAAGTTTGATTATACAGTTATCTATTTTGTGTCGTGCTAGTTTGATTTGTCATAGTTATCTCTATTTATTTGGGATAGTGAAACCTTCTACAATTTAAGTCACTAAAATTTAACACTTCTATTTATAGATTGTTTGTCTGTGTTTACAATCAACATTATTATATACAATTATCATTGATTGGTCTCTTTTCACTTGGTCTATCACTGGTGTTGTGCACTTTCACTGTCTTTACTTAATTTTATTATATTTTATATATCCCTTCCTTGGCGTTGGGGCTGGTTCTATCTTCTCACTTCCATGCTAATTATTTATACCTCCTTAGGTTAGTGTGGTGACTAGTTCTAGTTATTCACTTACAATGTCATTGTTTATATTATATTCTTGGTTTTTGGGGCTGTTCCTACTCTCTCACTTACCATCTATTGGGCTATTGTGGTTAAATCGCCATGTATTATCGTTTTCAACGTTTTGGTTCGTTGTTTGTTACTTTTTTTTTATTATTACAGGTTACTTTCATGATTACCTTGACATGTTTGATCGTTTTATTATTTTAATCACCCATTCTTTAATCTCTGACTCATCCCTTATTATTATAGTGTTAATTATTTAAATAATTTATTTTGTCATGTTTCTTCATTATTGTTAGGTGAAGATATGTACCATTACATATTGCCCTGCCACTAAAATTGATTATTTCAGCAAATATCGTTCAGGTTTTTGATTGAAATTATCAATCATTATTTCATTTTATTTTCTTAATCACTGGTTAGTTTTGAGCTATCGATTCTTACTATTTTTAAGTGTCATTATTCTTCTTGATTTTTGTATCATATTTTAGTTTAATGTTCTTATCCCTTTGATATCTAATTCCCTAACATTTTTTCCCTAACATTATATTGAATCGGATCGGAGAGGTACTTTTGACTCCATTGCTCCGCCGTCAAATACACATTTGATTGCTGGACTTATCTACAGTCAATCATTAATAAAATGATAAAAGTAGTCTTAGTGCGACTATAAAATAAATATCATTTTTAGGATTCTCCACATTATTATTATTCAGTTTATACAATACATTATTTCAAATTTAAATTTTTTCTTTTATTCTTTTATACACTCTTCAGCTCTTAGTGATGCGATATTATTAGTGGGTATGGTATATATGATCTTTTTATTACTTGTTTTTGTTTATTTTTCTTCCTTATTTAACACTAGTTACTTATTAATTGGTTTCAGGATGTTTTTTCTTGTGTTTAATAATATTTTTTCATAGAGGATTGGTTATATGTCCCCTTCCTTCTTTGTGTCTTTGGGTCTATGATCTCATATGTGTTATTTTGATTGTCTTTACTTACTATGTAAGGTCCTGTGTAAAGTAATAATAGCTTCTTGGCTATCCCTTCCATGGTGCTTGGTAATCCTCTGTTTTTAAGTAATATTTGCTCTCCAATCTGATATTGTATGGGTTTCGGTTGCATTTGCTTATATTTTTGTCTGATCTTGTCCGTTTTTTCTAGTATCTTATGGTGAAATTGCACGTTATCGAACTGATATTCTTCTCCATTTGGAAATTGAATTAGAGAGGTAATTTCTTTTGGTGGTGGTCTTTGGAACATTGCAGTATATGGTGTTGTTTCAATAAATTGGTGGTGCGATAAATTTATAAAGTTTTCGGCTGCTGGTATGTATTTAGACCACTCATTGTGCTGCTCGTAACAATATGTACGGAGAATTCTCCCCACTTCTCTCAAGACTCGCTCTGCAGGGTTGCTGCTGGGATGTCTTGTACGTTTTTATTCCATGATTCAGTAAAGTGTTCTTCCATCTATTTCCCTTGAATTGCGTTCCATGATTGGTAATGATGCATTTGGGTATTCCCACTTCACTAACGTATGGTTCTAGTATTAATTTTAAAATTTTCTGGGTAGTGGCACGATTGATGGGGTAAAGCTTTGTGAACCTTGTGTAGTGGTCGAACACAATAATGAGGTATTTGTATTGGTGCTTTCCTCCACTACGCGGAAATGGTCCGCATATGTCAACGAAGACTTTCTCCAATTTACAAGAGGTGGTTATCGGTATCATGGTGCCCTCCTTTCTGTCATTGTTGACCTTCACTAGTTGGCAGATGTGACATTGTTTTATGCATTTCCGTACCTTTCTGTTAGCATCTTTCATGTATACATGCTCTTGTAACGCCTTTACCACTTTTAAAGCGCCCATGTGCCCGTATCTCTCATGGTAATCGAGAATTAGGTCTTTCTCTGTGGCTTGAGGTATTGCTATCTTCCATGTTTCGAATTTATTTTGTGTTTTTATGAAAAGTATCCCTTGGTGTTTGCAGTAAAATTGGGATATGTGGTCGTCTTTGTCTGTTAAGCAGGATAGAATTTTGCTTAGTTTGGGATCTTGTGCTTGTTGTCGTTCCATTTCTTTCATGATGTTGGCCAAGTCAGTTCTGCTTTTAATTATGTGGTATATTTTGATAATAGTTTCCTTGTCTCCTTCGTATGTCTGATCTTTAATGTTCACTCTGGACAGGGTATCTGCTACAACATTTTTCTTGCCTGGGATATATTCCCAATTTAAATCGTACTCCTGTAATACCAAACTCCATCTAGTCAATCTTCCATGACTTAACTTACAATTTCTGAGGAATGATATGGACTTGTGGTCAGTCCTTACTGTAATCGGGTACCCCAATATGTAGGTTCTAAATTTTTCACAGGAAAATACAATGCTCAGCAATTCCTTCTCAGTGACGTTATAATTTCTTTCATTGCTGTTTAGCACTCTACTTGCGAAACTGATTACGCAATGATTACCCTCTTCATCCTCCTGGTACAAAACGGATCCAAGGCTAACGTCACTGGCGTCGCAATTTAAATAGAATGGTTTAGTGAAATTAGGATGACGTAATATTACTGACTCAATGAATTTGTTTTTAATCAGTTGGAGTTTTATGTCTTGTTAGACTCCCCACGTCCATTTGTTCTTGGATGACAGTTGGTGTGAAAATTTGGCTGTCATTTCAGAATAATTCTTTTGGAACTTTCGGTAATAATTGCATAGACCGAGAAATGATTGGAGTTGTTTCTTATTTTTAGGTGTTGGAAACTTCTGTATGCACTCAACCTTTTCTTGTGATGGTGTTATCCCATTTCCAGACAAGTTGAACCCTAAAAATTGCACTTCATCAGACAAAAATTTGGATTTTTCCAGTTTGAGGGTTATATGGTTATTTGATAGTTTTTCCAGCACATACTCTACTCGGTGACAATGTTCGTCCCACACATCTGAAGTTATTAATAAATCGTCTACATAGACTGTTGTAAACTGTAATGCATCTGGTCCAAGTATCTGGTCCATAATTTTTACAAATAATGCTACTGAATTCACCAATCCGAAGGGTAATCTTTTGAATTGGAAGTTCCGTCCTTCGAATATAAATGCCATGTATTTTCTACTGGATGGGTGTAACTCGACCTGCCAATAGCCGCAGACAGTATCCCATATACTGATGAATTTGGTCCCATAGAACTTTTTCAGGATCTCTTCTATTTCTCCTGGGGATGTACGATCATTTACTATATGCTTATTGATCTCACGGGCGTCTAGACATATTCTCACCTTCCCGTGTTTCTTTGGAACTGCAAGGATAGGGCTGGTGTAGGGTGAGTAGCTTGGTTGAATTATGTCTTCTGCTATTAGCCGATTGATCTCTGTTCTCACCGCTTCCTTTAATGAAATTGCGATCGGGTAAGATTTTTTTATCAAGTTGACGGGCTCTCGGAATTGAATTTCGCACTGATAATCTCTGACCTTTCCAGGTGTATCTGAAAATACGTGTTTGTAGTGATTATACACTTCTATTAGTTGTTCAGCTTGTTGAACTGTTAATTGTGTGGTTAAAACTGCTATCTTAATCCTACTACACTTTAGTTTAGTTTATCACATACTGGTGTTCACTTATAATTGCTTTTAATCACCACAGTCCTTCCTGTGTTTAGCAATTATTAGCTCTCACTCACTTTTTATGCACTCATAAACTTTTTCCACTGATTTATCAGTGTTTATCACTATTAAGGGGGTTATATTTACTTTGGGTATATTATTACTAACACCTTGCACTCTACATTTGGTTTAAGTGTTACTGGTGGGTATTGCTTACTAAAATTCTCTTTCTCATTTTTAAAAAATGTTCATTATCATTTTAACTCACTATCTCTCACTCTACTAAGTTTGATTATACAGTTATCTATTTTGTGTCGTGCTAGTTTGATTTGTCACAGTTATCTCTATTTATTTGGGTTAGTGTACCCTTCTACAATTTAAGTCACTAAAATTTAACACTTCTATTTACAGATTGTTTGTCTGTGTTTACAATCAACATTATTATATACAATTATCATTGATTGGTCTCTTTTCACTTGGTCTATCACTGGTGTTGTGCACTTTCACTGTCTTTACTTAATTTTATTATATTTTATATATCCCTTCCTTGGCGTTGGGGCTGGTTCTATCTTCTCACTTCCATGCTAATTATTTATACCTCCTTAGGTTAGTGTGGTGACTAGTTCTAGTTATTCACTTACAATGTCATTGTTTATATTATATGCTTGGTTTTTGGGGCTGTTCCTACTCTCTCACTTACCATCTATTGGGCTATTGTGGTTAAATCGCCATGTATTATCGTTTTCAACGTTTTGGTTCGTTGTTTGTTACTTTTTTTTTTATTATTACAGGTTACTTTCATGATTACCTTGACATGTTTGATCGTTTTATTATTTTAATCACCCATTCTTTAATCTCTGACTCATCCCTTATTATTATAGTGTTAATTATTTAAATAATTTATTTTGTCATGTTTCTTCATTATTGTTAGGTGAAGATATGTACCATTACAAAATATATATATATATATATATATATATATATATATATAAAAGACAGAAATGTATTCTGCAATAGTAATTATTATACTAATTATGTTAAGTTACTATAACTAATTATGTTAATAATTATACTAAGTTATATTATACTTAGCACAATGAATACATAAATATCCTATGACCTAGCTAAAGGTTTATACAATAGAGTTGTGTTAGGTATTAACACACTGCTAAAAATGTTGTACTTTTAAGTTAAAGCCTCTAAAAGATTCAGCCTAAATTCTAATAGCAGAATGTAACTTGGTATTTATATTTTTCATGAATATCCAAACTTAATTACAAAATATAATTAATTTACTACCAACTCGGAACACAAAGTTTTTATAGGTAAAAACGTAAACGATTTACCTTATTGCCTGAACCGGTTTTCGCTTATAAAAAGCTTCTTCAGAGGCTGCCGTTGGAAGCACTGTCCGTCTTGTTGCTGGCAATGGTATCAATTTTTGAAATATCGATGTTGTGTGTGTGGGGTGTGATATGTTCGAATAATGCGTGTGATTTGAATTGTGTCTGTTCATTTAGGATGTTGTTTTTATGTGTTTTCGTGTGTTTGTATATTTCCAATTGTTCTAGAGTGTCTAGTTTTCAGCCTTTTGTGTGTACATGTAGAATGTCCATGTTATTGTCGATGTTTTTGTATGTGTGGTTTGCTTCAATGAGGTGGTTTGCAAAGTGGATTCTGTAGTGGAGTGTAGTGGCTTTGTGTGTTCAATGTATCTTTGTTTGAAGCTACGTCCTGTCTGGCCTTTGTAGAATTTGTTGCAATCTGAGCAATTTAAACACCAGGTAGATCGAATTTGTTTTGTGCATCATAATATGTATCATAGTTCTGAAGGCAGCTAGTTTGTGTTGTATTGGGTGATTGGAGGAGTTGTGTATTAGTGTGTCAGTTGTAGTCGGTTTTCTGTATATATTGAATTTGTACCTGTGTTCAAATTTTGTGATGGAGAGGTCTAAGAAGTTTATGCTATTGTTGTGTTCATATTCGGCAGTAAAGGCTATGTTTTTGTGTATTTTGTTTATGTGTGTTAGTAACTGTTCACATTGTCTTTTGTTTCCCTTGTATAGTATTAGAATGTCATCAACGTATCTGTGCCAATATAGTATTTAATGTGAGTGCCTGTCATTGTTTGTGAGGATTCTTTTTTTTCTAAGTGTTGGAGGAAGACTTCTGCTAGAATGCTGGATATGGGTGAGCCCATGGGTAGACCGTTATTTTGTGTGTAAAATGTATTGTTATATGTGAAGTAGTTTTGTTTTGTGATAATGTTCAGAGTTTCTGTTATTTCGTTGATAAGTTCATCTGGTGTGTTGTTCTGTTTCAGCTTGTTTTGTAGGATGGTGATTGTTTCGGAGATGGGGATGTTTGTGTACAGGTTTTTAATGTAAAAGTAGGCTAATGTGGCATTATGGGGGTGTGTATGTCTTTTATTTTTGTTACTAGGTCTGTGTTGTTTTTTGCTGCAATGTTGTTGTCTATTTGTGTGTGTTGACTAATAATTGTGTCTAGATGTTTTGTGAATTTGTATGCAGGGGCATTTCGGTAATTGGTAATTGGGCAGATCTTGATTTCTTCTTTATGGATTTTGGGAAGCGCTTGGAGGGTATCACACCCCACACACACAACATCAATCTTCCAAAAACCGATACCGTCACCAACAAAGACAAACAGTGCTCCCAACAGCGGCATCTGAAGAAGCTTTTTAAAAGCGGAAACCGGTTCAGGCTATAAGGTAAAACTTTTACATTTTACCTATAAAAAACTTTGTGTTCCAAGTCGGTAGTAAATTAATTATATTTAGTTAAGTAATGGACACTTCATGGACAACGAAATCCAAGAATGTAATTACAAAATTGATGGTTTTAGGTTTAAAGCTGCTGTAATGGGTCTTATAAGGTTCTTTAATTCAAAAAAACTAACTTTTTGCTTATTATGCCTATGAATTGTCCTATAGTGGTTCTTCTTATGCCCAACACAAACATGCAGTCCACTTCAAAAATACACAACTTTTTAACTCTACTTCATATTGAATAGGATTGTTAATTTCATAAATTCATGCATTTACTTTCTTTTACTTTTTGTATTAGTTTTATTACAGTTTTATTTCAAAGCGTAATAAAGTCCTGGAGTTGCAAATAACCATTCACTTTTATCATTCTTGCACCTCATCTTTTGACTAGGGTTTAAAAGAGTCAATGTTGAAAGAGATTTTTTAATCTTGTCAGGGTTGAATAGTCTTAAAATGTATTGGCTAAAAGATATGATACAGGTTCAAATTTTATGATAGGAAAACATTATTTTTACATTATTTGTGGGAGACTTACATATACCTTATAATTTTGACTGATGCAAAAAGATCCAGAAGATATAATTTCTTTTTCCATGAGAGAAGTATAATAATGCGCAATGAAGGGTTTATGGTAAATTTATTCCATGTCACAGAAAAATGTTTTTATAGAGAAACTGTTGTTTAAACAAGTGGATGCGTAAGTGCTCTTACTTACGTACGTAATAATGCATTTCATTATTCATATAGGACATGTAAAAAAAATGTTAGTATTCGTGCATAATTTATGAAACGTCCATAAAGATAAGTTGTTTTCTGATAAGTAATCACTTCACACATAAATGCTTTAAAACGTGATATTTATTCAGAGATGAAAGCACAGGTTTCAAAATCTGCCGTTATTAGTTATGTAATAATACAAAAAAAAAACAGTACGTCTTATGAAGATTGTATGCAGCAAGATTCAACCAGAATTATAGTATATGATAATTATTTCTATCTATAAACAAATTAAGTATGTATAGTACTAAATCTACAGACATTTTTATTACTTATGTAGGAGAAAATTTATGAACAAAATGATAAGGAAAGTCAAGAAAATAATTTTTTTCTGAATAAGAGAAGACTTTTGAATAACCAACTGGTAGTCAAAGAAAAATATATAAAAATGGAATAAATGAACTATGTATGAAGCCAAAGAGCTTACCAATGTCAGCTTCACAAAGAGAGGTTGTGTGAGCTAAAGGCTTCTTTTCAAATGCAAAATTTTAGAACTAAAAACACGATATATTGCACATGCCTAATAATTTTATAAAATAAATAATCTCCATTTGCAATTAGACATGAATATTGTAACATAACAAGATTAAGCCCCAGAATAAATACAATTTAATCGTCCAAATTTGTTGTGAATTATGCCTAAACGCAATCTTTTTAGAAATAAAATACAAAGAAGTATAAAATAGACTTAACAAATACAGAAATGAAAATAAAATATACTATTTAAAGACAAATAATAATGTCAAGGAGTGAAAGGTAATAAAAAACAAAAGGGAAATATTATAATAAGTAAATACTAGGGAAATAGGGAATGAAAACTTATGAGTTAAATAATTTAATGACAATGACAAGACAATAACTGACTATGACTATTACACCCAGGAGGCAAGATCGATGACAATAAAAATGTAAATAGCTATTAATAAATAGAGATATAGTGTATAAATGTTAACACTAGGAAGTAAGTAAAAAGACATTTGTTATAGCATAAGCCTATTAAACTATGGAGAGGTCTGCGAACCTCAAGCAGTTATTTTGTGTCAGTGCACTACAAACTGTAAGTGACATAAAAATTACAAATAGAATAATATTAAAAAATAATCACAAAAGTTAGGTAGTTTAATAATATAAGAAAGTGAAAATAACGGTAATAGATGTTAAAAAACAGTGTATAGTGAAAGTGAATAGGAAATAGACCTAGTTATAATATAAACAGTTAATAAAACATAATTTATATAAACCAACTATATAGCTAATATAGTAAGATCAAACAAAGTGTATAATGATTAAAAATAGTGGAATATTACGTTATAAACTAATAATATACATCAGTGACGAAGAAAAAATAAGATTCAACACAATCATGTCAATTATAAAATATGAAAACAAACCTGTGACCATAAATATGATTTAGCCAAGAGCTGTACTAAATGAATCGGTAGTTTTAAGAAAGAAACTTTATTGTTGAAAAAATATTTAAAATAAGCCAGAACACATTAATTTGAAGCTGGACATTTTCTACAAAATAATTAATGTTATACAATGTATTAATGAAGAAAAACTTCAGAAATAACGAGAAGTATAATGGTTTAATGGAACACACTGAAAACTGAAGGCCAGAAGATAAATATCAAGAAATAATCTGTAAACGAAACTACAAATTTGGTGATATTGTTCCATCATGCTAAGACAAACATTTGATCAAACATTACTCAATTTAAAGCACAGGGACAGTGAAACGATATAACAAAAACATTATAAACATTATGATTATTAATTTTATTTGTTCATTGTAATTTTATTATTAGTTGTCCCTGTTTAACTTGTTTCTTTTGTATGATCCAAAGGACCCATGACTCAACACACACACACACAACACCAAATTACTGGAACCTATTTATAATTATTATATATCATTTTATATGTATGACTTTGACTGTACATAGACTTTAATTTTTATATTAACCCTGAGAAAGAGTTTTCATGTTATCAAACCTAAAGGAGCTACTAACTGAAGAGAAGGGCATTGAATGTTAATAAATTTCAATATATGTCAAAGAGAAAAGATTAATAAATTTTATTGAAATTGAGACAAGACAGAATAAAAGAGTTAATTGTTTATTTCACATTATTTTAAAATAATACCATGTTATATTACAATACTTATTTTTAAAAATTATTAGGTGACTACTTATTTTATGTAGGTGTTTTTATAGAACTAAAAAAACACTTGCCTGCACCGCTCACCATACAAAATCTTAACACTACAGTACAAGCCAGCCAGGGCTTGGTCTTCTCACAGACCTAGCTACATAGTTTCATTTCTTGTTAGGAATCTGTGTGCATGCATATTCCCCCCTACTCACTGCTCCGAAAGCTTTTTAACACTGAACATATGCCTGTTGTGAAACTCAGAACAGAGAGCTACTCAAGTTTAATTATTGTTATGTGTTGAGCTGTAATCGCAATGGACCGTGACATACCAGCAGAATTGTGTATCATTCAAAGCCTTTTTACCAAAGGCGTATTCAAGAGAAGCCAAACATCTTTAAAAATGATAGGCTGTATACCATACTGCAAAATTCAAGAAGTCAGCACAAGGAGAAAACAGGGAGTATATGAATTTATTTAGTATTTCTCAATACTACAGTACTCAGTGAATGATGGTGTCAAAAGTACAAAACCAGCTATTTTGTTGGCCATGTCTGTTATTTTCTACTGACAGCAGTGTGTGATCTAAAAGCAGTGTTAATAATTTAGATACCCTATCTGTAGCTATTACAAGACACAAAAAGCCTGGAATAAGTGATTCACTGTACAATGAAAAGGTAAAAAGAAATCATATAATTCTTGAAGTGCCTTGCAAGATCTACTTTTTCATGGACATGATGAGTCTGGGACTTCTGTTAACAGAGGGAATTACATAGAACTTCTTTACTCATTAAATCAGTGACATCAAAGAGAAGTCTACAGTTTTCCGAGTTACATCTTCAGCAATTCAAAATGACCTGATTGCTGCAATTATTTCAATTCCTATGGCGAGTATAAAAAATGAGATTGAATAAACAGACTTTGTAGCTTTTACCATAGAAAACATCTATTATTATAAACAAGTCACAACTTTCAACTGTCCTTCATTATGTTGATAAAAATAATGAAGTTCAAGAAAGATTTCTTTGTTTTACTGATGTTAGTCAAAATCGTACAGGTTCAGCCCTGTTTGAACATGTAAACAAAATTCTTAAAAAGTACAACTGTGAGACAAAGCTTGTGGCACAGACATATGATGGTGCTACTGCACAGCTGAAGAAGTAAATGCATTGAACAAACAGGTCCAAGATATCTATCCACTTGCCATGTTTGTTCACTGTTACAGCCACTTACTGAATTTAACACTTCGACAAGCTTCTTCCAATATAAAGGAATGTAGAGTGTTTTTACAAACTATGTCAGGTCTTACAGTTTCATTTTTCAAAGTCTGCAAAGAGGAGAGCTGCTCTTCAGGATTTTGTTCAGAAAAAGTTGGCTTCAGTAGCACCAATGAGACGGAATTTTACATCATAGCTGGTGACCACTATGAAGGAATATTATGAAATGCTAATAGGTTTCTTTTGACGTGTTCTAGGTACCTCAGATGACTGACAAAGTGACACAATTTTAAAAGCACTATGGTTTTTGGCCTTCTTGGAAACGTTTAACACTCAATTTCTACTAGAAATGTTTTATAAAATTTTCTTATTTACTGATGTTTTCTACAACATTTTGCAAAGAAAGGGTTAAATGTTACTGTGCTAAAAAAAGACGAAGAATTAATATAGGTTGAGGATTTCATAAGCATAGTAGATGATAACACTGAACAAGAGATAAGTGTTTGTGCTGAGGAGCAAGCTATTAAGAGACTTCGAATTTGTGACAGTGATTCAAATAAACTAAATTGCAAATGAACAAATTTTAGACAGTAGCCTCGTTCAAATAAGTGACTAAGTTCTTCTCTGTGTTGGACTGTGAACTGTTTGAAAGTCACAGTAAAATTTCCTGGATAGTGATTTAAAAACTAAGTAAAAACTATGGGCCATTTTTTATATGACCTGACTGACGACTGAACTGAACTGTGGTGTATACCTCGTTTGAGTTTCGAAGTACGAATATTACTGAATTGATGCATTTAATGTATGTTAAAAAATTGTACCTGGGCATGTCTGAAGTTTTCAAACTTATACGACTAATCATAACCATTCCTGCTATGACGTCTTCAGTGGAGTGCTCATTTTCTGCACTCAAGTGGATAAAGATATACTGCAGGTAACACAGGGCAAAGAAAGATGCCCATCGCTTTCTCTTATGTCCAGTGAGAAATCATTGCTGTTAAAAATAAAGTTGGAGCAAATTTTATGAACAAGTAATTGAAAAGCCGACAAATTCTAGAGAAAGGTAGGGAACATAAGCTACAAACCCATCACCTCTTCATAGATTTCAGAAATGCATACGACAGCATTGACAGAAAAGAACTTTACACTGCTCTTGAAGAACTGGGCATACCAAAGAAATTAATAAGATTGTGTAGGATGACAATGCTGACAGTGAAGGGCATGGTGAGGATTCAGAATGACTTATCAGGAGAGTTTCACTATGGAAAGGGAGTCCTCCAGGGCGGTGCTCTTGCTTGCCTCCTCTTCAATCTTGCCTTAGAAAAAGGTATGAGAAATGCTGGAATAGATTCCTCTGGGACTGTATTCAACAGGTTGGTGCAGGTCCTAGGATACGCTGATGACCTAGATATAATCGGGAGGTCCCTTCGAGCAGTCACTGAAGCCTTTCTTGCTCTTGAAGGTCCCGCAAGGAGACTGGGTCTCATAATAAATGAAAGCAAGACAAAATACATGGCCACAGGACAGGAGGCTAGGGAAGGAGAGCACATCCAAATTGGCATCTATTCCTTCGAAAAAATCAACAACTTTGTTTATTTAGGATGCCAAGTTAATGCTGATGGGGAAACAACAGAGGAAATAAAGCGAAAAATCACCTCAGCTAATAGGTGCTTCTTTGGTCTCAGACCAATGTTCCCAAGCAGAATAATTGCCAGGAGCATCAAGCTGCTTTTGTATAAAACACTGATCCGCCCAGTTCTCACCTATGGTTCTGAGACCTGGACCATTTCTAGAAAGTCTGAGTCAAGCCTGCTGGTTCATGAACGCAAAATCCTCCATAGTATAATTGGTCCAATATGTGTGGGAGGTGAATGGAGGAAAAGAACCAACCAAGAACTGAACACACTTCTGAATGAACCAGATATTGTGAAAATTATAAAGCTTGGTAGACTCAGGTGGGCTGGACATGTGATCAGAATGGGGGAGAATGAAATACCAAGAAAGGCACTCACAGAACAGATCTATGGCACCAGGACAGTTGGTAGACCCAAACTACGTTGGGAAGATGGTGTGAGCTATGATGCGCGCCACATCCTTGGGACCCGGAACTGGAGAGCAGCTGCACTTGACCGGGACAACTGGCGGAGGCTGTTAAAGGAGGCCTTGACTCAGTAATGGGTTGTTGCGCCACTGATGATGATGATGAATTGAAAAGCTTTTAGAAAATACTCACAGAACAGAACTTGTTTTCAAATATTTTAGGTAAGTTTACAGTAAAATTATTAGAAAATTAACAATCCCACACATATTGGATGTTAATCATTATTTGTGTACAGGTTTCCATGATTTGATTATTCTGCTGTTTATGTTTTAATTATACCACTCCCCTTCTGTCAAAAGCATGGTTGACTTTTGTGACCACAATTTGCCTCTGTTTGCCGTTTTTCTAAACTGCTTATTGGCTTTGACTTTGATATCCTTGAGTGATCAGGTTTCATCTCTTTTCCCCCATAATAAAACAAAATATTTGGTTTCAACAAAATACCAATTAAGTATCTTAAAGATGAATTTACATTGATTTTCAATAATCTTATACTTAGTTTGGTAAAACTTTCATTGTTGTGAGCTCCATTATTATGATAATATAATGAACTCTCAAAATATATAAGACTACACACACGTCAAGAATACTTAGTAACTGTGAAACTGAGTAGATCTCGATTCATTTTGATCATAAAGAATTATTGGGAAAAGTCTAAAACTTTAATTCAGAACTAATAAATGCATAACCAGATAATGAATAGTAAGTGAAAACAAATCTATCATACAAAACAGTGGATTGTATAAATCTGTAAACTCTTTTTACTTGATACTGTTGGCTTTACACCTTCAAAATTAGAGAAGCAATAGATGTGCTTGAACATACACCCTTCATTCCTAGCAAAAGAGTAACCAGAGCATGCAATATTAAAATAGTATAGTAAGGCTGATGCACATGATAGAAATGTTTGCTTGTAAAAACAGAAATACTGAGGGCAACAAGTAAATCAGCCCAGATGATACCAGTTCCCATATACCAATTCCAAGAGAATATCACATGAAAATCAGCTAGACAACTAATTTTTTTATTTTAAATAAAATATATATACATTCTCATGAATTATCAAAAATACAATATTCTCAACACATCACTAGACATTAGTATCACAAAACACATTCAGTGATTTGATTGTATAAGAAAAACTAGCTTTATGAAAATTAGAGCCTACATATTTATATATGTATTATTAACAGTAACTCCAATGGTAACCAGTAAGTAAGATATATAAAACATTTTATTTGATAATAGCATTAAGCATTTTCTAAAACTTTTAAACATCAGTATTTTTACATTCCTTAAAATGCGTCATAACAGGGAGGAATAAAAGGAGCAAGGTATCAAGAGATTACATGCAATGAACACACATAAAATACTACAGTTACATAAATTGTTTACTCTTACATCATTAATCATACTATTTGTTTAATTACTTAACTGTAGCCTTATGTGTTGACACAGACGTGAGTATATAAAAAGCAGGAACACTCTTCTCAAACCCTCACATTAATTTTTACCAATTCTTACTCGAGAACAGATATAATTGTACATTAAGTATGTTCTGGAGAATCTGTAAAGTAGTAATTTTTGTATTGTGCATAACAGCATGTGTGTCATCATTTGACTTCGTAGATCGATTTTCTCGTAAATTTAACGCCTCCGAGTGCTTAGAAATCAAACAACCTGTAAGTTATTTTTGGCCTAACTACTTCACTATTAATGAAGCATTATAATACACTTTAGTGTATTATTTCTCTTCCATTCATTTTTATTATCCATAGACAATATTACTTAATTCATCCGTTGTAATGTTAATTATAAATACTAAAGTTGCAGTACTGAGATCATCATTAGTTTAATTATCATCATTCTCATCCTATATTGTTGGTAGCAACATAAATGAGATAAAACTTGTTGTGAGGTTTGGTCATTAACAGTCACAATTTAAAATATTTGTGTTGATGTTTTAGAAACTTTATTGTCATTGTTAGACAATTTCAGTGGGTTGTTAAGACACCTGAAACACAACTGAGTTTTGTGATAATAAAACTGTGGATGTTTTTGGAGTCATTACATGTCATGTATGATTCTCCTAACAATGACAACACATTTTTCAAAAAATCAACACAAATGTTCACACCTAACCTAGACACCTAAGTTATAAGTGTTAATGACCAAATCTCACAGAACCTTTCATCTTTTATTAATTTAATTCACAAATAAACTAGGGATTCATATTTTGATGAGACTTAATTAAATTTATATTAAGTACTGATAAACTATATTAGATTGTATAATTATTATAATAATTATAAAAATAATTACCTAATAACATAGTAACCTTTTTTTATAAATATGTGTTTTGTTGATATTATTATTAACAGCAAATGTTTCACTCATTTTCTTATGTATCCTCAGTGTTAACAGTCATGTATGTTTTCAACAGTTATGTACGTTATGTATAGTTTTCAACACTTACACATGGTTATTAAGAGGAGAAATGTTGTCATTAAAAACTCTGACCGCACAAGCCTCTTAGTCAAAGTGAAAGTATAATTGTTTCCTTAGACAAGTAACAAATTTTGTATAGCCTAGAATCACTGAATTTCAAAAAATCAATACAGATCATTAGAATCAATTTCTGCTTCATTAGGTAAAGAATCCACTATATTCATGACAATAATCATTCAGCCTCTGATGGTTCAAAAATTGATTCTATGAAATATTGTCTGGCTTACTAAAAGTTATTATTTTTATTAAGTAATTAAATGCTTTTTCAATGGCAATTTAAAGACTGAATTTAGCTACCTTGATATCAGCCAGCTTTTTAATATGTTCACTTTCACTAAAAAATGCATTGACGATTAAGTAGGTTACTGTATTAAATCTTATACTGACATTAACATACATATATATGATCATGATTTTTGTGCCTTCAGCTTTTCTGGTCATTTTACAGACTAATAAGTACAGTTGAGTCTCAGTTATCTAACACAAACAGGTAGGCAAGATGTTGGATGTGAAAATGTCAGATAATAATGGAAATTTTTAAATATTCTTTTTGAACTGTAAACTGTATTTAATATGTAATTCTCACAAGTAGTACATATATGTATTCTCATGAGTGGATGGTAGTTATTAGTATTTGGCCAATTGTACTTATTCATATATTCATACAATATGCAACCTCATGTAATGATCGCCCCATTAATAACTATAAAGATAGAAAAAAAGGAAATAATTAAAATTTTAATTTATCAATACACTGTTAACTGTTTGGTATTGTTTACCTTCACATAAGAGTTTACATAATACTTTAACATTGACATAAATATCAATGTCAATGAGTGTCTTTGACACTCACAAAAACTAGGTTATTAAATTATTTAAAAATTTACTGCACTTGGGTTGCAGTACTGGTATAAGAAACATATTTTTGTAAATGTTCCATCTTATTGTACAAAAAGAACTAATTAAAATTATTATGCTGTTAAAAATTACAAAACCAAGTATACACAACAAAAATCAGTAAATTAAAATTAAAATGTAATAAATTAGTATAATAAACACATGGTTGAACACATGTAGCTATAGACACATTAAGTAATGTTCAAATCAATGAACCACCTCTGAATTTTTGGTATTTGGAAGGAAGCACTAGGACTGTTTATGATGCGTGCGCTTGTGTGTGTGTGTGTGTAAGCATTAGTGATGATTAGGCCACACTGGTTATGCATTTTAAATATGATAAATTAATTTACAATTTACAATGAGAATTGCCAGTCAAGGATTTTTACTAGGCCAATATAGTCCCTACAAGGATATTAGTCCCTAGCCAATATAGGATAGGAACAAATATATTAAAAATTCATCAAAATGTTTTACATGATTTATCATAACTGAATCATAATATTTTAAAACAAATACTTTTGTTATTACTGTTAACACAATATTAATAATGATTAGTATAACAATACAAGGTATTATTTTATACTATACAGAAAACACGTTAGGACAAAATTATATTAATACAAAAATATGTTTAAGATATCAATAGTTTTAAATTTTTAAATATTTTTAAGCAGTCTAATAAGTTACCTGTATCCTTTCTTAATGTGTTTCAAAACACCTGTTGAGATGAATGGACAGGATTCCAGAATAATTTCACAATAACAAATTTTTGAAAGCCTTTTCTGCTATTTTTTGATTTTTGTTGATATAATGGATTTTTAGATAATGCGATATACAAATTTAGTTTTTGTTATTTCTATCAAGTTTTAAAAATAATCTCTTCATCACATCATCATCTTCACATCACAGCGTAGGTAAAGTGCTGCCTGTTCCATCTTCAAAGATCCTCCAGCCATCTCTTCCTGGATCTACTCACATGCCTGTGTCCTAAAGGTTTATATTTCCATATTTGTTTGGCCAGTCTTGAATCTGACACTATTTCTAAGTGTTCTTTTCACTGTTGTTTATAATCTTTCAGTCTTTCATTCAAGTTAAAAACTTTAAACTCTCCTCTATTTTACTTTATTTTTCTTGGTTGTTGTCCATAATTCAGACCCTTAGGAGTACAGAGACTGACATAACTTTGTAAAACTTAATTTTTTATCTCGATGTATCTAGTTTCTACAAATATGATTGGTTGTTCAACAGATTGTCTGGAACTTACCTAACTTAACATCAATATCATAATTCATATCATAGCCAATATCATTTCCCAAATAGTTAAAATGGTTCACCTGTTCTACAGTTTGAACATTAATTATTATTTTTGTTCTTATTGGTTCTTTGCCTTGAAATGCCATTACCTTTGTTTTTATAGTGGAGATTTTCATATTGTATTGTTTGCAAACCTGATGAAGCTTAAACACACATTTTTGTGAAACAGATTTTATTTTCAATTCAATTTCAATCTGTATTTTCAATTACAAGCAAGTGATCAACAAACAGCAGCACTTTCAAATAATCTCTTTTTTCATATAATTTTATGAAAGATTGTATCAAAAATAGGCTGTACATACCTTACTACATCTCCAGAAGTACCACAACCAAAAGTTACTCTCTTCTCTAACATTAGGTACAGCATGCATTGTTAGAACAACCTTTATTACAAACAAACATTATGACACAGTTACAGTGCTTACAAAATATTTCATTTTGAGCTTTGTCAAAAAAAAACTACAGATTTTAAAAATCAGAATTAGATTGTGGTGAATTTAAAAATGGAATTGTCAACTTCCAAATTTAAAGTTTTGAATTTAATTTTGAAATTCATGCTTTGCTGCACAATATTCTTTTCTGATGGTACATACTTTTTTACATCACTTATCATAAGTGAAATTCAAATATTTATACAATGTATAGTAACGTTTTTGTTAACAAATTATGTAAAAAACAAATTATGTAAACATTCTATAAAATCAATACAATGTATGGAAATTTGTTTTTTGAAAGTTTTACATAGTCAGTATTCACAACCCTTAGCTTATATATTTGAAAATTTCATATTTAGTTTTATAAATTATTTTAATTTACTTCACACACACATACACACACACACACGTTTCTAATTGTCACTTTTATTTTAAAATGAGATGACTAATTAAATACAATTTATTATACCATACCACCTTGGTAATATGAAACACTTTTTAAAATATGAAACAAAAAGAGGGAACTTCAGGAATCCAAAAATATAAGAGTTGTGACCCCAAGCAAAAGTTGACATGAAAATGCAGATTTGTATAGATGATATTTTAAATCCTGGATCACTTAAGAAAAAGAAGAAGAAGAAGAAGAAAGGATTAGAAGGTGGAAGAGAAGGAAGATGAAGAGGAGAAGGAGGAGGAGGGGGAGGAAGAAGAGAACAGGAAGAACAAGAACAAAAAGAAATACATTACGATGATGATGATAATGATGATGATGATGAACAAGAAAAAGTAATCAACTGAAAAGTCCATCCATTCATTGTGAGCCTTCTACATCTACTACTGCTTCATGCATCCTTCACACCAAAGGAATCTGTTGTTCCTGTTGTATGAATCCCATACAGGCTTGTTCTGTTGCAAGGCTCTTTCCCCCATTTCTCAAGTATATATTCTTTCCTTGATCTTCTGGTTCTTCTCTGTTTCCCCATCATCTAGATGGAACCCAGGCTATCATCTTTCTGAGCCAACAATCATCAGCCATTTATTCCACATGGCTAACCATATGAGGCGCTTTGTAATTATGGTATCTACAATTGTCTTGCCCAGAGGCATAGCTAGGGGGGGGGAGGCAAAGGGGCAACCGCCCCGGGCGGCATAGTCAGGAGGACGGCAAAGTGAGCATATACTTGAAATATTGTTTTAAGTTTTTAAAACTACATACAACTTGTTTCCTTGATATGACTATTCCTTTCATAAAAGTTGCATAACCAGCCAACTTCTCTGTTGTCATACGCCTTGCGTGATAAACAGTATTAGTCCATCCAGGATCATGAAAATAGTCCTGCTCATTGCTCTGCATTTTTGGAATGGAAGGAATTGGAAAGTTCTTTAAACAAAGGGGAACTTATTGATGATCTACTTCAGGAACAAATGAGTAAAGCAGCTAAGAAATGGAAAGAAATCCTCGAACTGACAAACAACAGTACAAACGCTTGCACAACAAAATCTGGTGCTAAGAAGACATCAAGAGTCAATTACTAATGATCCAAATCCTGGAAAGTTTCTAGCTTTGTTAAAAAACTTCGCTAAATTTGACCCTGTCATGAGATCTCATTTGGATTCAGTCTCTAGTAAAGCTGGGTGTACTGTATATCGTCTATTTTGCCAAATGTTCAAATAAAATAATAAGCCTGTTAGGAGAAAGAATGCACAAATATATTATTACTGCATGTAAGAAGGCGAAGTACTTTAGTATTATATTTGACACAACACCAGATGTTGAACATGTAGAACAAATGTCTCAGATTATAAGATTTGTTGAAATTAAATGTCATTCTGTTGATAGCAAGGAAGCCTTCATAGATCTGATTCCTTTAGAAGTGAAAACAGCGGAGGGGATCACACAAGATATTACAAGTAAACTTGAGAGAGATGGATTGAATCTTAGTGATTGCAGAGGTCAATCATACGATAATCAAGCAACAATGGCTGGTATTCATTCAGGAGTTCAGAATGGAATATTAGATTTGAATCCACTATATAGCTGTATTTGTTACCTGTGACAACAATTCGCTTAACTTGGTTGGAGTTCATGCAGCTAATGTAAATGTGCAGGCAGTGACCATTATTTGGGACAGTAGAACCTCAATTCACATTCTTTTCCTGTTCCACTTATAGATGCAGTGTTCTTAAAAAGACTTTGTAAATATTACTCTAAATGGACATTGTGATACCAGTTGGAGTTCAAAAGCAGATGCAGTGAAACCAATATCCACTTAGCTGGATGAAGTGATCGCTGGACTGGAGAAACTGAGAGATACACCGACTGAAACAATTGATACTAAGGAAGATGCAGCAGCATTAATAATTAATACGATAGAAAACATTAATTTAGTGACCTTGCTCTTTTTCTGGACAGATATTCTTTCTTCTATGGACAAAATCCAGAAAGTCTTGCAGACCAAAGAAATAAGCTTTAGTCAAGCATCAACACTTCTGGAGAAGCTAATGGACAAATCAAATGTTTGGAGGAATGAGGTGTATGAGAGTCATTTCTAAGGGAAAGCAGGTATGTAATGAATGGGGTGTCAGTATCACAAAAAGGATAAGAAGAAAGTGCGCGATGCCAGAGGAGTATACAGACGTTTCTGCATTAACCGTTCGGCAATAAATGTGACGTTCTATAATAGAAATTTTGGACAAACTGTCAGCTGAAATTTCAAGCCATTTCTCTAACATAAAAGAGTTAGAAAAACGCTTTCAGTTCCTCTGTAAATTTGAGGTGTACGTAAATGATGGGGATATACATTTTAAGGAACAGCTTTCCCAAATCAATACTAAGTGTCCAGTGCTTGCAAAACTGTATGCACATGACCTAAACAGGGAAGAATTGTTCAGCGACTTGAAAGATGTCATACTTTTATTAAAAAGGGCACAAATGGACTTTACACCTCAGAGACTGCTACAATAAATTTCTTCAATGGGATTAGAAGCCTAAAAAACATTAGCAACAGCTTCAAAAAATTTTCTTACTTTACCAGTGTCTGTGTCTTCTTGTGAAAGATCATTTAGTCAACTTAAATTGATTAAATCCTACCTACGGTCAACAATTTCTCAAGACAGGTTATCAAATCTTTTAACTTTTAACTGAAAACGCCATTGCTTCCTCTTTAGATTATACTGATTTAATAACTGACTTTGCAGCAATTAAGACCAGGAAAGTTACATTTTAAAGTGTATCGTTTTAAATATTTATTAAATATTACTAATAGATATTAAGTGTTTATTAATAGAAGGCGAAACCACTAACCTGTAATGGTAAGTGATTTATTTTATTACTTTTCATGTAGTTCTTTGTTTAACATTATGTTCCTTTAGGAGATTGTTTTGACGATGCGCTTTAGATCTACAAAGAATTTGTATGTTTAATACAACATTTTTATGTTATGAATTTTTTGTCTTACTAAATTTTTTATAGTCTATATTTGGTACTAATAAATTTTAATATGTAATTTCTTAATTTTGACTTAACAAATATTCTTAAGACGGTTGCTGGACGTGCTTTCATACAAAAGTCTACACATTTGAATTTATTAAGTACTTTGTTCACTGGATGGGTCTTCATTTTTGCTCTTTTGTCTCCTTTTAATTGTGAAGGCGAGGCGGCCAACGATCTCCTTGCCCCAGGTGCCAATAAGCCTAGCTACGCCACTGGTATTGTAATTTCTAATTCACTGGACCCTGGACACTACAAGGTCTTCTTATTTAAGTGAAAGATTAATATTAAAATATTCAGTAAAATTCCATCAACACAATTTCATTGCTGGCTCATGACATATCCTTTGCTGAATAACAAATGAACAAATTTCTGTACTACTTCTCTATTTTTTGTTCGTTTACTTTCTCTAGTCATTAATTAAAAGTGAAATCATAGTCCTTACATGTTTTAAAATTAAATATAAAGTTGTATATTTTTATGTTTATCTCTGTTTCAGTGTGGCTCACAAAGTTTATTTTTACGACCTGATGCTGGAATACCTGACTGCTGTCGTGGACTGAAATGTGTCCAGTATAATGTTCAGAGTTTCTCATACTTTACTGATCGTGTTTATGAACAGTGTGAATTGCTATAATTGTTTATAATTATATATAACACAGATTTTATATAAATCCACACAAATTCACAGATTTTATGCATGCTGATATTTGGGCTACAGACATTTATTTGTCACTGGATGCAAGTGTATATTAAAACTAATATTCACCAATTTCATTGTTAATAACAACAAACTCTACGCATGCATATATGTGTGTGTGTGTGTGTGGATTAATATTTTGAACATTGAATACTGAATTACTAAATTATTAATTGAATTATAAAAGTATTGACGTTGATATAAATTAAAATAAAAAGATCAAAAAATTGGATGTGTAATAAATATGTCGGCAGACAAATAACGATGTGGCCATGATTTTGTAGACTACCGTCAATTTTATAGTGTTTATGTAAAAGTTTATTCACTTTTACTAAGTTATGTAGCTCTAGCTTAAACATATTAGGTGTAAAAGGAATGTGTTATTAGATTTTGTTACTTGTGAATTAAGTCACTTCTTGAAGAATTTGATGTAAAAAATTTTTCAGATTGGTAATTGTGGCAAGGTGCATTATCCAAAACTAACAGAGTATTTTGTAACCACGGAATTACTTTTTAGTTATCAATTACTTGGAACTTTAAAAGTTCAATTAGTTACTGTTCATATCCTCATGAAATTCACCTGTTTTCTGTCTCTGTTTAAAACCAATAAACCTTTGCCATCAATGAACCTTTGCTCTGTATCCATGTGAACTATTATAAATCTGTCTTCTTTATTTAATGGCTTATGACACATTTAATGGCTAATTCACCACTTTCATTGTACTACGACTTTTTTTACTGTACGAGATGTGTAGCCTATGTCTCATCTGTGTACATGATTTTATAAAATTATAAATGCTCTTACTACACATTTATCAAAATCAATATTAGATATTGTTAACCTCCTCTTCCTTTCATTACATGGTGTTGCAAAATGTGGTGACTGTCCATTTTCTATTCTTACCTCCAGCTATCTCTTTGTTCTTTCAGAAATTCCTGTTGCTGATGCTACTCTTGAACATGTTTTACTGGAATACTCATTCCATATTTTTTCACCTTCCACAAACTTATACATATTAGAATTAATTTCCTGACCACAATCTTTTTAACAAACTTTGACATGAGAAGAGATATTTTTCCTGATTATTTAATTAAATAAAATTATGAACAGCAACTACATTTTTTAAGCAAATAGAATATTACTATTTCTTTTATGAATTTGCTAACTGCAATAATTTTTTATTGTTCGACTAGGCCTAAGCTTTTCGTCATTACTGACATCTTCAGGATAATGGATAGACGTTGTTTAAGACCTGAAGATGTCAGTAATGACGAAAAGCTTAGTCGAACAATAAAAAATTATAGCAGTTAGCAAATTCATAAAAGAAATAGTAAGGATGGCTGCTAATTTAAACAATACGAAGAATGAAATAGCATATTAGTTTAACAAAATACAATATCAGAAAACACACCCACAGACAGCATTAAGTGAAATTTGAAATGTGATTTAATAAAAATACAGACTAATGATTAAACCTATATATGAAAATACATAAAATCTTTTCTAAGAATTTTTAAAAATTTGTTATAATATTTTTAAACATAAACTAGTCAGAACAAACAGAAACTACAAAAACCAAATGAAAAGTAAAATAATTTTAATTACAGAAAATAATTACAAAATACACTCAACAAATTATAATAGACCTACACACAAAAAAGAAAACAACTAACAAAGCCTCATGAAATGGCAAATTAGAACTTTATAGGCCTGATAATTTGTAATTATAGGCCTATAATAAACAATTTCTTATACGAGTACAAACAGAAGCAGCATTGACAGTTATCATAGTGGCATAGCCATATAAACGAGCGTTTATGAACCAGGACCAAACAGCCAGTAGTGAAACGGCCATTAAGATAATAAGCATTAACATAGGGCTATCATATTTCCAATTGCAGAAATGAAAAGCTGTTTACTTTTCAATCAAAAAAGTGATCATTGTCATAAAGTCACAAAAGCAGTTATTTATTACTTTTGTGAAAAAGTTACTTAAGAATGTACTTATAAAATTTCTGTAATTTTACTACACAACTAAAATTCCAATAACATAATCCATGTCAAATTTTGTTGTTTTCTTTGACCAAAACCAATGATTTCGTGCAAATGTAGCCCTATATTTGTATTGTGTGCAGGTATAGTGAATAAAAACAACTATTGTTAAAACTTTAAACTACAGTCTATGTTTTCATTGTTGAAATTTTTTCAATTTCCTATGTACAAACAATTTGTCAAATTCTTGGACTTGACACAATTTGACAATTGTTTTTATCATTCATTTTCCTGTATAGAAATTTTATCTCTTAAAAAGAGGATATGTCTGGAAAAATGAAGGCAAATGTAATCCTTGTTAAAAATTTTAATGTTATTTAAAAACAGTCAGTTAGGAAGAAAATTAACAAAGGTTCGAGAAACAGAGAAGTAGTTAGCCTATAGGAAGTGCACAAAATTGCATGAGTTATCTGTTGTATATATCTGTATTGTGTTTTAAGTTGCCTACAAAAATGTTTTGTAAAAGAAATGTTGGATTATTAGATTTTGTTGTTCATAACGTGTTTAAGTATCAGTAATAGGTAACTCACTGTTTCTGACTATGGAAGAATTATTTGTAGATTAAATACCAAATACTCCTTCTGGCACACATTGCAAGATTGTCTATAAATAAATTCAACAAAGACAGTAAAACTGATAGATTTTTGGATAAATTTAACAGATGTGAAGATGGTAGTGATAAAAGCAGCTGAAAGGGCAGAGGCTGAGCTTGTCAGGTATTTTCATGAAGCAACCGAAGTTGGAGACATGAGCCCTCTGCTGAAGACTGTTCAGTGCTGCTGGGCTTATTTTAGAGGACAGGCGAGAAAAATGACAAATATTTTGAAATACAGCTTTTATTTAAATTGAATAAGTTTTTGCAGTAATAACTGTAAGGTTAAAAATAATTAAAATTATTTACAAACTTGTTAATGACTTATTTTAATTATTTCTACAACCAAAGTAGTTTGCTTAAAAACAATAATATAACTTCTTGGATTTCGTTGTCCATGACGTGTCCGTTACTTAACTAAATATCACTATAATATTGACGACTCGGAACACTAAGTTTTTTATAAGTAAATACGTAAAGTTTTACCTTACAGCCTAAACCGGCTTTCACCTATAGAAGGCTTCATCAGAGGCTTTCGTTAGTAGCGCTGTTCATCTTGTTGTTGGCGACGAGATAGTGTTTCGAAAGATCGAAGCTCACCACACACACACACAGCTTCGATCTTTCGAAACACTATCTTGTCGCCAACAACAAGATGAACAGCGCTACTAACGACAGCCTCTGATGAAGCCTTCTATAGGTGAAAGCCGGTTTAGGCTGTAAGGTAAAACTTTACGTATTTACTTATAAAAAACTTAGTGTTCCGAGTTGTCAATATTATAGTGATATTTAATAATATAACCAAAAAAAATTTGTATTCTTTAATCAGTTATCAATTAATTACATTACCTTATTTTGGTCCACCTTAGTGACACTAGCTTCTTTTTGTCTAATGACGCGTTTCGGGACGAATTAATTTAATTAATTGATAACCATAAAGTGACTCGGTACGTAAAACATGAATAGATTTAATCAGTTAATTTTATTTTAACTTTAAGTTTGATCAGTTAGTTTTTGTAAACATTAACTTAGTTTTAGGGAGGGGGGCATTAACTTTAACTTTAATAAGTTAAAAATTTTTATTAACTTTCCCAAGTCTGCAAGCCTGTTACCTTAAAATCAAAAAATCTAGACCTTGGTTGCATCTCATAACATGGCTCATAAACCTAACAAAAACAGCCCACCACAATATAAATGGTAAACGGCTCAAATATATGAGTTCCACCTGCCCACACACAGAAGCCATGTGGAATCTGTTACAGCTACCAGGACACCTTGCCATGCACATCGACAAAACCTACCAGTTTTGAGATGACAGCAATAATTCCCTCAACCATAGCCAGCCATCCAGCCAAGTGCTTTGAAGCCATGAGCAAGCCAGAGGCAGTAGTTTGGATGGGCTTAAGCTTGGATGGAAGACCACACCCCAAGAGATCTTTCTGAGCATGATCTTAAATCACTTATTGGAGAAACCACTGGTTAGCAGCTTCTAATTGCCCATTAACCAACTTCTGCATAGGCATGAGTTACACTAACCAATAACATGGCAAGCATCCGAGTTTCATACAAAACTGTTGAAAGTTGTACACAGTTAAAATGCATAAACCATACAGACAGACTATTGTTGAGCACAAATAGTATTCCATTTGCAGTTATTGGAGCATCAAAGTACTACTACATCCAGAGGCAGCTCGTGAGGTAACGTTAAGGGAGGTGGAAATAGCATTTAAATTGGCAAAAAAAACTGTCGCTTGTTATATTTGAGCAGTTTGTTCAAGCAATTTATTTAATTGGTGGGTATAACAATAAACATATTGAGCATTTCTATACTTTTCTTTGATCTTAGCATTCACACCTCCCTCATGTCCGCTCATAACAGCAGCTCCATCATATATCATCAGTTCATCAGAATTATTTTTTAAAATCAGATCAAGCTGCTGTAAAATACACTGTGACATCTGTGTTTTGCTTACCTGGCTTCAAAAAGCCCCAGAAACATTCATGAATATGGCTACTTAATTCATACCAAAAAACCAAGTCTGTCTGTTTTTGAGGATACGTCAGTTGTATCCTATAGCCAAAAATCAATTTTTCTTAATCTCTTGTACGCTATGTTCATGGCACACATAGTGCCTTGAGCATTGCATAAGCTCATTTTTTACTGTCTTAGAGGTCCCTTTAAAAACATGGGCTTCTTTCATATGGCTATAAAAGTAGTGTTGACTTTTCTTGTATAATTTACCAATTCTAAAAATACACCTTATTATAAGACTCTTCCTTTTCGTTATGACCATGAATAGGAAGATTAAAATTACTTGGATTTCGTTGTCCATGACGTGTCCGTTACTTAACCAAATACAACTATTATATTAACGACTCGGAACACAAAGTTTTTTATAAGTAAAAACATAAAGTTTTATCTTACAACCTGAACCGGTTTTCACCTTTAAAAGGCTTCTTCAGAGTGAAGGCTTCTTGAACCTCTGAAGAAGCCTTTTAAAGGTGAAAACCGGTTCAGGTTGTAAGGTAAAACTTTATGTTTTTACTTATAAAATGATGAATTTTTATATATTACTGGAAGGGTTAACACGGTTATAATAAAACGCCATTTTACTAACCTCATCTGTTGTTTCTTTGTTAATAGCAGAGTAGCCAACATAACCATAAAACATTATACAAAATCATTTTGATATTATAATTAAATATTGTAAGTAACATAGGCTACATTAAAAAGTACAAATATTTAACACTCTCCCTTAATATCAAAATGTTTTAAAATAAAGTACAAAAGAAATTGACTGCATAATTTGTTAGTTTTAATGATATTGCATATTGACTTAATAAAACAAAATAGCCTACTTTAATTTAACTTACAATAAGGCTACCATATATTTGTTGCTTCTTTTTAAACAAATTCATAATAATCTGTCATAGCCTATCTAATGACAATTTTTTTTAGTTTTTAATCTTAGAAAAATACTATTTACAAAGTTTGATTTTTTTTTTTTCAAGAATGTTTACTAGCTTACATAATTTTAAGCAAAATGTTTTTAAATCTTTCAAACTTGGTGTTTGATAATGGTTTGGTAAACACATCCGCTAACTGATTCTCTGAACAACAGTATTTGATATCAAATAGTCCATCATGAAATTGGAAATTGTTCACTCACATAGTGAAATCTGACATCTATGTGTTTGCTCTTTCTACTCAATTGTCCAGATTTTATTAGTTTTATTGCACTTTGATTATCAACATTCAATGTAGTATTTACAGTTTTGTTTGTCAACTCCTGGATGAATGTTTTGATGTATTTGATTTCTTTGCAGCATTCAGCAGCAGATATATATTCCGCTTCTGTTGTTGATAAGGCAGTTATGGGTTGTTTTCTAGAACTCCATACTATTGGTGCGCCTCCTAACATTAGGACGTATCCACTAGTACTTTTTCTATCTTTCACATCTCCTGCGTAATCTGAGGCACAAAATGTTTCAATTTCTATACTGTCTGATTTTATTGCAGGAAAAAATATTCCCAGATTTTGTGTTCCTTTTAGGTACCTTAAAGTTCTTTTCACATTTTGTACATCTTTCTTTTCTGGTTTTCCCAAAAAACGACTTTCGTAGTTGACAGCAAATGCCATATCAGGTCTGGTTTTATTTGTCATGTAGAGCAGTGTTCCGCAACCTTTTTTTATTCACGGCACACCCCAGATGGGCCTAGACTCAACACGGCACACCAAAATGTCTGTCCCCTCAAAATCATATGAATCTTAATATAATAACGAAATATTACGTCGTTATGTAATCAATTATTATTATTATTATTATCATCATTATTATCATCATTATTATTATTATTATAAAACAGGAATAGACTCATGCATTTATTAACAATTTATTAACTTTAATTCACTGTAGAAAATACGAATTTTAAAGTAAATAACTCTACTCATACCTTCAATGTGATACTTGAGCCTGCTTAGCTGCACACAGACGGCTGATTCGTGGCGGAATCGTTGACAAAGCAAGCCTCATTTCTTCATCGATGGATTTGAGTCTCTCTCCCCCTTTGATGTTTTAATTTCAGTCAACGTCGAGAAGCCCAATTCACACAAATATGTAGATGAAAATGGTAATAACACATTAACTGCCATCTCAGAGATAGCCGGGTATTCACTGCTTATTGACAACCAAAATGTTTCCAAAGGCACTTCGAAAAATTTTAAATTCAATGTTCTGTCTGCTTTCAAATCTGCCAGTTCTTCTTGTAAGCCTAAATTATTCGGAAGTTGTTTCGAATCCATAATGAATGGATCACGAACCCAGTCAAAATCTTCAACACTCTCTCCAAAATATTTTTTGAAATTCTGCTGCAAGAGTACTAAATGTTCTTTAATTAAGTCCATCAACACCTTATTATCGTCAGCAAGGGGCCATACAGTTGGGAACATCTCACACGATCCATTTTCAATTGTCTGTATCCACAAATTTAACTTATTAATAAATCCTTGAATCTTATCCACACTAGTCAGAATATTTTCGTTTCTACCTTGCATTTTTCTGTTTAGTACATTCAAGTGTACGAAAATATCGGAAAGATATGCCAACTTAGATACCCATTCCTCATCTGCAAATAAATCCGCATACTCATGCCCCTCAATAATCAAAAATGCAAGTACCTCCTCTTTAAGTTCAAACATTCGCGTTAACACTTTACCTCGAGATAACCATCGTACTTCTGTATGTAGCAGAATTGTAGTGTGCTCTGATCCCATTTCTTGACACAAAACGTTAAAAAGCCACATATTTAGGGGCCGCGATTTGATGAAGTTCACGACTTTTACTACTTCGTCCGTCACAATTTTCAGAGGAGATGGCAAAGACTTAGCAACAATGGCTTCGCGGTGAATGAGACAATGGTCGGTTCGTAAGTTAGGATTTACTTCGCGTACTTTACCTACGAATCCTTTCACTCGGCCTGTCATAGAAGCGGCTCCGTCTGTACAAACACTAACACAATCCTCCCATTTACTTCTCCTCTATTACCAGTGGGGTCAGGTGTTCCGCAGGGTAGTGTCCTGGGTCCTCTGCTCTACCTCCTGTTCACCTCGGACTTACCGTCAGCAAGTGAAACCACTGTTGCTACCCAGTGGCGGCTGGTGGTTGAAAATTTTGGGGGTTGCAGTTGTGGGTTGGATGGTATTAAATTGTTTAAATAGAAAATGCAAAAATATCACTAAGTTTATATGACTGAATGATAAAGTTAGTATTGTTTTATTTAATTCAAAATTATGACTTATATGGTAATATAACATTTTCTGTGTAACAGCATCCAAAAAATGTATTGAAACTATTTTGAAATTAGTTAACGTAATAACAGGCCTATTAATTTTAATATTAATTCACTTTAGATAAACTATTTTACTGTGTAGACATAATTAATATTGAAAAATATAGTTATAATTGGGAATAATTTTGTCACTTACCCTTATTTGAAAAGAAAATCCATCCGCCTTTCTTTCAGACTGGCAAATTTTTCAATCACCTTCTGATTGAAATCAGGAATTTCCATGATCAGGCCCCTTTCTATTGAGAGCATGACCAATGCAGACAACCTCTCTTGTGACATGGTGTTCCTTAGAAATGTCTTTATTCTTTTAAGCGTCGAAAAACATCTTTCTGCTTCAGAAGAGGTCATTGGTATTGTAATCAAAATTTGTAAGAGTTTTACAGCTTCACTAAAAGTTTCTTCTAACTTATTGTCTTCAAAAAAAGAGTACTAACTAACAGCCCCTGACAGTCTTCTAAAATCCGTTGCACTACAGATTGTTGCAAGTTCCGTACAGAGTTTTTTAAAATTGAGAAAATTGTAAGGGTTGCATACAGTTTTTACAGTGTCCTCTGGAAATTTAGACTCATAATCTGGAAACTTTTCTGACATGAACAAAGATGCTCCTACGAGATGGCTCGTGAATCTAAACCGTTCCTTTATTTGGCATATAATCACATCACATACTTCCTTCGCCTGTCTCTTCCACTCAGTTTTGTCAATCTTCCTTTTCTTTGGAGGTGAACTTTGTGACGACTGTTGTGGCTCTCCAGTGTCTGTGTCAATATTATTTCTGATATTCAACACATTTTCTTCAAAACTTGTAAGAGACCGTTTTATAACAGTGAGATCAATATCTACTTTCTGGAGCTGATTAAAGAGTATGTCAGTAAGTGGGATAATTTTTCTAAAAAATGAGAGCCAAAAAATAAAATTTTGACTTACTAAAACTTTTAAGTGGCCAGAAGCCTGTGAAAGAGTACTGTCATTTTTTATGTGATCAGAATCTAATATTGTTTTCATGCACTGTATTAGGTCCTGCCTGTGATCATAAATTGTTGTGACACTTCTCGATTGAAAGTTCCATCTGGTAGGTACAGATCTGGGTAACCGCTTTTTTACTACTGCATCTAGTATTGATGTTCTTTGCGGACTAACTGAGAAAAAAGCGCAAAGACCTTGAACATTGGGAAAGAAAACTCGAACTTCCCTGTTTATTGATGCAGCTTTCATCACAACTAAATTCAGCTGATGTGCATGACAATGAACATATTGGGCATCGGCATAACAATTTTTTACAATTGCATGTACACCACTAAAAGTTCCAGCCATTACAGATGCTCCATCATATGTCTGTGGAATGAGCTTTTGGGAAGTTTCATTTATTTTGTGGTGTTTTAACTCATCAAGAATACATGATGCTAAGGCCCTGGCATCATGACGAGAAGGGTTAAGAAAAGTCCAGAACCTTTCTACAGGTCTGTTTTTTGCTATGTACCTATAGATAACAGCTACTTGGTATAAATTAGACACATCGCTGGTTTCATCAGCAATAACAGCTAAAAAATTTGCTTGTTTAATTTCATCTGAAATTCTTTCGTGACAGACATCTAGCATTATTTGTAGTAATTCGTTTCGAATGGTTTTAGAAGTACCCCTAAATACTGTTGAAGTTTCAAGATGGTTTTTTAAAACTGTATCTAGCTCTGCACTAAAATCTATTAACCCTCTAAAAATTCCTGGATTATTTGATTCTTTAGACTCATCGTGGCCTCTTAAAGCTAGTTCAAACACACCACAGAAACGAATACAGTTGATAATAATACTTAGCACATATCTATTCTGCTTAACTTGTTCATTGTGAGCTACAAAATTTCTCTTATAAGCTGTATCTAGTTGTTCTGCTATGTTAGTTGTTCCTAACAATGCTAACTGTAAACTATTTTTTATGTGGGTACCTGAAGCATCATGTTTTTTAGTTCTGTCATTAGAATGGTTTAAGTCTTTAAATCCAGTCTTAGTCCAAGTCTCCTCTCCTCCAAACAATATACAAGGAAAGCAAAATAATGCAATTTTATGTCAGACCCTCATAACCAGGAATATTTATGTATAAGTCTGTTTTAAATTTACGATTAAAAATTCTATTACCTGACTTTACAGTTTGATTAAAACTTGAAAGATCTGGTGTAGGTCTACCTACTCTCTTAATTTCAATTTTTCCTCAATTGGACGTAAACTCAACGGTGTTTTCGTTAAGTTTTCGACAGAATTCATTGCGTCCTACGAGTTATATATAACGAATATCTTACACTATGACGCCTTAATCCTTTAATATGCACTATTATTTATATTTAACAATGAATTGTACTAACACTTAACTAACACTAACAATAAACTTCACAAAAAATTCGACCGACACTAATCAACTGAACTAATAAAACAACATAACCATACAAATTCGAACTGTCGCACCACGTGTTATTTACCAACATACTGGTGGCGCCGTGACTGACAAGCGGAGTTTGCAGTCCCTAATCACACCAGGCGAAGCTATAGCGATGTAATAGGAACATCCTAGTGTAGACAGCCAGAACACAACTACATTGTGTTTCTCCATATACCAAGCGCGTCACAGCTGGTGTACACACCCGTAGTACACCGCGGCGAGAGCGTGTACGGTTTTCATTAAGTGCTCTGCACTTTTCAATCAACAAATGATTAATTACGATTATTTAGCTTGAAAACACTTATTAATTATTGTTTTTTTCATAATTTTATAATTTAAAATACAGTTTATGGGGTATTTACAGGATTAAAAATACAATTAAATTTACAGGATTTAATGGGGGTTGTGCAACCTAAGCACGGGCCGCCACTGTTGCTACCTACGCCGATGACACAGCAATCCTAGCGACACACTTCGACCCCTCAATAGCATCTCTTATACTACAAGAATCATTAAACAGCGTTCAGTTATGGCTTGATAATTGGTGCATAAAAATCAATTCATCCAAGTCAGTCCATGTTACCTTCACCACACGTAAGGCAAACTGCCCTCCAGTAACAATTAACGGTCAACCAGTACCGCAAGCTGAAAGTGCTAAGTACCTTGGGATGCATCTGGACAGGAGACTAATATGGAAAAAACATATAACATCTAAGAAGCTTGAACTTAATCACAAAGTCAGAAACATCTATTGGCTTATAGGCAGACAATCACGGTTAAGTCTTGTCAACAAACTCTTGATCTATAAAGCCGTTCTTAAACCGGTATGGACTTATGGTATTCAACTTTGGAGTACTGCAAGTACAAGTAATATTGAGATTATCCAGCGCTTTCAGTCCAAAACACTTAGATCAACAGTCGACGCTCCATGGTTTATCTCCAACAACTCTATACACCGCGACCTCAAAGTTTCAACCGTGAGAGAAGAAATCATGCGCCTTTGCAGGACTCACATCTCCAAACTAGAACAGCATCCTAACCACCTGGCAATTAACTTGTTGGACAACAGTGAAGATATTTGTAGACTAAAAAGACACAAACTATTAGACTTACCATTCAGGTTTAACTCATAATGTATTCTCTGTATTTTCTGTATTGTACTGTCTGTGATATCTGTTCTGTATGTTTTTGTATTCATGTCATTCATACGTGTTAATGTCAACCTGTATATGTGCCTTATGGGCCCAGTGTTTAATATTTGAACTTATTGTATCATGCCAGCAGGAAGTGGAAGTGACTTTTGTTCATTTGTTTACATGTTTTTATCATTTAGTTGTATTTTGTTACCTCTTTAATCTATTATCAAAAACAAGAAGAGCTGTCAATGGTCAGCTCTTCATAATCATGTGTGTGTTGTCAGCCAATTTGTTAAATGTTCGCTTAGTCAAACAGCTTACAGATCTCCAATAAATTAAAAAAAAAAAATCCTCCCACGTTAATGGTACGAAATACTCACATATTCCACATATTCAGTAGTGGTACGAAATATTTCTTCACCAGTTGCTCGCTCGGGTAGTTCTTTGCAAAAAAAGAAATTAGTTGCAATTACATCGCCATCAACATACCTTATGTAGGAAAGAATTTGTGCGTGACCGCCAATATCGGTGGACTCGTCGATCTGAAGTGAGAACTTTCGACTGCTCTTTATTTTCTCCTCCATAATGTCTTCGATGTCACTGGACATGTCACTAACTCGGCGGCTGATTGTGTCAGCAGAGAGAGGAATTTTTGAAATTTCACTACCAGCTTCTAAACCCAGGACTATTGTTACCATTTTTTTCACGCGGGCATTAACAACGTTTCTGCTATTGTGTGTGGTTTTTTGGCCTTTACGATAAGTTCGGCTACCTTATAGCTAACTTCCTGTACTTTTTGCGAAACACGTACCGACGTATTCATGAGCGTCACTTGTTTTTTATTTTGTTCCAACAACCGACGAAAATAATTCACATCTTTACTTAACAGAGAGGAATGTTTTGTTGACAAATGTCGTTTCAATTTACTGGGAACCATAGCAGTATTACTGAGTTTTTCACCACACACAACACACTCGGGGATTGGGCATGTTTTGTCACCACACCAAAAAAACCCGTAAGATAAATAATTATCACTATATTGCCGGTGAACTACTTTCTGTTTCTTTTTTTCGAGCTCGATGGTTTCACTACTTGCACTCGAGGACGGACCACTCCGTACAAGGAACTTATCCATATCGAAAAAAAATAGTTTAATAACACTGTAATAGAAAATAGTAAGACTGGTGTAGCAATCACAATATTCGCACTACTGCAGAGCACAGCTGTGATAGAACTGAACTGAAATACTGTAATTGTTGTCTGACAATGTGTGGGTCCTTCGGCGAAGGAAAAGATCAAAAAGTTTAAGAAGCGCCGACAAACAGGCACAAATATCAAAACAAGGCAATAAAATAATAAAAGAGAGGGAAATTTTTGCTAATCCCCCCAATTTTAGTTAAAAGCACGTACAGCCAGCCGTACACAAAAGATGCGGTGTTACAAAGAACTCTCTTGAATAGAGTTTAGAACGTTTAGAGTTTTGAACGTAAACTCTATTTTATGATTGGTGCGGGCCGCTAAAAGGCTTGCTAAAAGTCTTACGCTGCTTTCTTTGCGGTGAACACAAAGCTTGCCGCCTGTAACCCATCAAACCGGCCCAATATTTCAGGCGAGAATACAAATAACTTAAGATAAGCGAACTATAACAACAATATTGAGTAAATAAATTACATTTAATTTCTATGAAAATATAACAGTTATCAGCATGTATTAAAGAATAAACAAGCACCTTCTTACTTAAAATCGACAATTAATTTATTACAATAATAGGTAAAAGTTCGCGTCACACCTTTCACCTTGTGACGGCACACTATTGTGCCGCGGCACACCGGTTGCGGAACACTGATGTAGAGGAGACTTCCAATGGCTTCTCTGTAAGGAAACTGTATTCCTTCGTTGTCAATTACAGTAGTCTTCTCTTCTTGTACAATTGGAGTTGTTACTGACTTGCAGTTTGTCATATTAAAATTAGTGAGTACTTGATTTGCATAATTTGTTTGTGTAATGTAAATTCCTTCGTTCTTTCTAGTTATCTCCATTCCAAGATAAGTGGATGGCTTTTCACTACTTGTCATTTCAAAGTTTTCTTTAAGTTTTTCTAGTAAATTCTTCATGTTTTTAGAATATTTTCCCATCATGATTCCATCGTCAACATGGATAGCTAAATATAAGTCATTCTTGGTGTCTTTAAATATACATTGATCTGTTTTGAGTTGTGTAAGTCCTTCATTTTTAAGAAATGATGTGAGTCTTTTAGTCCATTGATTTGGTGCTTGTTTTAGTCCATATAAGGCTTTGTTTAGCCTACAAATTTTTCCTTCTTCATCAAATCCTTCTGGTATTCTCATACAGATTTCATATTCCAGTTCTCCGTACAGGAATGCAGTTTTGACATCAAAAGTCTGAATAACAAGATTTTCTTGAGCAGTTAAGGAAAATAAAACTCTTAACGAAGCACTTTCAACAACTGGACTAAACGTATCTTTAAAATCCAAATTTCCTTTTGTTTGTTCGCAGCCTCTTACTACTAGTTGAGCTTTATATGTACCATCATCTTTTATTTTGAAGATCCATCTGCTAGTTAGTATTTCTTTTTCTGCAACTTGTTTTTCATCGACTATCTCCCAGGTGTTATTCTTGTTTAAAGATTCTTTTTCATATTTTATGGCTAACTTCCACTTTTATGAAACTTGGCACTAACTTGGCATTTCCTGTCATACATTCATTGAAAGTAAGCATCACTTGTCCATCTTGAAGATTTTCTTCATATCTAGTAGGACGTTTAATATTTACCCTTGGTCTTAAATTGTAACGTTGTTCTTGTTCATGTTGTTCATTTGTATTAGGCCTATCAGTTTCTAGTCCAATTTCTTCTAGGCCTATTTGATTTTCTTCGACTGGGTTATTCCCTTTTTCTTCATTCACATTTTCTTCTTCAATGATTTCTTCCATATCTTCTTCTTGATTACATGGTACTATTTCTGGTATTTCTTCTGCTTTTGATTTTACAGACTCCCTTTTGAAGACAACATCTCTTGATACAAAAATATTTCTTTTCACTGGATCCCACAATCTGTATCCATTCAGTGTGTATCCCACAAAAATACTTTTCTTACTCCTGCTGTCGAATTTCTTAAGCCGTCCTAAAACTTTAGCATAAGCTACTGAACCAAATGTCTGAAGTCTTGATAGGTCAGGTGTCTTACTATACCATTTCTCTGCAGGTGTTGTATCTAATGTGACAGTTGGACTTCTATTGAGTAAATACGCAGATGTTAGGATAGCTTCCCCCCACATTTCTTTGGGTAATTCAGAGTCGAAAAGCATTGCTCTAGCTTTTTCCATGAGTGTTCGATTCATTCTTTCCGCTGTGCCATTTAACTGCGGCGAATAGGGTACTGTATAATCAATAACAATTCCTCTTAATTTACACCATTGTCTAAGACCAGAGGCAATGTATTCACCCCCATTATCACACCTTATTTTAGAAGTTTTAAGATTGAAATGAGCTTCAGCTTCATTAACATACTCTTTTAAAAATGTGAAAACCTCATTTTTAGATTTTAAAAGATACACTTTGCAAAAGTGAGTATTATCATCAACACATGTCAAGAAATATTTTTTACCATCATGCGTCTGAGGTTCTATTGGACCACACAGATCAGAATGTATTATTTGTAAAGGTTTAGAAGCTCTGTCTCTTACTGAATTGAAAGAAGATCTCACTTGTTTAGCTTTGAGACAAATATCACAAAAAATATCTTCATATACATTTAAATTAGCTGAAATACCTCGAGACATTTTAGACAAGTTTTATAAATTACGAAAACTTATGTGACCTAATTTCCTATGCCATTCCATAGCTTCACTACTTTTAGTTTTACCCTTATGTTGATCAACACTTACGGGTACATCTGTTTGTTTGACATTTATATTAGCCTTAGGTCTACATTTATTTTGTTCAGTGTTACTTACAGCAGCTACTTTTGGAACACTTTCATTCTCAGTTAGGTTAACTACATACAAACAATTTTTGTTTTTACTACCTTCTAAAATTACATTATCATCTTTCAATATTTGAACTTTGTTTCTAGTAAATAATACCTTACCACCATTTTCAGTAATTGCATTGACAGACATCAAATTATTACTTAATTCAGGAACATATGAGACATTTTTTAAAGTACACTGTTCTGAGTCGACATAGCCTACAGCTAGTGATTGCATACTCTGATTTTTCTTTGCAACAGATATGTCTTTATTACATAATTTTACATTTTCAAGGATGGATAAGTCGTTTGTCATGTGGTTTGGAGTACAACCGCTATCTACGATAAAAGTTTTACTTGGAATAATGCTATTTTGATTTACACTGCTATAGCCTACTGTAACTGGTGAATGAGTTTCAACGGTTTTAGTTAAAAAGGCAGTTTTACTATCATTAGGCCTATTGGGCTTTGCTTTAGATTTGTTACGGAAATAGCAATCTTTATCAGTGTGATTAGTTTTCTTACAAATACTACATGATACTTTAGGTTTAAAGGATTTATTTTTTAAGAAACAGTCCTTTTCATAATGATTTGACTTTTTACAGTAATTACAAAACTTAGATTTGTTGTTTGGACAGTTCTGACGGATATGACCGGTATCTTTACATGAATAACATCTTACTTCTCTAAGCATACCTTGAGATTTGATTTTAAAAGCTACACTCTCACTATCACTCGATGACTTCGCTTCTTCTTGTATCAGCCTAGCCTTCAAGTTCTCCAAGGTTCTGTCCATTGAATTCGTCGAGTCCCACGCACTTGAAAAATGTTTGTAATATTCTGGAAGAATGCTCAGAATTTTGGTGATTATCATTGTGTCGTCTACTTTCTGGTCGAGTCGATTGAGCTTGAATGCGACGTTCTGAATATAGGCTAAGTTAGACATCATGTCCTTTTGGTTGTCAAACTTGTAGTTGTAGAATTCTTGTAAAAGAGAGCATTTTTGTTGTGATGTGTCTCTTTTATAAATGTTAGATAATGTTTCAAACATTTCATTTGATGTTTCACATGTGACTAAGTGGAATTTTACTGGATGTTCAATGGTCATAAGTATAATGTGTTGGGCTTTAGCGTCCTTTAATTTCCATGTCTTTACCTTGTCTGTATCTTCACCTTGTTGCTCCAAAGTTTCTGTACCATTTACAATATCCATAAGTCCTTTGGCTTTGAATAACACTTTGACCTCAAAATCCCACATTGTGTAAGCGTCGGCATCTTTAAGTTTTTGTATATTGTTTATTTCACTTTCGCCACTAGACATTTTTACACGACCTCAATTAACACGATTTTAATTTTACGATTTTTACTGGTTAAGGCTTTAACTGGGCCCATAACCTGATGAATTTTTATATATTACTGGAAGGATTAACACGGTTATAATAAAACGCCATTTTACTAACCTCGTCTGTTGTTTCTTTATTAATAGCAGAGTCAGGGCCGGCTCAAGGCAAAAATTTCACCCGGGCAAGCGAGCTTTCCGCCGCCCTGCCCCCCACCCCCCAAAAAACTTAACAAACAGGAAATGACACAACTAGGACTCTACATTTTATAAGAATATTTTAGCCTTGTATGAATTTAATTGATTTGTTATCTTTATGGAATACAATTGCAGTTTATTTCATTAAAAATTGTGTTACATTATTGCAATAATGTATTTTTATGTTCGGTTATCTTAGGCTTATTTGGGGTGATCAGTAGTATGAAATACAGGCTAAATTATTCGTTTCTTTTTAAATGATTTTTAATTGAATCAATAGTATTAAGGCCTAAATCAAACTCAGGAAGAGCAAATGGGTTCGGTAAAATAGCTACAAATGACTAAGTGTATCGACTATCGACAATATTTATTGTAATCTTACAAAAAAGTTGGTATACAAAATTCAAAATTACAATTAACTGTAGGTTACTCAATTTCAAAATCACAAAGGTACTTTACGGTAAATTTTTTTTCTGCAAAATCTTTTATAACAGAGTCAATGTCTATTTCTTTTAGAATACCAAATTCAATTGAGATAAGGGAAAGTCCTACAAGACGTTCTTGTGCCATACTTGATCTAAAATAATTTTTAATTTTGAAAAAGATCTCTCCCCAGACGCTACACTTACTGGAAGTGTTAATACAATTCTCAAAGCTAATTTACATTTGGAAAATTTTCAGCTAAAGAGTTGTTCATGATGAACTTGAGGATGTCTTCTGGCCTGTTGCCACAGTCTTCGGGTAACAGAGTCAGAAGTACTAGAAGTTCTTGGTGCAGCTGGTGTCCTTCAATATCTCGGTGCTCCCCATCGGTCAAAGCTATCTGTAGGTCTGCACATATTTGTAGCAATGTGTTCTTATCTTCATTTTTGATGTTATAAAGAAAGCCAAATACATAATTGTGGCTGGATAGCTATGAAAATCTCTCCTCAAGTGAGTTTATTACGCAGTCCAACAAACAGAAATAAAAATTGGTCATAAATGCTCTTTTTGGGTCTGAGACTGGCTCGTCAGCTGTTTCATAGTGAAATTTGCGTTTGACCCTTCTTGGACGTACTTGAGATTCAGTTGGGAATGTGGCTTCGGTTTCAAGAGTTTCTGCAATCTCCCTGGCATCAACAAGTACTTCCTCAAAACCCTTCTCCGTCCTCATTTTCTCAAAATGTTCTTTCACTTTATAAATTAGCTCAACTGCTTTTGCAATGTTCATATCTTCTTTTTGCAGCTGTTTGCTGATAATATTTATCCTGAAAAGTATTTCATGCCATACAACCAAGGAGCAGATAAACTTAAAGCTCTTTAGCTTGCTAGCCAGACCCAAGGCAGTACTCTTTCCATAGCCATCGATCGATGAGTCAGTAGATAACTCAAGTAAAGTATCGTATATTTCTCCTGTCTGGTAACGAAAAGGAGCAACTGCATTAATGCGACTCTCCCATCGAGTGTCGCATATTGGTTTAACTGTTAGTGATGTAACATGTTTCCTTAACACAGACCACCGGTGAGTTGAGGCAGAACATAATTTGTATACTTCCTGCACAACCATGAAAAAGTTTACAGCCTCACTACAGGATAAAGCAGAGTCGTTCACCACTAAGTTCAGCGAATGTGCACTGCAAGGTACAAAAAATTCGCGAGGGTTCAAAGTTAGAATTCTGTTCTGGACTCCTGCGTTTTTCCCCACCATGTTTGCACCATTGCCGTACCCTTGCCCACGCATATTTTTTAAAGGCATTTTCATTTCATTTAACTTGGACAAAAGAATGTTTGTCATAGATTCTCCTGTTGAAGATGCAATTGGGATGAACCCAAAAAAATGTTCTTTTGGGGCAGGGGTCTTTACCTGGTTCACAACTTACAAAATGTATAATCAAAGTCATTTGCTGTATGTGGCTTTGATCAGGCGTACAGTCCAAAATAATAGCATAGCAAGTCCACTTCTGTACATTATGTAGTATTCGTTGTCGTATCATTGATCCTATTACTTCGATCACTTCATTTTGGATATTCTTCCCTAGGTAATGTACATAAGATTCTTTTGAAGTAATCCTCTGTAAGTGTTCAGCAATTATAATGTCAAATTTCCCTACAAACTCTAACAGTTTCAGGAAATTCCCATTGTTTCTGTCATACAGTTTGTCTGACGCACCCCGAAATGGCAGATTCTGTTAATCAAGAAACTCAATCACGTACACAATGCGTTTGAAAACTTCCTTCCAGCGTTCAACTTCATTCTTGATCATTTTCTGGTGTTCTGCAACAATCGTTTTGTTCACACGCAGCCTCGTAGAACATTCCTTCCAGAACTGGAATGCCCGCATATGTCCTGGTGATCTTTCGTGTTCTGACAGTAGTTCAGACATGCGCTTCCAGTCGGAGTACCCAGTCTCTGAAGACAGAGATGTTCGTATTGTGCTAAACAGTCGGCAGCAAAAGCAAAATATGACGTCTTTTGATACAGAATATATAAGCCAGGGACGTGAAACCTCTTCTCCATTGCTCATTCGCCTACGATAATTGTTGACACTAAAACGGCGACCATCTCTGTTTACAGGAAAGTCAGTGTCACTAATTTGTTCTGGCCCACGTTGGACGAGGATGTCACTGTCTTTGGCACTTAAGTTCACTGGCCACTCTCCAGGGTCATGGGATATGATTTTATCTAGAGAAACCTGAAAAAGACAACAGAAACTAAGGAGTATTATTAGCAAAAAGTACAAAATCATTTAGAAGCTTCAAAAAATTGGGACGCAAATTTGTTTGTTAAATTTACGCGATTTATTCAATTGGCATAATAAGCCTAGCCTATCTGCTAAAACTTAACTGTAGCATGTTGTAAACTCAATATTTTCAACTTTGTCATTTTAAGTTTATAAAAAAATTACCTTAAAAGATTCTTCCGCAATCGCTGAATCAGAATCAGAATGAGATTCAACTCCCTTCACATTGTCGTTTTTTTCTTCATTTTCAGTATCATGGGACTATTGTGAAATAAATAAAACTAGGCTACACGAGGAAATAGGTTACTGCTGATTTTGAATTTCTGATTACTGGTAATTATCGTATTTTAGAATGCATTATTTTTATTACATTTTAAAGCAACCCTTCAATAATTTTAATAAAGGCAAAAGTGTTTTGTTTTATGTACAGTATTTATTCCAGTTTAATATTAAAATCCAAATTTTCGTGCATATAATGTAACTGTGCTCAGCACTCTTAACAAATAATAATAAAATTTTATTAGCTTACCTCAGACAAAAAAAATGTTGGTGCATGAGGTTCTGAGGGAAGTACCGTAACGAAACGTTTTAACGCTGAAGCTTGTTTTTGAGCTTCAGAAGTCTGCTGCAATTTTCTTTTTCTATAGAAAAAACCTGAGTGTCTCTTTTTATCAGCCATTCCTAATTCCTACCAAAACAATCTTTATAAAACCACTGACACAGACAGATACAGTATTGTTAAACCACACAAAAACATTAACGGCGGAACACAACGGTCGGAAAGGCTTTACATGACGCACAACTCACCATCCGCTTGACTTACTACTACAAGTTAGGGATGAGCATCGATGGCCGATGTTCCAAAAACATCGATGGTTAACGTTCGATGTTCGATGTTTTTATCATCGATGGTTCAGTTGCGATGTTTTCATACTATCGATGGTTTCGTTTCGATGTTTTCCTTTGAACACTTTTTTAATTTGTAATGAAGACTTTTTTTAAGTTGATTGTTAAATTTAGTTTATTTTAAATCAACAAATTATTATTTTAGATATTAATGGCTATGTAGTTTGCTCCCTAACCTAGGTAAACGATAAATACCATGTACAGTAATATTAAACAGACATGAATCAGCGCGCAGGTTGTAGTGGGGAGAAGATGGCAGCAGTTAAAGGCATGAGAGAGGAAAATGTCTACTAACGCAGTTGAAAATATTAGTCTACTCTCTGAATTGTCAATAAGACGCACATATGACAAGAGTAATCTATTTCGACACGGGTCGACTTTTTATACCTAATGTGCCGAAGTGACGCTTCTTTAATAATTAAAGATGAAAGATAATAGTTAAATTTACGTTTTTCCTTGTAAAAGTAGTAAAATTAGAAAACTGATGTCGCTTATAATGAAATAAAGCAGTTACACTGCTTTGTCGATTCACAATTATTTTCGTTTTATTATATTTATAACTTTATTTATTTAGTTTTCTATTGTCTATGATTCTTATAGTGTTTTCAATTGTTTATTTTTAATTTTTAACGTTTTTATGTATTTATTGTTTTTTACATTTCATTAGCTACATTTTTAATTATACTTAACTAAAAATGAACTTTTTTCATGTGAAAAACTTACTATTTTATTGTACGCGTTTCGGCTTAGTATCCGCCTTCTTCAGCTTTGGTAACAGACTGCCAGCATTTTGTAACGGTTGTGTGGAAGGTGAAGTGGGGGCGGTGTGTGGAGGAAGGGGATTGGTGCGGGGATTCAACTTACTGTTTGTTTTCTGTATAATTGTGTCAAAAAGTGTATGTGATTTATATTGTAATTGATCGTTGAGTATGTTGTTTGGTTGTGTTGTGTGGTGTTTATATATTTCGTATTGTTCAGTTGTGTTGAGTTTTTGACCTTTGGGTATGTAATGTAAAATTTCAAGATTAGTGTCTATGTTGGTGTAACTGTGGTTTTCTGTGTGTATGTGTGTGGCAAATGCAGAGTGTATATTGTTGTTGGTTAAAGCTTTTAAGTGTTCAGAATAACGGGATGAAAAAGATCTTCCCGTCTGGCCTATGTAGAAACTATTGCAGTCATTACAATTTAATTTGTAAACACCTGTTTTGTTATATTTGTCTATGTCTGTGTTTGTATTACTGATGTGTTTTTTGATGGTATTGGTTGTTCTGAATGCTATTTTGTATTTGTGTTTTCTGAATGTATTGGCGATTTTGTGTGTGTATGAGTTGTGGTATGTGAGTGTGATGTACTTATTGTGTTGTGTGTTGATGGTATTTAGTGTTTTGTTGTTTTTGTTTTTGATGCGTTTGTGTAGTATGTTTATTAAATTGGGGTTATAACCGTTTTTTATTGCTATGTATTTTATTGTGTTGAGTTCGTCGGTGTAATCTTGTTTATTTAAGGGTATTTTAGTTAGTCTATGGAGCATATGGTTGAAGGCCGCATGTTTATGTTGTGTTGGGTGGTTTGATGTGTTGTGTATAACCATGTCAGTTGTGGTTGGTTTCCTGTATATTTTGTACGTGTGTGTATTGTTAGTTTTGTTAATTGTTAGGTCTAGAAAATTTATACTATTGTTTTGTTCAGTTTCCAGTGTAAATATTAATTTGTGGTGTATAGTGTTTATGTATTTGTGGAAGTTTTCAACTTGTCTTGTGTTGTCTTTGAATAAAAGTAATATATCATCTACATACCTGTGCCAGTATATAATTTTGTTAGTGTATTTGTTGTTGTTTATTATGTGGTTCTGTTCAATGTTGTGTATATATATTTCTGCTAGTATTCCTGATATGGGGGATCCCATCGGGAGTCCTTCTGTTTGTGTGTATAATGTAATGTGTATAATGTAGATGATATATTACTTTTATTCAAAGGCAACACAAGACAAGTTGAAAACTTCCACAAATACATAAACACTATACACCACAAATTAAAATTTACACTGGAAACTGAACAAAACAATAGTATAAATTTTCTAGACCTAACAATTAACAAAACTAACAATACACACACGTACAAAATATACAGGAAACCAACCACAACTGACATGGTTATACACAACACATCAAACCACCCAACACAACATAAACATGCGGCCTTCAACCATATGCTCCATAGACTAACTAAAATACCCTTAAATAAACAAGATTACACCGACGAACTCAACACAATAAAATACATAGCAATAAAAAACGGTTATAACCCCAATTTAATAAACATACTACACAAACGCATCAAAAACAAAAACAACAAAACACTAAATACCATCAACACACAACACAATAAGTACATCACACTCACATACCACAACTCATACACACACAAAATCGCCAATACATTCAGAAAACACAAATACAAAATAGCATTCAGAACAACCAATACCATCAAAAAACACATCAGTAATACAAACACAGACATAGACAAATATAACAAAACAGGTGTTTACAAATTAAATTGTAATGACTGCAATAGTTTCTACATAGGCCAGACGGGAAGATCTTTTTCATCCCGTTATTCTGAACACTTAAAAGCTTTAACCAACAACAATATACACTCTGCATTTGCCACACACATACACACAGAAAACCACAGTTACACCAACATAGACACTAATCTTGAAATTTTACATTACATACCCAAAGGTCAAAAACTCAACACAACTGAACAATACGAAATATATAAACACCACACAACACAACCAAACAACATACTCATCGATCAATTACAATATAAATCACATACACTTTTTGACACAATTATACAGAAAACAAACAGTAAGTTGAATCCCCGCACCAATCCCCTTCCTCCACACACCGCCCCCACTTCACCTTCCACACAACCGTTACAAAATGCTGGCAGTCTGTTACCAAAGCTGAAGAAGGCGGATACTAAGCCGAAACGCGTACAATAAAATAGTAAGTTTTTCACATGAAAAAAGTTCATTTTTAGTTAAGTGTTAGTGCTGTGAAAGAAGAGATGAATAATCAAGACAACTATAATACCGCAGATAAAGCGTATTTCATCAATAAGTACAGAAACGCCAAGCAACAAGTAACAAAAACTTCCTTACACATAGCATTCAATAAAACTTGTCGAAAACACAACATCATACCAACACACGCACAAGTTACAATAAAACAAAACACACATACAGCACTACAAACCAAACGGAAATTAGAACAAATAAACCTAAACAACATAATCAATTATTTATACCATAAAAAAGACACACTCAACAGACAGGCATATAACTTACACATGAAACTCACACAAATATTACACCACACAGAACTTGAAAATGTAATACAACACACACAAGACAACATAGAAAAACTCAAATTGACAATACAACATCGACACAACAAAAAAATAACTAACCTCACAACACACACAATTGAATCAATCCCTGAACCGGCACACATATTCCACGCACGCGTAGTCAATACAACACACATTAATTTCACAAAAGATGAAATGGATTTATTAAACAAAGGACTGAAACATAATTTGAATACCAATACAACTAACATCAAAAATAACAATAAACACATACGCGACATCATCATAGACGCAGAAACGGCTGTACAAAACACGCAACTCAACGACCATGACCCGATACGTCACGACATAAAAAGGAAACTTCAAAACACACATACAAAACCAAAAATACACAACAATGAAATAAAAACACTCAATAGTGTAAAACACAAGTTACTCGAACACAACACAACAATCCTAAAAGCCGACAAAGGTAACATTAGCGTCATAATGGACAAACGCCAATTAAACACTAAAATCGAAAGTTTCTTCAACGAAAATAATATAACGGAAATAAATAAAGACCCCACACTAAAATTTCATAAACAGATTAATAAATTTATAAACAACACCAAACATATAATCAAACCAGAAAACGCCAAATACCTTAAACAAATAAAACCTAACCCCCCTAAACTAAATGCATTACCAAAAATACATAAACCTAACATTCCAATCAGACCATTAATAAACAACACACAGGCCCCCTCCCACAAAATAGCAAAACAACTAGACAAAATAATCAGAGAAAACATAAAACTCAGCAACAACACCTCTATCAAAAACAACATTGACCTAGTCAGGAAAACTGAACACATACACATCCCACATAACTCAACTCTGGCATCTTTTGATATAACCAATTTATACACTAATGTCCCCATCAAAGAAACCATACAAACACTAGAACAACTACTCAGACAAAACAACACACCTGAAACACACATACAAGAAATCATCACACTTACCAAAATAATAACTGAACAAAATTACTTTACATACAATAACAAAATATACACACAAACAGAAGGACTCCCGATGGGATCCCCCATATCAGGAATACTAGCAGAAATATATATACACAACATTGAACAGAACCACATAATAAACAACAACAAATACACTAACAAAATTATATACTGGCACAGGTATGTAGATGATATATTACTTTTATTCAAAGGCAACACAAGACAAGTTGAAAACTTCCACAAATACATAAACACTATACACCACAAATTAAAATTTACACTGGAAACTGAACAAAACAATAGTATAAATTTTCTAGACCTAACAATTAACAAAACTAACAATACACACACGTACAAAATATACAGGAAACCAACCACAACTGACATGGTTATACACAACACATCAAACCACCCAACACAACATAAACATGCGGCCTTCAACCATATGCTCCATAGACTAACTAAAATACCCTTAAATAAACAAGATTACACCGACGAACTCAACACAATAAAATACATAGCAATAAAAAACGGTTATAACCCCAATTTAATAAACATACTACACAAACGCATCAAAAACAAAAACAACAAAACACTAAATACCATCAACACACAACACAATAAGTACATCACACTCACATACCACAACTCATACACACACAAAATCGCCAATACATTCAGAAAACACAAATACAAAATAGCATTCAGAACAACCAATACCATCAAAAAACACATCAGTAATACAAACACAGACATAGACAAATATAACAAAACAGGTGTTTACAAATTAAATTGTAATGACTGCAATAGTTTCTACATAGGCCAGACGGGAAGATCTTTTTCATCCCGTTATTCTGAACACTTAAAAGCTTTAACCAACAACAATATACACTCTGCATTTGCCACACACATACACACAGAAAACCACAGTTACACCAACATAGACACTAATCTTGAAATTTTACATTACATACCCAAAGGTCAAAAACTCAACACAACTGAACAATACGAAATATATAAACACCACACAACACAACCAAACAACATACTCAACGATCAATTACAATATAAATCACATACACTTTTTGACACAATTATACAGAAAACAAACAGTAAGTTGAATCCCCGCGCCAATCCCCTTCCTCCACACACCGCCCCCACTTCACCTTCCACACAACCGTTACAAAATGCTGGCAGTCTGTTACCAAAGCTGAAGAAGGCGGATACTAAGCCGAAACGCGTACAATAAAATAGTAAGTTTTTCACATGAAAAAAGTTCATTTTTAGTTAAGTGTTAGTGCTGTGAAAGAAGAGATGAATAATCAAGACAATTTTAATTATATTACTAAATACTTTACCAAACTAAATTTTACAGCCCTACCAACACACACACGCGCGCGCACGCACAGGTATATTTAACTTACTTTTTACTAACTTACCTAACTTTTTACTAACCAATTATTTTTATAATTTGAAAATTATTTTATTTGTTTAATTGTTTTTAAGGTTTTTACCTTAAATTTGGTTACCTACGAAATTTGTTTGCAGGTAAGTTTTGATTTCGATTACGACAGTAAACGTGGACATTTTGTAAGACGAAACAAGCGTCAGACACAACAGAAAGAGACAGTGTAGACCTAATAAAGATTTCCATTATTTTGTAAACAGTGACTTGGCGTGTTGTGTCTGTTGCAATGTTTCTCGAAAGTCGAGGCTAGACATCAACAATCGTATATTTTAGAATGTGTACACTTTGTGTACATATTACGATTCACGAAAAACGTAGTAATATATTATCCACATTGCTCTGGCATCTTAATTTGTTTGAATAAGTAACATTAATAACAGCCTCGTACGCGAAATGATTTTGTGTGTGTGTGTTTAAAAAACAAGCAGATGTAAACTATCCGTAAAGAACCGGAGAGACAATATTAATGTATTATTATTATTGGTATTATTATGACCTGGTGTAGGCTAGACATTACAGTATCTGTTTATTCAGGTGCAGTCATGTAGTGCGATTCTGTCAGCTTGAGACTAAACTATAACGATTAGTCACTCTTATTTGAATAGCAGTATGATACAATATGTGGATATTGCAAAATGCTTATTACATCATTGTGTATGGGTGGTCATAATTATTGTTTGTGACAGGAGGAAGGAACTATAATTTTTGACAAGACCTCTTATAAACTTTTATTGAAAGCAATTATAATTGCGGTTGCAATGAAACACCAGATTTGACGTCATATCGTACGCAAAAACAAAACTAGAAATGCGACATAGCACTGAAACGAGACTAGGAAAACATTCGGAAGATTTACACCAAATTTCGTATTTTCTGGAACATTCTGGCAACACTGCGCACTAGACACTAGATGCCGGCTCACTGAGGCAGCAAAACAAGTGACAAGTATGTAAACAAGCTGGTGAGTCATCAACAAGTCGGTGCCTGAGCCGCGGTCGGACCAGCCGGGGGTCGGACTAGAGAGGTCTTACTGTACCTGTATAATTTGTTATAAAAAATAAATTGAATCTAAAAGTATTAACAGTGTTACTTTACACCGTGATTTTATTAAGCTTTTACTGTTTAAAAGAAAATAAGAGAATTTTTAGGCCTGTCTCTCTTTGGGAATACTAATTTAAACTTTCACTAGGAGTAAACAAACCTGACATAGATTTAAAGAGGTTTCTGTTTTTGTTAAAGGGTGGTTTTATGTATGTTTGTTCAAAACACGTTATAATCATTATAATAATAAATAATAATGAACAGATTTAGTTAATTATGAATGTGAGTTAAATTATTTTAACGTCACCTCGCCTTTACCTAACCTATTCTCAACGAGTTTGTCAACGGCCCTGGAAATTCTGATACGGGGAAGTTAGATGTATTTCAATTGTTTTCTCGGGTAGCCTACAGTGTTGAGGTTTCCACATTCCGCCTGTCAAAATGTGGTGGTCACCCAAGGGCTTTTGGTTTTTCAGAATCTTCTGATAAGGTAAGTGAGTAAAGTATCGGGGTGTATTATTCTTCTCTTTAATTATTTTTATTTATTATTCATCCCCAATTATTTGTACTATTACAAACATGTAAAAAGCATAGATTTTTATTTGAATTGCAACATTGGCATAAAAACATCGATGTTTGAAGTCTTAAAACATCGATGTTTTCATACCGATGTTTTTTTAACATCGATGTACTCTTCACGATGTTAACATCGATGGTTTTCTGGCGATGCTCATCCCTACTACAAGTGCGACTGATGTCAAGCGAGCGTCTGTATATTAGCCTGTACGCGCAGGCGCATCTCGGCCATCGAGTCATTTCACCCCCTCCCGCGCCATAGTCGAATCGAACTGCGAAAGTGACTCACCTTCTTGCGCGCCCAGGCCTGTATTATTCGTTCGTACCTCAAACGAAATAGACTCAGTCACAGGCCCACTTTTCTAAGCCACTGTTGCCGCCCTCCTCCCACCTGCCTCTCGTAAGATTTGTTTTGTATTGGTTTTTAAGTTTTTAAAAACTTACGTTTTTAAAATACTGTTGTAAATTTGTTGTTGTGGTAATCCATGGTTTTACTATAATTAGTAAACTGGGAACACGCAGAAAATTTATTCTAAATCACCGATCGTAGATCGTAAAACATTTTTTCGTTCCGCTTGGCGCCCCTAACTTCGCGGCGCCCCGGGCGACCGCCCGGGCCTTAAGCCGTTACTGAGCAGAGTAGCCAACATAACCATAAAACATTATTCAAAATCATTTTGATATTATAATTAAATATTGTAAGTAACATAGGCTATATAAAAAGTACAAATATTTAACATAAAAAACTTTGTGTTCCGAGTCGTTAATATAATAGTTGTATTTAATTAAAATTACCACAAAGTTTTAAAATGTCTACCACTCTTGAAAGAATCTATCAATTTTTCTCCACTCTTTCATTATGTCTGCAAACATTTTCTACCATCTGCTGGCATGGTGTGGGAACATAACAGCTGTTGCCAGTTGTGATAGGCTTAAAATTTAATTTCAATTTTTTCTAGTATGAAATTTTTTTTAGAGCCAAAATATTCTTTTTAAAGACAAAATATTTTTTTAGAGTAGTTTTTATCATTCGCTGGCAGAATAAGGGTCCCGGATCTGACTCCATTATACTTACACAGAATAAATAAGGACACAAATAATTGAATTAAAAATAATAAAGACAAACAGAGAAACATACAACTAAATGAACAAAATACAAATATGTACATACGGTACTAGTAGTTACTGCTGCACGTCAATTCCGAAAATGAACATAGCTGCTAACTGAGCGTTTTGGTGGTTTATACAGCAGCAGCACATTGGGTGGATGAATGTATTCTATTCCCCCCCCTGCAGTTTGTACAGTGACAACTACTACTAGGTCAATTAAAACACGCAGTGAAACATTGGCGATATCTGAGCTGCCAACACAAGATGGTGCAAATACCCAGCAGTTCGAAAGCAATGCTATGGTTTTTCTTTACGTTTCCCTACTAATATTATTCACATTCCAAATTATTTAATAACTAAAGTATTTATTCTGTGATATAATTTATTTTATTTTATTTCATTGCTTTTACTGATGCCACCGGCAACAGCGGTTACATGGATGCCATGCTACTGTTTTCCACATATGCTGCACTGAAACTAGCAGAAATGTTTGTTTTCCCTAGCAGCTAAAACCTGATGAAATTGATTTTATATTAGTTATAGACTTTTGTGTTTTATGTTTTATATAGTTTTCATGCTTATTAATTTTCAGTGTAAGATGCAAAAGATCACTTATCCAACTGTCATCACTACCACACAATAAACACACAAAAGAAAATAAAGAGTTACTTTCTTCACACCCACATATTGTAACGATACATATGACTACCAAATTTTGAACCTAATTTTAGAAACATAACATAACAATTAAATGACAAAAGACCTACCAAGGATCAAGAAGTGTGTACCAAGTATTAAAATCAATCAAAGAATTAATAAGTAGAGAAAGATTCTAAAAATAGTAATGAGAACAGAACAAAGAAGAAAATATATTAAATGTGATTAAACCAATATCCAATAGATTGGATAAGTGAGTAAACAAAAACATAGAAAATAAAAATGACTAGAAGTGAATAACATTATGCTATAACTCAGGTAAAAAGATAAACAAAGGAAGAGACAAGACATCTCCCACAATATACAACAAAAGAAGTACAACAGTGAGATAAATAAAATAAGACAAGTAAATTACAAAGTGAAGAAACTATTAATGACATCAAAACACTGACAGACTATTTTAGGTGACTTAACTATGACTATAAATCTAATGTAAAATTATGATCCAATCAATAATGATTAGGAGAGTGAGATTAAAACTTGTAGTAGTATGATTTAAGAATGTATAAAGTTATAACAACAAATTTGTATCTTAGCTATTATTTATGTAAGTAAAATGGGTAAACGGATATCAGAGAATAACTGATAACGATAATATAATAAAATTAATATAATGGAAAATAGAAAATAATTACCAACCAATGGATAATAATTAACAGCACTAGCACATATAAATAATATAGTAAACATTTATAGAACAAACCACAAAAAACCAACCCATTGTTATGAACCAAAGTAAGGACACATAACCGAAATCAACAGGCTTTTGTACTTATAATGACAAGTACTAATAATAAAAATGTTGATAAACCATATTCTATTATACTGAAAGGAAACTAGATGTTATAAGGATAATACCAGTAACAAGATTAGTTACCAAAGGAAGATTTATATTGTAATTAGAGTAAATTAAAGTACTGAAATGGACAGCACAGAATTTACCAAATAACCAATCTGAAAAAACCTTTAGAAATAATAATAAAAGAGAAGATGGTTGATCTCAGTATAGTTAATGATGTGTAATACCACTAATGTAATGTAAACCAATAAGTATTATCATAGAATTGAGTCATAATAATGTAAACTAAACATAATTCTCATACAGAATTAGATGTAAGAAATATTGATGAAATAATAACAATTGAGAGTGTCCTGGTGCAAACCAAAGCATTGTAAACTTTATAATCATTATAAGGACCATTTATGTGAGAAACAATAAATTAAAAAACCACTATGTAATTTAGAATGAAGGTAATACATGCAACACCCATTAGTACAAACCAGGGGTGATCTTAAAGACTAGAATCAACAAAATAAAGGTGTAATAATTAAAAACTGAGGTGATCAGAAGTTGTAATGGTCATCTCAGATTAATTGTGACATAAGGGAAGTTGTTAAAAAACCACTATCAACATGTAACATGTGAATCTAGTTTGTAGTGTCATAGGCCTACTAACGCCTATACCTAGCTTGTGCATTTTTATGAATAATTATAAACAAACACTGTGTAAAAGTACACAAAAGGACTTGGAAAGCATCATCTCGATGAGATATAATAGCCATTTGTTAACTTTTAGTTAAATAAAATATAAATTTATTAAAAAAAATGTGTTAATTGTAATTTCAAGAAACTATATTTGTTATTAATGAACGATGATATTCCATGTGAGGACTCTAAATAAAGAGGCTGACAATTGCAACACTATGGTAATGTCAGATCAGCAATTAAAGGTAACGTCAGGACATTATATCAATTATAAGATATTTGCATTTACGACGGCTGACAGATTCGACAGGTGTCAATGGCGGAGTCAACTTAGCCGATTCGTCTCAACAACAACTAAAGAAGATCGAATTATAAATTATCAATGAAGTTAAACCACGAATAAAGCATTCAAGAGATAATAACATAAACCGTTTCAAGATTTGTTTAAACAAGATAACAAAATAATAATAATTAATTGAACTTTTCAATTTTAATTAAAACAAAGAAAAAATAATTTCTATAAACAAATAAAAATAAGAGAGAGAAACCAGTTTAGTTACAAATTGGCGCACCAATGTAAGAGGCTCGAATTAGGTCGAAATTAATTCTAAATAAATAATAAAAAATTAAATAGCCTAATTTCTAGCAGCAGCTGCAATACAAAAAGACAGAAGATGCAACGGAGAGTTAGATCAAAGAAACGCGCGGCAGACACGGAGAAATAAATTAATATGGAAGACAAGGAGGCAACACCGGTTGAGGAAGTGGAAGGGATCGTAAGGGATTCTCAAGGGGACCAACCAGAGAAACCAACCCAACCAGTGGATGCAAATTTCCAGGAAATGATGAGGGTTATTATGGTGGAACAATTAAATAAAAACAAAGAAGAATTAAATAAGAATATAGAATCATTAAAAGAAGATTTTAAGGGAGAATTAAATAAAAAACGGAACGACCAATAAAAATATAGAAACGTTAAATCAGAAAATAGATGATAACAATAAGAAAATGGAAGAAAAAATCGACGACAACAGTAAGAAAATGGAAGAAAAAATCTACGATAACAGTAAGAAAATGGAAAAGACTAATAAATTTATCGAAACATTAAAGGAAGATAACCAGGAAGCCAGAGAGGAGAATAACAAAAACATGGAAGCCTTGAACGAGAATATAGATGAAAATAACGAGAAAATAAATCAGAAAATAGAAGAGCAGATGACAGGAATGCGGCAAGAAATCGCAGAAGTAAACGACAAATGGAAACAGACCAATCAAGAACTACAACAAACCAAAGAAGACATCGATATCCGAATTGTCAACCTTAAAGAAAATAATTCAGTTCGAGTGGAGTCTCTGAGAAAAACGACAGAAGAAGATCTGCTGCGAGTACGAACAGATTTCGGGGAGAGGTGTATGGGCAAAGACATGGCCGTGAACGAGGTACGAGGACGAGTCAATTACAATAAAGAAAAAATCGAAGAAATCCAGCGATGAGAAAGCCCAAGACTAAGAGAGGAACTCGAGATAATGGGCAATCGACCGACCCTAGTATCACATCTCCAACAAATGGACAACCAAGCAGCAATTAACTTCAAGCTGTACAAGAGGAACCCAATGGAGTTTCTAGCACGAGTGGAGGAACAATTGACTAGAAATCATGAGACCAGATGGCCAGTAATTCGAGGGAATATCGATGAATACTTTAAAGAAATTAACGACAACTGGCGGACGGCGACACGACACGACATACAAGACTACGCAGAATTCAAGACCAAGTATTGGTCGGAGTCAACCCAGAACATCGTGAGAGACAACATTTGCTATGGGAGATACGATGCCAGTCGAGGAACAACACCTACAGCCTATTTCCTCGGGAAGGCATGCTTAGCGAGGAACCTCGAACCGAAGATTCTGGAGGAAAGCTTCGTAACAAAACTTGTAACGGGGCTAAAAGGAGGGGTTTTTATTTTATTAAAAAATCATAAATATGTTTTCCATCTGTGTGGCCAGTCACATGTCTAATAAAAGTTTCGTCAAACAAAGGAACAGTGGTGTGAAGTTGAACGTAGTCGGGACAATGGAATGCAAGGTGTGACCGGAGAACGCAATTGAATTCCAAGAACTGTAGTGATGTGTGGCGCAAACAAATGCGCAAACACCAGCGGGGCGCCCAGACGACGCTCGGACCAAGCCGAACCAAAATAGCTTTTGTAAAATTTGTTTGCCATGCGGACCGATGCTGGCGGAAGTCTGGCTGTCACACCCATTTGTGTGACGTGATGAAGGGCAATGAAATTTTGTCGATATTTAACACCTATGAATGACAGCGTACTTTGTGAACAGTGACGAACATTTTCACGTAGCAGGCATTGCTTTCCTCTCCAGCAATTCGACTTGGTGGGAGTTGGTAGAGGCTCTCGGCACAGAGAGTCGACGAAAAACAGCAAAACTTAACGGACGCGAGTAGTGGTGCGTGTACCCGGTCGGGCGAAAACTTTATAAAAATGTGAAGATCCCAGTCGAATAAGACTCTCATCCCGGCCGGGATCTAAGAAAAAAAACGTGTGCACATTAAATTTAAATTTATTATGTGAAAGTATTATACAACAAGTAAAAGTGAAGAGAATCGGAAGAATAAGTCAGTGAAGTAAACGGCAAAGTGAAAATGTGAATTAAAACTTTCGGACTTAAAACGCACATGGCCATGAAAGGAGTAACACCGGTTGGGTAATCCATCATAATAATTTCATTTTTTTGGGTTCAACAAATCAATTAACATAAAAAGGAGTTTTTACAATGGTATGAATGTGAGTGCGAGCAGGCTGGGCTGTTTCATTTAATATAAGATGTTTAGCTAAAATTTATTGATAAGAGATGATTGTATTGATATAGTTTAAGAATATTTTGTGTTTTGTCTTAACCACATGAAAACATTGATAAATTGATAACATGATCTGAGAAGTAAAGATGAATAATTCACAATTTGAAATCTGAAAGTTTAAAGAATAGAATAAAATTCCAATTGTTTCTCTTCATAAATGCGAGTTGCGTATGTTATTCAAATAACCTTACAATCATACTTGCATTGCACCGTTCGTGTGACGTAACTCTGGGCTGAAGGAAGATTTAAAGGTAAGTGGGAGATAATTATTATAAAAATGTATTAAAGTAAATAACTGCACAGTTGGCGTCACGAACTGGAACGAATTTTATAAATTAAATTGCATTAAAATTCCACACCTACAGTGTATGCAAGTGTTTAATCTTTGTACTGGTTTATCAGCTGTACGCGGTGTACCGCCGCAATGCGGCACGCGCGGATGACGTCACGCGCTTATCAAACGCTGCAGCCGGCCATCACCGCCGGCTACAGGCAAGTTTAGTTTAGTTTCTAACAAGGCTCCGAGCGCAACTCTCGTAAAACACTTCTCTTCCAGCCGCGGCTTCTGGATATTTTTTGGCATGCATTCATAAGATTTCGTTTAATTCAATTATCTGCGTCCATCTACAATGGACCACGATTTCATTCAAAATCAATTTTCGGGCGTTATTGCCCCAAATGCATCCGCACGTGCCGATCGTAACTAACAATCAAAATTTTCAATAAACGCATGTTCAATATCTTCAATACAGTCCATTTCTTTCTAACATACAATCCAGCCTTTCCCGCTTAGCGTTTTTGGAATAACTCACGATTCTTCAAGAGCTTCCAAACCGCAACATTTTTGGTCCTCCGGGCCGGATTTCATATTTTGGGGCACAAAAACGACATCATTTTTGGTCACCACGGGACGGATTTCTCATGTCTGAGTCCACAAGCGACAGGATTTCTTTATACGCATCATTTCTGGAACAACCGATCTGAAGTTAATCGCGCCCCACGGGCATCATTCTCGTCCTGAGCGACACCATTGTTGTGAATCGCATCGCAGTCATCTCGACAAGATTCGGCCAAGCGGCAGACCAGAGACGACGGGACACGGCAGGACAGCATTTGCGAGGTCATCAAAAAAGATTCCACAGCTTTAATTCATGGAGGGTACACCACGAGGCTTCATCTGACCAGCAGAGACAGGAGGTGTAACAGCTCATAACAGGATCGAACAACGGGGTCGAAGCCAGCTTCATCACGAATGGATCAACGGACACGTGACTATAAACTTTTTACTTGTATTTGATGTTTAATAATATTTCACTTTAGTGGTTATTTCTTAACACATTTGTATAAACAAACACCGTCATTACACAATACAACTTAATAAATGGTTGGCAGCTCATTGTCAGTTAAAACTTTAAAGATAAAGATATACTTTGTTACCATTTAGATTCATAATTTTACTAATTTAATTGCCAACAAAGCTTGATTACTTAGAGAGAGTAAGTTTATGTTCTAAACAACGATCGCTAGCTACCGAAACGTATTTGAATTCATTCAAAATTAAGTTTGTGGTTCACATGCTCTATGCTCAATTTCTTTCTAAATATATTTCCTTTTTTATCTTAAATTGTAATAATGGCCGATGTAAGGGCTCTAATAAAAAAACGAGGAACAATTAAAGCCTCAATATCCCGAGTAAATACCTTCGCGGATAACTTCGATTTGTTAACCAGCGATCCTCATGCGCTGAAAATAAAACTGGGTCATTTGATGGAATTATCCACCAAATATGACGAGATTCAGTCACAAATCGAAGCGGAGGAAGCGGACGTTGCTTTAACGAGTGATAGAGTACAAACGGAGGACGATCTTTGCAATATAGAATGTAAATTGCAACACCTGCTGGAGCAAGCTGAGCATATGAACCAAAAACCAGTAATTAATGCTGAAGGTAAACAGCCTAAAACACCCCCCATTCAATTGGAACCAATAAAATTACCACGGTTTGAGGGTAGTATTGTTGAGTGGCAACATTATTACCATATTTTTCTTGAATTAATTCATGTCAGACCAGATCTGACGGATATACAGAAACTTCACTATTTGCACTCGTCATTACATGGCGAGGCGCTTAACGTAATAAAATCGTTGCCCATTACTCATGAGAATTACGCGGTGGCTATCGATCTGTTGAGGAATAGATATGACAGTAAGCTAATTGTTTCCGCCCATCACGTATGGAATGTCCTGGACGTACCATTAGTTCAACAAGAATCCCAAGTTAGCATATCGCAATTTATTGATCAAATCTCTGCCAATATAAACGCTTTAAATAATCTCAAACTGCCAGTCAACACGTTCGAAATTATTGTCGTAAATTATTTAGCCAAAAAACTCGATAATTACACTTTCCGTTTGTGGAAGGAGAGTTTGTCGGAGCATAAGTTCCCTGATTTTAATAATTTTATGAATTTTCTAAATTCACGAAGAAAATTACTGCAAAATCTCGATAACGCGACTACCCCAACGAGCAGGTTGAACAAAAGCGATAAGTCTCCTTATCGCAAGGCAGTTAAACAGATAAGCGCTCCAAAGGGCGCATTCCACTCTCATATCAGAAATAATTTATGCAGGCTGTGTAACGGTGGACATAGACTTAGCGACTGCCTACAATTTACATCGCTGTCTATCCCTGATAGAAAAAACGCGTTAATAAAAAACAAACTTTGCTTAAACTGCCTCCGTTCGGGACACGAAAGCTCAAAATGTCCCTCAAAATTCTCATGCAAAAAATGTTCTAGGCGTCACCACACCACGATTCATGTACCCAACTGGGACGTAACTTCTGTTAACAACCAGTGTTCACTGAAATCACAGACCAATAAATCGGTATTGTTATCTACCGCCGTTTGTATGACCTCCAATAAGGTCGCCAAAAAATTTCCCGTTAGGATATTACTGGATTCCGGTTCTCAAGCGAACTTTTGCACAATGGATTTCGCCCGCAGAATGGGCCTCCAATTGGTTAAATCGCAACTGCCCATCACGGGTATAAACAACTCGCTTTCCCAGGCTGACTTCAGTACTAATGTAAGGCTACATTCACGGTATAAACCCTTCACGTTAAACGTGCATTGTGCCGTATTACCCAGTATAACTAACAATTTATCGGCGGAGTCGTTCAATCTTGCCTCCTTGAATTTACCCAAGCGCATATTCTTGGCGGATCCTCACCTACATTGCTCGGCGCAAGTCGACATATTAATCGGCGCTCAATATTTTCTCCAATTAATTGAACCTATGAAATTTACGCGCGGACCACACTTTCCTATAATTCAGGAAACCAAGTTAGGATTTATTTTGGCCGGTGACTTACCATTCAACGTCGATATAACTAAGACAGTTTCTTCCTTTATGGTCTGCAAGGATGACAATCAGACTTCCTCGCAACTAAAAGAATTTTGGAAGTTGGAGGAGATCTCTAGTCGCGAAGCCCGATCTGAGGACTCGCCGTGTGAAAAACATTTCGTGGAAAACACTAGCCGCAACCGTGACGGGAGATTCGTGGTAGCCCTGCCCCGCAGATCTGATAAATTTTATTTGGGAGATTCTCTCCGCGGAGCTATCCGCAGATTCCAATCGTTAGAGTTCAAGTTCAAGCAGAACCCTATCCTTTATAAGGATTATAGTGAGTTCATGAGTGACTACCTAAAACTTGGCCACATGTCGCCGCTTAATGAATACGATCTGTCGCTTGACAGGTCAGAGATTTTTTATCTGCCCCATCACGCAGTTTTCAAGGACTCTAGCTTAACCACTAAATTGCGCGTGGTATTTGACGCCTCCGCTAAAACCACAAATAATTTGTCCCTTAACGATACTTTAATGGTCGGTCCTACGATCCAGCAGGATCTGTTTTCGATAATGGTTCGGTTCCGTACCCACCGATACGTACTTATTGCAGACATAGAAAAGATGTATCGCCAGATCATTGTTAATCCTAAGGATTCAAACTTGCAACGCATTGTTTGGCGTGATGCACCGCATAAGGAATTGCGACATTATGCGTTAAGGACGGTTACATATGGCATTGCTAGTGCCTCCTTCCTTGCTACACGTTGTCTGGCTCAAATAGCCTACGAAAATAAATCCGACTACCCTACAGCTGCTCAGGCCATAGCAAATGACTTCTACGTAGACGATCTCATAACGGGTTCGGATGATCCGAACGGCTTAGCTGAAATGAAATGCGAGATCGTGAAGTTGTTGAGTAGGTATGGTTTTTCGTTACATAAATGGTTCTCTAACCACCATAAGATTATGACCCTTCGCGCCCAAGTAACCCGTGACTTCAGCAAAGGTCAAAACGTGCGTACATTGGGAATCCAATGGAACGTTGAAGGGGATAACTTTTTATACACCGTTAGGGGTGATGATAATTTAACCGTTTTCAACAAGAGAAGCGTGTTGTCGATCATCGCCGGGATCTATGATCCATTAGGTTTGATCGCTCCCATCACATTTTACTGCAAGCATTTCGTGCAACAGTTGTGGTTGGCGGGCACAGATTGGGACGAACCCCTATCTGGATCATTAGCCAATCAATGGTTGGAATTATACGCTCAATTAGTCTCCGACACTCATTTTGATATTACGAGGTCGGTTAAGAGTTCGAACAATTACCCAATTAGTTCATTACAGCTGCACGGATTCGCCGACGCTTCGGCTAAAGGTTACGCGTGTTGCATTTATGTGCGGGCGGTCTATTCGAACGGCGCCATATCATCAAACTTGTTGTGTGCTAAATCTAGGGTCGCTCCGCTGAAACAGATAACGCTACCACGACTTGAACTTTGTGCTTGTTTATTGCTGGCTCAATTAACGTCCAAGGTTTTAAACGCCATCGATTACAATTTTGACGGACTATATCTTTATTCGGATTCGATGATAGCGTTGTACTGGATACATCAGCAATCTTCCCGCTGGAAGGTATTTGTGGCCAACCGTGTCGCGGAAATACAGCGTCTTGTTAGCAGCAGGGGAATTTGGCGTCATGTAGTATCAAATGACAACCCTGCCGACGTTTTATCGCGCGGTTGCCTCCCTCGTAGTTTGCACTGTCATACTCAATGGTGGCATGGTCCCCCCTGGTTAGCTCATGATTCGGCTTCATGGCCGGTCAGCGCGCTTGACATTAATACTCCCTGTACTTTTCCCTACATTGAGGAGGAACGTCGCAAGCAGGTTCAAACCTCACTAATTGCCGCGTCCACAACACATATTTATGTTGAAAATTATTCATCACTTACGAGGCTTATTCGCGTCTTCGCATATTGCCGCCGATTTTTTCGCAATTCTAGGCTCGCGGTGGTTGATAGAGACACGTCTTTTTTGTCGGCTCAAGAATTGTCTGACACGCTCTTGATTTTTGTCCGGCAATCTCAGAAGTTGCATTTCGACGTAGAAGTTATGGAACTTGAGGCCCACCGGTGCATTCCTCGCAGTAATAAAATTCTTGCTCTCAACCCATTCCTGGATGAATCGGGCATTTTAAGAGTGGGTGGACGCTTGCAATTCTCCCCACTTAGCTGCGAGAGTAAACACCAAATAATTTTGCACCCGCACTCTCATCTCACGAGATTAATAATTGAATACGAACACATCCGTTTGTTGCACGCTGGTGTGCAATCAACTCAAGCTTCGCTTAGGCGAAAGTATTGGATCATACACGACAAATCCTATATCCGCTCAGTGATACATAAGTGTGTCACTTGTTTTCGTTTCCGGGCTAAAGGCGCGAATCAATTACTAGGTCAATTACCCCTTCTAGGGTCACGCCTTCTAGGCCATTTTCACAGTCGGCCGTGGACTACGCCGGTCCTGTACTTTTCGCCATGGCGGGCAGCGCTCTAAGTCCACGACCAAGGCATATATCGCTCTATTCATATGCATGTGTACAAGGGCCATCCATTTAGAATTGGTGTCGGATCTCACTTCCAACGCCTTTATAGCGGCTTTAAAAAGGTTCATATCGCGCAGAGGTATTCCCGCGCAAATATTTTCGGATAATGGCACGAATTTTCGTCGTGCCAACCACACGTTGCATGATTGGTAGAAATTTTTAACCTCCAAGGAAGTTGAGCAATCTTCTCTGGAGTTTTGCGGTCTCCACGGTATCAAATGGTCCTTTATCCTCCCTTCAGCCCCTCATTTCGGTGGTTTGTGGGAAAGTGGTGTAAGGAGTGTTAAATTCCATTTACGTCGCGTAATAGGCGGTACGATCTTGAATTTTGAGGAATATTCTACTCTTCTTTCTCAAATTGAGGCTTGCCTTAATTCACGCCCGTTATGCGCGGTGTCCGACGATGCTAGAGAACCTGAACCCTTAACACCTGCTCATTTTTTGGTCGGTGCTCCACTGACGGCACTTCCGGAACCCGACTATACCCAAAGCAATAATAGTCATTTGGGCAGATGGCTTCTGCTCCAAAAATTTACGCAGACCATCTGGAAACGGTGGTCTAGGGATTATCTGCACCAGCTGCAGCAGCGCAATAAATGGCGCACCCCGTTTAGGAATTTGAACGTCGGACAGCTTGTCCTCATTTTGGATGACAATTCCCCCCCTCTAGAATGGAAGCGTGGGGTAATTACCAATGTTTTTCCGGGTCAAGATTCCTTAGTACGCGTCGCAGAAGTTCGGACCGCGCTAGGTATCTTACGCCGACCCATCCACAAATTATGCCCCCTTCCGGTGGCTACAAACTAATCGTATGCGTGCCATACGAGACATGCTAGGACTGTGAATTGTCACATTGCCTGGACCACGCCCGGGACATTCCCCGGGGCGAGCATACAAGTCAATTGTATCATAAGCATTGTAAGTATCATAAGCATTGTAATATTGTTTACGTGCCGCTAGCTATTACTGCAATAGTGACTGTGTTTCATATGTACTATCAATTATTATGGATGTCGTGTATTGTCAATATGTTTGTGTGATTCAAATTCTGAGAACCACAAGTGTTACATAATAAAATGTGTAATTTTTTGTCAATTTAAATGTAAATTTTATTGTTTATAGTATGATGAAAATAACCATGTTAATTTTGAAAGTTTTATTTTATTACGTTGTACTATGTTTGAAGGTAAAGAATTTTAAAGATGTTTCATGTACTTTATGATGTAGCTCTATGTAACGTATGTATGTCAAGGTCATTGACTTGACCCAGAGAGATCAGCTGATGGTTGATGTTAGAGACAAGACCAGTTTCTAGTAATTGATCGATGCAATTTTGTCATTTAATTGAATTAAATGATTTTAAATGTTTCTGAATATTGAGAAAGTATATTTTGATAAATTTAAATTTTTTTGAAAAAAAAAAATTTATTTTTCCGCCTCCCATATAGGTGATATTTGAGTTTCAAGTATATTGTTGTTTATGTGTGTTACTAGTGTTTATTGAATTATATTGTCTAGAATATATGTGTAAATAAATGTTAGAGTAAGTGAATTCATGTTTTAATAAGGTGTTCAATTTGTTTTTTCTTTAGGATTGTTATTAGTAGTGAAAAAAAAATTGATAGGGTTGATAGATTCATGTAAAAGATTTTTTTATTTTTGATTTTGAGAAAGTAATGGAGATATAACAATTTGATTTTGAATGTAAATGAACTTTTTAATTTAAAGATAAATATTTTCTGAATTTTAAATAAGGAATTTGTTAGGGTGTATTAATGAATATGTGTACATGCCCAGTACTTGCTAAAGGCAGCCCAGTGTGCATGATAAGGGGGAATATATCAGTTGAGGATCTGGCATGGTATAAGGCAAAGGGTTTGGATTTTGGGGGTTGGCATGTTAGAAGGTTAGGTGCGCTGTGGTGCGTGTCTGTTGGATTTTATGGTGTTGGGATCTCGTATAGAGAAGTCCAGTAATATCGTTCAGGTGCAGCCATAGTCGCCGAGCTAGGGGGGTAGTTTACCCATGAGCGTTAAGAAATTAACGGGGGGTTGTTGGCACCATATCCTCTCCGATCCTCTTAGGGGTTTAGCAATGAGAGTTCTTCTGGCTCGGCAGAAGATCTCTCATTGGGGAGGTATTGAAACAGGGCTAAAAGGAGGGGTTTTTATTTTATTAAAAAATCATAAATTTGTTTTCCATCTGTGTGGTCAGTCACATGTCTAATAAAAGTTTCGTCAAACAAAGGAACAGTGGTGTGAAGTTGAACGTAGTCGGGACAATGGAATGCAAGGTGTGACCGGAGAACGCAATTGAATTCCAAGAACTGTAGTGATGTGTGGCGCACACAAACGCGCAAACACCAGCGGGGCGCCCAGACGACGCTCGGACCAAGCCGAACCAAAATGGCTTTTGTAAAAAAAATTTGTTTGCTATGCGGACCGATGCTGGCGAAGTCTGGCTAAGTCACACCCATTTGCGTGACGTGATGAACGGCAGTGAAATTTTGTCGACATATAACACCTATGAATGACAGCGTACTTTGTGAACAGTGATGAACATATTCACGTAGCAGGCAATGCTTTCCTCTCCAGCAATTCGACTTGGTGGGAGTTGGTAGAGCCTCTCGGCACAGAGAGTCGACGAAAAACAGCAAAACTTAACGGACGCGAGTAGTGGCGTGTGTACCCGGTCGGGCAAAAACTTTATAAAAATGTGAAGATCCCAGTCGAATAAGACTCTCATCCCAGCCGGGATCTAAGAAAAAAAATGTGCGCACACTAAATTTAAATTTATTATGTGAAAGTATTATACAACAAGTAAAAGTGAAGAGAATCGGAAGAATAAGTCAGTGAAGTAAACGGCAAAGTGAAAATGTGAATTAAAACTTTCGGACTTAAAACGCACATGGCCATGAAAGGAGTAACACCGGTTGGGTAATCCATCATAATAATTTCATTATTTTTTGGGTTCAACAAATCAATTAACATAAAAAGGAGTTTTTACAATGGTATGAATGTGAGTGCGAGCAGGCTGGGCTGTTTCATTTAATATAAGATGTTTGGCTAAAATTTATTGATAAGAGATGATTGTATTGATATAGTTGAATATTTTGTGTTTTGTCTTAACCACATGAAAACATTGATAAATTGATAACATGATCTGAGAAGTAAAGATGAATAATTCATAATGTGAAATCTGAAAGTTTAAAGAATAGATTAAAATTCCAATTGTTTCTCTTCATAAATGCTAGTTGCGTATGTTATTCAAATGACCTTACAATCATACTTGCATTGCACCGTTCGTGTGACGTAACTCTGGGCTGAAGGAAGATTTAAAGGTAAGTGGGAGATAATTATTATTATTATAAAAATGTATTAAAGTAAATAACTGCACAAAGTAGCGTACCATTACGAAGAGGCCATAGCGAGGAGCACGACTCGGCAGACAGGTTAAAACTGTACAATCAATGGCAGCCTTACTCGAGAATTACGAGCATGAGGGGTATTATAGAAGGAGCCGTCAAAGGAACGACCGATACGTTGACCGAAACAACCTGAATAACAATAATAATAACAATTATAACAATGGCAAGTACCGGCCTAATTATACAAATAGAAATAATAATAATCAGGAACAGCATAATAGACCCAATAATAATAACCACGGTAATGGTAATACTAACAATAATCAGCCAAATGGTCCAAATAATCAATTCAACCGACCAAACGGTCCAAATAATCAAGTTAACAGACCAAACAACCAGAACCGAGCATACAGGAGGGTTAACTATGTGTGAGCCAAGAACAATGGTGGGGGAAGGCAATACTACCAAAGACACCCAAGTTTCAGCGGTAACCCAGACAGAAACAATGACTACAATGACAGGAGGAACCCTAGGAATGAAGCAAGGAGAAGTCAAAGCCACGAAGACTATCGACGAGCAAACTACGAGGAGGACTACCATCAGCCTGGGAACAGACCCGACGGAAATGGAAATAAACAACAGAACTTACTGGACAGACGGGAGGAAGAGGCTGAACCCTCTTTAAACTTGCAGCAGCAGTGAAAACACAAACTGGGCCCTCACTGAACCAATCTATTGGGTATAATCACACAACGAACAACCTAAGAAAAGAACAAACCATTACTATAATTAAGATCAGGTATTTAAAAAACTGGAAGGTAACAACTAAGACAAGACTTGGAAAATAAGAACAATGAGAATCATTACAATTAGAACAGCTACTAGTTGACATTTATTAGAAATGAAATGATAAGGGGAAAAGAGAGGTACGAATAACACATGTCAACAATATTGTTTCACACAGAGCTACAGAACGTAAGAAGAAATCGATAAGAATGAAGATATTATCAAATCTGAGCAGCAACAGTGTGATTAATCCCAGAATATTTTTTATTAGTCGCACATGGACTTCTTTTAAAGTTTTTTTGATGATTGTTTTTAGAGGTAAGCTCCAACATTCATAATATCAAGAAAAATAAAGATTTCATAAACAAAATTAATTCCATCGACTTATTACCGAGTTATAAGCTGGTTTCTTTTGATATTGTCAATTTATACACAAATATACCTATACAAGAAACAATAGAGATTCTCCAAAACAATTTACTTAATACGGCAATATTAAATCAACAGGAAATTAACGAATTAATCTTGATATTACGAATAGTGTTGAAACAAAATTATTTTACATTTGACGGCAAGTTTTTTAAACAAGGAGAAGGGTTAGCCATGGGGTCTCCTTTAAGTGGATTACTGGCAGATATATACCTTAACTTTTATGAAAATAATTATCTGCTATCTAACTGTAACAGTTACCACGAAAAAATTATCTCATACACGCGATATGTTGACGATACGTTCATGGTTTTTAATGGCACTTGTAGACAAATGGACATGTTACTCAAATACATGAACAACATAAATAACAACATAAAATTCACCATGGAAGTAGAAAATGAAAATTGCCTAAACTTTTTAGACCTTTCTGTTCGAAGAAACGCTGATTGTATCACATATAAAATATACAGGAAACCTACTACCACGGATATAACTGTCCATGCTGATTCATTCCACCCATATACACAGAAAATGGCCTCTTTTAATGCTTTCGTAAATAGACTTTTAACTATACCTATGAACCAGGAAGATTTTCAAGATGAAGTAAATATTATTAAACATATAGCTGTCAATAATGGATATAAAAGCGATATAATAGATAACTTAATTCGCAAACGTAGGAATAAAATGGAAAGAAAATTAAAATTAGATGGTAAAAAGAACCATTATATTTCAGTTGAATATACTAATGTGATTCCTAATATAATAAAAAATGAATTAAGAAAATTAGACATCATCGTGTCCTTCAAAACTACCAATAACATATTGAACATATTAAAACCTCGAACACAAAAAACAACCGAAAACAGTTCTGGCATATATAGAATCCAGTGTAGTGAATGTGATAAATTCTACATAGGACAAACGGGCAGGAAATTTAAAGACAGATATAAAGAACATTTGCCAAAAAGGAACATCAAGTCAATCAAATCCAACTTTGCTTTACATCTGGTAAACAGCAATCACAGTTATAGTGGTTTCACAGATAACTTTACGCCCATACATATATGCAGTAAGAGCCGATACATGGATGCCATGGAAGAATATGAAATATATAAAGTGCTTTTATTTCAACCAAACCTACTGCTTAATGATCAATTAACATTTAAATCACACTGTTTATATGATACTGTATTGAAGAGTGATAACGCTTGTGTACACCAGCCGAGTATATAGTTTGATTACGTGGTCAGTTACAGTACGGCAGTGCGCACTGTTACGTGGACTGAGTTCTATCATACTCATTGTGTTATGTGTTTATGTGTTGATGTGTTTTAATTATTATATTCTTGACACGTTCGTTATGAACTAGAAGAAAAAACAATTTTACCTGATGATGGGAACGTGTTCCCGAAACATGTCGTAAGACATCAAAGACGTAGTCGCAGCACGGATAAAGAAAAAGGTATTTATTTATTTCAATTTCACTGCGACTGGAGACCAAATATAATGAATCCAACATTCATTTACCTGAGCAGACGTCCCTCTGAACTCAGAAGATGTAGGATGGCCAGCGGAGTAATGGAGCCAAAAGTGCCCCTCCAACCTGTACCAACTAACATGATACGAAAAATAGTTAGGGAAATTAAATATTCCAGGAATGAAACACCAAGCAAGAAGATATTAGATCAGATTAACGATAACAATGTATGAAAATATAAAATAGAAGAAATAAAAATTAGAAGACAGAAGCTCAAGTAAATAAGAAACAATATGAATGATAATTTCATCAATCCCGTGAAAGCATTTTCAGAAATGATCAATCTTAGTGGAGGAGCAATATGTAACGATACATATCACCAACATATTTTGAACCTAATTTTAGAAACATAACATAACAATTAAATGACAAAAGACCTACCAAGGATCAAGAAGTGTGTACCAAGTATTAAAATCAATCAAAGAACTAATAAGTAGAGAAATAATCTAAAAACAGTAATGAGAACAGAAAAAAGAAGAAAATATATTAAATGTGATTAACCCAATGACCCAATAGATTGGATAAGTGAGTAAACAAAAACATAGAAAATAAAAATGAATAGAAATGAATAACATTATGCTATAACTCAGGTAAAAAGATAAACAAAGGAAGAGACAAGACATCTCCCACAATATACAACAAAAGAAGTACAACAGTGAGATAAATAAAATAAGACAAGTAAATTACAAAGTGAAGAACTATTAATGACATCAAAACACTGACAGACTATTCTAGGTGACTTAACTATGACCATAAATCTAATATAAAATTATGATCCAATCAATAATGATTAGGAGAGTGAGATTAAACTTGTAGTAGTATGATTTAAGAATGTATAAAGTTATAACAACAAATTTGTATCTTAGCTATTATTTATTTAGGTAAAATGGATAAAAGGATATCAGAGAAAAACTGATAATCAACGATAATGTAATAAAATTAATATAATGGAAAATAGAAAATAATTACCAACCAATGGATAATAATTAATAGTACTAGCACATTTAAATAATATAGTAAAAATGTATAGAACAAACCACAAAAAAACCAACCCATTGTTATGAATCAAAGGAATGACACAACCTAAATCAACAAGCTTTTGTAGTTGTTAAACAAAAGTAAGTCAAAGTCGAAAGACAAAAGACGAACAAAGTTTTAGCACGAGGAGTTTGTACCAAACACAATTTGGTAATTCTCAAACGAGAAATTCTACCTTCTCCACATCTGTCCTAAGGTAGTGGTCGGCAGTGAAAACTGCTATCACAACTTCCTTAGCTGAAGAGGCGAATTGAAGCCGAAACAGAGACAAGCAAAAGTAACCAAAGCGTAATGCTCAAAGAATATGTTTGCATTGACAAACACAAACATATTCTTTGAGCATTACGCTCTGGTTACTTTTGCTTGTCTCTGTTTCGGCTTCAATTCGCCTCTTCAGCTAAGGAAGTTGTGATAGCAGTTTTCACTGCCGACCACTACCTTAGGACAGATGTGGAGAAGGTAGAATTTCTCGTTTGAGAATTACCAAATTGTGAAGCTTTTGTACTTATAATGACAAGAACTAATAATAAAAATGTTGATAAACCATATTCTATTATACTGATAGGAAACTAGATGTTATAAGGATAATACCAGTAACAAGATTAGTTACCAAAGGAAGATTTATATTGTAATTAGAGTAAATTAAAGTACTGAAATGGACAGCACAGAATTTACCAAATAACCAATATGAAAAAACCTTTAGAAATAATAATAAAAGAGAAGATGGTTAATCTCAGTATAGTTAATGATGTGTAATACCACTAATGTAATGTAAGCCAATAAGTATTATCATAGTTAAATATTAGAATTACCTTGGTTTCCTTCTTTGCAACTTCTTTGTGTTTTTTCTCAATATACACTACGCGTTTCGGGACTTAAAGTCCCATCATCAGGTGGATAAACTTTTCACTCATGTAGAGCACGTCACTAGATAAAAAATATATAAAGGTCATGCACATCTCGCTACTCAGTCGATTTCCCCACTCGCGTTATCTCGTGATGCGCATCGCTACCGACCCCGCGAGCGACTGACAAATCTATTCAGCCTTTACTTATTTGTCGTGCTGTTTCAGCATGCATATAGCAGTATCATACAGTTTGTTTGACTTGAATGACAGTTTCTCATTCAGAAGCTGATCATTGTGTGTTGTAGAGGCTCTGTAAATTTCAAACTCCTCCAGTGCGCCCATGAGTTTACCCTTTCTGCAGAAATGCAGTGGTTTGAAATTATTTCTAAAATTGGAATAGGTATGGCTGTGATCAATGATATGCATGGCAAAGTTTGATTTGATGTTCCTGATGTTGCCCCTAGGCAGGTGCTCTTTATATCTATCTAAACATTTTCTGCCTGTTTGTCCAATGTAGAAACTATTACATACTTCACATTCTATTTTATACACCCCTGAACAGCTTTCTACTGGTTTATTGGATTTTGGCCTTAAAGTTTTTAAAATGCTGTTATTCGTCTTAAAAGATACTGTATAGTCATACTTTCTAAAAACATTATAAATAGTATTGGGTAAAAGATTCGTATATTCAGTTGCTATGTATTTCTGAACTCTATTGTGTGTTTCATTGTTATTTCTATGTAGGTTCTTTTTTGCTTTTTTACTAACCTATCCACAATCACGCTGTTATAACTGTTGGCCATAGCTATGTACTTTATAGTACTAAGTTCTTCACGGTAGTCTAAGTTTTTAGATAGATATAAAGAGCACCTGCCTAGGGGCAACATCAGGAACGTCAAATCAAACTTTGCCATGCATATCATTGATCACAACCATACCTATTCCAATTGTAGAAATGATTTCAAACCACTGCATTTCTGCAGAAAGGGTAAACTCATGGACGCACTGGAGGAGTTTGAAATTTACAGAGCCTCTAAAACACACAATGATCAGCTTCTGAATGAGAAACTGTCGTTCAAGTCAAACGAACTGTATGTTACTGCTATACACATGCTGAAACAGCACGACAAATAAGTACAGGCCGAATAGATTTGTCAGTCGCTCGCGGGGTCGGTAGCGATGCGCATCGCGAGATAACGCGAGTGGGGAAATCGACTGAGTAGCGAGATGTGCGTGACCTTTATATATTTTTTATCTAGTGACGTGCTCTACATGAGTGAAAAGTTTATCCACCTGATGATGGGACTTTAAGTCCCGAAACGCGTAGTGTATATAGAGAAAAAACACAAAGAAGTTGCAAAGAAGGAAACCAAGGTAATTCTAATATTTAATTATATAGGCAACTTGGAGACCACAACAATTATGTATATTATCATAGAATTGAGTCATAATAATGTAAACTAAACATAATTCTCATATAGAACTAGATGCAAGAAATATTGATGAAATAATAACAATTGAAAGTGTCCTGGTGCAAACCAAAGCATTGTAAACTTTATAATCATTATAAGGACCATTTATGTGAGAAACAATAAATTAAAAAGCCACTTTCTACTAGTAATTTTATACAAACCACTATGTTGTCTTTAGTATTGACGAGCGCTTTTGGCAGTCAAGTCATCTTCAGGTCATTTAGCCAACTAGGTAAATGACCTGAAGATGGCTTGACTCCCGAAAGCGCTCATCAATACCAAAGATAACATAGTGGTTTGTATAAAATTACTAGTAGAAATATTTGAGACCACTAACACTCCAATACAACAATAAAATAAAAAACCACTATGTAATTTAGAATGAAGGTAATTCATGCAACACCCTACAGTACAAACCAGGGGTGATCTTAAAGACTAGAATCAACAAAAGAAAGGTGTAATAATTAAAAACTGAGGTGATCAGTAGTTGTAATGGTCATCTCAGATTAATTGTGCATAAGGGAAGTTGTTAAAAAACCACTATCAAGATGTAACAAGTGAATCTAGTTTGTAGTGTCATAGGCCTACTAACGCTGTTGTGAGTAGTACCATAAGATTCATAAATTATAAGAGTGGGGATACGCCACCATGACAGATGTATAGCGAGGCATGTGAGGCAGTCACAGGGCGATCTCCATAAGAGCAACACGCTCACGATGCACTCATTATTATAGCTGTTTAATAAATCTTTTTATTATATTTAATAACCATCTAACTGTACATTTATTCACACATATAACATGGCGCTGCGGCTTTGAAGAACTAAAGTGCATAAAACATATAGTGGAGTTATTCAGTGTGGAAGTTGCGTAGTGTAATTGTGAAAGTGACTACTACTGCTGCAGCTACAGGAACGACAACGACGATTACAACAACGTCTACGTCATTAATGGGCTTGAAACCACCAAGTAGTTTACAAAAGTTAACTACAGAAGGATGGACAAAGTGGAAACACCTTTTCGAAATATATCATATTGCATCAGGTACTAATAAAATGGCCGATGATGTACAAATGGCCGTATTTTTGCATTGCATAGGTGAAGAATGTGTAGACGTGTATAATACGTTGGGATTAACCGACGATGAAAAAAACAATTACGATACTGTTGAATGCTTAACGCTCTCAAAATTTACTAGAGTTAGTATGGCAAACTGAATGATGCTGGTATAGGAGGCAGAATATGTTTTTGAATGAATAAGTGGACTGTAGGATCTGAGTTAAGTAGCGTTTATTGGAATATTAGGAAGAAGCGCAGGCCCACGCAATTACGTAAGGCGTACATAGCCAAAATACAAATACGTGTGGCGTAAATTGCCAAGATATATAATGTGTAGAAGCGAGAAACGATTGTATGAGAAGTTACATTAATAAATTTACATTGCCGCGGCTAGCAAGAAAGGAAGGGTGCAGTGCAGAGCTGAAAGGTTGAGTGTTAACTAACCCGATCGCAGCAGCTGGCGACGCGTGCTGTACTGCGACGGATGACGTAAGTGCGTGGGCTGGTTGCGCGTGAGCAAGTAAGTAAATACAATGCGTTAACATACTGCCCGCCCAAAATCGGGCGATTTTGACATAGTTTACAGTAAAAAAACAAGGTTACTCAAAAACACACAAGTATACATTAATAAGTTGCAAATCTGAAAGATGTGAGAATACATGATACATGAACATTGGCATAGATACAAATACACCATAAACAAATGCAAATACATTATTAATTAATGCTCACCAAAAGATATATAATAACAGTCCAAAGGCTTGAATGTGTGATAAAACATAATAAGAATAATAACAATAATACATGGCAATAAGGACATCGTAAATAGCATCGTACAATAATTAAAATTTGTGATTACCACGACACAGCTGACAAAATTTATTGTTTGTTTGAGTGTGTATTAGTGACCCAGTGAACTCCGCGCGTTTAGTTGCTTTGCGATAAGAAGCATTATCGCTAACCTGTCTGCCGCCAGACGAACCAGTCGGAGCATTTACGTTTTGTAACAGCTGACGTCTTGCATTTAAAAATTAATAAAATTATCATAAATCGGAAGCTGTTTTTCATCTAAAGTTTCCTTCCACAATCTGCACGTATGCTCGTCAAGCTTTTGGGCGAGAAAATGTACAAAAATGAGTTCAAATGTGTTTACTGATAGGTTCAATGAGTTCAGCGCATTTATATTAGCGGTGAGCTCATCTATAAATTTAGAAATGCTGAGCACGGACTCCCGTTGCATGTGCCTCATGCCCAAGACATTAGCCGCATGATACGTGGTAACAATCAATTTACTGTCATACCGGGCCTTTAACAAGTCAATGGCTACCGTGTAATTTTCGTGCGTGATAGGGAGCGATTTTATGACATTCAGCGCCTCATTCCTTAATGATAAATGCAAGTAATGCAGTTTTTGGATGCCAGTCAAAAACATAGTTCGGACATGAACTAACTCCAAAAACATATTGTAAAAATGTTGCCATTCAATTATATCACCTGCGAAACAGGGTAGCTTAATCGGTTGCAACTGAATGGGAGGCGTGCTGAATGTGACTACTTCGGATTGACTTGCTGCCCTCCTGCTCATCTCCTCGGTATGGTCTATTAAATTTTGCAGCTTGCATTCTATGCTGCATAAATCATCCTCGGTCTGAACCCTACCGCTCGCGGATGCAAAGTCGGAGTCCTCAGACTCAATTTGTGTTTGAATTTCATCATATTTGGCTGATAGCTCCATAAGGTGGCGAAGCTTTATTTTTAGTGCATGATGGTCATGCGTATCGTGATAGAAATTGTCTGCGTATGTATTTATGCGAGATATAGAGGCCTTGATCGTGCCACGTTTCTTGATCAGCGCCTTCATATCCGTCATGATTGGGTATGAGAAAAAATTTAAATAATAATACGAAAGAAGCCATGAATGCAAAGCGATGAGCAAGACCAGGCAGGAAATGCAAATTATAAAGTCACGCAATGACACGGTAGCCCTTACTTAACACATCTTAAACTAGTTCTATACGGTAATAAATACTGATCTAGGCAGTACAAACAATATAGCAGTATAATCACTAATGATGTGAATGCTAATTGAAAGGTATGACTTTCAATTAAAAAATGCTTGTTGAGTTCGCAAAAAAATTACAAGTTCGTATTCAAATGAAACTGATTTAAAAAAAAATTATATTATTATTTTTAACACTGCTTCCTTTACTTTAATGACATTGAAAAAATATGCAAATATGCAAATTGCAAACTAATATGAAACATGAGTTTATAGTCACTTGAGATGGTACTTATCGGCATGTTCTAGAAGGCATCGAAGCTTGTCGAAACCTTGGTAGTCCTGTCAGGTACCCATGAATTGATGATGCAGATACGGTCGCTGCCTGTCAGGTGACGTCCGATGCGGTCGAATCCTGTCTAGATAGGCTGCTCTGGATTTTCCCACATGCTGAATGCCACGTGCTGATGGTGCTCAACTGCTGTAATGATGCTTCAAATGCTCTGTTTGCGAAATATGACGTCCCCAAGTCGTGCAATACGAGCTCTAATTGTAGTGATAATTGAGGAGTTGCTGACTTAAATCATGAAGAAAAAAAATGCTGATAGGCCTGCGTAATAAACTGATCCGTGAAACGAATTGTCCATGAAATGAGTCACATCCGTGAAATACATTGTGTGTGGATTGTACATCCATAAAATGAATTATATCCGCGGCCCGGAGGACCACAAGACGTTTGCTGTGGACGAGAATGCTGTCGCTGGGCAAAAGTGCGGTCGCTCGGGCCAAAAATGTTGTCGCTTGTGGACAAAGAATGGCGGTCGCTTGTGGACCAAAAATGTTGCCCGTAAGGCTAAAATAATATCCGGGTTCGGAGGACCAAATGTGAAGAAGCGCAGGCCTCGAAATTACGTAAGGCGTACATAGCCAAAATACAAATACGTGTGGCGTAAATTGCCAAGATACATAATGTGTAGAAGCGAGAAACGATTGTATGAGAAGTTACATTAATAAATTTACATTGCCACGGCTAGGAAGAAAGGAAGGGTGCAATGCACAGCTGAAAGGTTGAGTGTTAACTAACCCGATCGCAGCAGCTGGCGACGCGTGCTGTACTGCGACGGATGACGTAAGTGCGTGGGCTGGTTGCGCGTGAGCAAGTAAGTAAATACAATGCGTTAACAGATACAGTACCACAGAAATTTGAAGAGCACTTTGTGCCTATCAAAAACGAGAGTGTTAGTTCGCACATGTTTTTCACGAGAAATCAGGAGCCTGGTGAATCGTTTGATGCATATTTAACTGAATTGAAGAAATTAAGTGCGGATTGTAATTTTAGTACTTTGAGAGATCGTTTGATAAGAGATCGCATTGTTGCCGGCATTTTAGACAAACGATTCAAAGATAGGTTATTACATGAAAGTGAGTTAACGTTAGAAAAAACTATTAAAATTTGTAAAAGTGCTGAATTATCAGAACAGCATGTTAAAAAGTTTGAGCCAACAAAGGAAATTGCTAGCATAAAGAATGTAACGGTACGAACCCATGAGATTTTATAAATTTAAATCTTTTCGAATTTGTATTCAACAAAGAATTTATGGTGTATGGACTATATCTTCAAGGCTGGTCGGCTGGTGTTGGACTCTTGCAACTCCCGGCAAACTTAGACAAATTGCAGAAAGGGGGTATGACTGTCAACTGGGAAAAATCAAAATTTTTACAAACCGAAATACATTTTTTAGGTTTCATAATAACACCAGAAGGGATAAAAGCCAACCCAGAGAAGGTAGAGTCAATTTTAAAATTCCCCGAACCTAGAAATATTAAGCAATTACAAAGTTTTTTAGGACTATGCAATTTTTATAGGAAATTCCAGAGAAGCTATGCTCAAATAACTTCAAAATTGAGTGAAGTGTTACAAAAGAGTAAGCAATAGAGATGGGAGGAGAAGGAACGAGATGTATTTAATGAGATAAAGAACCATTTTACTAACATGATCATGATGAATCACCCTAACTTTGAACGCACATTTTACTTACAGACAGACGCCAGTAATATTGCTCTAGGTGTTGATTTGTACCAGGAGGATGATGAAAAGGAACACCACACCATTGCGTTCGCCAGCCGTACATTGCTAGCTGCGGAAAGAAATTACACAACAACAGAGAAAGAATTACTTAGCATCGTCTTCACAGTGAAGAAGTTTCGGACATACTTGTTGGGGAATTCCACCATCATCAGGACTGACCACAAGGCATTATCTTTCCTACACACCTCATGTGTTATGTATTTTACATTGTATAATTTTGTGTAGTGTGTCTAGGGTAAGGTCATTCACCTGACCCTGAGAGATCAGCTGATGACTGATGTTAGAGCCATGATATGTTTCTCGTAATTGACTCATGGATTCTATTGTTAATTAATGTAATTAAATAATTTTTTTTTTGAAATTGTTAAAAGAGATATTTTTGAAAATTAGTTTTTTTTGAAAAAAAAATTTCTATTCTTTGCAGTAAAGAATTTTATGTTAAATTTTAAGGTTCACTATAAGTAGAGAAGAGGTCAGCTGATTCATGATGTGTATCTTATGTTATCTTTGTAATCAAGTGTAGCTATTTTTGAATTTATGGTAGAAATAAGTTGTTTATTTTTATTGGTTTATTATGGTTGTTAGTATCTAGTTAATAAGAATGATAAAGTAAATTCATTTGAAAGATTTTGGAAATTTTGGAAAAATTTAAAATTTGTGATGAAATTAAGGAGTGGAAAGAAATAAGGTAGACTAACGTGGATGTGGGTTTTGATAATATACTTAGGTTGTGTTCACTATTTGAACAAAATTTAAGTAATTTAATTTGATTTGAAAATAATAGAAAAAAAATAATTTCTTGTTTGAAAAAGGAGAATTAAATTGTGTAGAAGCAAATACAGAATGCTTGTGAAGTTTACTTTAATAATTGATAGGTGGAGATAGTATGTAGTTGGTAATGAAAATGTGTACGCACCCAGTATTTTGCCAAAGGCAACCCAGTATGTATGTAAGGGGAGATATATCGGTTGAGGATCTGGTATGGTATAAGGCCAGTTTTGGAATTTTATTCAGAATGTTACAAGGTTAGGTGGTACTGTGGTGAGTACCTGTCCGATTTTATGGTGTTGGGCTCTCGAGTAGAGAAGTCCAGTAATGTCGTTCAGGTACCGCCATAGTCGCCGAGCTAGGGGGGTAGTTTACCCATGACTGATCATTAATTTTTAAGAAATTAAAGGGGGGTTGTTGTCGCCATATCCTCACTGATCCTCTTAGGGTTTAGCAATGAGAGTTTTTCTGTTTTGGCAGAAAACCTCTCATTGGGGGGGGGGTATTGTAACAGTATGAACCCATGAGATTTTATAAATTTAAATCTTTTCGAATTTTTATTCAACAAAGAATATATGGTGTATGAACTATTGCGCCGAGACTGTCGCGGCCCGGCACAGGAATGTAAAAATTGTCAAAAGGGGTGCATGTTCCCTGACACTCGCGCGCTCAGGCAGGCAACGTTCTCATGGTTTGGTCACATATGAATACATTCTTTCTCGCCCGGTGTGCTGAGAACAAAGTCAGTCGGCAAAGAACATCTGAAGGTAACGGACGCGAGCAGTGGTGTGCGTCCACCGGCTACCAGTTTTCATCTCGCCCGCATATCAAAATGTGAATAAAAACCAGTGTTTGTTGTTACATAGCGGCGGCTGTTGCAAGGTTCTGTATATAGGCTCGCAAGCCGAAAATTGTGTAAACTTTCAAAATGTCGTTTACATTATAATTTAAAATTACATGACAATGTGAGAACAAGTACAATTCTGTAACGTCAAAATTCACAAGTTGGAGAAATAATTTTGGACAACAGTGAAACAGTAATAAGTTGCCAGTGCTCAAAATTACACAAATGAAAACATCTTTCGGCAGATAATGTGATAGAGAGACAGAATTCGGGAGTGTTGCCACCACGCATCGGATAAAACCAGAAAAGTAAATATACGATTTCAATCAAAATTAACGAAAATAAAAATTATAATTGGGAAAGAGATATCTCAATTTTAAGGGGGTAAGATATGTGAGAATGAGAGGGTGAGCGGGTACTGGGTTGTCTTATTTATATATAAGAAAGAAATATTTAATCTAACTATCGTAAGAAAGCTATATTAAATTTTCAATGTTACATAAGCATCAGTAATTGTTCAAAAAGAATAAAAGTTTATAGAAAGTAAGAAATTTAAAAGAGAGGATATGAAGAAATGTTAAATAAAAGTGAGTTAAATTAACAATACAAATGAGAGTTGAGTACATTAATGATGTAACCCTAAGTCACGCTTGTGATTCACAGTTCATGTGCCGAATCCTGGGTTAATTCAAGGTAAGTTTATTTTATTAATACAATTTAAATGTGGTAGAGAAATTTATAAGATCACAAGAAGCAGCTGAGTAGCGGCAATTCCAAGACTCACGATGGTGGCGCAGGCAACAACATGAGCAGAGTTGAACAGACAAAGATGACATCATCATCATCATCTTCTACAACACGAGAGTCGGGTGCTTCAAGACAACAGGTGAGCGCATGCCTACGGTGCAGATACAATCATCGTTTCAAGAATTGTCCAGCGTTTATGAAGGACTGTAAAAACTGTGGTAAGACAGGACATTTTGCAAAAATGTGTAAAAATAAGCGTTCAATAAAAGTTGTAAATGTGGCGTCTGAGGCTGAATGTGATTATTTTGATGAATTTTTTTGTGACTGGATTAGTGTGGATGCTATCAGTGCACGAGACGAATGGATACAAAATGTAAATATTTTAGATTCTAAGAAAACAGTTGCTTTTAAAAATGACACTGGAGCTCAATGTAATATAATACCTATTGACTTATGTAGAAAAATGAATATAACTGAATGCCTGAAATCTAATGTAATTTTGAAAAATTATAGTCAAGAAAAAATGAAAACCATTGGTAAAGTAAGCTTAAGTTGCAAAATAAGCAATATTGAACAACGAGTAGAGTTTGAAATTTTTGATGGTAAAAGTGTACCTATTTTAGGTTTAAAGAGTTCCATTGATTTAATTTGATACAAAGAGTCCAGCCTGAAGAAGAAGATATATATGTTGAAATTTTAAATGCTTTTTCAGTAAACAAAGCTAATGATATTATAAAGAAATACGAAGATGTTTTTAATGGTTATGGTAAAATAAAAGATTTATTAAACAGCTATAATAATGAGTACATCGTGAGCGTGTAGCTCTTATGGAGATCGCCCTGTGACTGCCTCGCTATCTATCACATGCCTGCTTCTTTAAAACTTAAAGAGGCGTTATGTAAACCTCCAGTTTTAGCATATTTTGAGATAAATAAACCCATAACATTGAGTGTAGATGCTTCCAGTGAGGGACTTGGATGTGTATTGATACAAGATGGAAGACCAGTGGCATGTTCCTGTGCTTTAACAGAGACTGAAGTAATGTACAGTCAAATTGAAAAAGAGAGTTTAGCAATTGTTTTTGGTTGTCATAAATTCAATCAATATTTTTTGGTCAAAAATTTATTGTAGAGACCGACCATAATCCACTGATCTCGATCTTTAAAAAAACCAATGAATAAAATCCCTCCAAGATTACAAAGGATGAGAATAAGTTTACATAATTTTGATTTAGAACTTAAGTATGTACCAGGTAAAAAAATTATTACTTGGTGATCATTTAAGCAGAATGTATTTGCAAAATACAGAGTCCTCTGATGAAGAAAAAATTGAAGCATATGTTATGATAGTTGCGAAAAATCTTAGTGTATCTGATATAAGAATAAATGAATTACAAAATGAAACTAGTAGCGATAAAGAGCTGCAAGAAGTTCTAAAATATGTAAAAGATGGATGGCCTGTAAACAAATCATCCGTTTCTGAAACTGTAAAACCATATTTTTCTTTCAAAGAAGAACTTTCAGAGTGTAAGGGTTTATTGTTGAAAAATACTTGTATGATTGTACCAAAATCCATGAGAAAAGTATTGCTTGCAAAAATACATTATGCTCAATTTGGTAGTGAAAAATGCAAAATGTTAGCTAGAAAAACATTGTTTTGACCAGGTATGTCGAAGCAAATTGATGATTTGGTAAGCAATTGTGATATTTGTTGTAGTTATCAAAGGGATAATAGTAAAGAACCATGTAATTTTGAAAAACCTATACCTAAAAATCCTTGGGAAATTGTAGCTTCTGATATTTTTTATTTACTTGGTAAAAGGTTTATAATTGTAGTAGATACGTATAGTGTTACGACACAAATAGCCAACCCAGTACCAGGGATAAAAACTATATTTATCAATGTAAAATACTTCTTATCAAATAAACTGATTGATTTAAATAAAATATAAGGAATATGACTCGACAAACGACGACTTTGACCTAACTCAAGTGATTGACCCAACAACAGGAAACAAATGAAGAAGTAATAAACCCAAACAAAAAGGAAACAAGTTCATGGGTTTAAACGACCCCAAAATACCCAAAGAAAAGGATGGAAAAACCCAATGTATTAATCAAATAATAAAAATGAAGAAGGAGGGAGATAAGCAGAAGTGAAAACCAATAATGGTTCACAAAACAAGTAATAAAGCACTCAAGAAGAATATTGAAACCAAAACAATGGTTATCCGGAGAAAGGAAAGGTAACGGTTACTACCCATTAATAGAGAAAATGACCTAGTGAAGAAACATTACTAAGGATTAAGGTGATAAAAAGGCAACCTAAACCACAGATAAAATTGTTATTAGTTATTAAGTATTAATTATTAAGTATTAATTGTCATTAGTATTAAGGATATGAAAGAGAAATAAGTATAGGGATCACCCACCAGAAAACAAATAGTATAAACAGTGATACAGTGCAATGGTGTAGGTGTAAAAACCCCAAAGTGAAGTGTTACGCTAGTTAAATTATAATTAACAATAAATAATTTAAAAGTGAAGGTAAGGTAAAAGTGGGAAATTAACAGTGAATAAATAGCTGGTGAAAAATAGTATTAAGTGTGAATTATAGAATAAGGTATGGTAAACACTGGATGACTATGGATGACTTTATTAAGAAAAGATGTTCAATAGAGTTAAGTTTAATTATAGCCGGTAGTAAGTAAAAAGGGAGGATTCCAGAAAAGAATAAATCGAAGGTGTTAACATGGAGAGAATGTAAAAATTGTTTAAAGATTAAGAAATCAAAAACTAACAAAGACACCTAAGTTATAAGGGACTGTTATCAATTTAATAAAAAGTGATGTTGTTTATCACAACAAAAATAACACGTGTTGTAAACAAAAAATTAGCAAATAAGGATAAGTTGGAAGGAAGTGATGATATTTCTTAATCAAAATAATAACTCTAATAACTTATAAAAAATTGTTCATGTTAATGTTATGAATAGGATATGGCTGAATGAAATTTGCAGTCCATAAGCCTAATGTTATGTTTTAAAGATTAAAATAGAGAAAGCAATATTGACAAGTAAACAACAAACCAACAGACTCAAAATACAACACAACCAATAAAAATAACAAAGTAAAGCCCAATAGGCTGAAACAAAATGTGATTTGAATGAAATAAGTAAAATACTATAATGGCTACTCAGGCCTAGAAAAAACATAACTGTCAGAACCAAACAACCAAAAATTATAACAAATTGAATAAGAATTTAGAAAATCTGAGGTGAAGGAATCACCAAGAATAAACTGTAAATCATTTGTAACACAAAATATAGTAATAAGCATTATTATACAAAAAGAAATGCGATTAACAAGCATTAACATAATTGTAAAAACTTAAAATCTGAAATTACCCAAGCTTGTGGGGTATCAAAATAATCTATGAACGAGAATAAATACTATAGTGACAATATTTAATAATCAGGAAGGAAGATGGAGGAATAACAGTAATCAGAAGATATACGAAGAATTCGAATTTTGATAACAATACATCATCTCAAATCAACCAATCAGAATCATTCCGTTACTATGGAAACGGCAGTTGAAGACGAGATTACCGTTGGAATTAACAAGAAGCGAAGCGTCATTAAGCCAATGCAGATGTAAATATCTGGAAGAACGTTTTTCAGTGTAAATCAATGCAAACAGTTGTTAAAAGTTGCTGAACTTGATCATTGGAGAAGCAGATGACCGTTGTAGCAGATAATTCAAGACCCAAGGCCAATTAAATAGAAAATATCCTTGAAAAGAATGTCAAGACCCATGACGAAACAGACGCTCAATCTTTTGAAGCCCAAAATCCATGAAAACTGAATGTATGCAGCCACCTCCTACCCGATTAAACAACGAAGGCACCTAGACACGTTGAGGTGTTAAGTACCATCATATTATTTATTTTCCACCAACCCTAATCACTTTAAATAATTTTAAAAGGTAAATTTACCGCACTATAGAAACAACATTTCTCTTTCATAGAATATTTGAGCAAATTAAAACTTAATAGAAACTTGTTAACATTGAATAACCTATGAATTAGACACGAACTTACAAAACACTTTTACGACACAACACAACAGATTGTAACAGCACACATTATTCTTTATGTACACTTAGAGTAAGGTAATATATATTTTTATTGTAACCATTGGAGTTCTTTAACTCATAGCCAAAAGGATCCACAATTTGGGAAACCAAAAATAACTGTAATACGCTTAACGTAAGCAGCAATGCAAGGTTAAATGGTTCCTAAATCCCTTCGCCAAACCTGAAGGCAAGATCTCATGTAATCAGTCGGTGCGAATTTATAATTGTTTTATTGTAAATGTGAATGTTTTCAGTTATCATCCATTAAAAAATAATTATTACAGGGAGTAACCGTCGTTATCATTTCATAGGGAGTGCTATATATCAATTACTTGTAGTTAAGAATAAATCGTAGCAGTAAACAGGTTGCCAGTCACACAGCAGAAGCGACGATTGGGATGGCCATGCGAGCGGGAACTATTTGAATGCACCATCCCGCAACGCTGATAACTTGTTTAACCATAATTTTAGTTGTTTTGAAAAACGACTTGGCGCCACCCGGGATTATCACACCCCTATAAATAACAGGTAAGGTTACTGCCGTAGTATACAGGTGATTATATCTACGCTACGAACATCGCTAGCCATCAAAATTACTGTAACGACCCGGTGCGAGGCGAACGCACTAATCATACAAAACACATACAAATTGTACACATTTTGCAGGTACGAACCGATCTATTCGTTACACATTGACGAATACCAGGTGAGGCTTGAACGAAGATAAGGACGCCTTATATTAGTTGTTACAATAGTAAATTCGTTGATATGCAACAATTAAGTGATTTAAGCACAGAGTCTACTATTCAGTCTTTAAAGGAGTTTTTTGCACGATATGGGGTACCTAAAGTTTTATATTCAGATTGAGGTACTGAATACACAAGTTTTAAATTAAAAAAATTTTCAGATCAATGGGGTTTTAAACATGTGATAACTACTCCAAAACATCACCAGTCAAATGGTTTAGCAGAGAGACATAACAGACTCTCAAACATATTTTGAAAAAAATTATTCAGGAAGGAAAAGATAACGAAATGGCTCTATTACAATTAAGAAACATGCCTATTGATAATAGTGGCATTATGCCAGCGGAATTAATGTATGGTAGGAAAGTAAGAAATATAATACCAAATTCAAATGAAGGCAAAGTAGAGTCAAATAAATTTAGTACTATTTTGCAAGAACGTCAAAATAAACAAAAGCTCTTAAAGAATTTAGTGTGGGAGATAAAGTTAAAATTCATGATGAAGGAAAGGAAACCTTACCTCGCCAAAGTGGTATTATTATTGAAAAACATCAAAATCCTAGATCTTATAAAGTAAAAACAGAGCAAAATACTATTGTAGCATGTAATCGAAAAGATCTATCCAAAGGTACACAATTTAATGAAATCCAATATGGTTTAGATATACCATTTGAAGAGCCCACGCAAAGAAGAGTTTCGAACAATACAAATACTGTAAATAATAATGTGAATCATGCAAATAATATCTGTAATAATAATCCTATTGTTAATGAGACTGCAAATGATGCTCCGGTAATTATGACTAGATCAGGTCGTACGATAAAGAAACCAGAGTACCTAAAAGGTTATGTATGTTTAATAAATGTTATGTAATAATATTGTAATTTAATTTTGAAAAACTAGAAAAGGGGAGATGTTGTGAGTACAGTAGTACCATAAGATTCATAAGTTATAAGAGTGGGGATACGCCAACATGACAGATGTATAGCGAGGCATGTGAGGCAGTCACAGGGCGATCTCCATAAGAGCAACACGCTCACGATGTACTCATTATTATAGCTGTTTAATAAATCTTTTTATTATATTTAATAACCATCTAACTGTACATTTATTCACACATATAACAAACGCCTATACCTAGCTTGTGCATTTTTATGAATAATTATAAACAAACACTGTGTAAAAAGTACACAAAAGGGCTTGGAAAGCATCATCTCAATGAGATATGATAGCCATTTGTTAATTTAAGTTAAATAAAATATAAATTCATTTTAAAAATGTGTTAATTGTAATTTCAAGAAAAACTATATTTGTTATTAATGAACGAAGATATTCCATGTGAGGACTCTAAATAAAGAGGGTGACAATTGCAACACCATGGTAATGTCAGATCAGCAATTAAAGGTAACGTCAGGACATTATATCAGTTAAAAATATTTGCATGATTTTCGCCAAATGTTTGGCATCACTTTTGTAATCTCAAAACCAATAACCCAAGCGTTCTAATAATTTAGAAAGGAGGGTAGCGACTCTCAAAGGAATGCCATAAATTTTTTTAACCAATCAGAAGAGTTAAATCAAGATTGTGACAGGTAACGCCAAAGGGAACAGCGAAAACCTATGCCAGATTTGAACACATTATTGTATTGTCATCGAAGCGAGACAGATGACAGCTCCGTACGCCATTAAAGTAGTGTACTAACCTATAACCAGTGCGGTATCGAAAGTAAACATCGGTCGACATAACCTAAATTTTTCTAAAGTGTTATCAAAAGTTAACTAACGAAGTATCATGAAAGGGTAATAGTGCAAGAACAATCGCAAAGTGTATAATAAATTGTGATTACGCGAATCAAGGGAGTATGGTGTTAATTAATCGTAATTAAGGAAATTTTGAACTTATATGATAAAAACTTATCAAATTCAATTAATGAGTTGAAGTCAATTGAACACTATGAGAGTATTTGACATTATTATGCTAATTAATTTATTTGAATTTTAAAAGCTTTAACGACAATTGACTATTTTTTTAAGTTATCAACTTATCTAACGAACTTGACCAGTGATCATGAATAAGTTAATTTATAACAAACATCAAGAAAGCTTTGGACAGTATTGCCATAACTCATTTGTTGCTAGTTAACAGTACTCGATAATAAGATAAACATGCTCACAAGCATGATCAATTTACCTGTTAAAGTTATCCAATAGGACGAATCAGATGAACTTTTATGAACATTAAGGGAACTTATAAGCCTGTTATCTTTATATTTTATATGCTGTTAAAGCATTATTATTGTTAATTTCAACATTGTTAACCGTTTTCTATTCACACACATAAGGTTAACCTACAATGTTGACGCCAGACGTCTTTTGAATTTTATATTAGTAATTAAGATTTATTTTCTATGTAATCAGTCTCCTAGTACACAAGTATTATGGTAGTACTATTCTTCCAGTATTTTGTATTTGCAGTCTCAAAGAACCTACATATTAGTTAGAAATTGTAACCAACAAATAACGTGTAATGTTATTTGTACGGTTAGTGTATTCTAGAATCAGAATGAGAACCATGAGAAAGAGATTTCATAAAACCATTATTAATGTACAATGAACAATAATTAATTTGATTATTATATAGCTTTATTAAAATGAACATTATTGATGAATAAACCACAGCTTTTACCAGACAAAGAGTTTAACCAAATTATTTCATTTAGAATAGACGACTCCAGGTTAGGTGTACCGCTCCAGACAGTTGGCACCACTTATAGCAACGTTTGAGATAATTTAATAATTTCAAATTATCATCTCAATTTTGCCTTGTTAACAGAACGATTAACAGGCGAGATCTTCACACAAAGTAAGTACCGGTACTGAACCAATAAAATAAAATATCTAATTTCAATGAGAAGTCCAATTGTACACTATTAACCCGAAATTACGACGGCTGACAGATTCGACAGGTGTCAATGGCGGAGTCAACTTAGCTGATTCGTCTCAACAACAACAACAACCTTTTAACATGAATACTATGAGTGTGTTGGACATTTTTATGCCAATTAATTTATTTGAATTTTAAAAGCTTTAACAAAAATTGACTATTTTTTTGAGTTATCAACTTATCTAATGAACTTGACCAGTGATTCAGGCCCGGACTGGCCCGCCGGCCCGCGGGCCAGTGCACCTTTTCAAATAAAATGCGACCTGCACCCTCAGCCAGCTCTGAAAATGCTGTCACGCTTTTACACGTTTTTGGTAATCGGATCAAATTGTGATAATATATTCAAATACAAATACAAATAAATAAAATTATTTATTATTCCACTTACCTTAAAAAATTCTTCTCTCAGCCCAAGGTTACTTCAAACGAACGTTGGAATGCAAGAGTGATTTGAGGTTATTTCAATAACTGACGCAACTCACATTGTGTGAATAAAAAACAACTAAGATTTTATTTTATCGTTACAAATTTTTTAAACTTCAAATCAGATTATTTCTTGCTTCTTATCTCAAACAATTATTTCTCCAAAATTAAAAATAAAAAAAATATATGCATAACACTTCTTTCTGAGATTTACAACATGATTAAGTTACCGTTACAGTTACAACATTATACTGAAACATCGTACCTTACTTATAACAGACAGCCCAGTCTGCTCGCACTCAACATTCACACTATTAAATTTACCCCTGTTATTTATACAAACCCCATTTAATTAAAATTGCTCATCTACCCTGCCGGCAATTTGGCTTCTCCCGGACTTCATGGCCCATCACTCCCAAACTCCGTTATTCTGTCCGAAACAATTCATTACTTCATTTTTCTGTGAAAACTGCTCCCACTACCGAATTTCTATAAAAACTGCAATTACTTTTACTATACGTTGAACTTCACTGATGAGCCCCGTTAGGCGTCTACCTGGCCAGGTATGCGTCGGTGAGAGAACTGGGAAGAGCGTTCACCAAGACTCTTACACTTTTTATTATTTGACAAGACGGAAAGCAATGCCTTCTGTACCCAAGTCATAATTATGGTTCAGCCAACACATGGGTTTTTCGTGTTTTAGACGTGGACGATATTCAGTGTGCACTGGTCGAAGTCACAAATGTGGGCTGGACTTAAACTTATATCCGCCAGCTCGGACCACGTGCGAACAAAATTCATCTCCAAGCCATCTTGTGCGCCTTTGGCTTAGCGTGGGTATGCGCGCCGCCGATGTTAGTGCGTTTAGGCGCAGATGTCACACAACCGCAAAGTTCTAAGAATTGTCAACCCGCACATTCCATTGCCATTGTTTCATCACCGTTTCTTTGTTCGAACTACGCTTCATATCACCATGGGACGGAACACACAGATGGAAATGAATTGTTGATATTTTAATAAAATAAAACCTCAATTTAATTAAATAAAAACCCCCCTTTTGCCCCGTTACAATACCCCCCCAATGAGAGATCTTCTGTCGAAACAGAAGAAATCTCATTGCTAAACCCCTAAGAGGACCGGAGAGGATATGGTGCCAACAACCCCCCATTTGTTCTTGTACATCATGGGTAAACAACCCCCCTGGCTCGGCGACTATGGCCACATCTGAACGAGATTACTGGACTTCTCTATTCGAGATCCCAACACCATAAAATCGAACAGACACGCACCACAGCGCACCTAACCTTCTAACATGCTACCCTTAACTCCAAACCCCTGGTCTTATACCATGCCAGATCCTCAACCGATATGTTCCCCCTTACCATGCACACTGGGCTGCCTTTAGCAGTTACTGGGCTCGTACATACTCTCATAATATCTTATAAACAAACTCATCATTTAAAAGTCACAAAATATTTAGCTTTAAATTCACAATTCTTTTAAGTTCAAAATCAGATTGTTATATTATTATTATTTTCATCAAAACCAAAAAAATCTTTTATCTACATTTATCAATTTTCTTCCTTACTATTAATACTCAGAAAAACAAACAAATTGAACATCCACTTGAAACATGAATTAATTTATCCTAACATGTGATTATACATACATACTAAACAATATAATTCAATAAAACCCTAGTAATACACATAAACAACACTACAATCAAAATTCAAAACATCAATTAGATGGCAGGCACAAAAATCAAAATTTTTTTTTCAAAAAAAATTTACATTTATTAAAATATACTTTTCTCAATATTAAGAAAATTTAAAATTATTTCAATCAATGAAACAACCAAATTTGCATCACTTCATTGCCAAAACTGGTCTAGTTTACAACATCACCCATCAGCTGATCAAACTGGGTCAAGTCAACAACCTTGACCTACATAGGTTATGCATAGGCTACATCAGAAAATACATTAAACATCTTTTAGAAATTCTATCTTCAAACACAACAACATAATAAAATAAGACATTTAAAATTATCATAGTATTGTAACAATTAACAATAAAATTGACATTTAAATTACTCAAAATTACACATTTTATAGCTTTGGATTATTCTCAAATTCTATTAAAGTTTGTCACTTGTTTCCATTAAGTTTATATTTTTTACTATACTCTCTTTCTTTAATATTCTCAATGAATTTGGGTGATTTAATTATTCATACTAACTTGATTGTATCACTTGGCCTTTATACATTTATAATCTCCCCTCTGACTCTAACATCACTAACAGCTTTAACTAACATGACACCCATCTCTATCAAAAATATCTATCAAACAACCTCTAAACCCAACTTGCTACTCAACTCAATTCGCATCATTCTACTCTTATATTAAAAAAAATACTCTCTACCCCTTTGTACTCAGGATGTGTGTTCCCCCCCAAAGCTCATTCCCTTATCTGGTCCCTGGATTCTACCTAGGCGGCCCTTTCCGGCGCTAAATGGTCCCTTCCCGTCCCAACCCTTTTGTTGCGGACTCCTACCACACCACCCCCTCTTACAAAATTCCCATCAACTAATTACCATTCTCACTACATCACTTCAACTACAACAAAATATCTCCATTAACTTATTACATCAATATCAATCAATACTCTACATTTTTTTCCCATAGCTACTGTGTCACTATTACCTCTCCAATTCTACATTACATTAATTCACAACAATATTTATTCATCTCTATTACCACTTTAAACTCAACTTGGACTGATCTAATTGTCCTAACTCAATATTAATCACCCAACATCTACCTTTTACTATCTTTCACAAATCATTTAAAATTCTCAACTATATCAAATTATTTTCATCATTTAGATCAAAATCTTTTAACACATTAAAAACATTATATTCAAACATTAGTTACATTGGAAATTAGCAAACAATTTATAAGTGACATTCTACAGCGGATCAGCTGATTTTCTTAGCAAGGTGAATAACCTTACTACAGATGCATTCTACAATTATATGAAATACATATTTTTGCAATCCTTATATCTAACATACTACATATAATTAGTACACATCTACATCGCTTTATTGTTTCCCCCTTTTCTGACTCTGCTACAATTAGGTAAACCACCTGCCGGTCGGTCTAGGTATTTACCTTGTTATAACCACATTTCAAAATTATATAAATTACACATTTCATCAATCCTTATCTCTAACACAATAAAATAATACATTTATGAGACAGAATAAACACAGTATAATAAACATACGAACACCTATTTATCAAATCATAATACAATTATTTAATTAGTGCAAGAGCGAGTTATCATCTTTAGGTTACAAAAAATTTGAATTCGTTGCTCCCCTGAGCAACCACCCAGCCACACACACACTATTGTTTTTTCTGTAGGACTGTTGCGCCCATTTGCCTCCACAAGGAAGGCATAGGTGGAGGAATTTACATCTCCGTGTCCTTGCTTCAGCGTTACATTGGAAATTATTTGGATATCATCATATCCTTGTTACAAATTTACACGCCCTTAAAACGGGTCTACCACCTGGCCTTGCTGTTCCTACTCGAACAGAGTGGCAGCCGCTGTTCCATAGTTTCCGGGGATTTTCCCTAGTTTCACCCTCCATCAATTTCTAATATAAACCAATTTCAAGCCAGCTATGGTCAAGGTTCTTAATTTATGGCCATAGCTGACCGCTAGCCAAAACCACGATTAGTGCTGGTAAGGCAGTAATCGCCCGAAAAGTCAGGAAAATCAACTCTACTTTCAGGCATGTTATCATCGTCATTAATATGCACGGCACGGCAATCTATCAGGATACAATATCAAATTGTATAAAAGGGTGTGCCGTGCATTTTACGCCATTTTGGCCTCCGATGGAGGTAACACTCTCTGTTACCCCCAACACTTATCGCTACCTATGGTGGCACATGCCGCCACCGTACTAGCCACTTAATAACTAAATTAAATCTTTCTACATAACTTATTTCTCCCTCACTACAATTATATTCCTCAAAAATTCCAAATTTATCATTAACATTTATTTTACATCACCTTTCCGTTATTATTACTTTTTAATTATAGTTTCTATTTAGTACAATTATCTCAAATTATTTTCATTATTGAATCAAAATCTTTTCACACCTGTAAACATTTTACTCTATCTAATTGGTATTATAAATTTTATACTTACAGTACATCACTCATACACTGTCCTAAATACACAAATAAAACACCGAACACCCTGTACCTTCTGAAACATGTTAACGACAATGTTAGTCCATATTAAACAATTTCACATTTATTTATTTATTAATTATCAAATTCACATCTCATAAAATAATTTAAACTCATTAGAAAAATTCAAATGTATAACATTTAAATCAATCAAAAATATTTAAACATCTCAAATTATTTTAATTAAATTAATTATTGAAAACAACATTTTTAATTACTTTCACCAATTACAATAATTACAATTCATTTGTCATCCTCTTCCAAATTATTTTGTTATTTATTTAGACTGCAAAATATTAATATTATGATTATCACAACAATTTCCACTACATACACACATTGTTTACCTAACATTTTACAATACACACAATTAATTTCCTAAACATTTATTTACAAATTATTCGTCACTAATTATTCAATTTATCACACTTCATTTCCAAAATCAGCCAGTCAGAACCATAAATCAAAATATTTAAAATGTCCATTTATTAAGTTTATGTTCAACCTCCATCATCAAATAATAGTCTGGGTTTCACATAACAGTTTTCAATTTTATTTACACACATCGTATGGCTATCTTGTGTGTAATAACCATAAAATTTTAGTTTATTCATTTTACCACAATAATCATACATAGGGATACTTCCCATTATAATTATTTTATCATAAACCAAGTCAACATTATTTATTTTTGTCCAGTCTCCATTAGTAGTTATATTCAATATCAGGTCAGTTATTTTCTCATTCATTACAACATAAGGTAAATTATTATTATTTAAATAGGTATCATCAAAACAATTCTCAATCTCTCCTGCACAAAGTAAGTATTTCATATCATTTATCTCTATCACTTCTAACATCTCTTTCGACTCATTATACTTTCTCTTCAACTTATATAATTTTATCTCTCTATCAACACACAACTCTCCATCTGAATCTCTCTCATTATAACACCATCGCTCACTTTCAACACCATTCCACACGGAGGGTACTAACTTATACAAAAAGGGGAAACAACTCAAACTTCCACTAACAAGGGACTTTTGCTCTTCAACAATAACATTTTTGAACACCTTGGTTCATCATACATATGGGGAAAATTTACCCTCTGCCCTACATACTCACTTAATCTCTCTTGCCACTCTTTCTCTAATTCATCAACACTAATTACTACTCCGTTACAACCTATTATTCTCTCTCTCACTCACTATCTCACTATCTATTTTCAACGTATCACTCTCTGATACCACATTCTTAATTATATTATCATTTTCGACATCATTTTTATCATTTGTTACCTTATTCTCTAATACCACATTTTTATACATTTGATTTTCTACTGACTCTACCATTTTCTCTATACTCTGTTCTACTCTGTTAAAGCTAGTTTCTATTATCTCATTAGTATTCTCAAAACGTTTATTAATTTCGTTAATTTGGTTTTTTAACTCATGGAATTTAACATCAGAATCACTCTTTTGTTCTTTATTTTGTTCTTTTAATTCATTTAGATTACTACTTATATTTTCGGACATTGCTTTCATTAAATTAAATATATCGTCCATCGACAACTCTTTGGCTCTTGTTGTCGTTGGAGTGGATTGTGCTGCTACATTTTTGTCAGTGAAGCTGACTTCTTCATTATTAATTTTACTTACCCTATTCAATTTTGGGGTTATTTGAATCCCCGAATCATCTGTACTATTTATTTCATTTGTAATATCTGGTTTTATTTTATTGTCCTGACTACCATTCGGAGTCGAGTGGACCTCAATATTATGCATAACAGCCGACTCATCAAAATTGTCAACGTTAGCTATTTCATTGATATCGTCACTATTCCCTGCCATTTTTATATTGTAAATTTACTAATTTTGTTTCACTACTCTTTAACTTATATCTACAACATCTTATATTTGATCTAATCTTAATTCATTGTTTTACGTACTTTACGTAATTTTTTACGTACTGTTACTTAACCTCGAATCTCGCTTGCATTTTACTTGTAGGTGTGGTCTTTATATTTTAATGTCAATTTATAAAAACCGTCCCTGTTTCGGATGCGCCAATTGTGATAATATATTCAAATACAAATACAAATAAATAAAATTATTTATTATTCCACTTACCTTAAAAAATTCTTCTCTCAGCCCAAGGTTACTTCACACGGACGTTGGAATGCAAGAGTGATTTGAGGTTATTTCAATAACTGACGCAACTCGCATTGTGTGAATAAAAAACAACTAAGATTTTATTTTATCGTTAAAATTTTTTAAACTTCAAATCAGATTATTTCTTGCTTCTTATCTCAAACAATTATTTCTCCAAAATTAAAAATTAAAAAAATATATGCATAACACTTCTTTCTGAGATTTACATGATTAAGTTACCGTTACACTTACAACATTATACTGAAACATCTTACCTTACTTATAACAGACAGCCCAGTCTGCTCGCACTCAACATTCACACTATTAAATTTACCACTGTTATTTATACAAACCGCATTTAATTAAAATTGCTCATCTACCCTGCCGGCAATTTGGCTTCTCCCCGACTTCATGGCCCATCACTCCCAAATTCCGTTATTCTGTCCGAAACAATTCATTACTTCATTTTTCTGTGAAAACTGCTCCCACTACCGAATTTCTATAAAAACTGCAATTACTTTTACTGTATGTTGAACTTCACTGATGAGCCCCGTTAGGCGTCTACCTGGCCAGGTATGCGTCGGTGAGAGAACTGGGAAGAGCGTTCACCAAGACTCTTACACTTTTTATTATTTGACAAGACGGAAAGCAATGCCTTCTGTACCCAAGTCATAATTATGGTTCAGCCAACACAAGGGTTTTTCGTGTTTTAGACGTGGACGATATTCAGTGTGCACTGGTCGAAGTCACAAATGTGGGCTGGACTTAAACTTATATCCGCCAGCTCGGACCACGTGCGAACAAAATTCATCTCCAAGCCATCTTGTGCGCCTTTGGCTTAGCGTGGATATGCGCGCCGCCGATGTTAGTGCGTTTGGGTGCAGATGTCACACAGCCGCAAAGTTCTAAGAATTGTCAACCCGCACATTCCATTGCCATTGTTTCATCGCCGTTTCTTTGTTCGAACTATGCTTCATATTGCCATGGGACGGAACACACAGATGGAAATGAATTGTTGATATTTTAATAAAATAAAACTCCAATTTAATTAAATAAAAAGCCCCCCCTTTGCCCCGTTACAAAATTCCCTTTTTTTAAATTTATTTAAAAAACGAATTGCTTAACTGTATTATTAGCAGTAAAGAAAGCGTATGCAACACAAAATGATGTGTGCGAGTGCGAGTCTGGCAGAGAGAGCTGCGCGGCGAGGGTGTGCGCCGTACATACCCGTCCGTGCTGTGCGACTTGGTTTCATCAAAGACTCGACCCTGGACATGGCAGTGCCACTGCACCCTTACCACCACTCTCTTCTTACCTCCTCCGCTCAGGCGCTGTGCAAGTGGAAGTACAGTAGTGTTTTCCAATAAGTTTAGTGGTGCCACGTTTAGTCTCTGCGTCACGCAAATGTCAGGAATGGCTGTGAGTTGCCAGATTGCAGAAGTTATTTGACACGTTATTTATATTTTCGGCTGATTATTTCCATTTAGGTAAGAAAATAGTAACTATTTACTACCATATATTTATGAAACATCAAAACTGTGTTTATTCTTATTTTGGCACGCAGATTATGTTATCATGAGTTGTACAAATGTTACGCAATAACTGATGACATGACTCACACCTAAACTCTCTCTATCCTCGAGCGCCTACAGTCCATCTGCTCATGTAGGCTCATTCCAAAATGTTCACGGCATTTTTATCCACGTGCTGTTTTTTCATTTACGTGATATTTAATAATAACATGCCATAACCTACCCTGTTTTTATTAAACATCCGTAACTGCAAAAAGTTTTTACTGGAATTTTTTATTTCTGTAAATGATGAATAAGATTTTATATTTTGTAAAATAATCGAGCAAATTATTATTTTAGGTCACAATGGAAGAGAGACCGAAGAAAAAACAAAAATCAGGACACAAGTTCAAAAGAGAGAAAGAGGCGAGAGAGAGGGAAAAAGCTGCCCAGTCTTGCCCGAAAATCACAAGTTTTTGTATGCCAAAAACAACTTGTAGTTCAGATAAAACCGTATTGGATGAGGACGAAGCACTTATCATAGCTATACAATCTTTCAAAAATCGTAACCAGTATATCGGATGACAGCGAAGTTCCTGTTGCATCATCATGTACAAAAGTACAGACATCAAAAATTGATGACACTCTGATTGACGATGACGATTGTGATCAGCGCGTTCAATTATGTCTCCAAACTCAAGCTATTACCCAAGATGTGAGCGTTGTTGACTCTGATGTTCAGTTCAAAGAAAATCCATTGCTGAATCCCAACGAGTATTTCAAAAAACCCGGACCAAAAGACACTAACTCCTTCTTTCAATTTCATCCCATTCAACATGGAAAAACTATTGAACCTCTCCCTTTTGATGACAAGGTGTTTCGTTTGCATTCTGGGGACGGCCAAACATTCAAGCGCAATTGGCTAACTTACCACATAAGTAGCAAAAAGCTATTTTGTAGCGTTTGTTTGGCTTTCACTGATGGATCCTCAGTTTTTTGTCAAGGGTTTGACTGCTATAGGCATTTGACACAAAGTATAGGAGAACACGAAAAGTCGATAGCTCATCTAGACTCTGTGAAGACATACATTTCTCACAAAATGTGAGAATCACAGCAATTGACAACAATGTCATCATAAACGAACTCTGTTGTCAGAGTGAAGAAATGCAACGCCTGCTCTCCTACTGAATACTAAATTATTAGAGTTAGATATTGTAAAAAGTGTACTATCTTTAGTTATTTATTTTCGTTTTTGTCTCATATTTGCAATCTCCATTGACTTTATTTCCAGGTTAGCAAAATATAAAGTCGGCAGCAAATTAGTAAATGTTTTGTAGCTTGTTTCTGAAATTTACCTAGGCTTAAATCATAACATTTTCTTAACATCTCCTTACAGATTCAAGTTAAAACTTTGTTTTTTATATTTTATTATTTATTGATAACAAAAATGTGTACAGAGTAGATCCTTTACTAATTTTTATGTATTAATTTTAGTATTTTATTTAAAGCGCTGGTAAGATCTTGATAGTAACATTGATCTTTATTGTACACAAAAATGTAGTATTATATTTGATTTTAAAGGTATTTTGTTTATGTACAAAAATATCAATCAAAACTTTGCCTCCATTCAAAAGTAATGTTCTATTTTTCTTTATTTTTATTGTAGCACAAACAAACACTTGTAACATAAAACATTTTAATTTTAAATTATTTAATTGTTTCTTGATAACAAAAAGTTGTACAGAGTAGAATTTAGCTTCACTGATTATTATGTATTAACTTCAGTGATTTATTTAAGACGTTGGTGCCGTAAATTCTTAAAAGTGACATTGATATTGTTATGACATTACAGAACAATCCACGTGTTTCTCTAATGTTCCAGAGGAATCCGGCTTTAATGTTGGGTGCATATGTGATTTCAACATGCGCCCGCGAGATTTTTCTAGACGTCGCCAGCCGCGTGCACTATGTCAGGGCCGCAATCAATTACGTCCTAGTGTAGCGCTAATGCATAGTATGTGGAATGTTCTGGTGTGTGTGCGGGGTATAAATACAAGGGGTCAGGTTATTATCGGGCGATTACGCAGTGAGTTTGAGTTGCGAATTATTGGAGTGCGGTTTGTAGTATTGTGGCAAAGTATTACGTGTTTTATAATTGTATGAGGCTATTGTAATACAATTGTGTTTTATATCAGTTAACATTTTTATTGCGTGTGAACTATTTTCAATTGATTTGTTGTAAGAGACTGTCTGGTTAATTACAAACCGTATAATTGTGATAATTAAAGCTACTGATTAGTGACGTAATTGGTGTCTTGTATTTTGTTTTCCATGATACCATACGACGATCAGTTAGACCGTCGTAACAATATTTTTTGAACAAAATATTTAACACGTTTGATTTTTAAAGGTATTTTGTTGATGTACAAAAATATCAATCAACATTTTGTTTCCATTGAAAGCTAATGTTAGATTTTTCCTTTATTTTTATTTGTAGTACAAACATTTGTAACATTAAAAAAGGTTTAATTTCAAATTGTAAATTATTTAAAATACCGTACTTTATCTAATTTTTTTTTAGATATGCAACTCTTGTGTGTCTGTCCTTTATTATTTAGTTCTCAGCTTTAAAGGAGGTGCCTCAGGAGCTGGTATTTATTGCTAGTATATAGGCCTATTAACACTCATTATCAATAGTAAAACGTTAACGGCAATCAATAGTGAACAATACAAAATCAACAAAATGGTATTCTTGGCAAAACGGTGTTGTATGACGAGTTTCCAGGTCGGGATTACATTAAACTCCACTTGAGAGGTGCGCCCTGAAAAACCTAACGTCTGCACCTTTTCCTGAGAGCCAGTCCGGCCCTGCCAGTGATCATGAATAAGTTAATTTATAACAAACATCAAGAAAGCTTTGGACAGTATTGCCATAACTCATTTGTTGCTAGTTAACAGTACTCGATAATAAGATAAACATGCTCACAAGCATGATCAATTTACCTGATTAAAGTTATCCAATAGGACGAATCAGATGGACTTTTATGAACATTAAGGAAACTTATAACCCTGTTATCTTTATATTTTATATACTGTTAAAGCGTTATTATTGTTAATTTCCAAGTTAACCGTTTTCTATTCACATACATAAGGTTAACCTACAATGTTGATGCCAGACGTCTTTTGAATTTTATGTTAGTAATTAAGATTTATTTTCTATGTAATCACTCTCCTAGTACACAAGTATTATGGTAGTACTATTCTTTCAGTATTTTGTATTTTGCAGTCTCAAAGAACCTACATATTAGTTAGAAATTGTATCCAACAAATAACGTGCAATGTTACAGAATAGAATCAGAATACGAACCCTGAGAAAGAGATTTCATAAAACCATTATTAATGTACAAAGAACAATAATTAATTTGACTATTATATAGCTTTATTAAAATGAACATTATTGATGAATAAACCACAACTTTTACCAGACAAAGAGTTTAACCAAATTATTTCATTTAGAATAGACGATTCCAGGTTAGGTGTACCGCTCCAGACAGTTAGCACCACTTATAGCGGCGTTTGAGATAATTTAATAATTTCAAATTATCATCTCAATTCTGCCTTGTTAACAGAACGATTAACAGGCGAGATCTTCACACAAAGTAAGTACCGGTACTGAACCAATAAAATAAAAAATATAATTTCAGTGAGAAGTCCAATTGTAAACTATTAACCCGAAATTACGACGGCTGACAGATTCGACAGGTGTCAATGGCGGAGTCAACTTAACCGATTCGTCTTAACAACTAAAGAAGATCGAATTATAAATTATCAATGAAGTTAAACCAGGAATAAAGCATTCAAGAGATAATAAAATACTGTTGCAAGATTGAAAACAAATCATAATAATTTAATAATAAATACCGAGAAATAGAAACGGGTAAAATGGTAATATTATATAAGGCGCCACAACTCGGGGCTTAAAAATATTTCAACGTAATTCAATAGAAGAAATAAGAAGGGAGAGAAAATAATATAATATAACAATATCCACAAATCAAACACTTCCTATCAAAATGCCACATAAACTTTCCTTTGCGATTTTTTGTACTTGACTTAAGTTCAAATCTGGTACTGGTCTTGCATTGTTTTTATGTCAAGCTTTTCTTCTAATGATAAAGAAGAAATGTCAGAAACGTTCAGAGCGAAAACCAGTAGTGATACACTCGATACTAATGCACTGCAAGCTTGTAGGACTCCCACTGGCAGAGTCCACACTACGTACATACAGTAATTACCATTTAGCTAACAGCAGTGATATCACGTTGTCATGGTAACCAGACTGTATTGTATACACAGCTTTGGGCTCTACTCTCAGCTGTCCAAAATTCATGAGAAGCGCCACATGTTACTGTGATTTTATGATTTCACTAGAAGCTGCGATTGATGTGATTATGATTTTCAGTAATTTATTTTTTTATATTTATTTTGTTATTTATTTACATTTTCCATTATGCAAAGACAAAATTGCAAAGAATTTCAAAATACATTTTATTTCTTCTTTTCCTTCATTTCCTTTGTTTCTGGGTGTGTCCCAGAGCCTGCCCTCACAAGCCGGCAATGCCTACATCGTATACTGAGCATTGTCTGTCCCCAATTCTTTATACAGTATATGGTAATATATACACAAAATCACTGAAAAAGTGGTCGTCCCTACTTTCTGAAGGGAAAGTAGGGTACTCCCACGTTCTGATGATGACATTAAATTTTGACCAAATGTAAACCAAAATTTTAAAAATTAACTTGTGTATTACAATTAATACTACAGAATTTTAAATTGTGTCCAGTTAATGTCCAAGATCCTCAGATAACCTTTCATTTTTCATCCTAGGTGTCAAGCAAGTTGGCCCACATTGAATACTTACCACAATGTGAAAAATAGGGGTAAGTAATTTTTTGTGTGCATGCGCGCATGTGTGTGTGTGTGTGTGTGTGTGTGTGTGTGTGTGTGTGTGTGTGTGTGTGTGTGTGTGTGTGTGTGTGTGTGTGTGTGTGTGTGTGTGTGTGTGTGTGTGTGTGTGTGTGTGTGTGTGTGTGTGTGTGAAGCCAGAAGATGGAATCAGCTGTGTCAGTTGAAAGAGAGACCAGCTGAGTCAGTTTTTGTGACTTCTAAAATATTTTTTTTATTTTTTGAAGAAGAAAGTAAGTTCCCAGTTTTTTCTCGACCATTTGGCATTTACCTGTCTATCTATTTAGGGTATGCCCCATAATAACTTTTGAATGCATGAACCAATTTTCATCAAACTTGACATGCATGTCCATACTCTTATCCTATAAAACCTATTGTTTTTGTTATTTATACCCTGTAAATACTGGGTGGTAGGCAAAAATGGGGGGGGGGAATTATAAAAGAAATTGCAGAACCCCATGTGAGGTATCAAATTAAAGGGAATATTAAGCACAATGTGGGTATAGTGTTCTTTTTTGAAAGTTTCAAAATTTTTGGATGCCAGGGCTTAAAAAGTGGGTGAAAATTTTGATAAAACCATAAAAATTAATATGAGTTATCAAATTAAAGAGAAGTTTTAACTAACATCTGAGTGTAGCATTAAGTTTTTTGGAAATTAAAAAAAAATACGAGGGCTGTCCGGAAAGTAAGTTACGGTTCCGTGTGGGCGGCGATGGGGTGGGGCTAGTGCTGCCATCTTGGTGACACTGGGTGGCGTGACTCAGTACGCATCCAGCTGGGGCCGTTACAGGTCTGTGTTGAGTTTCTGTGCTTCACTAATAATTTTTAAAAAGAGTGCTGAGATTGAAAATCCCACGAGCTGCGAAGTGCCCTCAGTAATACGATTTCTGCAAGCAGAAAACTGCAGACCAGTGGATTCATTGGCGACTGTGTGAGGTGTATGGGGACAATGTTATGAGTGAAGGAGGAGTAAGGCAGTGGTGTCTTATGTTTAAAAATGGCCGCACCAATGTGCACGATGATGAGCGGAGTGGCCGGCCGAGTGTTCTTACTGACAAATTGGTGTAGAAAATCAATTAAAAAATCCCTGAAATTCAGCGCTTTATGATTACTGAGCTATCACATGAGTTTCCTCAAATTTCATATAGTTTGCTTCATGAAGTTGTCACGATATACAGTAGCTTGGTTCCATAAGTTTTGTGTGCAATGGGTCATGAAAGTGCTTGCAGAAATGCACAAAAACCATTGGATGGCATCAGCATTGTTATTTCTTGAGGCCTATGACAAGGATGGTGATTCTCTACAGGACCGTATTGTAACGGGGGATGAAACCTGGGTTATGTACATTAATTGTGAAACAAAACATCAATCCATGGAATGGGGCCATACTCGCTCGCCCAAAAAACTGAGGAAGTGTATGCAGACCTTGTCAGCAAGGAAATGGTGACAGTTTTTGGGGACAGAAAAGGGGTCCTCCTGGTAGAGTTTGTGGAATGGGGTACCACAATCAACTCCATGGTTTACTGTGAAACCTTAAAAAAGCTGCGGAGAGCAATACAAAACAAGCGACATGATAAGTTGAGCCCCGAGGTATTGTTCTTCCACGACAACGCCTGATCGCATACAGCAGCACGAATGCAAGAATTTTTGGGAAAGTTTGGTAGGAGATTTTCAATCATCCCCATACATCCCTGATCTGACACCAAGCGATTATCACCTGTTCATGCATATGAAAAAGTGGCTGGCAATACAGCGCCTTGAAGACGACGAAGAGCTGAAGGCAGGCGTTAATGAATGGCTGAAATCACAAGTGGCAGATTTTAACGATGAGGGCTTTCAAAAACTCATAAATCATTATGATAAATGTTTGAACTAGAATGGAGACTACGTGGAAAAATAGTCTAAGAATGTAGTTTTCAACTGTGTAAATACAAAATTTTTCTCTCATTTTTTTATTTATTTATTCTAAAACATACATTACTTTCTGGACAGCCCTCGTAGTAAATATCCAAAAATTTGAAAAAATTTTGTAACCCAAATCTGAATGTTTTGAATGTTTAGTGTTTATTGTACAAATGTGTGCTCTATAATTGTGATATATGGCAAAGCTACATGGAGGCAATTGAGGCAATGCCTACCCTAAAAAATTCTGTAGAATAAAAATTATAAATACGTATGAAGTATGTAATGTAAAGATTATACATTGTTACTGTAATTGTCGAATTTACTAATTACATGCTTTACTCAACGACCGTTAGACGGTGACAAGTGACAGCAGACATAGTTAGTTTAAAGCGAATGAGGCAACGTGAACCTGCCTCAGCGTTTTTTGTATACATCGTATGTAAGCAATGTGTTGGCCGAGACTGGGTAGTGCGGAGAGCGGGTAGTGCGGAGAGCGGGGGATTGACCAGCGCTCCACACACTGTAGCGTTGAGGCATGTCTCACTGCTGTTGTGCGAGTTTTAAAGCGCGCTGTGTTGTTTATAATCGTGTTTATTTTGTGCGGTTATTAAAAGTGTGCCTGTGATTCCGGTGAACTAATAGACAATCAACACTGTCATTTAAATTATTTGTGACATTAAACATATATATAGAAACTAATCAAGTTATAAATTTGGAAGTTCAATTAGTTATATTATTGTGTATGAATATAAGTGTGTCGCCCGAAATGAGTGAACGCGGTCCTTTTAATACTTTGTCAGGTCTTTTAAACTTATTAAAAAGTAAGCCATTTTCTTCTTGGAGTTATGAAGAAAAATGTTGTGTTCAAAACAAGAGATTTACGCCTAATTTAGAAATTAAACATTTTGATGGTAAAGTATCTAGAAAATTTCAGTTTTCTTGGTACGAGCGATATTTGTGGTTGACAGGCTGTTCCGAAACCAACAGACTTTTTTGTTACACATGTATCTTGTTTTCTGGTGGAAAAGAATGGATTTTATATGGAGTGATGGTAACAAAAAACTTTCTTAGAAAGGCAGACAAACACCAGAATTCAAATAAACATATTCAAAATGAAGAGCGGTACCGTTTGCTGGGACGCGTGAGGATTGAACATACTCTCTCTGAAGGGGCTAAAATTCAAGCTGTTAAACATAATGAAGTCGTGAAACAAAATAGGCTTATTGTTGAAAGACTTGTTGATATTGTGTGTTTTCTCGGGAAACAGGAGCTTGGATTTCGAGGTCATTTCGAAGGGGAAGACTCAGTCAACCAGGGTAATTATCTAGAATTGTTAGACCTTCTTTCTAAGCAGGAGCAGTACATTCGAGATCATCTCCAGCCTACGTCAGGATTTAAAGGTACATCAAGCGATATTCAGAATGAATTAGTTGAATCTGCAACTGATATAATTCAAGAGAAGATTAAGGCGGAGTTAGATTCTTGCGATTTTATTGGAATTCAGGCGATTGAAACTTTAGACGTATCAAGTAGATCTCAAGTCAGCATAATTTTTAGATTGTGTTCAAAAGAAGGTCCAATAGAAAGGTTCATCGGGTTTTATGATGTTTCAGTAGATAAGACTGCATCAGGCTTATCAGAATTAATTGTTGACGTTTTAAAAAAGTGGGGTGTAACTGAGAAGGTAGTCTGTCAAACATATGATGGAGCCTCTGTAATGGCTGGAAAGCATGGAGGTGTTCAGCACTTTGTAAAACAGACTTGCCCAAGAGCATTATTTCTACATTGCTATGCTCACAAGTTAAACCTCGTACTTCTTCATTGCACTAAAACAATAAAATTGGTTAGGCTCTTCATTCACAATCTGACAGGATTTCACACATTTTTTTGTAGATCCTCAAAGAGATCACAGCTTTTAGAATCTAGAGGATTTAAACTTCCACAAGCATCCAGTACCCGTTGGAACTTTCATTCCAGAGCAGTTCATACCATCTTTTCCCACAATGGTGACTTGAGACAAATTTTTGAGGACATTACAGAGAATGATCAAGGATGGGATAGTGATTCGTACAATTCTGCTGTTGGATTGCTTAACATACTCAAAAAGACCCATTTTATTTACTTACTTTGTTTTTATAGGGAAATATTCGTTTATACTGACCATCTCTTTTCTCTACTGCAACACAAAACTATCTCCGATATAATTCTGTGCAACACTGAAATTAAGAAAACTACTGCTATCCTCAAGGTCATGAGATCAGAAAACATTCTGTCGTCTTGTATTGAAAAATGTCACCAAATAAGCAGCGAGGTAAATATAGATGACAGTAACAGGAAACTGCTGAAAACGTTAACTTATGAAGTTCTTGATACTTTGATTATGCAGCTGGAGGTACGGTTCAGTGATTTTGAAAGTATCCAGTTTGTTCAGTTGTTGGATCCAAATCACTTCATTTCTTACAAAGAGAGATTTCCTTCTACTAAACTGAACAGCCTTATAAATAAATACCCTTTTTTCAATAGTGAAAGACTGGAAAATGAATTAAAAAACATTTACTCAGATACTGGAAAACATTTGTTCCCTCAAAGACTTTTACATTTTATAATTCTTAATGACTTAGAACCAGTGTACGTGGAAGTTTCAAAATTAATTCGTTTGATTTTAACGTTTCCTGTTACCACGGCGTCTTCAGAAAGGAGTATGAGTACTTTGAATAAAGAATAAAAAAACTACTTGCGCAATACGATGACTAATGAAAGACTTAACTCTCTTAGCACTGTTGCTATTGAAAAAAATTTGTGAAGGAATTGATGAGTGACCAGTTGTTCAAAGACCGTGTAGTTGACAATTTTGCAAGCAAGAAAACTCGCTGTGTCGAACTACTCTACAAAAAAATTTAAGGCAAGACTTTTGCCTACCCATTCATTAACTACTAGCTTCGCCACTGGATATAACTAAAGAAACAGTAGAGTAACTGGGAATTTTGTAATTTTTCCCATAATTGAATAGTTATCTAATATCAAAATTTATGTAATAATAAATATAATATTCATTCAAAATAGTGAGCAAGCATACTAGTAAATAGCCAAATTGTACAAGCCTAAGTGGGATGAAATCACTTCCAAAATGTTAACCCTACCACTTAATAGTTGGCACTCTGGATTCTCAAAATGTACAGCCAAAAATTTGAAATCTCATTTAAACTTTGGAATTATTCTAATTATCATAAATTGAATTATGTAACAAAAACTATAATATTTTGTACAACAAAGTAGAACTTATTTACTTAGTAAACAGTAATGTACTGTCCACCAAGGGTTTGAAATGTTTAATTGGTCTATGCACTGCATTCAAATTACTCATCATATAAAAGTGCAGATAAAAAAGAGGTTTAATAGTAGTAACACATACTTCTGTTCAACTACGTAAATCAGTACTTTTCAGAACTATAAAACTTATGGGAGAGAATGTGTCCCCGTAATAAAATCTTCCACTTAATACTAATGATGATAATGATGGAATGGTAAAACACAATACACTAGTCTCCAATATGTAAAAAATATGTACAAAAGTAGGAATGGAACTAAAGAGGAACCAAGGAGACTCCAAAGTATACCATTGGAGCCACCGCTAGACATTTAGAAGAAGATGTTCAGTGATCACTAGAGAAAATAAGTTTCTTTATAAATAAACTGTACAGTTACTATAAAGGGGCAGTCATGTTATATTTGTGATTATTAATTAGTATTTAAAACAAAAAAATAATTAAATACAACTATTTCATTAACGACTCGGAACACAAAGTTTTTTATGAGTAAAAACATAAAGTTTTACCTTACAACCTGAACCGGTTTTCACTTTTAAAAAGCTTCTTCAGAGGTTTTTTTATACATTTGAAAAACCTCTGAAGAAGCTTTTTAAAAGTGAAAACTGGTTCAGGTTGTAAGGTAAAACTTTATGTTTTTACTCATAAAAAACTTAGTGTTCCGAGTTGTTAATGAAATAGTTGTATTTAGTTAAGTAACGGACACGTTATGGACAACGAAATCCAAGAAAAAAATAATAATCCAAAAGTAGAGTAATTTTAAAAACAACAAATTTAAAGTTGAAAACACTATGACACAATAATACCACAGTAAGCTAGGCTAATTAACAAATGAAGTATCTGAAGGAAATTACGATAATAATTATAAGAGTGATTATTCAAATATTACTATTGAATTGTGTACAACAGAGATGGACATTGGCTCTACCACTCCACGTGTTGAAAGCATGGAGAACTTGTCACCATTTGACAATGGTGTATGAGCTATGCAGACATTTCCCATTGCTGGAGGATTGATATCTCAAATGGATGGACCTACCTTGTTTACCAGCTGTTTTTGTTTCTAGACTTATTTGACTAAGGTAGAAAAGTACAAACCAAAATTATTCATTTCACTTAGAAGTATTGATGTTATGAAAAACAAAATTAAATATGATTTTTGTTATTTTTGTAAACAAAATTTCTGGACTCTCTAGGAGATCTAGAAGATTACCTAGATCTAGTACCTACATCAAAACCAGCATTGTTGTTTATGGAGGATATATTTTGCTAATTCAAAGTAACTCTGTATCACTCACACACTCGCATGCATGCATGCATGTATATTGTATACTGTAATTATGTAATATAAAATATAATTATAATATAATTAATTAAAACTTCCGGGCTGAAAGGCCGTGGTCAAATGCTTGATGTAAAATCGCTAGACTTTCGGCCACACCACTGGTGGCCATCTTCAGTAGCAAAGAATGTTCGTAATAGATGGTATGCCGAACAATTCGCCCAGTGAAATGGGAACAAGCAACAGTGAGAGACGGCAACGCTGTTTCTATTTATAACTTTTTGGCCGCTTTAGGTGTATAACGCGAGCCAATCAGAAGCCAGCTCATCATTCTCCACTCTGATTGGCCGTGGAAAATAAACCATGCCAGACACTATTTAAGGAGATGCTTTCACCCCGGCGGTTCATAGCGACAGACGCATTCTTATGGATATGGATGGACTCCAGATGCAGGCGAGTGAAGTAACCCCGGACTGAAGACAACACCCGGCCTTCATCAAACATTACCCGGTGATCGTCGTGGGAAAGAGCGTGTTCAGCAACTGCGGACTTCTCCGGCTGGCCCAGGCGGCAGTATCTCCGATGTTCAGAGAGGCGTGTTCAGACACTACGCTCCGTTGTGCCTATGTATACCTGGCCACATGTACAAGGAATACTATACACCCCGCACGACGAGAGCGGATTCCTGGCGTCTTTTACCGATCGCAGGAACTGATGGATCTTTTTGGTTGGCTTAAAGATCGTCCTGATGCCCCGTTTACTCAGCAGCTTGCCGATGCGGTCAGTCATGCCACGGATGTAGGGCAAGACAGCAGAGCCAACAACCTTGGGCAACACCGACTCGTCCAGCCTACCAGATCTCGGCCGGGCAGCTCTCCTCACCTCCGCAGCAGAGTAGCCGTTGGACTGCAGTGCTTCCTCGAGATGCCGCAACTCAACTTCGAGATACCAGGGCTCACAGATCCTTTTAGCCTGGTCAACAAGAGTCTTCAGCACCGCCCGCTACTGCCCAGGATGATGATTGGAGGACTTATGCAGATATCTGTCAGTGGGCGTTGGCTTCCTATAAACTTTATGCCCTAATCTGCCATCGGTCCTTTTCAGAACCAACACGTTCAGAAATGCCAATTGATCACCGCTCTCGCGCTCCATCGTAAACTATATGCGCAGGTGCATGCGTTGAGATGTCCAAGGAAGCGTCCCAGTTCTTCATCCCCATGGCTCCAGACCACGAAAGTGTCGTCAACATACCGCAGCCAACACTTCGGCTTCAGTGGCGCAGATTGTGACCCCTATTTCCTTTTATGCTTTATATATATCAAAAAAACCTTTTTTTTTGTTTTAATTTTATTTTGTATTTATTTATTTTTTTTTTAAAGAGAGGCCACTAGTTATTTAGAACTAGGCAAGAGCCTAGAGAAGCCAAAAATGCGCTGGGTCCAGTATGATGGGACTTGCAAATGAAACTCTGCTCTAAGATAACAATGACAAGATTTATTGTATTCATGTTTTTGTACAATGAATTCCCCCAGTATACGACATATGCGCCTTTGAATGATTAAGTTAATATTACAAGTGCTTTCCTTCTTAAGAATAGCTTGAAATTTCAAAAACCACAATCGTTATTATTCTTAAAATCGTTATTATAATTCACATTAGACATAGGCATCGCCAAATACTTGAGCTTGATATTACTGAGCAGAATACAGTTACTTTAAATAATGTAAAATGGCGCATAGTATCGACCCTCCCAGTAGGTCACATAAATCATAACCATAAAAAAAAATATATATATATATATATATATATATATATATTACTATAATTATTTTACCTCAAGATGTATTTTTTCTTTAGGGACATGTTTCGGGAGATCCTGTTCTCCCATCTTCAACCTTCGCCATCTTGCTTCTGGTGCAGTATTTGTGTGTTGGCTTCTGGATGTTATTATGGTGGTTTGTTGGTCTTTGGTCCTTCAATGTTGCATTATTGTGTGTGGTTGTGGTATCTGTTTTTGTATTTTGTGTATTTTCGATGTTGAGTGCTTTGAATATTGTGTCATGTTTTGTATTGATTTGTATTTGTTCTGGTATTAATTTGTTTTGTGTTTTATGTTTGTAAATCTGTAAATTTTCCCAAATGTTCATTATGGTGCCTTTATGTGGTATATGTTTTATTAGTGTTACATTGGTTATGTCTGGGAATTCATGTCCTGTGTTTATTGCATGTGTGGCTAAATTGGATTTATATATGTTTGGTTTTTTGTATGCATTTAGGTGTTCAAAATAACGTTTTTTCAGCTGTTTTTTTGTTTGTCCTATATAACTTTTATTGCAATCTTGGCATTCAATTTTGTATATACCGTTGGTTGTTGTATTATCTTTGTTGTGTGAGTTATTTAGATTTTGTAATTTATTTTTATTAGTTTTGTATGCTATTTTTATATCTGTTTTTTTAAATAGTTTTGTTAGTTTTGACATTTTATTATTTATATATGTGAATGTGGCCCATTTGTTGTTATTATTTATGTGTTGTTCAGTTTGATTAATTCTTAATTGCTCAGTTTTTATTTTGTATTTGATTTTATTTTCTATTTTGATCATAGTATTTTAATTGTATCCATTTGCATAACCAATTTGGTGTATTATATTTCTTTCTTTGTCAGTTTCTTGTTTGTTTAGGGGTATTTTGTACATTCTGTTAAATAACGAATAAAATGCTGCCATTTTATGTTGCGGTGGGTGGTCAGAATGGTTAGGTATAATGATGTTAGTGGAAGTTGGTTTTCTATATATTGCATATTGTATGTGTTTGTTGTATCTTGTGATGGTTATGTCTAAATAGTTGATTTTGTTATGTTTTTCTTTTTCTTCTGTGAATTGTATTTTGGAATGTATGTTATTGATTTGTTTCAGTATGTTCTCTGCATTTGTGTTTTTGTTATTTGATACATATAGTCCATCATCTACATATCTTATCCATATGCCATCTGGGTCATGTGTTTTTATGATATTTTGTATTTTGGTGTCTATATTTTGTAGGAATATTTCTGCTATTATGCTTGATAATGGTGATCCCATTGCTAAACCTTCTTTCTGTTGATAAATTTTGCTATTAAATTCAAAGTAATTTTGTTTTAGTATTAGTTGGAGACTATTTTTTATTTCGGTTATATATTGTTTGTTTTCATTTTGTTCTATAAGTTTGTTTATTATTATGTCAATTGTTTCTTCTACTGGGATATTAGTGTACATGTTTGTTATGTCATATGATGTGAAAAATGTATTTTCATTTATATTTATTATTTTTAGTTTGTCTATTAATTCGTATGTATTTTTTATGTTATGATGGTTATTTGTTAGTTGGTTATTTTTTAGTTTTTGTGCTATTATTCTTGCTATTTTGTATGTAGGAGCTTTTTTGAAATTGATTAATGGACGTATTGGGTTGTTTAATTTGTGTATTTTTATTAGGCTGTTCATTTTAGGTGGTTCTGGATTATTGTTTATATATATGTCTATGTTTTTATTGTTGAAAATGTTTTTATTTGTTTTTATTAGTTTTATTGTTTGTTTAAGATAGTTTTCTGTTGGGTTTTTATCTAGTTGTACGCATTTATTATTGTTGATGAAGTCTTCGGTTTTTTTATAGTATTATATTATAGTATTATATACATCAAGAAACGGACTGTAGCAGAAAGTGATTGAAATATATATATATATATATATATATATGCATAATAACGTATAACAATCTAACAATCACATAAAGGCATAACACACAACATATAGTTAACATAGATACACATTTACATATAAATGCACACACCATGTCCACCTGGTTAACAGCGTATATTTTGTCATCGTAACACCCTCAAACCCTCTTATTCGGATCAAGTATCCGGCCCATCTTAAATTTTTTTTTTAATTAACAAACCCCAAAACCAAATAATAAGTAACAAAAGAGCCGAGTAGACACACCCCAAAAATTCTAAGTGTGTGAACGGCCAAGGTCAAATTGGCTAAATAGTCCGAACAGCACACAAGTACCGAGCACAAAACGTAATTATCAATTTCGTATCCCAAATAATAATAATAAGTGCCATCACGAGGTCAACATGGATGCCCGGTTGCATAACTGCATATTCTCATTTCTTTTACTTCCTTAACAAAAAAATCCTAAGCAAAATCAGTGGAACGTGACCACCCATAAATAACTTATAACTGGTATTGATTTGTCTTACATTCTTTAACATTTATTAATGAATTGGTATTATGAGCAATAAAAAAAATTTAACAATTCTGGTGCTGGCTATGGCAAAATTTAGTGGTTACAAAATTATTTGAACAGTAGAATTGAATTTCGAAAAACAGAATCTATGGAATTAATTTACTAAAACATACTTGAGGTGTTCATAAAGAATCCACTTGACCTCAGGCACGGTCATGCGCCCGGACCAGATCCAACAAACTATGACATGTTATGGTCCTGTGGTCAACGGCACCGACAGGTGTCGTCCACAGGTTAAAGCACCTCCCCCAACCTTTAAATTAATAACCAATACAAACCCAATTAACTGGAAAAGTAATTAACCATGAAAATTCCCCTACAGGGTACCGAGACACCCGTGCATGCATGCTTAACACTGAAATCATTTAGTGGCAGTCAGTGCCGCCCATATTTACAGGAAACTAACATCAACTCGGGTGATGCATGATCCTGGCTGAGTTTACAAACTCTCATAATGAGATAAACATTAATAGGTTAATGAGGCGTAAGCCTTAGTAAAAATGAAAAAGTAACATGTAAACCCAAATGTCCCATTGTACTTGTGCGGAACAAAGTCCCAAACTGGAGCATCTCCAAAGTGTCTCAAAGAAAGTGTATCGGCCACAAAAATTTTGTTTCTAAAAAAAAAAAGCTTAAATGTCACCTGGTTAGCAGCATAAGGGTAGAGGATCTCGTCGTGTGTGTCTGTCCATTCGGCCTGACAGCTAGACGGAAGTGCTTGAATTTATTTCAGGGAAGGCAGGTGTTCGGCCATCCTCTGGAGCGAGGCAGATTATCGTCTACTTCGGAAACCCTGCACAATTATATCGGTAATTACTTACAGGTTCAATAAATCACACTACCCCATTCACCCAGCTGAACCCACATTTTGTGACATGCCCAGTTTACAATCTCCGGAAAATTTACTTATGCATTGAACCCCATTGAATCAAATAAATCACTTCAAAATAACATTTTTAAATATTATAATATATAATATATCCAAATATATTCATTCAACATAATAATCATTTCAAATAAATAGTTATTCACAAGTTTTCGTCAAGCACTTAACCACCTTTGACATCCACTAGCAAACTTTAACAGGTTTGTGATGTACGTTCATTTCAGCAAAATAATTAACTTACGCCCCATTCTAATATAATGAATTAAGTATTATTATTATTATATTATTAATGATATAATAGATTAATATCTGTTAGCCAGCGTTAACATTGAAACATACATAAACCAATTTAGCCTGGTGCACGCCACGTGCTAATATAAATTAATGCAAATACATATCGCCCTACATCAGCGTTGATTTTAAGTAAATACTATTTATTTTTATGACATAGTAAGTAATATATCTTAACACACTTACCGGAAGGTCGCGTAGCTTTTACTTATACATAGTAAAAGATAGTAGACAAAATTTCAAATCGAGGCTGTCACGCGAACACAGACGTTACTATGCTGAACGGTGAGGGTGAACTGGTCCGTACAGCCGCTGAAAAAATAGTATGAAGTGCTGGACTCAGAGCGCGCGCGGATCGGCCCGGTGGCCTGATAACGGGACGTACGTAATTTATTACGTCGGCAAGATGCCGATAATACGTAATTTAATAATTCAACTCCGTCCGTTCTCGTTGAGAATAAAGAACACCGCCGAGTTTTTCCAAAACACGGCACACCCCCCACCCCAAAAGGGCAACTTGGTTGCCTCACAGTTAAACTCAGGGAGGGTACCCTGCAGTGTACCCCCTTCCCAAAACAAGCCAGTGGTCTCTGTGATTATGGCGGCCCAGTAGCACTCGCTCTCAGGAGAACAGAGAAACCTCACAACCGCGTCCATTCCCCATGCGACCCTCTCCGCCATGCCAACCCCACGGGACCGCCCTAACACGTCACCCTCTCCGGTGACCATCACCTACTCCACCGGTCCCACTCACATACCCGTCCTAAGACCAAACAAGGTATCTCCCACCTTGGTATGTGAGTGACCATACTACCTCTCATCCACCTCATGGACCGACCAGCCACATGCACCCACAAGGCATCTCCATCGTTGCCATATGGCTGGCCCACATCCCTACACAAGGGCGGACGGCCCCGCTTAGCCAGACAGAGAGGACCGCATCAAGGGCACGCGAACATTCATCCTAACTCTTACTCAACAAAACACCATGACTAGCAAGGGGGTGTTACTTCTCCACCGACGTCGATACACAACAAACACAATTCTCTCTCTCAACAAAAACACCCGGGAAACAACTGGAGAATGCGGCATGGACCGACCCTACAACGATCAACAAACAAATTCAATTACTATAAATAACGAAACAACAGCACGCTATCACTCTCCATCATAACTTTCAGAACCAAAACAGGGGAACTTACAATCTCCAGGACCACAATCTAATCACTTCCGGCAAGTCTCTTACTCCTTATTGATAGGTTTTTTTTTTTTTTTTTTAAGGGGAGGGGTAGGGAAATTGGGAAGATGAAATGGGGCAAGGATCATTGAAAGGTCAATAGCTAGGACTAAGGGTAAGGACATGCTCTGCTACCATTTGTGACCCCTCTTTCCTTTTATGCTTTATATATATCAAAAAAACCTTTTTTGTTGTTTTAATTTTTTTTGTATTTATTATTATTTTTTTTTTTTTTTGAAAGAGACGCCACTAGTTATTTAGAACTAGGCAAGAGCCTAGAGAAGCCAAAAATGCGCTGGGTCCAGTATGATGGGACTTGCAAATGAAACTCTGCTCTAAGATAACAATGACAAGATTTATTGTATTCATGTTTTTGTACAATGAATTCCCCCAGTATACGACATATGCGCCTTTGAATGATTAAGTTAATATTACAAGTGCTTTCCTTCTTAAGAATAGCTCGAAATTTCAAAAACCACAATCATTATTATTCTTAAAATTGTTATTATAATTCACATTAGACATAGGCATCGCCAAATACTTGAGCTTGATATTACTGAGCAGAATACAGTTACTTTAAATAATGTAAAATGGCGCATAGTATCGACCCTCCCAGTAGGTCACATAAATCATAACCATAAATATATATATATATATATATATATATATATATATGCATAATAACGTATAGCAATCTAACAATCACATAAAGGCATAACACACAACATATAGTTAACATAGATACACATTTACATATAAATGCACACACCATGTCCACCTGGCTAACAGCGTATATTTTGTCATCGTAACACCCTCAAACCCTCTTATTCGGATCAAGTATCCGGCCCATCTTAAATTTTTTTTTTTAATTAACAAACCCCAAAACCAAATAATAAGTAACAAAAGAGCCGAGTAGACACACCCCAAAAATTCTAAGTGTGTGAACGGCCAAGGTCAAATTGGCTAAATTGTCCGAACAGCACACAAGTACCGAGCACAAAACGTAATTATCAATTTCGTATCCCAAATAATAATAATAAGTGCCATCACGAGGTCAACATGGATGCCCGGTTGCATAACTGCATATTCTCATTTCTTTTACTTCCTTAACAAAAAAATCCTAAGCAAAATCAGTGGAACGTGACCACCCATAAATAACTTATAACTGGTATTGATTTGTCTTACATTCTTTAACATTTATTAATGAATTGGTATTATGAGCAATAAAAAAAATTTAACAATTCTGGTGCTGGCTATGGCAAAATTTAGTGGTTACAAAATTATTTGAACAGTAGAATTGAATTTCGAAAAGCAGAATCTATGGAATTAATTTACTAAAACATACTTGAGGTGTTCATAAAGAATCCACTTGACCTCAGGCACGGTCATGCGCCCGGACCAGATCCAACAAACTATGACATGTTATGGTCCTGTGGTCAACGGCACCGACAGGTGTCGTCCACAGGTTAAAGCACCTCCCCCAACCTTTAAATTAATAACCAATACAAACCCAATTAACTGGAAAAGTAATTAACCATGAAAATTCCCCTACAGGGTACCGAGACACCCGTGCATGCATGCTTAACACTGAAATCATTTAGTGGCAGCCAGTGCCGCCCATATTTACAGGAAACTAACATCAACTCGGGTGATGCATGACCTGGCTGAGTTTACAAACTCTCATAATGAGATAAACATTAATAGGTTAATGAGGCGTAAGCCTTAGTAAAAATGAAAAAGTAACATGTAAACCCAAATGTCCCATTGCACTTGTGCGGAACAAAGTCCCAAACTGGAGCATCTCCAAAGTGTCTCAAAGAAAGTGTATCGGCCACAAACATTTTGTTTCTAAAAAAAAAGCTTAAATGTCACCTGGTTAGCAGCATAAGGGTAGAGGATCTCGTCGTGTGTGTCTGTCCATTCGGCCTGACAGCTAGACGGAAGTGCTTGAATTTATTTCAGGGAAGGCAGGTGTTCGGCCATCCTCTGGAGCGAGGCAGATTATCGTCTACTTCGGAAACCCTGCACAATTATATCGGTAATTACTTACAGGTTCAATAAATCACACTACCCCATTCACCCAGCTGAACCCACATTTTGTGACATGCCCAGTTTACAATCTCCGGAAAATTTACTTATGCATTGAACCCCATTGAATCAAATAAATCACTTCAAAATAACATTTTTAAATATTATAATATATAATATATCCAAATATATTCATTCAACATAATAATCATTTCAAATAAATAGTTATTCACAAGTTTTCGTCAAGCACTTAACCACCTTTGACATGCACTAGCAAACTTTAACAGGTTCGTGATGTACGTTCATTTCAGCAAAATAATTAACTTACGCCCCATTCTAATATAATGAATTAAGTATTATTATTATTATATTATTAATGATATAATGGATTAATATCTGTTAGCCAGCGTTAACATTGAAACATACATAAACCAATTTAGCCTGGTGCACGCCACGTGCTAATATAAATTAATGCAAATACATATCGCCCTACATCAGCGTTGATTTTAAGTAAATACTATTTATTTTTATGACATAGTAAGTAATATATCTTAACACACTTACCGGAAGGTCGCGTAGCTTTTACTTATACATAGTAAAAGATAGTAGACAAAATTTCAAATCGAGGCTGTCACGCGAACACAGACGTTACTACGCTGAACGGTGAGGGTGAACTGGTCCGTACAGCCGCTGAAAAAATAGTATGAAGTGCTGGACTCAGAGCGCGCGCGGATCGGCCCGGTGGCCTGATAACGGGACGTACGTAATTTATTACGTCGGCAAGATGCCGATAATACGTAATTTAATAATTCAACTCCGTCCGTTCTCGTTGAGAAAAAAAAAACACCACCGAGTTTTTCCAAAACACGGCACAAGACAAAATTGCCAACTCTTCAAATTTTTCCATGTAGAAGTTTGCAACCACAGGGCTGAGAGGACTTCCCATCGCGACGCCATCCAACTGTTTGTAAAAGCCGCCGTTCCACTGGAACTAGGTCGTTGTTAGGACCTGCCGGAACAAAGCAGTGATGTCCGCCGGGAACAGTTCACCTATATACCCCAAGACCTCCTGGACAGGGACCATCGTGAAAAGAGAGACCACATCGAAACTCACAAGCACATCACCAGGCTCCATTACCAACTCCCGGATCCTCCGGAGGAAATGAGAAGAGTCCTGGACAAACGAATCCGTATGCCCGATGTGCGGCTTGAGCAATCCAGTGAGGTGCTTAGCCAAGTTGTACGTCGGCGAGCCAATAGCACTAACGATGGGCCTCGGCGGAGTGTCCTCCTTATGGATCTTTGGTCATCCATAGAGACGAGGGGGAAGGGCCTCCGAACACCGGACGGCTGTCTTCACATCAGACGCTAGAGAAGATTGCTTCACCAAGGAATCCGTTTTTCTTAAAACCGTAGAAGTCGGATCTTTGTTCAGCCTCCGATAAGTGGCCGGATGTAACAAACCCTCAATCTTCCGCTGGTAGTCTTCGGTGTTCAAGACCACCGTTAGCGCTCCCCTTATCCGCCGGCATAATGACATTGGAGTCATCCCTTCTCAAATCCCTCAAGGCCCGCAGTTCCATTGACAGAAGATTGCATTTTGGTGGAGCGGCCCTTTTAAGGGCCCTGGCAGCTTCCAACCATATCTCATCTGCCTGGTCTCGGGGTAGTCCTCGGATACCTGCTTCCATGCTCGCAACTATTTCCTCCACCGGTACTGTCCTCGGGGTAACCGCAAACTTCTCCCCTTTGGCCAACACCGAGGTCTCATGTGGTGTCAGCTGACAGTTCGAAAGATTAACGACCATCCTGTCCATCCTGTCGCAGTCTTGTTCTCTTTCCCTGATCTTCTGGGAACCATAGCATTCGAATTTTTCACGCTGTCTCTGGCTGGTACTGGTATAACACGCCTCGAAAGCACTGTACGTGAGACCATCCAACACCTCCCAATCCTGTCGTTGGAGGGAACTGCTGAGTTGTAAGTGCAGGTTCAACAGGTTCTGGTCATTTAACGCCAACTCCCTCCGCGTATGGTGTATGCGCTCACGCAGAATGGCATTTTCCGCCCTCCTGTAGATCCTATTGGCCTGAACATAATATCCTGTAGATCCTGTATCTATTACGAACATTCTTTGCTACTGAAGATGGCCACCGGTGGTATGGCAGAAACGTCTAGCGATTTTACATCAAGCATTCGACCACGGCCTTTCAGCCCAGAAGTTTTAATTAATTATAGTGACACCAGCCGTGAAAGCCTACGTACTATAATTATAATATATTAGATAATACATAATTGTGTGTGTGTGTGTGTGTGTGTGTGTGTGTGTGTTCATTGTATAATATGTATACATAAATAGTATATACATATGCAAATCTACAATGTGCTCTGTCTGGAATTGCAGGAAAACTAACCAAATTTCAAGTAAGAAAACATGAAGTTCGGAGAAATAATTTCACACATCTTGATGATAAGATTGTCTTAAATACGTAAACATGAACATAAATCAACAATAACAGTAAAAGTAAATCCTCATTTTCACGGTATAACTATTCGTGGAAATACTGTGTATATATGTGGGGCTTATGTATGTGCAAGAGAGAGAGAGAGAGAGTGAGAAATGACGCATCTTTTAAAAATTATCCCTATACATCAAACCATGAGTGTAAGGAAACTTTTTTAGGTCAAGTATTATTCTGAGTAAGAGGAAGGCCTTATTTAAACACTGTACCTTTGCATGGCAAAGTACTTAAGGGCTTATACACTTACCATCTATAAACAAACGATTCCAAGAAATCACATGACACCGTGTTTTAACATTTTATATGGCAACTCTTTAAATTAAAAATTATGTGTCTTATTCTTATACTATTCTTTAATATAAAAAATCATTATTATTTTCTCGGCTCTTTCATTCTATACTATAACAGCAGAAACTTTTGAATAGACAATACTCAGCTTGACATTTATGATGTTCTGCTAATCTATTTACAGTTCTTTATAAATTGAGCATATGATAGGCTGTGATTTTCTTGCCAGCTTTATTAGGCTGATTAGCAAAGTTAAAACTGTAAAAATTTTATAAGACATGAAAGGAAAATAAAGAGAGTGGACACAGAAAGCATTTCATATTGCAAGGGATTTTCAAATATAATGCAAATCAAACTAGTTCACAAATGAACACCAGTTTATAGATATGATGCAATGTAAATCTTTGACAGGTCATAAAATATATCAGTTTATAGACAGTTTGTGACTATAACTATTTATCATAGTTTCTGGACTGCAATCATGTCTTGTCTGATATTATGAACCAACTATGTAAAGGTAATGTGCACTCCACATGTAATGATAATTTTTACATGCAACGATAACTTTAAACAATGATAACTAGGTTACAAGATAAAAACATTAACAAGGTACCAGTTACTAGAACATCCAGACATTTTTATCCATGCATAGAATCAGTTAGTGCTGCTAAGCCTTATGAGTTAAATCGGACCATGCTGTAAATATGATAATAGAATTAGCCAAAGAAGGCCTTTGACAGAATACATATCTGTATTCACAGAAATTAATTATATACATAGACTTAGTTATTCTACTCTACAGTTGAGGTCATCTTTTGAGTAGCAAGAGGGTTATTTACTAAAGCACAAAACACAATGTTTCATTTTTATTTAATCAGAAATAAAATTACTGAAGTTAAACAAACTAAATTTAGTTAGTGAAGCCTGTGTGTTATTGTCCATATTGAAATACAAATTTAAATTTGTATTAAACTTGAAATTTTTTGTATATTCAGTAACTCACAAAAAAGACTTTGTAAAATATGAAATCGGTTATGTTTATAACATATGATATCAATTTCCAGCACAGAAACATATGAAATCTTATACGATTATTGAGCCTTCTCTATGTATAAGAGAAGGCTACATGTATAGCCTCCGCTCGGTCACGGCCACGATTTGGATAATTTCAACTTATAATCCGAGAAATTTTGTTCATTTTCACTTTCGGTGATATTATATGACACTGATTGTTACTATGCCAATGTGTTTGGAAATATCTCCTGGTTTGTGGTTAGTTTATTGTTAAAGTTGCTTTTGTAAACACAACAAAATTGAAATTGTTAATATTTTATGGAAAACTTTCTTAAAAATAAAAATAAATATTTAGCAATTTTACTACAGGTCAGTTAATGTAATGAATTTTAATTCAATTCATATAATTACATCACTCTAGCATTGATTTTATGGGGTTTTCCCTATTTTTAGAAGTGTGACAAATTGGACATTTTCCTGTGTAGTTCTTCAGGACAAAAATTGTAAAACATGATTTACCCCATATCATGACTATTGTAGAACATAATGTTCTACATTTTTCCTATATTCTATACAGTCATGACAGGAAATATCAGTGGAATCTATGAAACTAATCAGATATGATGAAAAAGTCTGTATCTGGATTAAAGTACTAATATTCAATCTCAAGTGTAAGTTATTTTTCCTTCATACAGCATTATGGTGGCACCAGGTACCAGGCACCAGGTTATTTCACAAAACTTTTCAACACACAAATAGTTACTGACACATGGGCAGATCTAAAAATTTTCTGAGGTAGGGTAATACTGTTATGACACCTGACCCCTTTCATCAGTGTCGGTACACAAGTTTTAAAGAGTAACTTAATTCTCACAGAAATTTTCTGAAATAAAAACTACTAAATTGAGTGAATCAGGTGTTCCAAAACCATTATGATTTAACAGTTATTCCTTGTATTTAAAGGAAACTGTTTTACTTCCATGTTCCATAAGGAAATGGAAGTATGGTCATGGCGAAAAACATCGTGTTCGAGATAAGGGCTGATTCTGATTGTACTACCCTCAAAACATGAAGAAAAGTCATTTTTTGAAAAGTGTCTGTGTGTGTGTCTGTCTATCTGTAGAATTTTTTCTATGGCAAACGATAACAGCCACAAATTCAAACAGAATCAAATAATTTTTTGCATACAGTCCTGAATTGTAGAGTACTCAAGGCTTATTGTTTTTGGTGAAGATCAGTTAAGGGAAAGGGGTAGTTTACCTGCAACATTTTATGTTTTAACAAGGGGAATTTTTCTATGATGAATGATAACTGCCGCATATTCAAACAGAATCAAATAATTTTTTGCATACATTCCTAAATTGTAGAGAACACAAGGCTTTTTGATTTTGGTGAAGATTGGTTAAGGGGAAGGGGTAGTTTACCTGCAACCTTTTACGTTTTAACAAGAGTAAAGTACTTGAAAATTCATTTAAACTTTTTCAAACAATGGTAATTGTTAAAAATAAAATAATTTTGTTGCCAGGCAATAAAATTATAATTTTTTTCATTTTAATTTAAATCATGTATGAGAGAAAATATATTGTTCGTGGCAGGCAAGCATATCTCAATTATGTAATGTTTACGTTTCCATTTTATTATGGCAATTACTGCAATAAAAAGGCAGGCAAGACACACAAACACACACACAATTCGCATTATTTCTGGCCTCACTCATGTTTATTTTCTTACATTTGCACGCTTTTTAAATGGAAAGTGCCAAAACCCACACCAACACAACACGTGCAAGCCGAAAAGGTGCCCAGCGTGGACAGCGATTTGCTTCCTGTGGATCGCTCGTCAGTGTAACTGCACATGTTTACAAAGGATCAATCCATAGACAGACTTTTCATCTTTAGGGAATGAACCCTCTGCAAGATGCTCAGGGTCCATGAGAGACTTGGGAGCGCTCCTTCTTTTCCGCGTGTTTGTTCTGTGAAACGTACACTGTAGATTCACAGCTTTACTCTGAGCAATGCTCCATAGGGAATGTTGAAAATTTTTGTCCACGGTGTACCCCCATACAGACTAAAACCTGCTCTGATGTTTTGATTACGGACATCATAATTTTAAAACTTTGGAAATGAGCACTACTTAATGGAGATCAAACATTAACTTTGACCAGCCATTAATTTAATGCATGTTTTGAAGCAATAAATGTTTTAATAAATTAATACAATCTTTGTATTTATTTCTATTATAATATAAGAATTACAAACTAATATGTGCATGTGTATATGTATGAAAAATATATAAATATTTTTCATCTCTGGAAAATTGTTTGCCCCTCCGGGAAAATATTTTGACCTCTCTGATGGCTAGTTATTTACTAGCCTGTGTGGAATATAGCATTATGACATGGATCAGAATGGTGGGTGTTAAACAGAAGATGCAAACGTATTAAGGAAGAAATGTTTTGCTAAGAAATTTATAATTATACGGGTGAACAGAATCGTCATTCAGGAAACCAGAAGACAAATGGATAGAAAGAAACGAAGACTCGATTTAAAAAAAGAAAATGATCAGTATAGTATTGACAGGAAAGACTTTGATAACACTATAGACATCATTCACCCTCGGCCAATAACTCGCAGTGAGAGCAGAATTTCATTACAGGAATCAGATCGCAGCTCCCTTTGGCCAGCTCTTCGTTCGACCTACAAACATTTTATCCAAAAGTACAGTCCTTCCTCACGTAGGTTGAGGATAGTCTTCACCCACCTGACATGAGGGTACTATTTTAGCTGATACGTCATTTCTTCAGAATTCAAGCATCCACTTATTTAATTAATATTTAAATGATTTTAAATATATATTTTAGGACATGGAAGTCATGTATGGTTCCCCATACTGATTTTTTTATATTGTTGTATATGAATTTTTGTGGTAAATAACTGAACAGTGCAAACTACTTCATTTTTAATTATTTTCGCTATTTACTTGACATTTTTTAATTTTGGTTTATTGAATTGAGCTATTTAACAAGCTACCATGTACAAATTAATCTCTACATAATGTATGCTTTATTGTTCATTGTTCCTCCAACAACATTAATTTTATCCATTACTTAATGTACCTGTATTCACTCCAATCTCTTCTAACAGAACAGTTACAGATTAACCAAATGGCCAAAAAAAATCTCTACAAAATTTAAAGAGGAGCTGTGTTTTATTATTTATTGTGAATTATTAACAGAATTCTGCTTAATATTTGTTAAAAGTACAGAGTTTAATGATTAAGGAGTTTTGTTTGTTTAAATGTAGACAGAAATATTTGTCTTTTATTGCTATATTATAAAATATATAAGAATTAGAAGAAGAAAGAAATTAAGAATTAAAAAAAAAACCAAATAAACATTCACAACTGTAGAAGGTATGTTAGCAAACTTGAACTTTTTTAATAATTTGCAAGCTATACAAAAAATCTGCTGCAAGTATTGAGCATGCTTAGTAACAGGTTCTGAAACAAACTACCATTACAATCATCATAAGGGTTACTGCCTACCCATTATAAGCATTAGTATTTGAGCACTATATGCCTAAGTGGGGATGTATGAACACTGTTTGTCAGGTTAGGGACAAAGCGACTAAGAAAGACCTTGATGAACAATGCATGTATGTGGAACTTTGGAGCAAAAATTGATTAAAACTTTACAGAGTCATTTTGGTTGCTCAACTAAAAACACAGGGAGGCCTTTATGAGCCAAAAAATTGTTTTGAGCATTTTTATGGAGTGCAAGACATTGATTGGTAAAGATCCTAAGCAATGTTGTAGACCATGTTGAGAGAGCTCATGCTGTGATTCTTGTAAGTCATCATTTAATTGCCGAGGCTGCTGAAGAACTGGGCATCAATATCTTATAATTAAATTTTGACTGAAAAACTTCAATATACTGCATAATTCTTGCCACACTTGTTAAATGATGGTCAGAAGAGACCAATATTGAAATCAATGAGGAACTGCTTATCAAAGTAAATAGTAATTAAAGTTTGGAATGGAATAGTAAAGTGTCTGTAAAGAATTTATCTACTTTCCAGCAAAAGTTGGTAAACACACATTGTGTTAAGATGTTCACTCTCCCATTGTTGCAAATCTTACAGATGGCATGTGTAGAATAGTCATAACAGAACAGGGCTAGACAAAAAGAGCCACTAGGATTACTTAATAGTTGCAGTGTGCTCTATATGCAGGTTGACAAGTAAGTTATATTACACTTTATATTTTAAATTATGTGTATACTTGTGTGTGTGTGTGTGTGTGTGTGTGTGTGTGTGTGTGTGTGTGTGTGTGTGTGTGTGTGTGTGTGTGTGTGTGTGTGTGTGTGTGCGCATAAATATGTATCAAATATATGGAAGTAGTATATAATTTAAACTTATATAATAATTAATAATTTCTACAGTCTTAATAAGTAAGCAAGGACACAATTTTAATAATAACTTGCATATAAAAGTTAAATGAGGAATAATTAACACTTTGGATGTCAGTGTATTCACTTATTACTAGAAAATAGAACATGTAAGTTATATATGTTCGTTTGTTTTACTTAACACAACACTAACTCAGCCTAATAAATTATACAGAGTGAAAAATTTAATACTGTTGCAATTACTTATGTACATGTTAAGGAAAACAGACAAAGAAACACATTTTATTGGTGTGTTTTTATCTATAAAAGTATCCCACCTTCTGAGTTGATAGTTCAGTCTTTGTTCTGGGTGCTCAATATCAGGTTTTCTGATTCATCTCAGCTATGGGTAAAGCAGCCATTGCACTTTGCATCTTTTGTCTGGTCGTCAGTTTGATGCTTTCTTCAACTCAGGCTAAACCATGGTGGCCATTTGATCCACCAGCAATAGACTGCCTTGCTCTTGGTCAACCTGTAAGTAAATCAAGAGTGTGAAGCTGTATTATCACAAGAATATAAATAATTATAGCATACTTAACAATCTAATTAACAAACTTGAATCTTTCAGATGAATTTCACAATAACATTTCTTATAATCATAATTAGTACACTATTAAATCTACATATTATTTATGTGCAACTTATTAACAAGTCTAGCTACCAATTTTAGGTTGCAGTCTTCTTTTTCCATTGCACCCTAACATGTAAAAATTGATGGTGGAACTGATATGTTATATTAAATGACTGACATTTTACAATAATTTAACTAGAAAAGCAATAATATAATTTGTAGGAAAGCCTGATTGCAGACACTAACATGCCTGATTGCTCCCCCACCAGACAAATTTATCAGATCCTGTGAAAAATGGATTAAGTCTATTTAGTTTAATTGTTATTGAACATTCCATGTGTATTTCCTATAAATACACATGAAATACATTATGTGTATTTCATGTCAAGTGGCCCTATATAAAAAAAATTCATATGAATTATGTAGAAAATGAATATGTAAGAAAGGCATACAGAAATTTGTGAACGTTTTTGTTTTTATTTTTGATTTTAATTTTTCACTGTATATTCAGAAGTTTAAAAGAGTATTTAAATTTCATGCTTGAACTAATTTGTCACTCCACTACATGCATTAAACTGTTTGTGTAGACTTCAATAGCAAATTGTGTTTTAATATAATTTTCTTCTTCTTCTTCTTCTTCTTCTTCTTCTTCTTCTTCTTCTTCTTCTTCTTCTTCTTCTTCTTCTCTGTGTTGTGACAGTCCTTATTACTACAAACATGTCTGTTCAGTTCAGTGACACTGGTTGTCAATTAATAACACTCAGCAAATCTCTTATATGAAATGAATCAAGTTACTTGTCATGTTGATTATTTTCTAGTTTACATAATTTCAATGAATGATTAGAAAATACCATAAGATATTTTACTGAAGTAAATACCAATATATGGTTATACGCTTTATCTGTACACAGCATTGTGTGGTGATATTAGTACAGTAGTAGGTAGTTAATGTGTATTAAAAGTTAGTCACACACCACTGTATTTGCATACCAATGAAAAATGTACTGTGGTACATATAATGTCAATGAATATATATATCCGCATAAGCGTAATTGTTGATATTTTGAGTTTAAGGCAGATCAGCAATTTGCCAATATACTCATAAAAAAAATTAACTAAGTTAATACCAGTATATAATTTTAAGTGGCACACGTTTTAGTGGTTTATACTGACTTTGCTGTGTTCATTTGTACCCATAAAATCACATGTGTGTGTGTGTGTGTATGTGTGCATGCGTGCACATGCGTATGCATGTGCACGTACACAGATGTGATATATTTGAAATTCTTTTATCACATTTTTGTGTTGTATTAAATTTTTTTATTTTTGTCTGTACCTGGTTTGTCTTCTGCTGGTTTGGCTTTTCCTGACTTCTGATTCATTTATGTGCTTGATCAAGTGACATTACAAACCTCAGTCAAGGAAGTCAAGTAAGATCAATTCAGTTATAAACCTGAGTAAAGGAAACATTTTAACATGGTATATGGCAGTTAATTAAAAATGTGTGTTACTGGTATACTACTTAAAACTTATAACATTAAGTATATATGTTATACATACTACTTAAAATATTATTTTAAAAATATAATTTGAAAGAGAGGTGTTGCTAAAAATTTAGGAAGTGATATTAAAAGTGTATGCTTTGGTGTATTAAGAGAATTTTATGGAAATGGTCAAATTCTTATGCCACTGAAAATTAGAAAACCTAAAGCTTTTGAAAACATTTATGACTTCTTACAAACCATAACAGAAGAAAGTAGCATAATGTCTGTTTAAGAAACTAAATTCTGGCAAGAGTCATATTTTGAAAACAGTAAATAAAGATTCTGGCTTCGAGATTTTATGCACACTACAATTTTATACAATTAGATATAGTTTAAAATATAATTTTAAATGTACACGTAATTAAGAAAATAGTTTAATAATGAAAGAGATTATTTTACACCATTATTACTTCATAAATCCAAAGAAATATTGAAGTAAAATGTAAATAACACAATCTTGATGTACTTAGGTAGATTAAAACAAAATTATTTAGTTTAGGCCTACTCAAAAGATTGTTGATTTGATAAAAAATTTTGGAAACAAGCCTGTATGGGACATTATCTCCTGGATTACGAACTTCATTTAGAAAAAGTGAGACAGTTGATTAGACCTGTTAGAAATGATACACGAGTTTTTACGATTATAGTGAGGATATAGGTCTTCAAGCTGGCCTCTACTCAAGAATATCACAAAGTAATGAATTGGATTTACTAAATAAATGATTTGCATATAAATGTTTAGATTAATTGAAGTGTGAAAAATGTCACTGTGAATCTTTCCATTTGGTAAGTTTCAAAAACATCAAGAAATAAAGTAAAGAGTAATAAAGAAATGAAATAAAGTCATAGCACTAAATAATAAGTAGGCCTATCATTGTATTCAGTTTAAATGGAACTTTTAAGAGTTATTTAGAAAGTAAAACTGAAATAAGATGAGTTGGCAACCCATTTTGTATTCTGAATTCAATTAAATGTTATGAGCCCAATGTTAAGGAGTATTTTGTGGAAAAGAATAAGACTTATTCAAATAGTTGAACTGCGAAACTATTCAGAAATGTGTGTATCAAGAATAAGAGCACATATATAGGGAACATTTTTTAAATCATGTTGATGAGGAGAATGATAAAGGAGTTTGGCTGTATGAGTCAAAGTGTTATCAAAAGCTTTTAGTGAATTTGGAAGTCTGGAAGATGACTCAAGCAACAGTGAGAGTAGAATTTTATATAGAGTTCAAGAAATATAATAAGGTGCACTTATAAGGAAATAACAATTACAACAATATGATAATGTCTATAACCTATAATTAATACTAATAATACTAGGTTACAAATAATTTTAATTTCTATTTATTTGTTTACTACAATAAACAGATCAGTACACACATATACTACAAAAATTGCAAAATCGATGTACAGTTTTAAGGCAAGCTGCAGAAAGCTAAACTATTACTTGTATATGTCGTATATGAGGTAAAATTAATCAGATAAATTACAACAAATGAAATGAGAGTTACATTAATTGGAACTATATAGGCAAGATAAATTTCCCAGCCATATTTGCTCTGTGAGATGGGCAAATTCCTTTATGAAATCTCCTCCTGCGCTCTTTAATAGTTCCCCTGGTAAACCATCGGAACCTGCTGCCTTGTTATTTTTAAGCGTTTCTAGAGCTTCATACACCTCGTCATAGGATGGCACTAACTCCTCTCTATCATCCTCGAATTCTCCTGCTTCCTCTTCATTCTCAGATGCCTCCATCGAAACCTCCCTAACTGAGCCTAGCAACTCTTCGAAGTGTTCTGTCCATCTCCTGATTACGCCAGTAGTATCACTCACAAGGCCACCATTATTATCCCTACAGGCATTTGTTCTAGGCTGAAATTCCTGTCTCATATCATTCACCTTCCTGTACATATCTCGGCTCAGCCTTTTACTCTTATTTTCCTCTATCTTTTTCATCTGTCTCATCATATACTCCCTCTTTTTTCCTCTATCAATCTTCTTTTCCATCCGCCTGGCCTTCCTGTATTCCTCTTGAACAGCCCTAGTGCATTTCCTTTGGATCATAAATTTGTATGTCTTGTTTTTGAATTCAGTTGCCTCTTCACACTCCTTATCAAACCACTCATCTCGCCCATGTCTCTTCTTCAAACCAACGATTTCTTCTCCCGTGGTCACTAATATGTTTTTTAGATTAAGCCAGTGGTTTTCTATATCTTGTTCCTCATGGCATTCAAGTCTCCACTGTCTAATTTTCTCATTAGTAACTTCCTCGAACCTCCATTTTATTTCTTCTTCCTTTAGTATTTCTGTATTGTATCTAACAGTCTTTATTCCTTTTTCATTTCTATTATTGGAAATTCTATCTCTCAGTTTTGCAACTACGAGATAGTGATCGCTATCCACGTTGGCACTTCTATAAACTCTAACGTCTTGTAAGTCTGACTTATGGCGGCCATCCAATAGGACATGATCTATTTGATTGACCGTTCTCCCATCTGGAGAGATCCATGTGCCCTTATGTATGTCTTTGTGGTAGAAGAAAGTCCCTCCTATGATCATATTTTGACCAACTGCGAAGTTTAATAGTCGGAAACCATTGTCTGAGTATTCAGAGTGTAAACTATACTTTCCTATATTACTACAAGCATGGCTGCTTCCCACTTTGGCATTTAAGTCACCTATGATTATTTTTATGTCATGTCTAGGGCTGCTAGCATACGCATTCTCCAGCAAGTCATAAAAATCATCTTTCTCCTCCTCAGGCTTATCATCAGTTGGGGCATGCACGTTTATTATAGTATAATTAAAGAAGATTCCCCTAAGTCTTATTTTACACATTCTAGGTGTAAGGGGTTTAAAATCAATGATATTTGCTTTCATTCTACGGCTTACCAAGAAGCCAGTTCCAAGCACATGGTCCCGGTTCTGACAGCTGTAATACACCGAGTAGTCCCTTCGATCCATGATTCCATCGCCAGTCCACCTCATCTCCTGTATAGCCAAAACATCTATCTTTTATTTGAGAACCTCTCCTATTAATATCTTCAAGGCTCCAGGTCTGTATAAGGAACGCAAGTTCCACGTCGCAAGTTTAAAATCTTTGTCCCTTTTCCACGATCCAGTCCCAATTCCATTAATCCGTCCGGCTTTTCCCTTTTCTCTTGGTTTCATAACAATATTATTTTATGGGGTGGGTTGTTAACCCTATGCCCAACCCCCAACCTGGAGGACCAGGGGTTTTATGTTTAGAGTTCCCGTCTCTTAGATGAGTTGCCTTCACTGAGCTAACGAGTCTCATCCACCCATCCGCAGTAGACCATACTCACTAGATCTATGGGTGCCGCCGTTGACATTTTTATGTTCTTCCGCTGCCAACCCCGCCATGCATCCTGCTGCTGACACACTACATCTTGGTAAGATGATTACCTCAGGGCCACCTCGTCCAGACCCCCATCTCTCGTTGGCTCGCCGACCCAAGCTGCCGAAGGGATTGGTTACCACAACCTTAGCATGGGTTGCTCGACTTAACAGGGCCCACCACTTGTAGGTGAGAGTTGGAGTTGGAGAGGAGAGGCTAGTGACCAGCTCTTGTATGCAGGCCATATATTACGCATCACTCCCCCATTTGAGCCCCCGTTAATGAAATAGTTATATTTAATAATTAAATGTTGAAGTATAGAACAAAATGGTCACTTCAACTGTCACTAGGCATAGTTCTGTTACTTGTCTGTTCAAATAAAAGATTGGAGATATTATTATAGTTAAACAATAAACATATGTAACTGAATAAACAGAAATGGTATAATACAATTAAAGTAGATTCTTTTAAAGTTCTGTATATACATTTACAATGTTTTAGTTTTCTACATTTGATGTGTTAGTTCATGTCTTCTGTTCTGTAGTCCAATATTTTTGTCACTGATGTCCTCCTCAGAAGTGATAAATATTTTGAAGACCACAGAGAGAAACATTAATTTTCAAGCTTAAGGCACAAACTGATGCCTTAAATCAGGAAGAACTAGAAACAACTATTATATTAATGACTCGGAACACAAAGTTTTTTATAAGTAAAAACATAAAGTTTTACCTTACAACCTGAACCGGTTTTCACCTTTAAAAGGTTTCTTCAGAGGTTTCCGCTGGTAGCACTGTCCGTCCTGTTGTGGGTGACGGAATCGAATTTTGAAAGATCGATGTTGTGTGTGTGGGGTGAGATGTGTTTGAATAATGCGTGCGATTAGGATGTCATTTTTATTTGTTTTCATGTGTTTGTATATTTCCAATTATTCTAGAGTGTCTAGTTTTCGGCCTTTTGTGCATACGTGTAGAATGTTCATGTTATTGTCGATGTTTTTGTATGTGTGGTTTGCTTCGATGAGGTGGTTTGCAAAGGTGGATTCTGTAGTGGAGTGGAGTGCCTTTGTGTGTTCAATGTATCTCTGTTTGAAGCTACATGTCTGGCATATGTAGAATTTGTTGCAATTTAGTTTGTAAACACTGGGTAGATAGAATTTGTTTTGTGTGTGTGTTTTGATAGTGTGTGTTCTGTTTTGTTAGTAGTTTTGTAAGCGATTCTGTATCCTGCTTTTTTGAATTTGTGGGCTATTTTTTCAGTTTGTTTGTTGATGTATGTTAGTGTTATGAATTTGTTGTTTTCTGTTTTTGTCTGTTGTTTGTTTTGTGTAGGAGTGTACTGAATATTGTTCTGTCATATCCGTTAGATTCTGCTAGATATTTTATCGTGTTTAGTTTGTCTTTGTAGTATTTTTCATCTAAGGGGATGTTGTTAAGTCTATGTATCATGGTTCTGAAGGCAGCTAGTTTGTGTTGTATTGGGTGATTGGAGGAGTTGTGTATTAGTGTGTCAGTTGTAGTTGGTTTTCTGTATATACTGAATTTGTGCCTGTGTTCAAGTTTTGTGATGGAGAGGTCTAAAAAGTTTATGGTATTGTTGTGTTCGTATTCGGCAGTAAAGGTTATGTTTTTATGTTGTGTTCGTATTCGGCAGTAAAGGTTATGTTTTTATGTATTTTGTTTATGTGCGTTAGTAACTGTTCACATTGTCTTTTGTTTCCCCTGTATAGTATTAGAATGTCATCAACGTATCTGTGCCAATATAGTATTTTATTTGAGTGTCTGTCATTGTTTGTGAGTATTTTTGTTTTTTCTAAGTGTTGGAGGAAGACTTCTGCTAGATAGCTGGATATGGGGCAATCCAAGAACTAGAACTTCAATATCCACAGTGGCACATCTAGAATTTGGCCTGGGGGGAGGGCAGTCCAGTCGAGATGGCTTCATACAAAAGCAAAAAAGTTGAGATTAATAAATATTAATATGTTCAAAGTGGCTGAAAAACATGTGACAACATCCTGAAATCAATCCCATTAAAGTGAATGGCAGTAACACAGTAAAATACATGTTACTCAAACATTGCTCACAAGATACTTTTTGAATGAATTGATTTTCCTATATTTCATATTTCAAACGGATAGGCAAATGCTGTATTATAAACATGTTTGTACATTTAGAAGGGAATTACTACCGTACTATATTAATATACACAGCTAAAAGAAATAATAAAAAAGTCTAAATATTAAGAGATTAACAAAATTCCTGGTCACCTTTTTTCAACCTTCTGAGAGGGGGTCCAGTCCTGTTTGTCCCCCCACCTGTAAATACGCTGGTGAATATTTATAGTGGTATTACGTATGACCGAGCCTCCTGGTGGTCTAATGGCTAACGCGGGCGATTGATGCGCTCGTGGTCCGGGTTCAATTCCCGGCGGAGGTTCCGTATGGCGTGCACTCAGTGTTGTGAGGCAAACTGAGTAGGCGCTGAGATAACAGCGCCGCCTCCTGGCTGTGAATACCGCAACTAGCGGCTGGTGGCACGTAGTACTAGCCATACACCATCACACTTACATAAAAAGCCGCGCGGTACGCCTTGGTCCTTAACGGACTGTTGAGCGAAGGATTATTACGTATGACCACTGTATCCAAAATAGTCATGTAAATTTTCAACACATAGCTCTTAGAAAATTATGGACAGAAATATTTTAACATGGGCACTTTGAACAAGAATACTTTTTGTCTATACACAATATATTTAGCAGATGAAGCATATGGAATTATTTGCAGTTCATACTTAAGTACAAACTACTTTGCCTTTTTATTAGAGAAGGCAGTACTTATGTGATGACAGAATTATACAAATTCTTATTTTATGCCAGAAAGTGTGAATTAACAAGCACACATGCACAGAAGTGTCAACCATTAAAACTTACTACTGTGCTCTGTCCACAAACCTGTATGATTTGGTTTGGATTTATAAATTATAATGAAACACTAAAAGTATGATTTTATAGACTTCAATATTTTCTTTATATTAGCATAATTTCTTAATATTCTTAATAACTTGATATTTTAATTTTTTAGTATTATATTTTAATGTACACATATACGTGCTCGTGAGATGTTTGAATGTGCTTTAATTCTCAAAGCTGAAAACCTAATGCTTTGTTCAGCATTATTTCTTTATCAATAAGTACTTCTTCAACCAAAATCAATAATTAGTTTTGATTTGAATTGGTAAGATGGTTTTAGTTCACTATTTTGTTTGTACCTCTATACAGACATTCTGTATACAAACCTCACTGAAGAAGGAGAACAACACTCCGAAACGTCGCATGAGAGAATAAACAAGTAAGTTCACAAGAGAAAGTACCATCAATAATAATAACTATACATTTTAGTTTATGAACTTCCTGCATATTCATTTTGTGTAGCTATATATTTTATTCATTCTAAATATTTTTTATTTGATGATTATGTATATTCTGTTTCTTTAATTGTAATAAGTTTTGGTTTTGGGGATCATTGGTGTTACATTCTTTATCTGAGTGAGTTGTAAGAGTTGCATGACTTTTGTTACATTATAGTGTACATTTACAGAAGGGACAATAAGTCTCTTGATACTAGCAGTTACAAACACATTTTTGTCAAGCAACGTATGGCCAAATCTGTACTTATTTGTTGTTTGTAGTTTCAATGTACATGCCTAAATAATTGATGGAGCTTCGCAAAAATAAAAGGGCAAAGATACTGCCACACCAAAATTTTTTTTGATTGGTATGTTTGGATTTCATTTCTGTAAAAAAGAACACTAAATGCCTCTGTATTAACAATATGTTTAAAGAACATTATTTCACTTTCACGTTGAATGTATTTAATTTAGTGCATATGAGGAGTGTGTATATTTAGTCTTAAAATGAGTAATGTCCTATTACAATACAATCTCACATGTTGTCTTTTCAAACTCCTGAATACACAGAAACCTACTGACAAGCTTTAGTTTTGTAATACATATTTTTGATCAGATGTAATTAATGTTAGCAAATACATTTGAAAATAGTTATAAAGGCTGTTCATAAATTTATTAGACACAAGTTTCCATTATGTTCTATGAGTTGGTAATTATTTTATTTGTAAATCAATACATCATCTGCATATTGGATATGGATTTGATTCTTATGAACAGAAATGAGAATTTCAATTTAAGTTTTCTCATAACATTCTATAATTTTTACTGCAAAATACATAGGTATGATGTCATGTAGCACTGATAGTATATAGTTATAATACCTGCTTATATGGAAAATCTTTGCTGACAGTTGGTAAGTCTGATTCAAGTACTCATAATGTTAGTTGAAGTAATGTATGGTACTCATACATGGACATGTATATGAAAGTTTCAGTAGAGACCTGAGTTATTTACTCAATGATAAACAAATCTTGAAAACATACTATTTATCATTTATCAGAGTTCAGTATTTACTTTTTGCAGTAATTAATTCATGTTTCCAGATCTCTTAGATTTATGTCTCTATTTACCATGCACTTAGACTCTGTTAAGTATTTACATGCCAATAAAAAGTCTACTGCGGTACATTAAATGTCACTGTATGATATATTCAAAAAGTTGTATATGTCTTGAAGGCAAGGTAGATCAATGATTTGCCAATATACATTTAATATATTAAACAAAGTTATACACAAATAGCCATAAGAAATTAAATTAGCGTTAATTAAGTTAAAGAGCAAAGCGTAGACAGTACAATAATTAATTACCAACAGCTTTAAAAGTTAACAGTATTTGGTTAACTGTGGCAAAACTGGCCATCTGGCAGATGAAATTACAATCAAGAGATCTCAAGTGGAGCAGGAGTCTAGAGACTTTGTGCAGCCTTGACTTTTCTCCAGCCCCAGAAGAGGAATTAACAACCAAATTCTGGCCAGCTTGTTGAAAAGATAGGTAGTTACTCAGTTACTTAATAAGCTTTTGATAAGCCACAGGAGTTTTTGGGCGGCTTCTTCCCAGATCCTATGGATTTGAGCTGGCAAAAGTAAAACAACATGTCTCATCTGTCAGAATTATAGAATTCTCTGACCAATAAAGAGTAGAAAACATAACATGTTTTCAAATGACATGAGAAATCTACCTTCTGCGTTTGGAAAAAAGGAACTGCAGATCATAGTAAAATTCTGTGAACACTGGTGGGCCGGGAGTTTTGAGATCTTAACAATTTGTTGATATGTAGTCCTCTGGTTGCAGAGGATTAGAGAATCATCTAGTACCAGAGGAGTCAACAATCAAGTCCTCATGCAAGAATTCTCTTGGATAAGTTGATGCAAAAAACGTGTTAGCTGGCCCCCCACAGTTCAACATCAGATCTTGGCAGAGTATAAGTGGATCCCTTTAGTACTACTGGAATTGTCCCTTACCAGCTAAAAATCCGGTATAAGTGATTTGAAAATTTATGGAGGAAAATGTAATGGAACTGTTTGTTAAGGTGTGATGGCAAGATTGTTATTATCTACTGAAGAAGTTATTTTTGAGAAGTTTGGGGTAACCTCCTACCCCCTCTAAACCAAGTATATAAATAATTGAAATGTACTATCTACTTCTGACATACAATTATTAAAATTATATACACATATGAAATAATTAAAAAAATTACTTCGTCTTATAAAGAACTTTATTACTATGCTGTATAAAAATATTAATATTTTACTAAGTGAATCAAAAAATATTTTCACAAAGTATTATGACATATTTAAAATCAGTGAGTGTGTGTGTATGTACAATTATGAATAATACTAGTAAATATATTTTATCTGAAATGTTTGTTTACAGTGTGGAGTGTCACAGTTACAGTACCATGATGCATGGTTGGAATGTTGCCCAGAAACCGTCTGTGTAGCACGCACTTATGATGAACCTTATGGCTGGTTTCCTTACCCTAGAACCTATGAAATGTGTGAAGAAGCCATCTACATTGGATAACAAGACTTTTCTGTTCTGGAGTCAATAAAAAAGTCTTTCAGGAACTCAATAAGACTAAGAGCATGCTAAAAACAAACAAACAAATAAAGTCATAATTTTAAATGAAGAGTTATAAAATAGTGTATTAATAACCTAGTGTTTTTCCAAATTAGCAGGGGGTTGACAAAGAACAGACTGTGGTTACAGATCATAGCATCTACGTAGTATTAACATTCTTTGTCTAGTGTTAACATCTATATAGACCATAAACTTGGTATATACACATAGTATGAACAACTGTTATGTGGATACTACTGTAAATTCCTAGATCCTTTAGCATACAAAAGTATAAACTAAGGGGAATAAAACACCACATGTTTTATAAACATATTATCAAAATAACATATAAATCAACAGTTCTTACAATCAGTAAATAATTTGTGTCCTAATTTTACATATTTGCTCATCAGTCACTATAACACAGTTAGGGAATACACTGGTACTGCTTGTTACATCAAAATTTCTGTACGTCATATTTAAGGTCATTGATTATATAAAAATAAACTCTGCATTGATAGAAAACTCTTTTCCATGGGTGAATATTATGGAATGTGCAATAAAATCACTCTCATTATCAACATTATGGCTTCAGAAAATTATTTTCTTACAAATATGTTCTATTCCTTTCTTTGCTTTCTGTACCATTATGACCCTAACCGCTCCTTAAACCTGTTACTCCTGATCTGAAACATCATCTCTGTAATTATTTTGCCAGTATGTATAGCAGTGGTGGCTGGAGGTTCCACATTTTGGTGGTTGCAGTAGTGGGTAGAGTGGGGGGGAAGAACACATTAAACAAAAGGCAGACTTACTACATATGTGCATCATACATAGTGATAGTGCTGTCGTATGGGAAAAATAGAGTTACTGTTTTCCAATTATTTGAGCAGTTAATTTGTGGAAAATTCCAAGTAAATTGTGTCGTGACAGTTCATCTAACAAACATGATGCAAGCGACAGAGCATCATGTTTAGGAGGAGCAATGAAGCCCCAGAATCTTTCAACCGGTTTACCTTTTATTATATAATGATACACTATGACCATTTGAAAAACATTAGCAATCAACATCAGTGGTCTCATCAACAGTCACAGCCAAATAATCCGCTTCTTGTATCTTATTTCTTCATGGCATATTTCTAACATTATATTAATTTAAAAGTTCACTTCAAATGGTTTTTGAGGTCCCCTTAAGTACAGTTGCTTTCTCTAAATGATTTTTCATTGGTGTGTTAAGCTCAGACCTGAAACCAATTAAGCCTCGAAATACACCAGGATATGATGAAGATTCAGTCTCATCATGACCCCGCAAAGCTAATTCAAAAGTTCCACAGAAGCGGATACAATTTATTATTATATTTAAGACGTAGTGACTACTGCTAACTCTTTCATTGTGTAAAACAATATTTCGTCTATATTCACTGCCCAGTTGCTGTGCTATATTAACTGTACCAAAAAAAAAAAAGAAAACTGAAAACCATTCTTTATATGTACACGTGACGCCTGATGATTTCTTATTTTTTTCGGCTAGATGATTAATATCTTTCTTTACGAATTTTGTTCAGGGTCCTCTCCTCCAAACAATAAACATGGAAAATAAAATAAAGAATTTCTTTCGTCACAACCACATAACTAGTCAGTATTTTCATTATATTCTAGTTTAAATGATCGATTAAATTGTTGACCGCCTGATTTTACAATTTGATTTATTGTTAAAGGGGCATTTGGTGTCCTAGTCTATTGGTTCTTAATGCTATTCATTTTAAATTAAAAAAGAAACACGTTTAAATGCACGCAGAATTCTGATGTTTGTGCAACCTTACAACCTTAACACCAACCGCCCCTGATGTATAGAAGCATAACCATACTGTCTGCATGGTGGCAGCCTCATCTCTGATATATTTTCTATTATACTTGGGAAATTTCCACTTATATCCTCAATAGGTTCTGGCAAATGTGCTGACTAAATTTTAGTTAGCATTCTAGTTTTGAAGACTCTGATAACATTGACCTTTTCCAGAATTTAGTGGTATTGTTACAACCACTTGATTAAAATAATATTGATTGTTCTGACATATTTGCTACAGAGAACATAACCTCTTCTTGCACAATCCTTAGCTGTTGCCTTTGAAGTCCATTGTATGTGTTGGTAAAGAAAAGCTTATTGGCAAGAGAATTTCATGGGAAAGAGGATAGTCCTAGGTGTAAAAGGTAACCAACAAGGAACCGTTTTGGTTTAGGCCAGTATGAAAAGGGAGATCTGGGGGGTAAAGATTGTTCTGGTAATGTCTCATTGTTTGGATGGGATGTGCTCAAGACAGTGAAGATTAAGAGTGATTGAACACTATACATGGATTCCATGGGAAGAAATGCTTATTTAGAGGTGGGCCGATATACCTATAACAGGTATTTTGGAACGATATTTTTGTGGAACGGATATAACAGTGACTGAAAAGTTGAAATATCTGTTCCGATTCAACCCCCCTACACATCTAAATGAATAAACAAGTAACAACAAGTAAACGAGTACTAAGAGTATTATGGGTACACAAGTAACAACAAGTAAACGAGTATTAGGAGTATTACTAGTACATTTCGTTACTGAAGTACAGTTATGGGTGCTGAATTTCATTTCTGCACATGTGCCGATTGCCATACAAGTACGAAACGAACCAAAACAGCGAGGTTCAGAATATCTCTATGCCAAAGAGATGAAGGTGTTTTTAATAAATGAAAAAAAATTCATCCTGATGTTACATTTATTCTCGTGTGTTATGGAGATATATAATACAGATTATAATAACAAATTATATATTATACTAGTCACCAACTTTGTAAATTTTGAAAAAGCGAATTACATTGTGTTATAACTTACAGAGTGGCTGATAGGCCATATAGTACTTTTTGTTAATGTGATTACGGAGATGATTTTAACTTCACTGCTCATCTTACATAATTTTTTTTTATATACTTTGTTGTGCTATTATGTGTACTATAAATTTCATTGCACGAGTTTTGCAACTGATTTGTATAACCAAAATGGAATCAATAATTCAATATTAAATCTATGTCAGTTTATTTACTCCTAGTGAAAACTTAAATTAATATTCCCAAAGGGAGATAGGCCTATAAATTCTCTTGTTTCTTACTTTCTTTTAAACAGTAACAGCTTAATAAAGTCACAGTGTAAAGTAACACTGTTAATATTTTCAGTTTCAATTTATTTCTTATAACAAATTGTATAATACAGTTATATGTATAATAAGTATATAATAACAGGTATTTGTAAGTGTTATTTTTTTGGAATGGTATCTGTTATTTTCAAATACTAGTTTAGCACACCTCTAATGCTTATCACATTAGGTGTACTCTATAAGAGTGTTCAGGAAAATCAATCCTATGTGGTGTTAAAAAGTATTTCCTTGTGAAAAGGCACTTCATAAAAAGTTTAAAAACGGGAAAGGAAATATGGTAAAAGAGGAAATCCCCCATGAAGATTTTTGTTGCAGTCTTCAGTTGACCCAGGAGTAAGAAAAAATATGGGTACAAGAGAATATATTTAAATCCATCAACAAACATTTTTCTATTATTATTACCAAATTATTTTTATTAATGTAAATAGTGTGCTTTTATTATTAACTGAGTGTTAATAATATGATAAAACAGAAGGTCTTGAATGTATATTAGTCAATACAACATAAATTAGAAAGTGAAAACAAGCAAAAACCATTAAATAATGAACATGTTATGAAAACTAAATTTATATATAGCAACTTGATGAGTTTGTATGTATATGATGAAGTCCATGAAGAACAGAAATACTCTAGGAGCCAATGCCATTTCAAATGAACTAATAAAATAAGGTGGAGCACATTTATTACAGAACTTAATTGAGCAGATAAATGTTAACTAAAAAATTCCTGATGAGTGGAGTAAAGTATAACAATCCATGCATTTAAAGCAGGAGACAAGTTCTGTGACTGATTACCACAAAAAATAGAAGAATTAAGCTGCTAAATACTGTCTTAAAACTTAACAAGGTTAACAGTTGAGAAACTAGAACAGTTGTTTTTTGAGATTAATGGCAGACTTTAGACAGTACTGTTCATATACAAAATCCAATTTGTTATCATATATCAGCTAACAATTCCCCTTATACGTTTCTTCTTCAGTTATTTTATCTGAAAATCATTTCACTGGATGTCGCTGCTTTACTGAATGACTACACCTTATCGTCATTCTTTTTATATTTTCATCTTCTTCTTATTCACTTCAAGGATTAGGTTATACAAACCTGTTCTGGCACCCATTTCATCCTCACATGACCCACATCTTTTCTACCAATGGCTTTATAGTTCAGTGCCACTTTCAGCAATCAATCCTCTGTCATCCTTTGCAAGTGATCCCCCCATTGCCTTCTGTAAGCTGAAATAATTTCATTTATATGCTATAATTCGAGTTCCACTCTGATATCCTCATTCCTTATTCTATCTTACAAATTATAGTTTAAAGTACTTCAAAGAAATTGCATGTCAGCACTCCGAATATTGCCGCATTCCTTTTTTATCATGACCCACGCCTCACTCGCATATGCCAATGTGGGTATCACAATTGTCTTATAAAATTTAACCCTTGTTCTGTGTCTTATTTTATTTCTAAGATTTCAATGATTACACCGCAAATATTCTTAAATTATCTATCTTATCTTTCATATCATATTCACACTCATAGCTTACTGCACATCCAAGGTATTTAAAACGGCTCACTTGTTCTAAAGTGCTGTTGTTTATAACTATCTTAGTCCTCACTGGATATTTACCTTTAAAGGTCATGGTTTTAGTCTTTTTAAATGAAACTGTCAGTGAGTACTGTCTTGTAATAGAAACATAGCTCCCTGTAAATCATCCTCATTTTCTTGAATAATAACTAATAATAATAATAACCTGCATGTAGCAGGGAACCCATACGAATTGATTTGTTAAGCTGTATTCCCTAAATCACTCTGGATTTCCATGCTCTCAACATTTCATCGGTATATACATCAAACAAGGTTGGGGAAATATAGCATCCCTGCCTAACTCCCTTATATATTGGAATGTGACCTGAGAACCTACAATTCAGATCCAGAACTACAGATGTACTTTTGTACAGGATCTTAACTGAATTTATTAAATGCTGTGGATATCCGCTTCTATCCATAATATTCTATAACTTTTGACAGTCTACATTATCAAATGCTTCTTCCAGATCAACAAAAGTGACATGTGTTTCCTGGTTATACTCCTGCCTTTTCTCTATTAACTATCGTAATAAAAACTATGCATCCACAGCCGACCTACGATTTTTAAAACCCAAATACTCTTCAAGAAGTAATGCATGTGTAATGACTCTTAATCTCTGATTGAGAACTCTTGTATATATTTTGTATTTGGAGTCCAGCAAGTTTATTCCTCTGTGATTGTTTGCATCTGTTCTGTTTCTTTTTTATATAAGAAAATCACTTTTGCCCACCTAGATTCTTTCACAATTTTGTTTTCCATCCATATGTTATTTAGAAAATGAGAAAATGAAGAGTTCGTAAATGTAGTAATGTGCCACCATATTTTATTAACTCAGTATTTATTCCGATAAGTCCTGGTGCTCTTCTACTTTTCATTCCATTCATTGTTTGTTAGAATTCTTCTACTGTTACCTTTTCCACTGAACTTACTTAGATATTCCTTATCATTTTTTATTGTGCTGTAAAAATATAACTTCCTATAATGGTTTGTCCATACATTTTCTTCAATTATATTAACACAAATCTTTTCTCTTCAGAACTATTTAATGTTTTCATCACTTTATATGCCATAATCTGTCTACCATATAAATCGAGTTCCATAGTGGCTATGAAGCATTCCCATGAGTCTTGATGGGCTTGTTTAATAATTCTCTTTGTTTCACTTCTTATTCTTTGGTATGCTACTTTTGACTCTTCTGTTGGATGTGATATATATATATATATATTCTAAAGCTATAATTTTTCTAAAAACCTTGTGCTTGGTTTGACAACTTATCAGCACATTTTATGAATGTGGCAACTGATAAGCCAGTACTGTTACCTTCAACAACCTAGATCACCTTTCTGTTACTGAAGGTCGCACTGGTTCACAGCAGAAAGAATATTATGACATAAATTATTTTTCACAACTGCCTTCCATACGAACTGAACCATTTAAATTAAAACATGGGAATCATTTTCATCTGAACATGATACTTTCCCAACACTTAGAAAAATTAAGTACAGTATTTAATATTTGAAAATACCTGGGTTTAAATTTCCATTATTTCACATGTTTTTTGGCTGAGTAAAGGACAAGAATACAGGCCTATAGTAGGCACAAACATTATTAAGTTATTCTAACTTTAAATTTTTAGTGGATTTCTGCAACTGTTATTTTTCCACATTTATCGTTTTGATTTTCCATGCTCGTCAAAAATGATAATTGAGATTTTGCAGTATTTTCTAAAACCTTTAAAAAAACACTGTATTATAATTCAGAACTGCAACCTATATGTCGGTAGTGGAAAGCATTGTAAAATGTGCAGTTAATTATGCATTTATATTTATAAATACTAGTCTATTGACTAATAAATACAGTACAATTTTTTCTGCAGAATCAGACAAATTAAACAGTTTGCCTGGATTTGAGATGAATCAAATACCTTGATAAAATCATATACAATAAAATGTAATTTTACATATGGTAACTAACACATCTGTAACAATAGTAATTAACAATGGAAATTTGAAATTGTAAAATGTAGGTAACAATTATTTTTAGGCCACACTTAATGCATTATTTTTGAATTTAGTCTGACAGGTGTTTTTTTAATAAGGATATGATAATCGGTAAGGTAACAGGCTTGCTGTAATGGAATGGATTATGCAAATGAATATTAATGCAGTATTAGCTACATGAAGTAACAGTTGCACAGTTTTGGTATTACTTCAAAACGTTATCAGTACAAATGACAATTATCATTGTAAAAGTGCTACATAATAATGTAAATACAGTATATGAAAAATCAATGAACTTCTTCAATTTTAGAATGGTTCCGCTAAATCAAAATATTATATCGTTTTTATCATAATCACTTTCAACCACTGTTTGTAAAAGGTAACAAATGCAGTTTAGTTGTGGGAAACAGAAAGTAGATGACTGCTAGCGCCACCTAGAGTTTTACCATAGATTCACTACAAACAAGTTCATAGTTTATTTTTAGCCAAGGGTGAGCTTTCTCTACCTGTGTCTAGTACCCAAGAAAAGTATTTTTGTTTTTGTTTAAAACAACAAAGATGAAGATAAATAATGAATAGAATTTATATTCTGACAAATTTCACACGCACTTTCATTCTAGAATATAACAGATGGAATCTCAAAAAATTGTGCTAAATACAGGTTAGTAGAACATTTTATGGGATACTTTATAACATTTATCTTATGGAGATTTAAACAGGAATTCACAAAACTAGCATTAAATGCAAGACAGCATTATATTGGGGAACCCTACACAGGGATTCCACTGTATATTAAATAATAATGGGTTGAGAATTCCCTTGCCTTATCTCTTGATTAATTGAGATCTTATCAGCTATTTTGCTTGTAGATCTACCTACCTGGAATCCCTATAAAGTATTATTTATACATACTTTTACTGTTAATGATATTTTTATGGTACAGTGGAAACAACAAGTACAGACACCAATGAAGTCATTAATAACCAGCTTTAATTATCACAAATAACAATTTGTAATTATCACAAATAACAATTTGTAATCAACTTGTATGATAGTTCAAGTTAAATTTCTTCACATGCAATAATAATGTTAACTAATAGAGTTCCATACTAATTATAACACAATACCATAACACTTCGCCACTTATAACTGACTTCTAAGCAGCAGCTGTCGCCTATAGATAGCCTGCACGGTTTTATGTAGATAGAACTAATGTTCTATAATATGCATCCTTAACAAGCACTTGAAAACTCTAGAGGATACTTGAGTGCGGCCTTGGCAGAAACATGCACCTGCTCGGCTAGACGAGAAACGAGTAGAAGGATGCTCTCCATTGTTTGAGAACGTTCTGTCATTACACTGCCCCCCCCTCGTTAAGCCTGTTCATCCCAAACTGGCAAACAATCTCAGAAGTAATACTTGGCCAGGTGATCTAGGTGGATTGTAACGGTACATATAACCAACCCAAAACCCAATGTAAAACCAACGGATTAAAAAACTATCCAAAACAAAATAAACAACAAAAGAGGAACATGTAAAAAGGAACATATGATGAATTGTGATTAAAATGAGGGAATAAAGTAAATTATAATGAATAAGTAATGTACTATAGAAGAAACGAAGACACGACTAAAGACAAGACAACGTTGACCCAAATACCCAATAGATCAGACAGTGAGAAGAAGACTACAACATCCATAACAAGAAGAAATTTATTAAGGAGGATAAAAGAATCAGTGCGACTAGGGAGAATAAAATCAAATCAGATACAAGAAGGAACTAATAATGAAAAGAATAAAATAAACCATGAGAATATAAAGTATTATTAATGATAAAGAGAACAGAAGTAATTTAAAACTTGATTCAAAACCCTAGGCTGTGACTTGACACTGACATAAAACTATTAATAAAATAACTTCAATGACTTGATGGTACAACCAGAACTCAAAAGTAAAACATTGATAATAGAAAATAAGAGGGAGAGTGGATATAAGAGTTGAAAATGTATAAATTAGTAATGTATAAAAATGACCACTAGATAATGTCCAAAGGACTAACTGAAATTGTAAAGTAGAAATAAAATTATAAAAGACAACTATTAATCAACAATAAGGTTGAGGTAGTAACAAAAAATAAAGATATAACTATAAACAATAATAAACAGCATTAAGTAAATGTACAGAGTCAATGCAATAAGTAAAAAACTAAATCTAAGGTTCAACCATTGTTGGGGATCCAAGATAGGACATAACCTAAACTGGCCAACAAATAGAATTGTAAAAAACAGTGACTGGAATGATCTTAAACTAAAATGTATTGTAGTGTAAGCAAACTATAGACTATAAGGAGCATTCCATTTACAAAAAGTCATAATATAAAGGAACATGTGTACAGTATAAGTGTAAATTAACATGATCAAGAGTACAACATAGTATGGTTCTTGGATTTCGTTGTCCATGACGTGTCCGTTACTTAACTAAATATCACTATAATATTGACGACTCGGAACACTAAGTTTTTTATAAGTAAAAACGTAAAGTTTTACCTTACAGCCTAAACCGGCTTTCACCTATAGAAGGCTTCATCAGAGGCTGTCGTTAGTAGCGCTGTTCATCTTGTTGTTGGCGACGAGGTAGTGTTTCGAAAGATCGAAGCTGTGTGTGTGTGGTTAGATGTGTTCGAATAATGCGTGCGATTTGAATTGTGTCTGTTCGTTTAGGATGTCGTTTTTATTTGTTTTTGTGTGTTTGTATATTTCTAATTGTTCTAGAGTGACTAGTTTTCGGCCTTTTGTGTGTACGTGTAGTATGTTCATGTTATTGTCGATGTTTTTATATGTGTGGTTTGCTTCAATGAGGTGGTTTGCGAAGGTAGATTCTGTAGTGGTGTGGAGTGCTTTTGTGTGTTCAATGTATCTCTGTTTGAAGCTACATCCTGTCTGGCCTATGTAGAATTTATTGCAATTTGAACAATTTAGTTTATATACACCGGGTAGATCGAATTTGTTTTGTGCTTTGGGCATGCGTTTTGATAGTGTGTGTTCTGTTTTGTTAGTAGTTTTATAAGCGATTCTGTATCCTGCTTTTTTGAATTTGTGGGCAATTTTTTCTGTTTGTTTGTTGATGTATGTTAGTGTTATGAATTTGTTGTTTTCTGTCTTTGTCTGTTGTTTGTTTTGTGTTTTGTGTAGGAGTTTACTGACTATTGTTCTGTCATAACCGTTAGATTCTGCTAGATATTTTATCGTGTTTAGTTCGTCTTTGTAGTCTATTTCATCTAAGGGGATGTTGTTAAGTCTATGTATCATGGTTCTAAAAGCAGCTAGTTTGTGTTGTATTGGGTGATTGGAGGTGTTGTGTATTAGTGTGTCAGTTGTAGTTGGTTTTCTGTATATACTGAATTTGTGCCTGTGTTCTAGTTTTGTGATGGAGAGGTCTAAGAAGTTTATGGTATTGTTGTGTTCATATTCGGCAGTGGTATTCGGTGTTGTGTTCGGTAGTGTCGTGTTTTTATGTATTTTGTTTATGTGCGTTAGTAACTGTTCACATTGTCTTTTGTTTCCCCTGTATAGTATTAGAATGTCATCAACGTATCTGTGCCAATATAGTATTTTATGTGAGTGTCTGTCATTGTTTGTGAGTATTTTTGTTTTTTCTAAGTGTTGGAGGAAGACTTCTGCTAGAATGCTGGATATGGGGGAGCCCATGGGTAGGCCATCGTTCTGTGTGTAGTATTTATTGTTATAAGTAAAGTAGTTTTGTTTTGTGATAATGTTCAGAGTTTCTGTTATTTCATTGATAAGTTCGTTTGGTGTGTTGTTCTGTTTGAGTTTGTTTTGTAGGATGGTGATTGTTTCAGAGATGGGGATGTTTGTGTACAGGTTTTTAATGTCAAAGGAGGCTAATGTGGCGTTATGGGGGATGTGTATGTCTTTTATTTTTGTTACTAGGTCAGTGTTGTTTTTTACTGCAATGTTGTTGTCTATTTGTGTGTGTTGTCTAATAATTTTGTCTAGATATTTTGCCAGTTTGTGTGCAGGGGCATTACGGTAGTTGATAATGGGGCGGATCGGAATGTCTTCTTTATGGATTTTGGGAAGCGCTTGGAGTGTAGGTGCTGATGGTCGGATTTGTTTCATGTAGGGCTTTTGTTTTATGTGTCATAATGTGTTTGGCTTTGTTGACTATTTGTTTTACTGAGTTTTGGTATCTGTCGGTGGGGTCGTGTTTTAGTTCTGTGATGTTGTTCTGTTCTATGAAGTCTTGTACTTTTTTGTGTAGGTTGTCTGTGGGGATAATTACAGTCGTGTTGCCTTTGTCAGCTTTTACAAATGTGATGTTGTGTTTGTGTACAATCATAACAACCAAACACTAACAAAGCTCATAATTGACACAGAAACAAATATACAAAACACAGCACCAGAACATCAAGACACATTAAGACATAATATAAACAACACAATAGGAGTACATAAGACACCAGACAACAACAACCACAACTCAGAAATACACACAGCCATCAAACTGAGGGAAAAGGCACACTATTCATTCTTTTTTTTATAATTTAAATTATTCATTTATAAATGCACTGATCCTTTTTCCATTACTATCATCATTTTTGTCTTTTTCTCACGAATATTTCGGTTACCCACACCATATAATTTTGATAAGGATTAACAAAATAAATTTCTTAATATTTCTTACGAACTATTTACATATCTTATTTTCTACCTTATTCTATTTATAATGTTCATTTTCTGATAAATACTTATCATTTTATTCAGTTATCAACTATCACCCCTTCTCATTAAAGTTTTAAGCGGTAATTCGTTAAAATTGTCACTATTCGTTTAGGCCTACTTCAATATTTTTTTCTGTCTTTATTCCCTTCTTATATTAAGGATTCTTATATTTATTACATGGGGTCGAGGGAACTTGGAGAGGTAGTACCTTTGCTTCGGGTTGACTGGGCACTGGCCCTCACAAGTTCCCAGGGTTGGATGATGTGATGGTAGCTCCCAATGGAGCCATGAGCCTCTCTCCAGCCAAGACCGTACTGCGTGGTGAAGAGCCACATCCTACTAGAGGTGACCCCGTTGACGCAGAACAGTACGGATCTAGACCGGAAGGTCGATAAACATTCCTGGTGGAGGGCAGCAGTATCCATCAGTACCGAGGTAGGGCGTATAGGAAATGATCCTGGACCGGCCTATGTCTTGGATTATTGCAGGCGGTAGTCAAAATTTGACCCATCCGGCTGTAGTACTGCGACTGAGGGGGTAGGTAAGACTCGATAGCTGTAGTGAAAGCAACCTACCTAGAGGAGAAAACCTCGATCACAATCCTGGCCCTCCAGGTTGGAGGTTGGGCTATGGGCTAACAACCCATTCCCGGAAAACCGGATGTTACGAAACTACCAAATAAGCCTCGGAAAGGACGGTATTATCGGAAACGACTCAGGCAACGGAATATGGACTTGTCTTTTGGAACGTGGAATGTTAGGACTTTGTACAGGCCGGGGGCACAAAGGGAACTATTTGAAGAGCTAAAAAGATATAAAATTGGTGTAGCAGCAGTGCAGGAAACAAGATGGCTGGGAAATGGAGTAAGAGATACTAAAACTCATACGGTATTATACAGCGGAAGAGAGAAGGGGAAAAGAGAACTGGGAGTGGCATTTGTAGTTGACAGAAACTTAAAACACCTCATAGTAGACTTCCATCCAGTCAACGAGAGAATATGTAGAATAAGATTGGCTACTAAATTCTTCAATCTGTCAACCATAAACGTACACTGCCCGACTGATGAGAAGGATGAGGACATAAAAGCAGAATTTTACCAATTGCTGGAAAAAATATATGACACCGCCCCTAAGAATGACATTAAACTAATCATGGGGGACATGAATGCGAAAATTGGGAAAGAAGATGCATACCTTGGCACCATAGGTAGGCACAGTTTACACAATGAATCCAACAGAAATGGGGAACTGCTTATCGACTTCGCTACAAGCAGGAATATGGTTATCAGCTCAACTCAGTTCCCACACCGGGATATCCATAAGGGAACGTGGGTAGCCCCGGATGGGAAAACAGTCAACCAGATAGATCATGTGATCATAGATAAAAGAGCAGCTACAAGTATCATTGATGTCAAAACCCGGAGAGGAGCGTCAGTTGGTTCTGATCACTATATGGTGCAGATGAAGTTTAGATGCAGGGTGGCTGTATATAGGAAGGACAGACTCAGAAGACAGGAAAAGGTTAACACAGTGAGTTTAAAGGACCCAGAAAGGGTACAGGAATATGCTGGGAAAGTGAGGAATAGATTGAACGAGTCAGTTGCAGGAACGGTGGAAGAGAAATGGCAGAGCCTTAAGTGCGCACTCCTGGAAACCGCCAGAGAGGTACTAGGAATAGAGGAGAGACGGAGGCGGGAGGACTGGTTTGATGAGGAATGCAGGGAGAGTGTTGCACGGAGGAATGAGGCTCACAGGAAGTATTCTCAGTGTAGGACTAGAGAAAGGAAGCAAGAATATGAAGAGAATAGAAGACTGGCAAATAAAGTATGTAGAAAAAAGAAAAGAACTTTTGAAAACGGGCTGCTCCTCAAAATGGAGCAGGACTTTGCAGATGGAAGAATAAGGAATGCTTATAAATATCTTAAGCATCTCAAGGAAGGTTATAAACCATCTACAACACTATGTAGAGACAGAGAGAATAGAATTGTCAGTGATCCAGAGAAAATTAAAATTATCTGGCGAGAGTACTTCGATGGCCTCCTTGGTGGTATGCTACAGGGAGGAGAAATTGTCGCTCACACTCCGTGGAATGCAAACATTGGGGGGATGGAATCTGACCCACCATCAATTCAGGAAATAGAAGAAGCTATTAGTGCCCTCAGGAACAACAAGGCACCAGGTACAGACTTGATTCCTGCAGAACTGCTTAAAGCTGGAGGTGCTGATGTGGCGGTCGCACTGCACTCCTTAATCGTGGACATATGGCAAACGGAACGAATCCCCATGGAATGGAATAAGTGCATTATATGCCCCATTTATAAAAAAGGCGACAAACTTCAGTGTAGAAATTACAGAGGCATTTCGTTGCTGTGCACCTCCTACAAGGTTTTTGCGTACATCTTGAACCAAAGGTTGAGACCCCTCACAGAAAATATAATACGGGAATACCAAGCTGGATTCCGACCTGGAAGGTCTACAATCGACCAACTCTTCTCGGTAAAACAGATACTAAGATGTGGATGGGAACGTGATATTGATGTGTACCAGATCTTTGTGGACTTCAGGCAAGCGTATGACTCTATTAATAGAGACAAACTCTACACCATAATGCATGAATTTGGAATACCAGGCAAGCTGGTAAGATTAACCCAAGTTACTATGCAGCAGACTGAAGCCCAAGTAAAGGTGGATAGCCAACTAACTGAACCCATAAATATTACACGGGGACTAAAGCAGGGAGATGGGTTGGCCCCAACACTATTTAATATTGCATTGGAATATGTAATTAGAGGCTTATCAATAAATAGCTCCAATCTGTTAACAAATAAAACTGTACAGATAGCCGCATATGCAGATGACATTAACATCATGTCAAGACGGATCACGGCAGCTAAAGAAATATTTATAGAGCTTAAAAACAAAGCCAAGGAAGTTGGGCTAGCCATAAATATGGATAAAACAAAAATGCTTATCCAAACAAGAAGGGACCAGGTTCATAACAACATCGAGATAGAGGAGGACACAATTGAGGTGGTGGACAATTTCACGTATCTCGGAGTGAATCTAGCAAAGACTGGATCAGAGGAGCCGGATATCCAAAGACGGACCACCATGGCTAACAAGGCGTACTTCGCATTGCTGCCATCATTTAGGCCTGGGGATGTGCACAGGGAAACAAAAATGAAAATATATAGGACTGTCATCAGACCGGTGCTATGCTACGGGTGTGAGGCATGGGAAATCACACAGAAAACAGTCGACATAGTAGACACCTTTGAAAGGAAAATCCTCAGACGCATTATAGGCCCAATACAAGAAAATGGCTCACGGAGACTGAGATACAACAACGAACTGTATCAAATATATAAAGAGATACCAGTCTCAAAATTTATAAGAATTCAAAGATTGCGTTGGGCCGGACATGTTATGAGAATGGAGGGTGGCAGGAACCCTAAGAGGGCTTTGCTGGGTACATGGAAGGGAACGAGACCTAGAGGTAGACCGAGGAAGAGGTGGGAAGATGGCGTTGCAGAGGACGCGAGAGACATGGGGATAAGAAACTGGAGGAGGGTTGCAGTGGATAGAGTGGATTGGAGGCGGAGATTGGTGGAGGCCAGGGCCCGACTTGGGCTGTAGCGCCATAGGAGAGATATTTATTACATTATTATTCTTCACTTTTGTTCTTTGTGATAGCTTATCATTACTGCACAATAGTTTTTTACATCATTATTTAACTATTATTCATAATAATTAATTTATTTTTGGCTAGGCTCTTGGTCTATTGCCTTGCTAATTGTTTATTAGTTATTTCATAATATTATGGGTTTGTAACCCTTATTTGTTGTGGCCTATTTATCCTGAACTAATCATTACCACTTCTGATTATATTAGTACCGTACTAGCTAGTATTGTCTTATTTTATTTTATTTACATTTTTCTCTGACTATTATTCAGTATATTTGGGTGTTACATTTTTTCTTATTTGATATTCCACCTTCATCTTTTGATTAGGTTTAGTTTGTATCAGTTTTAGTATAGGAATGTTAATGCTTGGCAGTGTTTAGTTCTGCTCTTGTATTTTGACATTTGTTGGCATTTATCTAAAACTTCCTGCAGCTAGTATCAGCTATGGTTTACATATAATGTACATCATTATTATTAATTTTATGGCAATAAACATTTGCCTCACATGAATAGTTTTACGTCTCAGTTAATATCATGGACTGAGTACCTACTCTTTTATCATTGTTTTATGTGTGATTTTTATTGTTCAAGGTACCCATACTATGTAAATATCACTATAATATTGACGACTCGGAACACTAAGTTTTTTATAAGTAAAAACGTAAAGTTTTACCTTACAGGTAGGCCCATGGGCGTACAATGGGGAACCAAAAAATCATAGCCTTGAACCCAGTTAGATGACGCCAAAGAAGCGTCTATTTTGCCGAGTGATACCGAAAGTACACAAAATTATAACAATTGGCCAACCAGAGGTCGTTATTAATTACTAGGTACGGGATCTTGACACAGGTAAGATCACCAGTTCATCTCAAGCTTTTGACACGGACTCCATGCTGGTCACCGTAACCAAAAAATACTGAATTGATAGCCGATAGCTGACGAAAGTATTCTAACCTCGAAACACGAAGTTGAGGTTAGGTCGGATGTAGGCAGAGTGAAAGTTTTCTTTAACCAGTGTTCTAATCTGGAGTATGAGCGCATAGGCAGTGAGCGATAATGAATTATTAAAAAAATTCAATTCAAATAAAAAATTGTTAATTAGTGATACTCCAAGAACGACTTAGTATGGAAGTATAAGTGACAATGACAAAATATTTTAAAATAGTACTTCAATAATTAAGGAACGCTATCAGCAAAATTAATTAATACAATTAGATCAATTATAATGCAACATAGTTTGGAAAAATATTTTAATAATTAAATCAAACAATTGACCGTAGTGAAAGATTTAGTCATCAACAAACTTTAATTTATAATTAATTCAATGGACTTGTCGAAATAAGAGGCATTAAATAGTCAATGAGGAACTTAAAAGAAACCTTTGACCTATAGTAGACTAACCATTATATTGTGTTTAAACTTAAGATTCTAACTACATGTATAATACTCCTCAACCCTACGAGTGGGTAATTTTCAAATACTGTACCTGTTAACTTTGTTTGTATCCAATCTAAGAAGATAGATGATGAAGTTTATTACTAGATTACATTTATAACCGTATTGCATGGAGATGTTAGCATAGTTAAGGAAGTATTAATTATTTAAAGTTAAGTACATTAGGTTACAATGAACCCAATTTAACCTAAAACTTCAATAATAATCACGTGTTCAATGTTTGTTTTTTGTTAAAGAATTTAATAATGTTATCACTCTCCGAATACTATTATAGTAGTATTGCATTGTTTTAAATTATGTGTATCTTACAGTCTAAAAGAACCTGCTTTATTTAATTTAAAAATGTAATGAAATGTTTAATGTCTAGAACGACAAATAGTTCGATTCAGTCTTGTAACCCTGAGATACAATTATTTTAAATAGTCCATCAACAACATTGAAATTTCAAAGAAAGTAAACAATATTATTGTATATAAATAATCATTAAAAATGAGTTTGGAAAATAAAAAATTAGTTCATAACCAATACGAGAGAGTTTGACTGCTATTTTACTAGAATAAGACGTTGCAGCTTAGGTGAACGGCATCCATGGTTGGTAGCAGTGGTGGCGGCAATCAGTTGATTTGAATAATTCTAACTTTACTACTAGCGATACACATCAGCATTACTAGTAACCCACCGTCACAAGTAAGTACCTGTGTAAACCAACACTTATGTTTTCAGTGAGAAGGCACATCAATCGATTCATCGTAGCGACGAGTGAAAATCAAAATTCGAATATGAACTCAGCGAACCCGAGCAATACAACTACCAAATTATTTTAAATGAAACAACATTCAACCGAATTAATAATAATAATAATAATAATAACCATATTTTATGACAAATTGACGACCAACGTTTGAGGCATTTAATTAGGTTAAATCTCAACCTAATTAATTATAAATAAAATATCACTATTACATTAACGACTCGGAACACTAGGTTTTTTATAAGTAAAAGCATAAAGTTTTACCTTATAGCCTGAACCGGTTTTCTCCTTTAAAAGGCTTCTTCAGAGGCTGCTGCTGGTAGCGCTGTCCGTCTTGTTGTGGGTGACAGAATCGAATTTTGAAAGATCGATGCTGTGTGTGTGGGGTGAGATATGTTCGAATAATGCGTGCGATTTGAATTGTGTCTGTTCGTTTAGGATGTCGTTTTTATTTGTTTGTATATTTCCATTTGTTCTAGTGTCTAGTTTTCGGAGTTTTGTGTGTACATGTAGAATGTTCATGTTATTGTCGATGTTTTTATATGTGTGGTTTGCTTCAATGAGGTGGTTTGCAAAGGTGGATTCTGTAGTGGAGTGGAGTGCCTTTGTGTGTTCAATGTATCTCTGTTTGAAGCTACGTCCTGTCTGGCCTATGTAGAATTTATTGCAATTTGAGCAATTTAGCTTGTAAACACCGGGTAGATCGAATTTGTTTTGTGCTTTGTGTGTGTGTTTTGATAGTGTGTGTTCCGTTTTGTTAGTACTTTTGTAAGCGATTCTGTATCCTGCTTTTTTGAATTTGTAGGCTATTTTTTCAGTTTGTTTGTTGATGTATGTTAGTGTTATGAATTTGTTGTTTTCTGTCTTTGTCTGTTGTTTTTTTGTGTTTTGTGTAGGAGTTTACTGACTATTGTTCTGTCATATCCATTAGATTCTGCTAGGTATTTTATCGTGTTTAGCTCGTCTTTGTAGTCTTTTTCATCTAAGGGGATGTTTTTAAGTCTATGTATCATGGTTCTGAAGGCAGCTAGTTTGTGTTGTATTGGGTGATTGGAGGTGTTGTATAAATAAAAAGACACAAGACCTCGTTCTATAACAGGATGACCTTGAATTTCCTATATCCTTCCTGTTGAAACTGATAAACATCATTAATTCTCTTTTTCACAATGCGAGATCCTCCCAGCCAGACTGAAGTTCAGGCGAGCGACCACGATGGTGCCCTGGGTTGTACAGCCAACCCACATTATTGCTGTGAATGTTATACCAAGTGTTCACCCCATCACTGGTCATCTTGAGGTGTCCCTCCATCAAGCGATTGATTTCTCACATTTGGCCTTCCAATTGAGAAGGAACAGCTCTGCGGCCCTTGGAACTAAATCTCAGGTGATCCAAACATCAAGTCCCAAGGAAGACGAATCTCCCGCACAAACACCAATTTTGCTGGAGTCATACCTGTTGCGCTGTGCACTGATGACTGACATGCCATTAGCTGTTCCAAGTCTGTTTGGTTCTCGTAAACAGCCTCCTGCATAACTTCATCTTCAGCAACTTTTCCCCTAGGTGCTTCCATTAACTCAGTAACAAGCAAGGGCCTTTTCTCGACACCCATAGTTGACTTTCAAATCACTTCTTTTGCCATTACGCACATGTGTACTTCCTTCACTAGTTCTTCTTCCACTTCCACTTGCAATAGTCATCTTGACTCCTTCTCGGCCAATGTCACTCGCTTCATTGAATGGTTGGCGGACCCTAGCATTTTAACCATGCAAAGCTTTATTTTCTCTTGGCCAACCTTCAGCACGTTCTCTCTCAAGTCCACAACGAATCCGTAGGCATTCATAATGTCTGTGCCAAGAATCACTTCAATGTCTGTAATGTCTACAATGAGCATTTGGTGGCTAAACTTGAGGAGACCCAGGCATACACATACGTCTACCTTTCCTAACACTTTGATGGGGCTTCCAGTCACAGTCTATATTGTACAAAAGCTAAATTGAGGCTGGTGGTTGCTGATAAAGTCAGGATGCACAATGGACACTGTAGCGCCATTTCAGCTGTAAATGATGTTGGTTTACCTTCCAAAAATCCATTAATGATCAAGTTTCCACTAATCTTATGTAGTGTGGAAACTGTGTGCTGTTCTGGAGCCTTATTTCTCCAGTTGGTGTGATCACTCCCTTCTCTTTGTATTTTATTCTCCCAACAATCTACCTGTAGATGACTACGTTTTCCACAGTTGTAACATTTCGGTGTTCTGTCTTTTTCCCATTGTTAAAATCGTTGTGGTGCTCTTGAACCTTTGAATTGTTTGTCTGGCAACATTGTATTTCTGCCACCATTATAACGGCAATGTGATACTAGGATCTTCTGACTACATTGTGATGACATAAACCCATTAATGTAGTGGGACGCTGACTTAGCAGCTTCAAACTCAAGGGCGTGAACATGCTTCTGAGCTATTTCAGTGTCTTGCAAATTTGTAACACTTGAAGTTCACAATCTCTGATGCCATCAATAAAGTCTGCACCGCAAACCGCATTCGGAAATTTTCTGGTGCTTCAGGATAGGCCACTCTAATTAGTTTGTTGATACTTGATTCAAACTCTTGAAGACTCTCCCCAGAATACTGTCGCCTTGCTCTCAACTGACTGCAGTACACATCTTGCAAATGTTTATTACCATACCGTATTCTGATGCTTTTATCAATTCAGCATAGGTGATCTGGCTGTTAGGTGCCACTTTCTGTAGTATTTCTGCCATAGGTCCTTTTAAAATGAGAACGAGTGAAACTGCCTTGTCTTTCTCCGTCCAATTATTTGTGAATGCAGTGGCTTCAAATTGCCAAAAAATATCGCCCAGTAGTGCTTCCATCAAAGGTTGGTTCCGCGACATGAACTGCAGGCAAAGTGACTTTCTATATTGTCTTATTTTCTGTCTTTACTATAGGTAGAGTCTGTTCACCATTTTCTTTTGAAACACAAGACTGTATTTTTATGAACTGGTCAACTTCACTTTTAATTTGTTCTCTTATGTTTGCAACTGACTCTTTTATAGTTGTTACATCTTTTCTACTTCAGACATTTTATTTGACATGGATTCTTCTATGACAGATATTTTTGTAGACATAGCTTCTTCCACACTCGAGACAGATTTTTCTACTTCAACTATTTTTAATGTCATTGATTCTTGTACCTCCGATATTCTAGTAACTTGTTCATTAAGCTCACCTCGTAATAGACCCAACTCTGCAGCGGTATGTTCTTGCATCTACTTTTGCTCCTGTATCAATGCTTTGATGTGACCTGTTTCACGCTTGCGTTCCTCTTTTTGTCATTCTTCTGTTTCCAGTATTAGTGCTTTCTGTCATTCTCTGCTTCCTCTCTTTCCCACCGATGTTCTCATCCTGTAATTTTTCTGCTTTTTCCGCCACCTATCTGCATTTCTCATCATGTCATTTTTCTGTCTGCAACAGTGTAACTATATATTTAATTTAAATTTGATAATAAAAATTTTAACTTCCACCTACCTTAAGTTCTTATATGTGTCGGCCGGATCTCTGGTGGTAGACTAACCCCGTTCGTACGACGAACTGATCAGTGCAGCAAATGAAATGAGGTGCCTCCCATTTTGACACATTACAACAGCAATGCCTGGAAATTTTCCATCAGCTGACTGGCATACATGTTTGCAGATTAATTACAAATTACACTACTCTTGTACAAAGTGTTCACTGTTTCCACTGTTAAAGGTTATTTCCCAATTCTGACACCCCTGTTACGATGGTCTCACTGATCGTCGTATGGTAGTGGAAACAAATACATACATCGATGAAGTCACTTGCCACAATGTCTCGAACTACACTGAATAAATCACCACTTTTACCTGACTTCTAAGCAGCAGCTGTCGCCTATAATATTATGTTCCATAATGTGTGTCATTAACAAGTTCTCAAAATTCTAGAGGATACTCGAGTGTGGTCTCGGCAGAAACACGCTCAAGAAATGACTGTGTGTCAAAGAAATGTATGTTAGAAAAAATAAAATAAAATAAAACAAATAATCGCATTGAAACCTAATATAAAAAATAAATAACAACACCTGCTCGGATAACCAGGAAACATGTAGGATGCTCTCCATTTTTCGAGAACGTTCCAGCATTACAATATTATTCCATCAAATATATAATTTTTCTCTGGAATTCTTACAGTATGTTTTAGCTGTAACTGGTACCTTCAATTCCAAAGATTTCTTACATGTCTAAAGTAAGAAATAAGTCTACAAAATGAATATAGTAGTAATAATATTCTAATTCTACATCCTTTGGTTAATTTTTAAATTAATTAAATATAAAAAGTAACAGACAAATGAAAAAACCAATATAACCACTGAATCCCAATTTAGTTTTTTTTCGAACAAATTATTATTTTACTGGATGTATTCCTTAATAATTGTAATCCAAAAATGTGTAGATCAAACATGATAATTATATTAAAAAATTTTGAAATGCATTAATATTCTTGTAACAACAAAATAAAAAATAATCTCACATAGCAAAATTTAATATTTTCTGACCACAAAGCAAATAAAATAGTAGAAACATTTCTTTTCTTAAGGTAACTAATGACCCTAGATTAAACAAATGAATTGTATACGATAAACTAAATTTGATGTTTATTCAATTTCTAGTATTCTATTTTATTGGGAACCAAATTATTGAGCTTTTGCGCAGATGTATTTTAGGGGTAGCTATCCATACTGCAACATAATCACACACTGTTTCAATTACATACATACCCTCCACAGTAATATGCACAGTGGAGTGATACCACGACATCATGAGAACCAATTCTCCCTCCTGTAACATTTGATAAGCTAGTGGCTGCCATCACACAATATTATACATACCACTGTTCTTGTTTATCATGTTATTTTCTGTTCTTATTTTCCTTATATGTTGTTCTGTGACAAATACAAATTTGCTTTAAATTTCTGTGCTTTGAAACAGTGGTACGCTGTATAATCAGAGTGACAGATGTGTGTTTGTGTGTGAGTTGCCAATATAGCAACTGTAAGATACCATCAAGTGCGTACCTCTAATTGATTATATTTTATTTTAACTTGGTTATTAAATAATTTTATTTTTTATTTAATTTTATCTTGTTCTTATTGGTTCAATTAATTTTTATTGTTTAATTAATTTAATTGTTGTAATCTCGTTCAATTGAATTTTGTTCACTTCGGAATCCTCTTGACGTTCCGTCGCACTTCCGTAGACCTAAATTGTCTTTGTACAGTAATAGTGTTGTTTTGACTGGATTATAAAGTAATTATAACTCTCATGTACCTTTGGTGTAGCACTGGTAGCTTATATCTGTTTGTACTGGTTGTTCAGATGGTCTCAGTATGTTATAAAGCTATTAAGTTGTCAAAACAGTATAATTTAAACATTTTTCTTGCCTCCAGAAACGATTAAGACTATAAAATAAGTTATTTACCTTCTGTCGACGTTTCTTAAAATCCTTTTAGGATTACTCGAGTTTCGACACCATTTGGTGTCATCATCAGATCAGAATATGAATTAAGTTAAAACATTTCGATGTATATGCATCTCGTCAGATATTTAAAGATTAAAACAACACATAAAATTATATATAACAATAAATAAACTATATCACAATAAAATAACATTAATAAAAGAATATAAAAAAAAAACAACGCGGCCGCAACGAACCTGCACAGGAACGCACTCCACGGTAAAATTCCTGTGAATTTTACCGTGGAGTGTGTTCCTGTGCAGGTTCGTTGCGGCCGCGTTGTTTTTTTTATATTCTTTTATTAATGTTATTTTATTGTGATATAGTTTATTTATTGTTATATATAATTTTATGTGTTGTTTTAATCTTTAAATATCTGACGAGATGCATATACATCGAAATGTTTTAACTTAATTCATATTCTGATCTGATGATGACACCAAATGGTGTCGAAACTCGAGTAATCCTAAAAGGATTTTAAGAAACGTCGACAGAAGGTAAATAACCTATTTTATAGTCAAAACAGTATATCAGCACTGTTTATAAGTAAGTGAGCTAAATTTATGTTATTTGGGCGCCATATGGAATCTCTGGTTCTTATTCCATAAAATAATTTATTTGATGAATCAATTGAATAAATTTAATTAATGTCGGTAAATTATTTCTTTGATTGGAAGATTAAATGAATTTAATTAATTAATTTTCTTCTGTTTTGTTTATATATTTGAATGGTTGGCGCTCACACGTCCAAGCCGTTAACTTAACTGTTTGAGTGCCTTGAAATTGCAACTCTATTAAAAAAGAAAAATAACTAAAAATTGCTTCAATAATTTTTTTACAACGGTTGTTATTTAATATTTTACTGTTTTATTGCACACTGAGTGCTTATTTTATCTCTATACATTCAATTCAACAATGGTTTATCGATTACAATATACCTGGCTTAATTCTCTCCTAACCCAGAAGGTTGGCAATGATGACTCTAATTAACTGTTTGTTTATTTACAAATTTTTTATACCTCAAGGGTGAATCCTTTGGAACTACAGAATAAAATAACTATGCCTCGAGTTACGATGCTTTACAAAAGTTTAGTTTAGTATGTTAGACACCTTTAAAAATTCAATCTTATTAACGAAATGTTCATCTGACCTCTACAAGTTTGAAGTTAAATATGGTTAGCCTAAATCATTAATTCTTATATTGGAATTGTATAATTCCTCTTGAAAAAAGTATGGACAATGTTTAATTCTTATAGTATTAGTGTTTTGCGTTCAGTACATAAGTGTATTATTTCTATATTATATCTTATACAAGTGACATAATATTTGAACACTGTAATTATATTTGGCACTGTACTCCCTGATTGATAATCTCTTTGGATTATTATTTTCACTTTACGATCGAAATTTACTGATCGTACACTTCACTTTTCCGCGAATGAACGATGGTGGTTAAATATTTGTTTAGGTAATTCTTCTAACCTCGTTCTTTTTGTTTCGCACTACTAGTTAAAGGAACACTGCTTGTCGTGATGCACTTTACTAAGTGTGTTACTTCTTCGCTGCTGTGGTTTAATAATATTTGATTAAAATTTTGATATGGAGTCCTTGTAGTATCTGCCGGAATGGAATTCAAAAAATGTCCGTGTTGTTCCTTCGCACTCTGTATATATAGTCCTCTAAAAACTCCGCTAGGTGGCGACAATTAATTTCTCAAGTAATTTCCTGATTGGCTAAAAATGACGTCATGATGTGGTCATTCTAAAAATAACTCTTACATAATTGTTTTACGCGTGGGTCCATGTTCTTGATGGTATTCCTTGTACCCTTCCAAAATTCACAAAATTTATCATATTTATGCTTGTTTCTCACTTATTCTAATTACAAATTTGGATCTATTACTAGCATCATATTGCTCGTTCCTTGCTGGTTATTTTGAGATGAATAGCGGCCAGTTTGGATACATTTTTCATTAATAAACTATCTCCTAATGATAGCCTATCTTAAATATTGTTTTATTACAAATGTCTTCTGTTACAATTTGCAGATTCTATTTTTGTATTTTTTAACATTTATTAAACAATCATCTTTTACTACCTTGAACACAATTAGATTATTGAAATTAACATATTATCTAAATTTGCTGTATCCAGCTGAACATTAACAATTCTTATAACATAATTGATTATTATCATTAAATGGCTTTGTTTTCTCATTATTCAAAATTATTCTTACTTCCTACACTTAATATACTTGACATTGTTTGGTGACATTACACCTTTTACTTCCATGTTCCTTAAGGAAATGGAAGTATGGTGATGGCAAAAAAAATCGTGTTCGAGATTATTACAGATTCTGATTGTACTACACTCAAAACATGAAAAAAAGTCAATTTTCGAAAAGTGTCTGTGTGTGTGTGTGTGTGTCTGTAGATTTTTTTTCTATGGCAAATGATAACAGCCGCAAATTCAAACAAAATCAAATAATTTTTTGCATACAACCCTGATTTGTAGAGTACTCAAGACCTATTGTTTTTGGTGAAGATCGGTTAAGGGAAAGGGGTAGTTTACCTGCAACAGTTTTTTTTTAATCAAGGCTAATTTTTTTCTATGGCAAACGATAACAGCCGCAAATTCAAACAGAATCAACTACTCTTTTATATACAGCCCTAAATAGTAGAGATCTCAAGTCCTATTGTTCGGTGAAGATCGGTTAAGGGAAAGGGGTAGTTTACCTGCAACAGTTTTTTATCAAGGGTAATTTTTTTATGGTAAATGATAATAGCCGCAAATTCAAACAGAATCAAATAACGTTTTGCATACGGCCCTGAATTGTAGAGTTCTCGAGACCTGTTGGTTTTGGAGAATATCGGTTGAGGGAATAGGGTAGTTTACCTGCAACATTTTATCTTTTAACAAGGGTATTTTTTTTATGACAAACGATAACTGCCGTACATTAAAACAGAATCAACAACTCTTCTGCATACCTTTCTGAATTATATAGAACTAAAGGTCTGTTGATTTTGTTGAAGATCGGTTAAGGGAAAGGGGTAGTTTACCTGCAACATTTTACGTTTTAACAAGGGTATTTTCTATGGCAAATGACAACAGCCGCAAATTCAAACAGAATCAAATGATTATTTGCATACAGCCCTAAATTGTAGAGTTCTCAAGACCTATTGTTTTTGGTGAAGATCGGTTAAGGGAAAGGGGTAGTTTACCTGCAACATTTTATGTTTTAACAAGGGTATTTTCTATGTCAAACGATAACAGCCGCAAATTCAAACGGAATCAAATGATTATTTGCATGCAGCCCTGATTTGTAGAGTACTCAAGACCTATTGTTTTTGGTAAAGATCGGTTAAGGGAAAGGGGTAGTTTACCTGCAACAGTTTTTTATCAAGGGCAATTTTACTTCCATATTCCTTTAAGGAATGGAAGTATGGTGATGGCAAAAAAAATCGTGTTCGAGATTATTGCAGATTCTGATTCTACTACACTCAAAACATGAAAAAAAGTCGTTTTCCGAAAAGTGTCTGTGTGTGTGTCTGTCTGTCTGTAGATTTTTTTTCTATGGCAAACGATAACTGCCGCAAATTCAAACAGAATCAAATAATTTTTTGCATACAGCCCTGATTTGTAGAGTACTCAAGACCTATTGTTTTTGGTGAAGATCGGTTGAGGTAAAGGGGTAGTTTACCTGAAACGGTTTTTTTTTATCAATGGAAATTATTTTTTTTTGGCAAACGATAACAGCCGCAAATTCAAACAGAATCAAATAATGTTTCGCATACAGCCCTGAATTGTAGAGTTCTCAAGACCTATTGTTTTTGGTGAAGATCGGTTAATGGAAAGGGGTAGTTTACCTGTAACGTTTTATGTTTTAACAAGGGTATTTCCTATGGCAAACGATAACAGCCGCAAATTCAAACAGAATCAAACGATTATTTGCATACAGCCCTAAATTGTAGAGTTCTCAAGACCTATTGTTTTTGGTGAAGATCGGTTGAGGGAAAGGGGTAGTTTACCTGCAACGTTTTTTTAACAAGGGTATTTTCTATGGCAAACGATAACAGCCGTAAATTCAAACAGAATCAAATAATGTTTTGCATACAGCCCTGATTTGTAGAGTACTCAAGACCTATTGTTTTTGGTGAAGATCGGTTGAGGGGAAGGGGTAGTTTACCTGCAACATTTTTTTATCAAGCGTATTTTCTATGGCAAACGATAACAGCCGCAAATTGAAACAGAATCAAATAATTTTTTGCATACGTCCCTGAATTGTAGAGGTCTCAATGGCTTTCGATTTTGGTGAAGATCGGTTAAGGGGAAGGGGTAGTTTACCTGCAGCCTTTTACGTTTTAACAAGAGTAAAGTACTTGAAAATTTATTTAAACTTTTTGAAACAATGGTAATTGTTAAAAATAAAATAATTTTGTTGCCAGGCAATAAAATTATAATTTTTTCATTTTAATGTAATATAATATTTTTCATTTAATACAGCAATAAAAAGGCAGGTAAGACACAGCCTGGCTGTTTGGCTGAAAATGATTTTAAATATAAATCTTAGAATATGGAAGTCATGTATGGTTCTCCATACCGATACTTACATAATTGTTATATCTCTATTTCTCTTTTATATTTTATTATTCTTTTCATAATCTGATTTGTCATCATTTGTTTGTCTATTATTTAGTGTTTCTTTTTATAATTACTCTACTTCTTTCATTATGGACTCTACATAGGTTGTTTGAGTCATTAATTGTTTTGTCTTTATGTATGCATTTATTACAGGCATTTTACTATTTGTTTTGATTTTCTTATAACTCATGTGCTAGTTATTGCACAATATTACTGTTACTTGGCATATTGGCCCTAGTCATTATTTTGAGCTTTTATTACATTATTTATTATTCATTAAGCTACTTTAACTCATATTATGTCATTCTCTTATTTTACACAATTCATAATAAGGTTTTGTTCACCTTACCTGATAATACATCTATTTCCAGAATTTACCATATAACATTTTTAACTACATAAAGTTCTTCTACATGAAGTAGTGTCTTCTGGTTGAGTTATTTCAGTTTTAAGCAATCATTACAAAAGGATGAAGATGTGTTTTCCGTTGCCAGTAACAATATGTATTTTAAAAAGTTGTGCGAATTGGTCTTCTGAAGATGTAGCTAAGGCTCTATTACAATAATAGAGCATTCTAATAATAGATTATTATTATTATTATATTAGATAAATGCAATAACATGAATATGTAGGTAGCTTTTTGTTTAAAGTAGTGCTATAAACATTATTTAATCAAGCAGCAGAGAACAAAATATTAAATTTTTTTTAACTAGACAAGATTGTTTAGAAAACATATTGGTTTTCATCTTGCACCTTGCTTTAAATTCAACATAATATAAAAAATATCGGTATGGAGAACCATACATGACTTCCATGTTCTAAGATTTATATTTAAAATCATATTCGAAATGAAATATTTCTATAGAAACTACTTCTTTCTACTTATTGCTTCAGCTTTAACCACAGTACTGTGGTCACTAACGTATACCACCTCACTTTTCGCACTCGATTTTCACTGATGATGGGAGTCGATGGCACTGCCGAAGTCTGGTTTTTCAGAAAACATTGGACTAAAGCTAAACAGCCCGGGAAGGAATTTTAACAAAGAACTACTTCTTTGTTGCCGATAACGTAGTACACATATACAAAATTCTCCCCTCTCCCTTCAACTATAATTTTCATTTATAGAAAATTATCCCCACCCCGTTCACCTAACCTCTTCATTTATAGATATTTCATCTACATTTCTACAGTGGATTATAATGAGCTTCTTATCAGGATACTTTATTTATCAAAATTAAGTACTTTACTCTTGTTAAAACATAAAACGTTGCAGGTAAAGTACCCCTATCTCTTAACCGATCTTCACCAAAATCAATAGACCTTCAGTCCTCTACAATGCAGGGATGCATGCAAAAAAATATTTGATTCTGTTTGAATGTGCGGCAGTTATCGTTCGTCATGGAAACATTTCTCTTGTTACAACATAAAATGTTGCAGGTAAACTACCCCTTTCCCTTAACCGATCCTCACCAAAATCAGAAGGCCTTGAGTTCTCTACAATTCAGGAAAGTATGCAAAAATTTATTTGATTCTCATTGAATTTACGGCAGTTATCGTTCGTCATATAAAAAATTACCCTTGTAAAACATAAAATGTTGCAGGTAAACTACCCTATTCCCTTAAACGAGCTTCACCAAAACCAACAGGTCTTGAGAACTCTACAATTCTGGGCTGTATGCAAAACATTATTTGATTCTGTTTGAATTTGCGGCTGTTATCGTTTACCATAGAAAAAATTACCCTTGATAAAAAAACGTTGCAGGTAAACTACCCGTTTCCCTTAACCGATCTTCACCAAAAACAATAGGTCTTGAGAACTCTACAATTCAGGGGTGTATGCGAAACATTATTTGATTCTGTCTGAATTTGCGGCTGTTATCGTTTGCCAAAAAAAAAATAATCTCGAACACGATTTTTTTTGCCATCACCATACTTCCATTCCTTAAGGAATATGGAAGTAAAAATTACCCTTGATAAAAAAAACCGTTGTAGGTAAACTACTCCTTTTCCTCAACCGATCTTCACCAAAAACAATAGGTCGTGAGTACTCTACAAATCAGGGCTGTACACAAAAAATTATTTGATTCTGTTTGAATTTGCGGCAGTTATCGTTTGCCATAGAAAAAAAAATCTACAGACAGACACATAGACAGACAAACACACACACAGACACTTTTTGAAAAACTACTTTTTTCATGTTTTGAGTGTAGTACAATCAGAATCTACAATAATCTCGACACGATGTTTTTTGCCATCACCATACTTCCATTTCCTTAAGGAACATGGAAGTAAAAATTGACTTAATAATTTAAACTGCTAAACCATGATTTTTTATTATGTCTACGTATTGCAATAACAGTAGGGCTCATTGCAGAATATGAAAAACAAATACAAAATGCATAGCATATGGCACTGCTGTAGGTTCCTTAACACTACTGCTTCATAGCGGCTTGCACGTGAACCCTATCATGGTTCCAGTCACATACCGGTATATATATACATATATATTACAACGATATAAAATTGCAAATTTAATATAATTTAAATTTGTGGAGCCCCAGGATCTTGGAGCGTCATTTATTACAACGATACAACGTTATTAAATGTAAGCATGTCGTGCCACACGTTGACGGGCGACAAAATTAAAACAATACAAATAACGTGTATGTGTAATTGGGGTTCAGGTGAAATTATAATAAGAGTATTATATTTATGAGTATTTAAAAATTAATATTTATTGTTTACTCAATCTTATAAATAATAAACATCATTAATAATCTTCGGTCACGATATTACTCATTATTAAATGTTTATCTCTTATACTGTACGGTGTTACACACATTTAAACCCTCTTACATCTAGACATGTTAATAATCTTAATCTAGACATGTTAATAATTTGATTTACTAATAAAAAAATAAAATTAAAATGTAATTTGAATTGAATTCTTTTAATTCAGGTCTGACCTCAACTCGCTCAGTCTATACCAATGTTTAAAATTAAATTTAAATTTATATTAATTACTTTTAGACTGGCATTTGTTTTATATTCAAATTTAAATTATTTTTTTCTATAATGCAAATATCAAATCAATTTAACTATTTACTTTGATAAACAAAATCTACTCTCTCAAGTTTAAATTCTTTTTTTTCTTATTTCTTTACATGCGATCGCTCATTCTTACGACTAAACATTTATCTACATTTCTAAAATATTATTACTAATTATAAATTTTTCTTTGTTTTAATTTATTGTCTTTTGATAAATCATTTATAAATGCATTATGCATGTCACCTCGAGTTCTGATGATCTTACGACTTATTGATGGGGTCCAGCATTGTCCAGAGTTGGTTTTCCATTCCTCCTGTCCTGGCATGGTCCTGGATATGTCTAGAGTCCAGCGTCGTTCTCCAGCAGTGTGTGGTCCGCCTCAGAGAATTGCTATCTGCTGCAAGGTGGATCTTAAACGTCGGTCAGGCGTCCAAAAAACATCGTCTAACGTCCAGCATCCCTCGTCGCTCTGGTAGCTTCTCCGTAGATACTCTTTGTAGACTTAAACAGTCCCGGAACTTTACACTTTCCGAAATATTGTCAACCTAATTGTTGAAAGTCTTATTAGTTCGTTAATGAGACTTGAAAAAAAAAAATAAAACTGTTCTGCCGACGGACAGCATATCCGACTGCAACTGTGTCTTGAAAAGAAGAGAAGGGTTTTTGGTCGAACCTTTAATTTATACCCCCTCGAGATTCCATGCCCGTTGGCTCCAAAATCGTCCTGTCGACACCTGCAGATCACCTGATAGCCCCCACTCCTGAACCTTTTCATATATTTGCAATTATTAGCAAATAGCAATGTTTTGCACGGAATCGAGATAGCACAAATCATAGCTAATTTGATTAAGCACTCACTGTATTAATTTGAGCGTCTTATGGTAATTTGCATATTTTTTGGCACGTTTATTTCGCACCGACTTCGCATCGTGTGTCCTATTAACGTCATTTTCTCACTGGGGATAACTATCAAATTTACACACACTTTGGTGCCTTTTGTTTGTTTATAAACTAATTATTTTTTACACAGTGGAATTAAATAATTATTTTATTAATTACTTGGGGAGGGTAGCTGAGATTCCTGTCTGTACATGCATCACTAACACACACAAGATACACGCATAACAAACATACAATTGAGCAGGTGTTCCTTCTTGTCGAAACAGGCTAATTTCTCCCCTAATATAACAATGAAATATTTTTACAATCTCAGACCTGTCCATTTACCCTTAACTTATAATAATTCTACAAATTTTATATTTATTCAAATCAATGCCTAATACAGCATATGGCTGTATCGTTGCATTATTCCTCTGCTTGAAAAAAAGTTTAATAAATATTTATTTATTAAATTTTTGTCTACTTGTTCTACACAAATACAATCATATAATATTCGCTTACTTTAGTTTACATCAGTTAAACAACACATAATAATGAGTAGGTCAGTCTAACATTCACCATGGTGGAATGCACTACTTTTCACCCCCCATCATACAGCTGATCGGTGCGTTGACCTTGGACGCTCAGTGTTATTGTCCCACTCTCACTCCCTCTTCTCATTATTCATATGTAGAATTTCTTGAATGACGTCGCGTGATATTTGCCAATGTCTTTTTCCTTTCTCTCATCGTATACGATGAACGTGTGTCTTCCCACGCATTGTTTCAACGTATAAGGTCCGTTGTACAGTCGGAAGAATTTCTTCGCTGTGTTGTCAATGCGTTTTCCTACGGGATTAGCTTTCAACAGAATTTGTTCTCCCTCGTCGAATTGTTGTAATTTATGCGTTCTATTGAACTTTTCTCTCCTCTTGTTACCTTGTTCTATGATGCGTTGTTTAGCACACTCCATCTTTACACTTAATGGAATAGGTATGTTTTGATTCTCTGGCTTGCTTACATATTTGGTCCAGAATCTAATAGGTTTTTTGTCTTCATCTAGCTCGATTGGCGTATAACTTGTTGCTTCGCTATAATTTTCATTTATTGCTTTCTCAAAGAAAGGTAAATACTCTGCCCATTTGTTGTGTTGATCGTGACAGTAGATTCGTAGATATTTACCTAACTCCTTATTTACTCTTTTCGCCAGATTTCCCTGTGGGTGTTGTACTGATGTTGTGTGAGTACAGGTTGGATTCCATTTTCACGAAGGGTTCTCTCCCATACTTCACTTTGGAACTGCACTCCTTGATCGCTAAGTACCTTCTTCATTTTACCATATGCAGGAATGTATTTCTGCAAGAATATTTTCAAAACAACTTTAGTTGTGGGTCGCATAATTGGATACAGATGGACGGCTTTGGAAAATACATCTATACAAACAAGTATGTGTTTCACTCCCCGACTTGATCTTGGAAGTGGTCCGAGAAAATCCACTGCAATTAGCTCTCCTTTCTGGTCCTTTTGGATACTCTGCATTTCCACATATGTATGTAGATTCGGCCCTTTTGCTGTTTGACACTCATAACATTTCTTACTTGCGTTTTTAATCTTCCTGAACACATTATTGATGGTGAAATCTTCACTTAGGCTTAAGTAACATTTAAGTGCAACAGCATGTGCTAAAGTTTCGCGTGTTGGTCGAATTAATTTATGCAACATATCATTTGTTAATACCACCTTCCAATCTTGCCTCATTAGTTTATATAAGACTCCATTTTGTACCTTGTAATGGTCTGGTAGGTGATCTCGTAGCTTAAATTCTCTCGTAGCCTCATCTAAGTCTTGTTGTTGAGGTAGATGCTTCAACATGTGTTTAACATCATTATCAGCAGTAAATTTAATAGGTAACAGTTGTAACTCATTATGGTTCTTTTCGTAGACCTCTTCACACTCTTCTGTGACATATCTACTTAAAGTATCAGCTATAAAATTATCTTTCCCTTTACAATATTTTATAGTAAAGGAATACTCACCGATTGCTAGGATCCATCATGATAATCGAGCGTTGGTTACTTTACATTTTAATAGAAATGATAATGCTTGATGGTCCGTATGTATTTCAAAATGCATTCCATAAATATAATATCGAAACTGTTTCAGGGCAAATACTATAGCAAGTATCTCCTTCTCAGATGTAGAGTACTGTTTCTCTGCCCCTCTGAATACTCTACTGGCATATACAATGACACGGTGTTCTCCTGTAGCATCTTGTTGATACAGTACACTTCCACACGCGTAGTCACTAGCGTCTGCGTAGATAACAAATCTTCCATCTCGCTGTGGATGATGAAGCATTATGTTTTCAATGAACAACTTCTTGACTTGGTCGAAGGCATCTTGATGTTTCTTCTCCCACTTCCATTTGTGATTTTTCTTAGTTAACTCCAGCAATGGTTGTGTTCTATCTGCATATTGTTGTGAGAATCTTCTATAGTATCCTGTGAGTCCCAAAAATGCTCATAACCCTTTAATGTTCTTCGGTGTAGGGAAATCGGTAATACTGGATATCTTTATGGGATCGGGTTGAATACCTGAGGATGAAATAATATGACCTAGGAATTGGATTGAGGATTTTATGAATTCACACTTGTCTAGGTTAAGGGATACATGGGCTTCCCTAAACTTGTGGAATATAGTGTTAAGATGTTCAATGTGTTCGTCAAGTGTTTTTGATACTACCAGGATATCATCTACAAAAACCGTGGTTTAAGGCTCCACTTCTGGTCCTAATGCTTTCTCCAGACATTTTACAATTGCAGCCAAACTCGTGCTCAAACCAAAGGGAACTACCTCGTACTGGTAGCATTTATTTTTGTATAGGAAGGCGGTGTATTTTCTATCTTCTGTTCTAATTGGAATTTGCCAAAAACTTGATCGTAAATCCAACTTAGTCAAATAACGTGCTCCTTCACACGTTGCAAATAACTCATCCGCAGGTGGTGCACAATCGAATTCATGTAGAACAATGCTATTCAAACTCCTCATGTCCACGCATAAACGTACTTCTCCACTCTTCTTCTTTACTACAACTAGAGGATTAAGAAAGTTGCTGTTCGACCGCTCAATGATGTCATTCTCTATCATTCGTCATATTTCCAGTTCAACTCTTCTCCCTCGTACTTCATGGGTATTGGATACGTTCGTCTGACAAATTTTGTAGGGTCTGATACCATAATAGCGTGTTCGTAGACTGTGGTCTGCATCGGTACATCGCTGAGTACTTCATTATACTCTTCTATTAATTTACATAACTTCGCTTCTTCCTGAGACGACATTCCTTCTTTGGCTGAATTAGCATGCTAAGTAGGTCCATACCGTATACGTGGCTTGGATACGATAATAGGATTTTCACTTACCTCACCATGTGACGATTTAAGATGCCTAAATCCCACAATAAAAAAAAAAAAAAAAAAAAAAAAAATTATAATACTAAAATAATTTAATAAGGTACTGATGAACCCTTTCTTCATACCCCAAACCAGTAGTAACATGCCGATTTGCCAAGTATCAGTTAATAAAATTAGATTTAAGAAACCCAATAAATCCATAACGACCTCGCGTTACATAAAAGAATAATAAAAGTATAGAGTGATGAAATTAAATTGTAAGCAGATTAAAGGAAAATAATTAATAATAATTGAGAACTACTTTTCGCGCTGAGAAACTACCCACGCGTGGACAGCCCCATTACCCCTTAAAGTTAGTTAGTTCAGTTGAATCAGAGAGTCCGCTGGTGATACAGCGTACAGAAAGTTATGTTGACAATATAAAACATGTAGACTAGGTAAAGCTTGTGGAATTGGCGAATGGTGTGAATGTTGTAAATGACTTGAGTGTGCGACGATGACATCTCTATAATTAAATAACATCACCTAAATGTGATGTTAAACTTTTAGAATGTAACTGTTAACCATAAGCAGTATGAGCGGTACAACAATGTGAACACCAGTGAAAATACCACCAAGAATCTACAGGAGAGACAGACTACTCATCTTTAAGAATGACACCTTCACCAACACACGATAGACAGAAGATCTCCCAGACACCCTGCACAACAGACAGAAGCGCCGATTCGCCGAGGATATGTTACACACAGGTGACACGGAAGTTCTACTTCCGTGGTTCAGAACTTAACTTAAACTAATATATGAAAGACACTTAAATAACAAAATAAGAGTAAAATAAAACACAAAAGACTGACCTAATTACCATAAAATTGTAATAAGATGTGTTAAGTTTAATGAGTATAACACTCTAAAATTAAATAAGGCCATTCTTCAGATGGCACAAATTAAAGATTATTATTTGTAATATCATATAAAGGAACAAACAACTCGGATCCGAGGGCAGTACATGCTATGTTCACCCATGACTTACACTAATTTCAATTGTATGAAATGTGCAAATATTTTTGTCTTTAGTATACACATTACTAATTTTCTTCTATAATGGTAAAACAGTATGTAATAAAGAGATGTCATGGTCCAAAAAGGTGAGTGAATAAATCTACAAACCCCTGTCAAAGTCCTGTATTCACGGGATCCTATTTAGCGTTTGTTTATATTTCAGTTAATTATGAGTTTGTTAATATTATGGCAGCCTGTTTAATTGACCTGAGCCAATTAACCAGGTTCCCGATATTATAACGTTATAAAATGCGCCACTCTGCTAAATAGCAAAATAAAATGTGCCACTCTGCTTAATAGCAAAATAAAATGCGCAACTCTGTTTTGCTTTTGCTTTTTCTGCTATTGCCATTTAATACCTTGTAGAGTTATTCACTCTGATAGTTTAACTACCATGTTAATTTAAAATCTCCCCCTTTTGCGTGAAGTAAAATAATCAAGACTACTTGGAACTACGATAATAAATATAAATAAATAAAAAGGTCAGATATTAACCCCTATTAACCAGTAAAAAAATTGAGGGTTAATAATAAGAAATAAAAATAATTTATAAAAAAAAAATTAGAATAAGAACTCGTATTTAAGCAAGTAAAATCATAAATTAGGATAAAGAGTTTTATAATCATTATAACGCAAAATAATATAGGTAAGGATATTTAAATGTTGTAACCCCAGGTTCTTTCCTGTACAAAAAGGCATTCCCCAACCTGTCGGTTTGACGACAATCTGAGAAAGGAAAATAACGTGTTACAGTCTGTAGGAAACAATCCCATTGTTACCAGCTGCAAAGTCGAGCTAGACAATACACTGCCTACCTCTATTGTCTAATACAAAGCGTGTGACCCCCTTGCCCAGTAACAACATATGGTTAAAATATATTACGTCTGTGTGAAAATTCCTCTTCTCTCTCTGAGGCGAGATTCGATTCTCTCGTATCGTCTATTTGTAAATATCTCTCATGTATTTAAATTTTACTAAACCTAAAGATAGGAAAATAGAGTGTTTAGTATAAGTAGAATAAGTAGTCTATAAGATTTAGCATCTTAAGAGCATGGCTCAATTCAATCCAGATTTATTGTTAAAAGATGAATTATGCTATGAAGCACTGTTGCACGGACTACCTTATGCGAACGTAACGGACACGGAACTACGCAAAATGTTACGCGAAAGTAGGCAAGATACACCTGCACAGTTAGGTCGATTAAGTGAAATAGATCTCGATAGCGAAAGAGAAACATGTTATGCGAAGTATAGGGAACTGACCTCAATATCACAATCTATGCACGATGAAAAGTCACCCGCTATAATCTTACGTACCACCCAAAGAATAGAGCATTTAACCCGTCGGGTAAATAATTTATTAAACTGGCCCAGAGTTACTGTAATTCCCCCTGATGTGCAAAAATTTGCTGACGATGCATTACAGCAATTACCCACAATAATAAGAGAATTACGTAGAAAGTCTGACTCATTTATAATGGAGGAAATTGAAGAAGCTCTGACTAAATTATATATCTCCCCAGTTCAATCACCTACCCTAGAACAGCGGACCCACTATCGTGAATTTTGAATCCCCCCCCCCGGTATCGAGGATAGAACCAAGTAATGATCAGTTGTTGAATAGCAACGTGAATACCCTACCGATAGCTGGAGCATCACTTCCAAATGTCCACCACAACCTCATCAATAATTATGCGTTACCACCCTCAGCGATGACAAATCAAGTATCGGGACATCCTAGAATAACATCTCACGTTAACTTTAGTGCGGACCTCTAAGGAGAGATAACTCACCCCGTAGAAAAAATTTTATCAGAAATCCCATACACGGATGGATTGAGTATCACCAAACTATTAGCTTTTATAAAATATCTGCTACAAATAAAAGACTTACAGCAACTAAGCGATCGCAAAATATTACAAGTCCTTCTGCCCAAATGTAGACCACCATTAAAGGACCGTGTACAGGTGTCATTAAGTTCACAACATCCAGTAGAAGAACTCCATACAACTCTGATAAGACATTTTATTCCAACGGGAATTTACGAAGAGCTGAAACGAAACACAGTACTTCGAGTACAAGGAGCTCACGAGAGACTCGCTCACTATATCTCTGAAATAAGAGAAGCTTCCTTATTACTGCAAGTAAACTGGAGCGAACATCAGTTAGTAGAAACAATCTTGGTAGGATTATCCCCGGAAGAGAGATCTCGCTTAGCACTTATAAATAAACCCAACACGTTCGCAGAATTAGAACAATGCTGTATCCACTCATCCAACGTATGGTATTCGGATCAGAACCGACATGCGTTACTCCCCCAGACACAACGTAGAAATGAAACACAACCCCTGGTATCAGATACAAAAACACACCGCGATAGGCGACCATTTTGAATTCCTGAAACTTCACACTACCAAGCTAAATCGAATCATCAACTGAAACCTCAACAGAATACGAGTGATACCGTCAGTAGAGAAAAAAGATGTTATAACTGCGGGAAATTAGGACACATCAGTAGATACTATAAACAGAAACAGCACTACCAAAAACCCTCTTATTCAAAAAACATGTAAGGCAGGGAGATCCGAAATCCTGTGTCTTCCGCAGCATCATGAAAATAGGTAAAACCCGGGAGTACAAAAAAGAAACAAAAAAAATAATACAAAAAATTAGACCCCTACGTAGAGGAATTTATCGATAAATGCAACTCAATTACTACATGCAAGTCCAGTATGTGTCAATTACCATACATACAAGTAGACCTTGGCGTTACTACCAAACTAGGATTAATTGATTCTGGATCGACACGGAGCTTAATCAGCCAACAGCAAGCAGATACATTAGCTAAACACAATCTTGTTAAACGTAGTCAACCGGTGAACATAAAATTCGCTACTGCTAACAAACAAAACTTAATAATAAAACTCAGCGTTACGATTAAACTAAAAATTAAAAATTTAACGTGGTATTTTCCAGTGTTAGTATATGACGGATTAGGACGAATTAATATTAGAAGCGGACTTTATCAGTAAAACAGGTATAATTCTTGACATGTACGATAAGCAGTATTATTTTAGATTCGACCGTACTCGAAAATATAATTTTGATTATGAAATAAACAACAGTGGAGATATGGAAACTTCTGCAACGCACCTAGAACACCACGAGTCTGCATTAGATCATTTAGAAAGTAAAGATAGACTGAAAATACAAAAACTAATAAAAGAATTTTCCACCGTCCTCACCCCAAAGTTAGGATTAACGAATCTTATAGAGTACAAGATCAACCTGAGTGACAACAAAGTAATACGATTGCACCCATACAAATTATCTCCACCAAAAACGGAAATAATGAGAAATCAAATCAATAAATTGTTAGAACAACAAGTCATAGAACCTTCCACTTCACCGTATTCATCACCTGCGTTTTTAGTACCTAAAGGCACCGATAAACATAGATTAGTTGTGGAATATAGACAATTATATAAAAGAATAGAATTCGAGTCCATACCACTCCCGACATCCACACCGCCTTCCATTACTTTACAAAAGCTAAAGTTTTCACCATCATAATGGACCTCACACAGGCATTTCATCAAATACCGCTATCGGAAGAATCCAAACGCCTAACCGCCTTCGCCGTCCCATTCAATCTGTACCAATTTACTAGAGTACCCTTTGGAATATCCCAAGGAAGTTCTGTATGTAGCCGATTGTTAGAGAAAATATTCCATGACGTAAAATTTAAATTTGTATATCACTACCTAGATGACATAGTAATCTACAGCGAATCTATGGATCAACATCTGCATCATTTACGTGAAGTATTATCACGATTAAAGAAAGCCGGATTAACAGTAAACCCGAGTAAAGTAAATTTTGCTGTTAAACAATTTTCATTTTTAGGTCACATAGTAAAGGCCGACGGAAAGGTAAGCATAGACCCAGAACGCACCCGTGCTATCAGAGAATTTTTACCACCATGGGATATGAAAGGAATAGCCCGATTTTTGGGAATGATAAATTACTTCCACAAGTATGTCCCTCACCTAGCTGATATAGCAGCACCATTGAACGCGTTAAGAAAAAAAGGAGCAAAATTTGAATGGACTCCACAACACCAATCTGCATTTGAAACACTGAAAGAGAGCATAATATCACCCCCAGTATTACAATTAGATGATTTCACTAAACCATTTGTAGTACAGACTGACAGTTCAAGTGTAGCACTAGGAGCAGTAATATATCAGGAAGTAGATAATTCTAGATTACCGATCAGTTATGCCTCGTGAACTCTAACCGACCAGGAAAAGAAATTCTCCGCATACGAATTAGAATGTTTAGCTGTAGTATTCGCATTTGAGAAATTCAAACCCTTTTTAGAACATAAAGAATTTCTGTTAGAAACTGATAATCAAGCCTTATCTTGGTTATTAAATCACCCTAAACAGTTAGGTCGTATCGGAAGATGGGTATTGAGATTAAATTGTTACAAGTTTAAGGTACAACACATTCATGGCACCCAAAATGTAGTTGCTGATACACTGTCTCGTATGTTCCAGCCGCCTAATAAAACATCCGAAAATAAGGAAAGTGGTGAAACATCGATAATCAATACGCTAATTACTGCATTCCCACTGGCATTTACTGAAATAGCTCAGTATCAACAACAAGACCCGTATTTAAATAAAATAATAGAACAGTTAGATAAAGGAAATAATTCAGAGAAATATATATTGAGTAAGAGAGTATTATGTTACAAAGTAGCTAATGGAAAATCCTTGAGAATAATTGCCCCGGATATTATTAAACCAATGCTTATGGAATACAACCACTCATCCACCATTGGAGCACATATGGGAATAAATAAAACTATACATCGTATTCGAAAAGAATATCATTGGGAAAATATGAACAGCGAGATAGCTAAATTCGTAAAACAGTGTAAGTTGTGTGCACTGAGCAAGCCAGTGAGAAACAGCCACATAGGTAAATTAATCTCGGAGACTCCCACGGCACCCTTTTCTAAAATTTACTTAGACTTTTCTGGCCCCTACCCACGTTCAAAATCAGGTAATACCACGCTACTCATTTGTGTAGACTCATTTACCAAATTCGTCTGGATGTATCCCATGCAACGAGCGTTAGCATCTACCACAGTGAAGATTTTGCAAGATAGATTATTTAAAGACTTTGGTACACCAGTACATCTAGTGTCAGATAACGGACCCCAGTTTAAGTCCAAAGAATTCAAGGACATGTGTTTCAAACTAGGCATAGACCACATTACTGTTACAGAGTATCGTCCACAAGGTAATATAGCTGAAAGGTATTTGCGAAACCTAAAATCCGCTTTAATAGCCTACCATGCAAACGACCAAACATCTTGGGACCAGAACCTATCCTGGATACAATTTGCCTTCAACTCAGCATATCATGAAGGACATAAATCGACACCCTTTGATTTGTTGTATAAATATAAACCGAATCACCCATTATCCACGAAGTGGAAAATACATGAATTGCTACCCCGCGAAATAAGTGGTAAAAATATAAAAAAAGATATGGAACGAAGCTCGCGCTAACTTAAGAGTGAACTTGAGAAAATCGCGGAAATATCACGAGCGGGATAGTAAAGAAATAAAGTATCAAGTCGGAGACTTAGTGATGTACAAAACTCACCTGACGAGTAGTGCACTTGATAAGACCACCTCCAAATTATCTTACCGATGGTGTGGCCCTTTGTTACGTTTAAAACAAATATATTTTGGTGTTGTGATTGTATGTTTTGGTGTTTACCTTTCATTACCATAATTATTGTGTATTTCATACTGGTTCGGTGGCCGTCTTGTAGTGCCAACTTCGTGATTCAAAATTTTTATGTTCGGGTCCCAGGATTCGATTAAGCGATTGTCAGAGACAGGACTATTGTGCGGAATAATGAAATCAGACAGCGCATATATATTGTAACGCAACAGAGTTGAGGTCCCCCAACGTTACATAAAAAATTGAATGAAACATGGTCAAGGACCATACCCTGAATTAAGATACATATTGTGTTGTGGTCTCCAAGTTGCATATAACTAACTATATTTAATATTACCTTGTGTATCCAGGTACACTGGTGCTCCTCCTTGCAACTTCAATGTTTCTTTAAAAACTACGCGTTTCGGGACTCATGGTCCCATCATCAGGTTGGTAAAAAACAAGAATCACTCACATGGAGTACGTCAACTTAATAAGATATAAATAAAAATAAAAATAAAAGGTTTCACTCGCACATACCGCGTGTATACAATTACACAACTACACGAATTAAGGTTGCTCAGTAGTTAATGCATCTGAGAAGTACCCCAAGTCAAAAGAGGCAATAATTAATGTTAAATATAAAAAAAAACCATACCAATTAATAGTTAAATATAATAAATTATGCTTGTTTTATACTGTAACATGTTAATGTTTACAGAATATTTATGTTATGTTTTGAGTATGGTAAGAAAACTGATGTTGTTTAATAGATAAGGAATACTTCATCAATAATTATGTTTGTATTTATGTTAGATTTGTCTTTAAACAATCAAATATAGTTACCTGTGTTAGGCATTATACTAAGTTTTAAGTATTGTCTAAATTTGAATAATGCTGTTGTTTTAATTAATGTTTGTAAATTTGACCAGGAGGGCAATCAGTGTTCAATGTTTGACAAGTAGTTCTAATAATTATATTATAAACTAAGGAAGGGTTCCATGACCAGTTAATTAGTGTAATACAGTAAACACCAGGAAATTAAAATCAATGTAATTAACCATTAACCAATAATTAATTGTACAGTAGGTCAGGTAAAAGAAAATTAAGTTAAAAAAAACAAATAATGTTATAACAGTTTAAGAAAACCTATAGGCCTAAATTTCATATTTGTGAAAGGAAATTAATGCCTTTTTAAGAAGTCCAGTCTAATGAAACTATGGTAAAACATTTACTGTTTAAGAAGGAAGGTTAGGTGAGAATTTTAGGTAATTTAATATTATTCCAAGCATGGAGTATTTTATTGAAAAAGAGTAGTAATATTCTATAATTCTGGCTCTAGGATATCTAGTTTCACCCAATGACAGGAAAAAATGGTTGTTAAGGCAACTGAAATGTACACGAGTTGTTGATATTGAATCATTCGTTCTGATTGTTACAAGCTATTAAGTTGAGATGGACAGATACATTTAAAAAAAAATGAATGATAATTTCTGAAGGAAATATAAATCAAAATTAAAAAACCCTCATTGAAACCTATGTCTATCATAATACTGAGGAGTAATAAAACTAAATAGAATTCCAAATTATAACTGAATACATGTAAAAAGAGTTGAAAAACCCTCACCTCATTCACCAGGATAATTCCGCTGGATTCGTTATTAAAACGATTTCCACTATAACCAGAAGATCAGTTAAGAGAATTAGAATACGAAACTAACGGAATTATTGAAAAGACATACGAGGATCTCGTCTTGCAGAGTTAACCTTCATAAACAGAAGAAGTTGGGATACTAATTTCATTCCACCGGGACCGACAATTATCAAGATCATAGGAGAAGAACAGCAGCCAGAAGAATTCCTGAGAGCTTCCCAGTACACTCCACAATCAAGTTTATTAAAGGCCAGAACACTTTTACTGGATAAAGATGAGTTAAGCTGAGTCTTGTCAACTGTTTATGGACGTCCACAGCCAATCGGAGTTTTCATCAACTTGGTAAAAAACAACCTATTTTAAATTCAATATATATTTAGAGTTAATAATTTTGTTTTGTAATACTTGAGTAACCTTAATTATGCATTTTACCTGGCCTTACTAATGGTTCCAAGAACTTTACGAACCCTGGGATAAGAACTATTTATTATTATTTTTCATTCGTATAAGTCAATGGAATTTGACTAATTTACAATCGATATATTTTTTGTGTGATCGATTTGATTATATTATTATTTTTGGAGATGACGGGGACTGTGAATTAATAGGTAAATTTAATAAAGGATCTTTGTTGTATGAGATAATGTGTGAAGTTATTGCAGAATAGATACTATATGTAGTGGGTGGAATAATTTACAATAAAAGGTTGATTCAAACCCGATGAACAACTAACCTATAAGTACGCTTATTACAAGTAACAGCGCTAAACGATTGCAGCTGGTGGAACGGGAGATCGCTGAACTAGCTTGTGTTTAGTACAAAATTTGAATAGAATTTTCTAACATCGAGTGACTAGGGTTGACAAAAATACCCATTACATTCAGTCAATACTCTATACATATCGCTAATATTACCCAACCACTGAAAACTAAGTTAAATCTATATTGTAGTATGGTTATAAATTAAAGGAACATAATTATAATTTTGTTTGCCTAATAATATATTTTCAGGAGGTTTCATCGGTCACAACCGAATAGATATATTTATTAATAACACATTAATTAAACCAGGTAACAACATTTTAATTGTTACGAATTGCCACCTTCAACGTGTTGCTTAACGTTGATTCACGGGAGTCTCATATAACTAAATATACACCCATAAATCAAGTTCTTTACAAATTGATGCTCACAACGTGGGGCAGCATCGTCTTCTATTAACACCATAATAAAGAGTTTCTTTACAATATGTATATATAGTTGTCTTTTAATAACATAGAAATTCAAAATAGACATCAACAGCAATAAAACAAAATGGAATCCTTATACTTAACTAACAAAATGGCGGACACATATTCCGCTATATTACAGTTCTGTTATTTTCTGTTATTCAGGCATTAATCTTGTTATGGAATTTATAATGAATTTATATTTTACTGCAACTGCCCATGTTACCTAGTAATTGATCAATTCTTATATTTAACAGAACACAAACCAATGTCTCATAGAAACATTATTCATATGTACTAGTACGGCCCATACACACACACACACACACACACCCACTCATTTCGCTAAGATTGATTTTACACATACATTTGAATTTTAGTAATTTTGAGCTCAGCTTTAAGAATAAAGACTGGAATAGAGAAATAGTTGGACTTTCCTGTATCTGCGTTGTAAAGTCTCCGCTGTCCTTATATTGCAATCATGATCAAGCAGGTGTTCGGCCGATCGTCCCAAAGGTCTCCTTGGTTGCACTGATTCTAATTTACATTGTGACTAGTTACTTTGAGACTTCTGATAAAGAGTTATTACTATATGTTACCACATTTTTAGTTTGATTAAGAAACACTTTCGCTGGCAAAAACTGCCGGCGATTTTTACAGCATGTTGACGCCTTGATGGCCTGATGCTGACTGGGGAGATTCAAAGCACATATTTTGCGTATGTGTTAGCGCATCCACGTCATTGTCTTTTGTTCAAATTGGCTCACGCCCTGTTGTCATGTCATTGTTTGTTAGGTCATCACTGATTTTAATGATGTCCCATCTTCTGGACCAATGAGAGTGGCTATTTACAATCTGTTTCCACTTGGATGGCCATTTTGTATGCTCGTCTCTGCACGTCTGCTCCTGACCTTGGAATCGTTTTGATCTATTAGAATCTGCGTCGTTGTCTCTTCACAAAGGGAAATCATTCTCTCCATGTATGTGTGTGTGTGTGATACAATAAAATACGATAATTTGTTACCACTCATACCATAATTCTGACATCAAGATTTTCGTACTGTCACACCTTACAAAATTTACAGATACTTAACTCACGTAACCGTAGCACTGTATGAACCCACTACGAATAATTATGTACGTAGAAGTCATGTTTCCCAGATAAAATATTATCACGGAAATAAACATGCTAGTGAGCAAGAAAAGAAATGAAGTAGAAAAGGATAGATGTATCAAGACGTATATTTGCTATATTGTAATTGAGTCACTACTTAATTACCAAATCGTATAAATAGGAATGAGGCCTGATCAACCTTAGATCCTGTTCACTGAGAAAGAATAAGCAAAGTGAGAAGTCAGCTGACACAAAATATAAGTAACGTTACATTACAAGTACTTTACCAGTACTTTAATAAAATGATTTGTCAACTACGATTCAACGAAATCCTTGAAAGAGAAAAGGAAACACAGTAAGGATGTGAAACATACTCTGTGAAGAGTAACTCCATGAAAAGAGTAGCAAAAAGCTAAACAGAATAAAACCGGTAGTAGTCTTAAGTAGTAGAATTAAGATGAATTTTGTGTATTCTATATATTTTATGAACTTTGATTTTTATGTATTTTAAGTATTAGTTAATATGGTATTGTATCTCTTGTTAATAGTAAATAGTAAATTGAGAGTGATCCATGTACCTCACGAGGAAATTGCTTAAAGAGAGAAAAGAATTTCACACGGAAATTCCAAGCTAACTCCCAGTGCAATTCCAATCTATTTCCCTGTTGAAAACACATCGGTCCCTGACCTTGTGTCTTCTTTAAGTGGAGGAGTATGTGACGATTTAAGATGCCTAAATCCCACAATAAAAAAAAAAAATAAAAAAAAAAATAAAAATTATAATACTAAAATAATTTAATAAGGTAATGATGAACCCTTTCTTCATACCCCAAACCGGTAGTAACATGCCGATTTGCCAAGTATCAGTTAATAAAATTAGATTTAAGAAACCCAATAAATCCATAACGACCCCGCGTTACATAAAAGAATAATAAAAGTATAGAGTGATGTAATTAAATTGTAAGCAAATTAAAGGAAAATAGTTAATAATAATTGAAAACTACTTTTCGCGCTGAGAAACTACCCGCGCGCGGACAACCCCATTACCCCTAAAGTTAGTTAGTTTAGTTGAATCAGAGAGTCCGCTGGTGATACAGCGTACAGAAAGTTATGTTGACAATATAAAACATGTAGACTAGGTAAAGCTTGTGGAATTGGCGAATGGTGTGAATGTTGTAAATGACTTGAGTGTGCGACGATGACATCTCTATAATTAAATAACATCACCTAAATGTAATGTTAAACTTTTAGAATGTAACTGTTAACCATAAGCAGTATGTGAGGTACAACAATGTGAACACCAGTGAAAATACCACCAAGAATCTACAGGAGAGACAGACTACTCATCTTTAAGAATGACACCTTCACCAACACACGATAGACAGAAGATCTCCCAGACACCCTGCACAACAGACAGAAACGCCGATTCGCCGAGGATATGTTACACACAGGTGACACGGAAGTTCTACTTCCGTGGTTCAGAACTTAACTTAAACTAATATATGAAAGACACTTAAATAACAAAATAAGAGTAAAATAAAACACAAAAGACTGACCTAATTACCATAAAATTGTAATTTCATAATATGTAATAAGATGTGTTAAGTTTAATGAGTTTATTGAGTATAACACTCTAAAGTTAAATAAGCCCATTCTTCAGATGGCACAAATTAAAGATTATTATTTGTAATATCATATACAGGAACAAACAACTCGGATCCGAGGGCAGTACATGCTATGTTCACCCATGACTTACACTAATTTCAATTTAATATTCATGTTTAATATGGTAATCAAATCACTTGTACGAATTAATAAATTATTTACCTTAAATTATCCGCCATGTGATTTCTTGTGCTTCGTCTATGACGCGTTTCAGAGCTTATGCTCCATCATCAGATATTAAAAAGGTAAAACTATCACTCTTGCGAGAACGTTAAGAAGTTAAAATGTCAAAATTTGCATGTGAACCGTACGCGAATTGGGTGCGCACCCGTTCAAGTTCATTCTGCCAATCTGCCAAATTGAGACACTATCTCATATTCAGAAAATTTTGGTTTTAAATGTTTTACGCGTTCGATTTGCTCACTTGCGTATTGTTCAATACTCTGTTGTCCTTGTGCGTTGAACTTTCCATACTCGAGTTGATCCCTCACCTGTCGTTGGGTATGTACGTTCCAGTATCTGTTCTCAAATGCCTCACGAAACTGCTGATAGGTACTGACGTTATCTCTAATAATAGAGTACCATTGACTGGCTGAATCTTTAAGATATCGCGTGACGAAGTTTATCTTCTCGTCGTCATTTATTGCACTGCCAATCTTCTCTATTTCCTTCTCCACTCTAGCTAGGAATTCCATACAGTTCTCTCATTTACCACCTGAGAACTTTAGTCTGCTCCTTTCGTCCATCGGTGTAGGAAACACTGTCATTTGATTCTGTCGTCTTCTCAACTCACTTCATAGCAGGTTCATTTCCTCTTTCATATGTGATACGTCTCCCGAAAGGTCCTTCGTAATTTCTTCAATTCTATTTTCAATGACTACTGTATGTGTTTCTATTTCTCTAAGTTTACTGGTATTTGCTTGCGACATATTATTAACAGTTTGAATTTTATCATCCTGCTCTAGCGTTATAGTAGTTAAAGTATCATTTAAATTATCATTTATTTGTTTATGCGCTTCTTTTATATCTTTTCTCCACTCGAGACGTAATTCTTTTTGTTTATTTTCAATCCTTACAACTTGCTCATATAAGGCTTGTTTAAAATTATTCTCTAGAGTGTCAATACATAAGTTGGTATCAACAATTTTTTCTGTTAATTCTTCTAGACTCTCCGATTTATATGGTGTCCTGTTTAAAATTTTCAGTCTGTTGTTCTAATTTATTTTCTAAACTTTCTGTTTGGTTCTTATTAAATTCTTTTAATTCGTCTATTCTAGCACTTAAATTTTCTGTCTGTTTATTTAAATTTTCTGTCTGTTTTGTGCTTAATTCATCAACCCAGGCACGCATCATTGTCTGGAAGGCCTCCATATCTAAGTATCCTGGAGTCGTCATGTCGAATTATTAAAAAAAATATTTATTTATATTTTATTATTATTAGTGAACCGTATGCGAGCTTTTATTTACTTATTGGTTAATTATTATTATTTATTTATTTTTATTTACTCCTGTTACAATTACACCTGTTTATTTGGGTGGGCGCCAGTTGCGTTATTACAATACAATACACAACAATTTAAAATCTACTACCATACAAAATTAATTAAAATATAATATTAGTTATAACATATAAATTATAAAACACTGGTAATCATAGAGCATACATTAATTATTAAATGCAGGCATTTCGTGCACCACGTTCATGGGCGCCATTTTTACAAAAATATAAAATTGCAAATTTAATATAATTTAAATTTGTGGAGCCCCATGATCTTGGAGCGCTATTTATTACAACGATACGTTATTAAATGTAAGCGTGTTGTGCCACACGTTGACGGGCGACAAAATTATAACAATACAAATAACGTGTATGTGTAATTGGGGTTCAGGTGTAATTATAATAAGAGTATTATATTTATGAGTATTTAAAAATTCATATTTATTGTTTACTCAATATTATAAATAATAAATATCATTAATAATCTTCGGTCACGATATTACTCATTATTAAATGTTTATCTCTTATACTGTACGGTGTTACACACATTTAAATCCTCTTACATCTAGACATGTTAATAATCTTAATCTAGACAAGTTAATAATTTGATTTACTAATACAAAAATAAAATTAAAATGTAATTTGAATTGAATGCTTTTAATTCAGATCTGACCTCAAGTCGCTCAGTCTATACCAATGTTTAAAAATAAATTTAAATTTATATTAATTACTTTTAGACTGGCATTTGTTTTATATTCAAATTTAAATTATTCTTTTCTATATAGTCCAGTCGCCAGAGTAAAAATAACGGTAAAATTTCTTAAAAAATTGAGGCAAAGTGATATTTGGTATAGTTATTGAAAAAGGTCTAAATATCGGTTTAAAATCATCTTTGCATGTTTATAAGGTCAGGCTTTTAAAAAAAAAACCCTTATTTAAGGGTAGCGCGCGGTAAAATAGAAAAAAACGTTTACATTCAGTGAATTTCTTTCCTTACTGCTAAATAAACCATTGGATCATGATAAAGTCTTCATTCTTTTTGTTTAAAATAGTTCAAATTTTAATAGTAATAAAATCAAAATAACGATTTTGTTATTATTTCATCGTTAGGAGTATTAAATCGATAGACAGAATGGTCGATTTTAACAAATCTTCCTCTGTTGAATAATATTATTAAATATGTGTATCTTAATATACATAAAAGTCATTGTGTGTATTTATATTCCACACCTCCTACTAAACCACTGGACCGATTTCAACAAAACTTAGCACAAATATTTTATGCAACGGGAGAACCAACATAAGATAGATGTTTTGGGCCCTGGGGGATGTCAAAAATGGAAAATATGAAAATACCGCATGTAGGGTATCAAATTAAAGGGAATTTCAATGCAAGTAACACTTTTTCATGCATATAAGCACTATTGAAAATTCTTGGGCCCTGGGGCATAATAAATGGGTGGTTTTGGGGGAGGTCAAAAATGGAAAATATGAAAAATCACTGGACCGATTTCCACCAAACTTGGCACAAATTTTTTACGCAATGGGAGAACCAACATAAGATAGGTGTTTTGGGCAATACTGTGGAGTATCAAATTAAAGGGAATTTCAATGCAAGTAACAATTTTACATGCATATACGAATATTGAAAATGTTTGGGCCCTGGGGCTCAATAAATGGGTTGTAATGGAGGGGTGTCAAAAATGGAAAATATGAAATACCGTATGTGACATGCATATACGCACTATTAAAAATTTTGGTCTCCGGGGCTCAATAAATTGGTGGAATTGGAGGAGGGGTGATGTCAAAAATGGAAAATATGAAAATACCGCACGTGGGGTATCAAATTAAAGGGAATTTCAATGTAAGTAACAATTTGACGTGCATATTAATTTGGATTATTATAAATATCCCCCCCTGCTTGGTGGATGTGAAAAAACAGCATAAATGGTATCAAATTAAAGTGAATTTCCTAGCAAGTAAGAATATGACACCACTTTCTCCCAAGCAAACCCGGGCAAATCCTCCAGTAATAAATAAAATATTTCAAAGAAAAGCTCTCTTTTTAATAAAAGGTAAAACGAATACAAAGAATATATATATTTTTTTAAATTTGGAATTTTAAAAATTATTTATGTTGAGAATTTAGTTAGAGATTTCTTCTTCTTCTTCTTCTTCTTCGAGGATTTTTTCCTCACTATCATCAAAGTCATTATCATCAAAATCAATCTCGTCAACAATTGGAAAGTTTTTGCAAGTTTCAGTTGAGCATGTACCACAAACCGATGAACATAAAAGACCAGCGCTTCTGCATGTACACTATCCTTTTTTGCAGCCAGTTTTGCAATTACAAAAGATCATTTTTAATAAAGATTTTGGGGCAGCTGGCTGTGTCATTTTTATAGGCGTTAAAATTTCTCCAACATTCCAACCCCAGTCTTTTGGTATTAGATCATTGCCGAGCCATTGCTGGACTTGTAAATATACTCTGTAAAAGTGCTGCTTGGCAGCATCAGAAGTAGGTGGCAGACTTTCTAACTTTACAGGTTTTAAGCTTTTTTTCTTTTTTGAAATCGCTTTAGTAAAACTTGTATGTCTGTATTTATCAACACATGTAATTTTTTTTGGTGCATTATACATATACAGGAGAATTAATAGACCATTTTTATATATAGATGTTTGATGTTGATTTTCCAGTTTAAATGCTTCGATCGCTTCTTTTAAATCTGAGTTTATTGAGTTTTTTTTCAATCGAATTAAAAACCGATTTTTTACCTTTACCATAAAAGCATGATGTTGTGTCACAGCCGGTTAGAGCATGCAAAAATAGTATATTCTCTTTGCAAAATTTATGCTTTCTAAAGCTGTTATCAGAAGAAAATAGACTAGCACTCATGGTTCCTCTCGTGGGTTTTAAGAGATAAATTTTCTTATTACTAGGTGTAAGCGCAGTAATGAGCACCAAAATATCTACGTCCTCTGCAACAATAACTGGAGGTTTATCATATAATTCTAAGGCTGTTTTCACAATTAATAAGTCTGCATCATCGTCAGCTTGTTTAACGTTTATGTTTTCTTCTTCCAAATATCTCGTTAGAATTTCAATAAATAGAGTTTTATTATTTTTATTCGAAAGAAATTGTTCTTGGGTCACTGTGACACACATATCTTCATGGAATAAAATATCTGGAGAGGAATTTTGATTGGTACGGCGATAACGCTCCATAGCTTTGATGCTGTTAGAATTGTTTGTATAGCCATCAAAAACTACAGTAACTTTTGATCCAAAGTGTCTCTTGACATAATTTACATATCTTTGAAAAATACATTTGAACTTGTCATTTTTTGACCATACTACTCTATGCAGTAACATACCACCATCAATGACGTAAATGCAATCTTCAAGGTTAATCTCAGTGCGGTCTACTTCAAACATATCATATAGTTTAGACTTATCTGTTTTCCGAAATACACCTTCGTAAAACATAGATGTTGGGTACGGTGCAAGTTCATAACGCATGTAATCTTTTAATTCGTCGTCACTTTTTCTTGCTACACAAATGCGTTGAAATATAAACATTGGATCTATAGGGACAATTTCCTCTTGAATTTTCAGACTACTATTAACACTTTTTAATGACAGTACTCTATTTTTTCGTTTAAATGAAACTTTATGGAACCTTGTACCAGCAATTTCTTCTAATCCTGCTTTTCCAACCTCAAAAGCATTATGACAGTTAATATTATTACCGCCAGTAACTCCAGTAGATATAGACATTATTGAATCTTGATAAGGAAATGGCTCGTGACAATCAAACCAGGAGTTTATTTTGAGAATATCTTCAGTATCTCGTTTTATTCGAGAATCTCTAGCATCTACATGCTGATCGGAAGTAGAAAATGTTATACCACAAAATTTTTCTACTTCTTCGCAGATATCATGTGTATATGGCATCGCTAAAATCCATTTATTTGCAGTACTGGTAGTTACTCCCCGTCCAATCATACCACCATCAACTTTCATGACTCTCATTAAGTCCTGTTCGATTGTCATATCAGTATGAGTTCCTGACCAGAATTTCTCAGTTCGTCTTACAGTACAAAATCCGTTATTTATAAAATTTTGAAGTTCTTTAATTTTTAAAGCGGTAGTTTCTGGAATTACATCTTGGTTTTGCATTGAGGTGAAAAGTTTTTCAGATTCTTTTATAAATTGATTCATATATTGTACATATAATAAGGCTGATTTCGTATAATTAAAATGTCCAGTTGCATAAAAATATGGCAACATTTGCTGAATAACTTGTAATTGAATTTTTAGTAAACCCATTTTTTCAGAGCGCGCAAATGCTTTTGCAATAGAGATCATTCGTATGTATTGTATCCATAATTTTGCAGTTTTACCGCGTTCCTCAATTTCAATCATTTTTTCTAGAAATTTACCATTTAAGATGTTTAAAAAATTATGATCTTGTACTTCTTTGTAAGTAAGATTGTCATCTAAAAATTCTTGTAGTAAAGATTTCATATTTGAATATTCAACTTCTGAAAGATTCATTTCCTCAATAATCTTTTTACACAAAACTATCCAAATTAATGTGTGGCCTCGTACTGCTCTAGCATAAGCATGGCCATCTAACATCTTATCTACAGTTCCTGGCGCATAGCAACAGCTTAATGCTTCTTTTAAACCGGTTCCTGCCATCACATAACCGATTGAACCAAGAAAAGACATAAGCAGATGAAATCCTCCAAGTCGAACAATTACATTATGTATATCATCATCAGGTGAGGATTGGACCATTTCAAACGCTTTCTGATACAAAGGTTGATCGAAAGTAACAAAACAATTAAATAGATTTAAGTTTTTCACTAGTTTTACAGCGTATTTTAAAACGGTGTATATTGTATTTTTGTCAGTTGGAGGAGAGTGTACAAAAGGCAAGCAAACAATTCTAGATAATGTACAAGTCATATTTTCCAAAAGCTTGGACATAAAGGCATTCCAGCCAGTAGTGCCTGGTTTGGTCACTCCATAAATCCAAAGCAAGTCAGCATTAGAAAAATCTATATTATTAAAACTCGGATTATCTACTTTTTCAAAAACAATGTTTTGGAGTGCATGTGTATTAATATTTTCAAAAATTTGGAATGGTATTTTGTCAATTTTGCTGATTTCTTTTGCAGTAGGCTTAACAGTCAATCGTTTTAAGGGAACTTTGTTATAATAACAATCTCTTGGACTTACAATCATAATACCTCCCATACTATGAAAAGTATTTTTCCCGTCTATAGTATTGATATTAATATCTGAATTGTCAAATGCCAATTGTGCAAAACAGCCAGATCTAAATGGAAAACGTGGACTAAGCAATACACTATTCTCATAAAGTGCTGCTTCTTTGTATGATGAACACACTCCCAGATGCGACAATATATCTATAATTCGTTTTGAAGCAAATTTCCTATGCAACATTACAGACAGACCAACTTGCAATGGTGATAGAAAGGTTCTAGGTCTTATGCAACTCATAATTGAATGAGTAATTGCTGTGCATTTTGTTTCATATGAACTAATATCACCTTTTTTATTTTTTAAAATTATTTCTTCTATCAGAAACTGAAGGGATTCTGGGATATTCTCATTAATATTTTGGAATATATTATCACTTGGAGGATAAAATTCTGTATTACTTTTCTTCAGATTAACATCGTTTCGAATAATTGCTGCTGCAGATTTTAAGATTTTTCTTTTTTCTTCATTTTCATCTTTTTTTGAGGCTATCCATGCTTGACGCATGACATTGTATTCACGATCTACAAGACATATGAGGGTTGAGCCACCTTTTCTGGATATAATTCTTATACAATCGCCATAATTTTCTTTTAATTTAGCAATAATGGTATTTGGATGACAAGCATCATGTCCTGTTTAAGAAAATTAGATATTAAATAAAATAAACATGAAAATTTAATTTAAAAATAGTATAATTATAATTTATAATTAAGCAATATATTTACCTAATAATGCAATTAATTCTGTGAGCGTAAACTGGGTATCATCACTGTCACTTAAATAATCAAAAATCAATTCCATTTGACGTGAGATTTTTACATCCTTGGGTCGACCTTTAGCATCACTTGTGTCACGAGTGTAACTGCTTAAAACTTTTTTGTGACAACTGCGGTGATATCTCGCTTGTACAGCTACCAAATCATCACAAGAAATTCGTCGTAGAATTACTTTTCCTAATTCGTCATTATGTTCTGCAATCATTTCTGATAATTTTTCTTTAAAAGTAGGACTTTGAATTATGGAAATATTTTTGCGTTGATTAATACTTAATCTCGTATTACTTTTATCGGCATCTAATCCACAAATTATACAACGTTTTTTGAAATTAAACAATTCTTTACTCTTTCTGACTTTACTCTTGACTGGGCTATATTTACTTTTTTTCGACAAAGTGCCTAAATCCTTATAACACAAAACATCATTCCTTTTTAACGTATATTTTTCTCGACATTTCCTGTGTACTAAAATTGAATCAACTTTTTTTAACATTTCATATTTTCCATCGTTTCTCTCAGAGCTAACTCTTATTAAATTCGGTAGTCCTCGAGTCACTTTTTCTGTATCTTCAATACAAAGATCAGCATTACAAATAAAACATATTTCAGTATCACACTGGTCCATATTTAATACCTAAAAATCAAAAAACCTTATGTAGCACTAATGTTCAGTAAAAGTATTCTTTAAAACTTCACCACTAGTGAAGTCAAAATATCTCTTTTGAAAATTTTTTTATTTTCAATTTTAAATCCACAGTTTTTACCAAATTTCTTTTTTTTAATATGTGCCTTTTATAAACTTTTAATGTATGTAAAAAATGATCAGTACAAATAATTTTTTTTTTTTAGAAAAAATGCGTTCTTTACGTTTAATTTTTTTAAATGGTCAAAAAATGGTGTCAGAAAGGCCAAAAAATTTTGTTAATTAACCATCCGAAAGCATTTTTAATAAGCTTTAATTTAAGCCGTCGTACACCTTTGTGCCACAATCTTGCCATACTTTATGAGCACTCAAAATTTTTTTGTGAATTGCGATTTTTTTGAGGTTATATTCAACATTTCAATATGAAATTTGTGGGGTTTATAGTACTCCACAAAGGTTACCTTTCCCTCAAGTTTTATCAACTTTCAATAATTTGTGTTAAAACAACAGCAATTTGTTTATAAACGCCATCGCCACTTTATTTATTGATAGCACATTAACAATAATAATAATATCGACTTCCGTATTAAGGCTAAAAATGTTATTCTTTTATTATAGAATACTGAAAAAAATTCACATTAAAATCGGCTTGTTAGGTCCAAAGATATTTATAAAAACGCTATTTTGCAACTTAAATTGTTAATAAAAAAATAAACGGGTTGATTTTACACAAAACTTAACTATTAGCTCAACTTGATCCCATTAACCAATTTAGCATACAAAAAATGACTCCCATAACAATTCACATTTGATTTTTGTTTTGACTCCACTACACGTGTTCACAAATAAATAAATATTAGCATGTATAAAAAGTGTAAATAAAAACTTTAAACTGCAATTTTTGTTACCTGTTTTATATGATAAAAACAAAAATATTTGTAATGTTTTGATTATAACCTTTGAAGAAATATCAACTGCGTTACTGCTCCGTTCTTGTATAGCAGATGTTTGTATGGCATACCACAACAATGGGTGTTGCGCGCGCAGCTACATTTACAGTTGCACACTCGAGGGGAATAGAATGCAGCGCCGTTTAAAAATTTTACCTGTTTTCTAGGGTCTTGTTTTTAGAGTATAGGTATAATCAGGTAAGAGAAATAACATGAATAGATAGATTTAGCATTGTAGTAGCTATAACGTTAATTTCAAGTACTCAAATAAACCCACTTAAAAGATACATGTATGTAACGCAAAGGAGGCACCTTTTTTTAGTATATACAATTTTTATTTATTTTTTAAATTTTGAAAATGATTATAATTTTCATGAGTGTAGTTTTTGATGCAGAACACTTGCAGCTTTCAAATACAATTTTTTGTATTTCGATATCTCTATTTTTAAGATTAATAAAGGCAGATAAACTCTGAATTTTAGAGTAAATTTAAAATACGTCGAAATACTCACTTTTGAAAAGGTTTTTTTTTTAAATAACAACTTCAAAAGTAGTTTTCATTATTATAAAATAAAAAGTTTATCTCTTTTAAAGGTAAATTAGTAAAGAACTACTATTTTTTTTAAATTTTATTGTATAGTACTGTAACTTTATTTTTTTTGGTAAAATTATTTTTTCAAATTAATTTACCAACTTCCACTTACCTTACGACTTGGATCTGGCCGGATCTCGTAGTGGAGGTAAACCCATTTCGTTCGACGAACTATGACAGCACATAAAACGAACTAAGGTTTTGAAAGACTTTTAACTCGCAATTTTGTGGAAGAGAAATTAGATTTTTCTTTAATTAGTCTGATTTATTGACATTACAAATCTTCGTGCGACATGTTACGCAATTATTATACCTTACTGACTATAGCTTACCTTGTAATGGTCAATTTTACAACTTCATAATTATACACACATAAACAAAAAACACAGCCCAGCTTTGCCACACCCACATTCATACAAAATTAAAAACCCCTTGACATTTTTTAGATGAAGCCCACCCCAGCCCTCACGTAAACCGTTGCCACGCGGTCTATACCCGCACTCATAATTTTAAGAGTAAGTTGATTGTTATCTTTCCGAAAAAATACTGGTTTCACTACTTCAAGTTGGATTAAGCACGGTCACATAAACATTTGCGGTAATTACCACTTTTTCTCCTGATAAATTAAAACTTTGTTGGCGAGCCTACGTGAGACCAGCCTGGCGCCGAGACTGCTACTTGTAGACTGGAACGTAACAGGTACAGCTTGCTTTCTTTGGAGGGAAGCTGTTGTTCACTGCCACGATGTTTTCGTCGCTCAAGCCTCATTTGCTGTTAGGTAACCATTTTATATATGGAATATTGAGGTTATATTCCGTGTACCAAAGTACGATCTTGGCTTCGGCTCTGCTGACGTCATTTAAGTGGGCTTGGTCTAAGCAACACTTCCGTAGTGAATCCAAATGAACGATGAAAATTTCACTCTCTGGCCATCTTGAGTTTTTTGTCAAGCGTCCTTTTGAGCGCGCTTGCGTGGGTATTCGCGCCTGTGCGTCGACACACTTGCAAAGTTCTTAGAATTTTGTGGAGGTGCAAATTCTTCAGCCGCATTGCTCAACAACAAACTGCGTCTATTCTTTTGTTTCAAATTGTTGCTTAACACTGTTCTGTTACACAATGGAAATAACGTTGCCATGCGTTCTGTGAGAATGGAATGAATTTCGTTACACAATAATTTTCATAACTCCTTTTTTACAAGCCCGCCCAAAATGAAAGGAAATAAAAACATATAAATGCCCCATACGGTTAAAATAAAAAATACCCAAAAATGACCCGCTACAATACCCCCTCGATGAGAATTCTGCTGTTCACGACAGAAGAAATCTCATCGATAACCCCGAAGAGGACTGGTGAGGAACTGGTGCCAACAACCCCCTGGTTCTTGATCTCATGGGTACACGACCCCCCTGGCTCAGCGACCATGGACTCATCTGAACGAGATCACTGGACTTCTCCATAAGAGATCCCAACACCGAGAAATCGAACAGACTCGCACCACAGCACGCCTCGCCTTCTAACATGCTACCCCCAAAAATCCTCAATCCCTGGCTAAAATTATCCCAGCTCCTCCGCCGATATGTTTCCCCTTTTTGCAAGCTGGGCTGCCTTTAGCAAATACTGGGCTCACACACACTAACATTACATGTTACCATAACACATTAAAAATAAAAAATTTCTTTTAAAATTTATTAAAAATTTAAAAAATTCAAAATTCAAAAAAATAATCTTTTATCAAAAAATTCTCTTCCTTGTTTTTCTAATTTTTGTTTCAAATGACTTAACCTAGACATTTCTACTAATCTAAACACAAATCCTTACTCTAACATGAGAACCACTTATAGTCTACCAATACAATGCAATACAATAAAATGAACATGGTTAAAGCACACATAATAAAAGGATCATTATCTAAAATATTCATTCGCTGGCAGGCGAAAAATCACATTTTTTTTTTCAAAAAAAATTAAAAGTTTCAAAATTTTAAAATTCAAAAAAGAATTTATTCATTAAATATTTATTAAATTTATTTATTAAATAACATATTTATTAAAATTATTCAAATATTGGTTTGAATTAATTAAACAAACAAATTAAAATTGGCTTCCTACTATACAAGCTTATTAGGTGTATGACCCCATCAGCTGATTGTAACTAGGTCAAGTCCAAAACCCTTGACCTACATATGTTATGTATTCTTTCTGAAAATACACTGAACATCTGTAATACCCTACCTTGAAATACAAAACATAACAAAACAAAATATTTAAAACAAACAAAATACTATTACAAATAATAATCAAATTGGCATTTAAATTATTTACAATAAACAATTCTTGACTTTACATTATTTTCAAATTTTATCAAAATTCTGTCACTGGTTTAAAATAAAAAGTTTATATTCTTTATCATAACTCTCTCTCTTTATTCTTAACAATCCTACTTCAATCTACGGTGGGTGATGTAAATTATTTATTCTCATTTATTCTGTCTACATATATAATCTTTACCCCTTTCTGGCTCTAATATTAATCAACTTCAATTACCATGACACCCATCTCTACCAGAATATCTACTAATCCGAAAACACTCTAAACCCCAACTTATCATTTAACACAAATCGTTACCTTCTCTACATATAAAAAAAAAAATAGTCTCTAACCCTTTGTACATAGGATACGTGTTTCCCCTACCCAAAACTCAATTCCCTTATTTGGCCCCTGGATTTTACCTAAGGCGGCCCCTCCTTACTAAAATCGATACCAATTCCCGTCCCAACATATTTTGTTGTGGACTCCTACATGACACTACCCCCTAATACAAAATTGCCATCCCCAAAAATCTCAATCTCATTACCTCACTACAAATACAACAATATATATCATTAATCATAAACATAAATATATCATTCAGAACTCTACCATTATTCTCCACAACTACTGTGTCAACATCAATATTTCTCAAGATTCTGTTACATTACATTAACTCAAAAACAACATTACATCATATTCATCTCTATCATTTCAAATTCAACTTTGAATTCAATTTGGACAGGTCTACATGTCCCACAACATATTTATCACCCACGAATTATCTTTTATTAATTTGCATCAATTATTACTTTATTTCTTATTATCATTAGTGTTATCACTACTCCACAACATCGGTAATACATCAAAACATTACATTGAACTGTAATTACTTGTAACAATTATAACTAATATACCAGTGACGTATTATTGCTGATCAGCTGATACCTAACATAATGAAAATACCATGAATACCTTTCAAAATTGAACAATTACATGTAATATATTCTCAATACTTACTTCTATTGTGTTGATTGCCTGCCAGGCGTCTACTTATTGGCTTACTTTGAAGCATACACATATCATGAAAACACATATTCTTATCAATGCCTATACCTAACATACAACAATAAAATAATACATTTACAATTATAGTATGGACAACTTGTATTGGCTATATGAGCATCTAGTTATTTGAGCAGAGTGCAAACATTTTTTATTTGATCAAACTTTGAATGAGCAAAAAATTTCTTTATGTTATAAAAGTTAAGTTCGTGACTCGTTTGAGTCACCTCCTAGCCACACACACTATTTCAGATTATGGTGGACTGTGGCACCCATTCGCTTCGACCGAGACTGTATATTTTGGAGCAGGGTTTACCTCTCCGTGTCTCTGCTTCCGCTATTAAGTTTTAAACATAGTGAACATCATCATGTTCTCGTTCTATAATCATACACCCTTAAAACGGATCTACCACCTGTCTTACTACCCCAAGGCGGGCAGAGTGGCAGCCGCTGTTCCATAGTTCCGGTAAGATTTCCTCTAATGGTCACCCCCCAAAGAATTTCAAATCTGTACCAATTTCAAGTCAGCTATGGTCAAGGGACTTGATATGACCATAGCTGGCCGCTAGCCAAAACCACGGTTAGTGCTGGTAAGACAGTAACCGCCCGAAAAGTCGAGGAAATCTAAACTTTCATTTAATTGCCTGTTACACATCACTACTATGTGCGACACGGTCGTTTAGCTGGGTGTAAACTTTTTTTTACACGGATAAGGTGTGCCGCACATTTATCGCCATTTTGGCCTCCGATGGAGGTAACACTCCCTGTTACCCCCAACCCATTTCGCTATCTAAGAGCGCAGGCCACCCCCTCAATAGCCACTTAATAACTAACTAATTAATTAACAAATGAAACTAATCTTTCTACATTTGCAGTTCCACACTCCATTGTTCTATCACTTCATTGAGCACCAATCTACCCCCCAAAATCACCCCCACTTCTTGTATTGATACCAAGTTTTTATTTTGTTACACATTTTTTAAAACGTTCCCATACTCACGGATACTAAACTTGACAATTGTTTTTGGTCACTTAATTCTGAAATTTATTTACATTTTAAATTTATAACTTATAATTTATAACTAAGTGGTCAGTATCCCCGCCTGAAACGGGGGTGTTCTGCTATGAGGCAGAGTTTTGATGAAAATTCAGATCTACTTTGTGAAATTACTCCCCCCTTTACTTCCTACCTTTCTCTCTCTAACTCTCATTTCTCCAGACTCACCGTCTGAATTTCCACCAAATCCGCCTCCCAGCAAAACTCTTCATTTCGGTGTAAGCAAACTAATGCCAATGGCTCAATTGGAACTTCACCATTGACACCGAAAATATTTAGATTTGTATGCACTGCCCTGTATTTAGGTGTAGCCTCCTTTATTTACAACACTCTGCAGTGCAGGTACGTGACAGGTACATCAAAATTGTTGCACCTGGAGTGTATAAAAAATTTTAATTCGTCACGTACCTGTTGGGGTCCCCCTCCCCGTTCAAATATGATGGAAGTTTTCAAATTTTGACCAATTTTGGTGGAGCCGGACCATCGTTGTTTTCACCGCCCGAAGGAAGATCCTGCCAACCATGGCCCGCCTCCGAGTTCCGAATTCCACGGCCAGGACTGGTAAGATCGTGGCCGCCCGAAAATGGGGGAGGAGCCCTTCTAAAAACCAAAAAAATAAAATTAACATTCATACCTTTACAATTGAATAAACTCCTTATGCTGACCAAAATAATTTCAAATTCGTAGCGTTGTGTGTACCCACTATCTCCCTGGTTTCTCTATTCTGTAACACATAAGAATTTTTCATTTTTATTTCTACTATCTCGTACGGCCCCTCGTACAATAAGAAAAACTTCTTGATCTCCTTGTCTTGTGCACTTGATAAGTCATGTCGTCGTATCAATACCAGCTGTCCAACCTCATACTGCGTCCACTTACCTTTCATATCATGTCGCTGTTTTCTCCTCTCTCCCTTCGTCAACAAACTTTCATTCGCTAGTCTAAGTTTAACATCGTGACAAATAGTGTTGGTCTCCGGTGGATATTCGATTAATTGTTCCAGAATCCTCTGTGGACGCTTTCCTCTTATTAGCTCATAAGGTGTGAACCCCGTCGACTCGTGGGTGGTGCAGTTTAGCCAGTTTGCAATCTTCTGCACATAGAGTGGCCAATCGCTATGTTTGGCGTGGCAGTATGTTCGAAAAATTCTGCCCAACTCCCTCATGACTCTCTCTGCCTGATTGGACTGCGGGTGATATACTGCGGTGTGTTTTGGGATGATACCTTCCCATCCAAGAGTCTGGCGCCATCTTCCGCTGATGAACTGCGGTCCATGGTCGGATAATATCACCTTCGGCTTTCCCACGTTGATCATGTAGTCGCGTGTGATCTTCTCGCTCAGCACCTTACTTGTTGCCCGCTTCACGCTATATAGCCTGACATATTTGGAAAAAGTATCAAGTACAACAAAAATATGCATCACTCCACCCCTACCTTTCGGCAAAGGGCCGTACAAATCTACCGCTACTAAATCGAATGGTTTTTCGACTTTAATATAATTTAGTTCTCCCTCTAACCTATAATTTACAACTTTGGATTTCTGACATAACTCGCAAACTCTAAGTATTCTTCGGATGCGTTTCTCCATATTCTTAAATAGACAAGATTCCTTTAACACATTCACACACTTCCATGCCCCAAAATGCCCGTACCTAAGATGACAGTCCCACACTATTTTCTCTATCAACCCTTCAGGTATAACTAACCTCCAATCCCTCTCTCTCCCCTCTACTTTTTTAAACAAACTCCCTTTAAACACTTGAAAATATTGTTTATACCCCAACTCATCTACATCTGATTCTACGCTAGTAATGATCTTATTTAATTTACCATCAGCTCTTTGCATTACATTTATATCTTTTAATTCCTCCCCAAAAAGTTTATCTTCCCGGGATAGTCTATAAATTTCTATCTCTTTAATATCTCTACCTGTTCTATTTCTGTCTGTGTCTACTCGTGATAGTGTGTCTGGCACCCTGTTCTCTACACCCTTGATATATTCCCAAGAAAAATCGTACTCTTGAAGAGCTAACACCCACCTGGTTATCCGGCTGTGTGTGAGTTTGCAAGTATTGAGGAACGACAGCGCTTTATGGTCCGTCCTGATGATGGTTCTGTTACCTAGCAGATACGTTCGGAACTTCTCACGGTGAACACTATACTGAGGAGCTCCTTCTCGGTGGTAGTATAATTGCGCTCTGCGGCCAGCAACGTCCGGCTGGCGAAGGCGATGGTTTTATGCTCTTTTGCCTCGTCCTCTTGGTAAAGCTCCGCTCCCAGTGCGATATTACTAGCATCTGTCTGTAAATAAAATTTTTCATTAAAATTAGGATGATTCATTAGTATCATGTCTGCGAACTTAATTTTGATGTCATTAAACGCCGCTCTTTCGTTATCGCCCCATCTCCATTGCTTATTCTTTTGCAGCACTGCGCTTAGTCGGGCCGTCGTCTGGGCGTAGTTCCGCTGGAACTTCCTGTAAAAATTACACAGACCAAGAAAACTCTGCAATTGTTTTATATTTTTAGGCTCCGGGAACGTCAGGATGGATGCTACTTTATCCGGGTTAGCCCGTATTCCTGTAGGTGTTATTATAAAACCTAAAAAATGTATTTCGGTTTGCAAAAATTTCGATTTGTCCCAATTCACTGTCAGACCTCCCTGATATAACTTCTCCAATACATATTCCAAATGCTCTACATGTTCTTCAAAAGTTCTGGACGCTATCAAAATATCATCAACATAAATAGTTAAAAAATCTAAGTTATGTGGTTGCAAAATTTCGTCAAGACACTTGATAAAGCTAGCTACACTGGTATTCAAACCGAACGGTAGTCTCTTAAATTGATAGTTCTTTCCATTAAATAGAAAAGCTGTATATTTTCTACTATTTGCTGCTAATGGCACTTGCCAATACCCGGCGGTTAGGTCTAAAGAGGTCATATATTGTACGCCGCTAAACTTCTGAAATATTTCTTCAATAGCTTCAGGTGACTCCCTGTCTGGAATAATTATTTGATTGATTTTGCGGGCATCTAAACATAACCTAACTCTACCATCTTTTTTAATCACTACAACTAAGGGGTTGGAATATGGTGATACAGATCTCTCAATTATATCTCCCTCTAACATTTTCTCTAACTCGAGCTGAACCGCTCTTCTCTTCGCATAAGGCACCGGATAACTTCTTTGCACATAGGGTGCGTGTTCCCTGACCTTTAACTCGCATTCATAGTTTCTTGCCCTCCCTGGAATATCGGCAAACACTTCTCTAAAATTCTCTACTACCCGCCACAACGATTCACGTTGAGAACTCCCTATCACACCACCCTCACTACAAAATTTAAGTGCTCTTTCATTCCATAAGTGATCCACATTCTCCTCATACTCTATCTTACTCTCACTGCATACATTCATACTAACTTCCATTTCTTGTTTATTAGCCCGATTATGTATCACCCTCACCCCCGAAATTCTTACCGCATCTAACACCCGCTCAAAATTAACTCGAACTGATTCTGCCCCATTGTGCAATACTAACACCCGTTTATGAAAATCAATCACCGCCTTGTGTTTAATTAAAAAGTCATTTCCCAGTATAACCTCAAGATTTAGTCCCCGTACAACTAGAAAAGTATTATCATACCCTACCCCGTTAATTATCATGTTTAAATGTACTTGTTTCGTGACTCTCTTACTTCTAACTCCCGTAATACCTACAATCGTCACCCCAGCTACTGGTAAAGATGGAATATTTTTATTTATTTCTTTTAATTCATCTAATACATGTTCAGAAATAACAGAGATTTCGCTACCCGTATCGATTAAAGTTTTAATCTCCTTACCTTCTATGTTGATTTTCACCTCAGTCAGCCCATTCTCCCGTCTCACTGCTTCGAAGTCTTCCTCCTCCAATAATTCCTCAGATAAATCTATAATCACAATGTTGTTTTGGTATCTATCATCCATTTGGACCCCAGAAACTTCCGGCGACAACGGTCGGGTCCGGTGTTCCATTGTCCCTCTTAGTTTCCCGCAGAGGTGCCCGCCACTGCATGGTTGTATCCTCGCTCGTGCTGGTTTCCTCGCGGTTCATGAGTTTGGCCTCTCTGTGCTCCTCCTGGGCCCTCTCCCCTTAGTTGGTATGCCTGCTGGTTCTGTGCGGGTGGCGGTCCCTGTCGCTGACCCGGTCTCTCTCTCCTGCATCTAAAACAAAAATTTTGTGTCGCATAATTCTCTTGTAAACATGCTGGACAAGTCCATTTTGGTCCTCGGTTATTTTGTTCTCATCTGGGGTATGCCGGTCCATTTGTAGGTCCCCTCGGCGGTCCCTGATTACCTCCATTATTTCCATTCTGCTGGTTCTGACGGCGACTCAATTCTTGGTCCCGGATATTCTGAAACACATCTAAAATATTTTCTAACTCGCTAATATTAGCTACCTCCCTTGTCATAAGTGTTATCTGTACTTCCCTCGGCAAATGCTTGCTGATATGCCTCACAAAGGATCTAAATGGCAATGGCGGCTCTAAGTATTTCGCCTCGTTAAATATTCTCATCACATACCCTGTTATATTATTATTGGGCCCCCCAAAATTCCCTGTTCCCATGATTCTACTTCATAACACTTCTTGGTCTTCTTCAGACCAATATTTATTTATAAATGCAGACTCAAAATTTTCAAAACACTCCCATTCCGTTTTATGTACCTCGGCCCATATCTCCGAACTACCTTTAAAACATTTTAAAATTTTTAATAATTGGACTTCCCAGTTATTAGTACTGAACTTATTTAACTCTCTCACTCTGCTTATGAACTGCATAGGGTGTACTTTTTTGTTATCACAACTGAATGTCTCTAACTCAACTTCACTGCTTACGTCACGAGTCATAATTACTCGCTCGGTAACAGTGTTAACTTGTTGGCAGATGGCCTTGCTCAATTCATTTTTAACATTCATTAATTTAAGGTTATTATCACATTCAAGGTCACTTATTGTATTACGTATGGTCTTGAACTCAATCTTACAGTTATTTTCTATGTCTCTTATTTTACTATTATTATTTTCAATCTGATTCATAGCATAACCAATCTTACATTCGGTATTGGTATTACATTCACTTATTTGTTTCTCAAAAATTGTATTCATTACGCTATATTGCTCCGTGATCTGTTTCTCTACTTTATTAGTTATATCATTGGTTATATCAGAAACACGGCACTCTAATTGCTCATTTAGTGACTCTGACAGGTGTAATTTCATACTTTCACAACGTTCATCAATATGTTTGTCTAGTACCCTACTCAGGTTATCGAATTGCACATTAATACTCTGCTGAAACTGAGTATTCTGGTCTTTAATTTCTTTAAAATTAATCTCGTTTTGAACATTTTGCTGTTCGCATTTTATTTTCTGTTCATTAAAATCATTAGTTAATTGGTCTAATTTATTGTTCATTTTTCGTAAGAAACTCATTATATCAGTTTCCTCTGATTGTTTATTTTGTGTAGTTGAAACGGGAGTCAACTGAATCCCAGAGTCAACATCTGTTTCGCTTAGTTGTGCTTGAGCCACAATCGGAGTGGAATGAACTATTACATTACTGCCGACAGCTGTTTCTGTAACAGTGCCCATCCCCCCCTCAAAATACCACTTTCCTCCAGCGATTGCGACTCCAGGCCACTTTCACTCATAATTGAATTTATTATACTACTTTTTTCTGTCTTCTCGGACATTTTTTACTTTGTCTATTTTTTCTTACGTAACAACTGTCAATTAATGATTTTGTTTCAAAACTGATATTTTACAAAATCGATTTGCTTTCGCAACCGTACTCCGTTCAATGTACTGTCACATGTAGGCCGGCGTAATAACTTTTTTATTATATTACATCCTGGTCACGCGGTACCATTGTAACTTTATTTTTTTTGGTAAAATTATTTTTTCAAATTAATTTACCAACTTCCACTTACCTTACGACTTGGATCTGGCCGGATCTCGTAGTGGAGGTAAACCCATTTCGTTCGACGAACTATGACAGCACATAAAACGAACTAAGGTTTTGAAAGAATTTTAACTCGCAATTTTGTGGAAGAGAAATTGGATTTTTCTTTAATTAGTCTGAATTATTGACATTACAAATCTTCGTGCGACATGTTACGCAATTATTATACCTTACTGACTATAGCTTACCTTGTAATGGTCAATTTTACAACTTCATAATTATACACACATAAACAAAAAACACAGCCCAGCTTTGCCACACCCACATTCATACAAAATTAAAAACCCCTTGACATTTTTTAGATGAAGCCCACCTTAGCCCTCACGTAAACCGTTGCCACGCGGTCTATACCCGCACTCATAATTTTAAGAATAAGTTGATTGTTATCTTTCCGAAAAAATACTGGTTTCACTACTTCAAGTTGGATTAAGCACGGTCACATAAACATTTGCGGTAATTACCACTTTTTCTCCTGATAAATTAAAACTTTGTTGGCGAGCCTACGTGAGACCAGCCTGGCGCCGAGACTGCTACTTGTAGACTGGAACGTAACAGGTACAGCTTGCTTTCTTTGGAGGGAAGCTGTTGTTCACTGCCACGATGTTTTCGTCGCTCAAGCCTCATTTGCTGTTAGGTAACCATTTTATATATGGAATATTGAGGTTATATTCCGTGTACCAAAGTACGATCTTGGCTTCGGCTCTGCTGACGTCATTTAAGTGGGCTTGGTCTAAGCAACACTTCCGTAGTGAATCCAAATGAACGATGAAAATTTCACTCTCTGGCCATCTTGAGTTTTTTGTCAAGCGTCCTTTTGAGTGCGCTTGCGTGGGTATTCGCGCCTGTGCGTCGACACACTTGCAAAGTTCTTAGAATTTTGTGGAGGTGCAAATTCTTCAGCCGCATTACTCAACAACAAACTGCGTCTATTCTTTTGTTTCAAATTGTTGCTTAACACTGTTCTGTTACACAATGGAAATAACGTTGCCATGCGTTCTGTGAGAATGGAATGAATTTCGTTACACAATAATTTTCATAACTCCTTTTTTACAAGCCCGCCCAAAATGAAAGGAAATAAAAACATATAAATGCCCCATACGGTTAAAATAAAAAATACCCAAAAATGACCCGCTACAGTACTTGTAATTTTGTGGTTCACTTCTTTTTGTATCTACAGTAAATATTTATACACTATATTCTTTATGTTCAAATAAAATATTTATGTAAAAATTAACAAATTTTGAAAGCTATACTGTTCCCCTTCAAAACTAGCCTTTATTTAACTGGCTACGCTTAGATTAAAGAAAGTTATGATATTTTTGAATAGACGCGCCTGGCTAATTTAGCGAATTACGCAGGATCGGGGGCAAACGCTCTTTTTAAAACACAGCGCTCATCATTACCAATTTTCAGGAAAACAGTTCCATTAACGTAAAAATATGTAAGGAGACTTTCTGAAGGAAATTGTTTGCTCTTCAATATACACCTTTTTATTTCTTCCAACTGTACATATTTACGGAGTGCTTTAAGAAAATCTGTCTTTACGATTTTTCCAGACCATTTTCAGAAAACCCTAGAAAGGTAAACATGCAAAGATTTTTTTATATTAATTATTAACGTTTATTTAACACGTGCACCAAATATTGCTTTGCCCCAATTTTTTCTCAAGTCAAAATCTCTGGCGACTGGACTAATAATGCAAATATCAAATCAATTTAACTATTTACTTTGATAAACAAAATCTACTCTCTCAACTTTAAATTCTTTTTTTTTCTTATTTCTTTACATGCGATCGCTCATTCTTACGACTAAACATTTATCTACATTTCTAAAATATTATTACTAATTATAAATTTGTCTTTGTTTTAATTTATTGTCTTTTGATAAATCATTTATAAATGCATTATGCATGTCACCTCGAGTTCTGATGATCTTACGACTTATTGACGGGGTCCAGCGTTGTCCAGAGTTGGTTTTCCATTCCTCCTGTCCTGGCGTGGTCCTGGATATGTCTAGAGTCCAGCGTCGTTCTCCAGCAGTGTGTGGTCCGCCTCAGAGAATTGCTATCTGCTGCAAGATGGATCTTAAACGTCGGTCAGGCGTCCAAAAAACATCGTCTAACATCCAGCATCCCTCGTCGCTCTGGTAGCTTCTCCGTAGGTACTCTTTGTAGACTTAAACAGTCCCAGAACTTTACACTTTCTGAAATATTGTCAACCTAATTGTTGAAAGTCTTATTAGTTCGTTAATGAGACTTGAAAAAAAAATAAAACTGTTCTGCCGACGGACAGCATGTCCGACTGCAACTGTGTCTTGAAAAGAAGAGAAGGGTTTTCGGTCGAACCCTTAATTTATACCCTCTCGAGATTCCATGCCCGTTGGCTCCAAAATCGTCCTGTCGATACCTGGAGATCACCTGATAGCCCCCACTCCCGAACCTTCTCATATATTTGCAATTATTAGCAAATAGCAATGTTTTGCACGGAATCGAGATAGCACAAATCATAGCTAATTTGATTAAGCACTCACTGTATTAATTTGAGCGTCTTATGGTAATTTGCGTATTTTTTGGCACATTTATTTCGCACTGACTTCGCGTCGTGTGTCCTATTAATGTCGTTTTCTCACTGGGGATAACTATCAAATTTACACACACTTTGGTGCCTTTTGTTTGTTTATAAACTAATTAGTTTTTACACAGTGGAATTAAATAATTATTTTATTAATTACTTGGGGAGGGTAGCTGAGATTTCTGTCTGTACATGCATCACTAACACGCAAGATACACGCGTAACACACATACAATTGAGCAGGTGTTCCTTGCTTGTCGAAACAGTTTAATTTATCCCCTAATATAACAATGAAATAGTTTTACAATCTCAGACCTGTCCATTTACCCTTAACTTATAATAATTCTACAAATTTTATATTTATTCAAATCAATGCCTAATACAGCATATGGCTGTATCGTTGCATGTGTATATATATATATATTTCAATCACTTTCTGCTACAGTCCGTTTCTTGATGTATATAATACTTTAATATTTATAACTAAATTTACCTCAAGATATACTTTTTTCCTATTAGGAACATGTTTCGAGAGTTCCTGTTCTCTCATCTTCAGCCTTCGCCATCTTGTTTCTGGTGAAGTATTTGTGTGTTGGCTTCTGGATGTTATTAAGGTAGTTTGTTGGTCTTTGGTCTTTTAAAGTTGCATTATTGTGTGTGGTTGCGGTATCTGTTGTTGTATTTTGTGTATTTTCGATGTTGAGTGCTTTGAATATTGTGTCATGTTTTGTATTGATTTGTATTTGTTCTGGTATTAGTTTATTTTGTGTTTTATGTTTGTAAATCTGTAAATTTTCCCAAATGTTCATTATGGTGCCTTTGTGTGGTATATGTTTTATTAGTGTTACATTGGTTATGTCTGGGAATTCATGTCCTGTGTTTATTGCATGTGTGGCTAAATTGGATTTATATATATTTGGTTTTTTGTATGCATTTAGGTGTTCAAAATAACGTTTTTTCAGCTGTTTTTTTGTTTGTCCTATATAACATTTATTGCAATCTTGGCATTCAATTTTGTATATACCGTTGGTTGTTGTATTATCTTTGTTGTGTGAGCTATTTAGATTTTGTAATTTATTTTTATTAGTTTTGTATGCTATTTTTATATCTGTGTTTTTAAATAGTTTTGTTAGTTTTTCATTTTATTATTTATATATGTGAATGTGGCCCATTTTTTGTTGTTGTTATTATTTATGTGTTGTTCAGTTTGATTAATTCTTAATTGTTCAGTTTTTATTTTGTATTTGATTTTATTTTCTATTTTGATCATAGTATTTTTATTGTATCCATTTGCATAACCAATTTGGTATATTATATTTCTTTCTTTGTCAGTTTCTTGTTTGTTTAGGGGTATTTTGTACATTCTGTTAAATAACGAATATATATATATATATATTGTAATATGAGTTAATGATGTGTTATGTTGAGGGCACGTAACTTTTATACGCCGCACGTTGGAAGCGTCAATTTGTAACACGAAATCTGTGTTACTTCTTCTTATTTTAATTTAAGCCTCACATTGGAGTCGTCAATTTGTAACAGTAATAAATAAATGAGATGAGGTCTCGCGAGTAAACAATATAACAATTTGTGATGATATACGAGCTCTTATGCTCCGACTAGCATGCGTCAATTTTAGCAAATTCAATATAGATGTCCTAAAATTATCCAACCACACCGCTGTTGTTGTAAATCTGTAACCATTAACATGATATGTTGAACGGCGAATTATTTTGTATTCTGCCGCTCGCTCCCACTATATGTGCAGTTTCAATGACATCACCCACCGTTGCCAACCGTTGTTGTGTCCACTGTGCTATATTAACTTATTTTTAAAATGGAACAGCAATAATAATGACGCAAATATAACACCAAACATATATCTTTATAGAAACCATTTATTCAGTGAAGCATTGGTTAATTATTTCTCGTTTCTTTTTATGGTAATCACAATTGTGGCAAAATTATGCGTCTTCTTTACCAGTTGGTACAGTAGTTGCAAATATTATTCAGTATTTAGGCCAAAATAATGCATTGGTTATTATTTCTATTAAAATAAAATATCTCAGGGCGTATCTGGTTCGGGGATTACCTTTAAACAAATAATACTATTCTATAAATCAAAATACAAATTTCACAGTACAAGGATATTACGAAATTTTAGTGTGTAAAGTGCACGCAGGCAGTCGAGTAGTGGTTGCTTGTTATTAGAGGTTATGTCCAGTTTATGTGTTTATTAGTTATTATTGAAGGTTCTTATGGTGTTCAAAAAGGTGTAAAGTTCAATTCGTGTTATTTGTGAGTGTTCTTAGTGTTGGTGTGATATCGTGCCTGTAGTTTTAGTTTGATTAATTCTTAGAAAGTCGTGTATACAAATGTTGGTGTTGACACATAATATAATAAAATGTTCAAAGTCACCAGATCCTCTTCTTTAAATGGTTCTAGGACGAAGATAGGGTCCACGTCTTCTTCGGTTCTTCTCCCTTCGATCTCAGTTCTTCTATTTCAAATGCTGGATTTTCCTCTCTTGGTTGTAATAGTTCGTATTATGTACATCGATTGGTTTTAATAAGTCTGGAACGTGTTTTCACGGTTTAAAGTTTAATTATATAAGACGTTTTACTAACGCGTCTGTACTCTATGACCGTTGTTAAAGAAGTCCTATTTTATTTATCTGAAATTTTTGGTTGCTAAGGTAAAACTTGAAATCTGGTTGGTTGATTCAGATATACATTGTCATACAAATTCATTATTTCAATGTCTGAATTTGTTCAAAACTTTTAAATTAGTATAACTTTTCTGTACTGATTGGGAATTTAAAACTACTAGCATCATTATTTTGGTCTTTACATTTGTGACATATAGACACTAAACATGCCTACTTTTACTTAAGAAATACAGATGTTACATTTTTGTTATTTGAATTTTTTTTAAATAACTTAAAACGGATTATTTTGCTTCTAGATTTGTTGTGTATACTATTAACTATAAATCTATTCATCCTTCAACATTTGTTTTACAAAATTCTAACAGTATTTCCTAAAATTTACAAAAGTTGGTTTTACATGGCTTCATACAGTTTGCCATCCACAAAACATTTGCTACTCCATTTATTTGTTCAAAAAATGTGATCACCCTTATAGAACTACTGTCTGCTTTGTTATTTTTACTATTTCTTATTAATTTAGAATGGTTGGTTGCTTTACTGGCTATTCTGATAACAACATTACATTAACAATAACAAAACAATATACAATCAAATCAATTTAATGTCATGCCCACATGGCTATGACTCTTATGGACATTGAATAAATAAGTTAACTTTCATTAAACCTAAACAACTGTTTAACACCTAGTAATAACATCTCCTTTCAATCCATTTTGCTTTGATAATTAATTAATCCTTACTATTAATACATAACAAATATTTGAAAACAAAAGAGTTGTACTCTAACTCAGACATTTCAGTCTTGATTAATACTAGTAAACACATAATGAATATCTTATAATAAAAGAATTGTATTCCATCTCAGACATTTAGCCTTGACTGATACTATTAAACATAATAAATATTTAAGAATAACAAAAAACATAATACTCTACTTCCAACATTTAAGTATAGAGTTCATTGACCTTAATATAAACAACACATCTGTCCCTTCATTATTTAAAGTATTTCTTAAAATTAAATTTATGCAGTCTTGGCTGTTTTTATTTTATTTTTGGGGATGTACCCTTTGTCACTTCACTGATTTATTGCCTGCTCTTATTTTCATTTTAATAAATGTTATTAGATAAAGAGTGGCCCTCACAGAAACATTTTTATACTCTGTTTTCATAATAATATTCTACCAAATATTATTTCTGTATTCAATACAAAACTTTAAACTTGTATAAAGGCGCTAATTCACTTAGTTTATGAATTTACACATTGTTCACTCTAATGTGAATGTGTTATTAATCATTGTTTGTATTACAATTAATGGTAGCCTTTTCCCTTGAACATACCTCAATAGGTCTAAGGAATAAGGAAAATTAACAACTATTATTAAAATTGTTAACTACACAATTGATATCAGAACCTGACTTGGGATAACTGCTTTTTAAACACTTTGTTTATTATTGTTTTTACCTTGTATTTGTTATTAATTTATGGTGATGATTATTCTGTTCACCTTAACACTGGTATTACTCTCCCCAGTCCTGTCTGAGTGATTAACACTTACTATAATTCACTTGTTTATACACTTTGTCACTGATTGTTTTGGTTTGACTGATACATAATATGCAGCTACTTCCTTATTCATTAAAATACATTTAATACTATAATACATTGTATTGTATTTCTACTTGTCACATTCATTGTTTTTGTGTTTGGTTTACATTTTTATTGTCATCGCTTCACTCTTGTTATAAAATATTAATGTGAATAAGTTATTATTTATTATTCTCTGGACAACCTTATGTCCACTATTCATTACAATTAGTTGCATGTACCATGTATCTATAATAAAGTTTGTTATATTATTTCATTATATCATTCAAATTAATAACTTACTAATATTTCTTTTTACATTGTATTGTATGTTTGGGCCTATTATCCCTCAATTTGCATTTTGATTATCTTTATACTTTGATACATTGAATGAAACCATTTGTTTCCTTATAGTATTGGTACATAAGCTGTCTGTCTTTATAATTATCATTTTGTCATTATTTGAAGTTCATGTCATAATCGGGGTATTTTGCATCACTTTGCCTAATCATTAATTTGGGTACAGTCAGTTGTAGTACTAGTCAGTCTAAAATAGTTATTCTTTCCTCTTCACTATCATTTTGAAAGATATTTTTCTTCTTGTTTAGTTTCATATCCATGGTCTTCATTAAATATGGTACGATATTAAGTTGTTCCAAATGTAATGTTACAATATATATATATATATATATATATATATATATATTGTGACAGTACAAATAAGTGATGTACTGAGCATTGAATATAAAAATTTAAATATACCTAATAAACTGTAAATAATTAATAATGTATTAGAAATAAGCATGTCAGGGATTGCAAGCTTGGCTCAGACAAAAATTTGAACAGGTGTTTCAACCTGAATCGACGTGCACACACACACAAATGTAACTGAAAGTGTGTACATCAGTATTTTGCTAGTGTGTGTGAACGCAGGTCTATGCAGGCGAGTTTACCACCCCAAGATGAATAATTGCATAATTACTGTTTTTCCGTAATTATTCATAAACTATAATTAAGGAGTAAAATCCAAAAACACAATAAAATGTAATAAAATTTACTAAATACTGTGTACAAAAACCACGTGAAAAAGACACACCATACGAGTGTAGTAGTGAAATAACTGTGTACAAATCGAAAGGGTTAAGTTGCAATGTCCAAAATTACAGTGAACATGTGTTGTGAAAATAGTTATAAGATGAGTATACGAGTATACTTACAGGACTCTGCAATTCGCAGAAATATAAGAAATAGCGAAATTGACAAAGAGTGGGGGAACTGAACCCAGAGACAGTTTCTGACATGTCGATTTCGTACAACTGCAGGTGTTGACCAAGACATGGGTATAAATAGGACACACACGCTACAGTGGTTCTCTTTCTTAAATCACCCACAGTGCAGTGGGAGCTTCTGCCTGTCCGCACAGAATATTTAAATTTTTGTAAATAGTTTCATCCTTCCAGTTACATACAGTTATGTAACTGGATTGTAAAACAAACAATTTTTAAGTAATAACAAAATTACATAAGAAGATCCACATAAGAAGATCAACTGATGTCTGAAACAGCAAGAGGAGGAGTTCCAGAGAGCGATACGACACTGGACAGAGAGAGAGTCGACGCTGGACAAGAGGAGAAGAGCGAGGTGACGCTGGACAAGAGGGGGCAACACTGGACAAGAGAGAGACGACGCTGGACAAGAGGAGATGAGCGAAATGACGCTGGACTCTAGAGGAGCGACGCTGGACAAGAGAGAGACGGCAGTGGACAAGAGGAAGTGATGCTGAAGTTCGAGATGAGGACGATTACAGAGGGATCCAATGATTGAGTATGATTGACGACAATAAGGTGATAAACAACTTATTTATCTCTTAATCGAACAATTAACTCAAAGACAATTAAAGACATTCTTGTTCTTTTTAAAAGTAAGAGCCAATGTTTATTGTAAATTAGAATTAAAATCATAGATGTTATTGAAGTAAGATTAACGTAAACAAGAGCTCAAATTAGTATTGCAATGAAAAGAATACAAAGCATTTAAGTAAAAATTAGCGTTTGATATAAATCAGTACTGAGAAACAAAAGATAAATTCAGTAACTATTGATATTTTTGAGTTACATTACAATATATAATGTAACGGGGCAAAAGGGAGGGGCCTTTTATTTTATTAAATTTGGGTTTTTATTTTATTAAATATTTGCAACAAGTTATTTCATATGCGTGGTCAGTCACAGGTTGAATCTCAGTCGTCGCGAACAAAGAACGGTGATGAAACAATTACAATGGAATGTGCGGGTCACACACACAGCGTCGTAATTCTCAGAACGGCAAAACAGTGTAATGCACCCCAACGCACTAACATCGGCAGAGCGCATACCCACGCTAAGCAAAAGGCGCACAACATGGCCCAAAGACAATATTTTTCGCCACGTGTATCGGAGGTGACGGAAACCAAACTTAGTCACGCCCACTACAGTGACATAAACCGCTGGATACCAAATATCGTCAACGTCCAGCACCCAGGAGTTTGCACTTGTTGAATGCGCCACAGCTATGACTTTAAAGTACCAGGCACTGGTTTCCGCCTTGTCCGAAAGGAACGTAATTGGGAGAACTTGGTGAACGCTCTGCCCAGTTCTCTCACCGACGCTTACCTGGCCAGGTAACCGCCCCACGGGGCTCATTAAAAAATTGTGAATATCAAGTAAAAGTGAGTTTCAGTTATCAAAAATGTGAAAGTGACTATAGTTTTCGGCAGGAAGAAGAAAAGTAAATTATAACTGTTTTCGAGCCTACAACTAAATGTGTAAGTGAGAAGCCACGAGTTCGGAGGAACCCCTCGTTGCCGGCAAGGGTATTGCACAATAGGCTATATCCAATAATGTTCCTAAATAATTAAAAGGGGGTTTTTATTTGTAATGGAATGAATGTGAGTGCGAGCAGGCTGGGCTGTTTATAATGAGGTAAGATGTTTTAAGTAAGTTTAGTGGTACCAGATAATGTTTCAAATATTTCAAGAAAGTTGTATTTAATTTAAAGTTTGGCTAGAAGTAATAGACTGTTTTTTAAAGATACAGAAATGAATAAAGAATAATTTGAAGTTGACAAAATTTAAAGAATAAAAATAAAATTTAGTTTGTTTCTCTTCAAAAAAGGCGAGTTGCGTCAGTTATTCATATAACCACTCTTAATCACTCTTGCATCTCGACGTTCGTGTGACGGATTCTGGGATGAGAGGGCAAAATATAAGGTAGGTGGAAGATAGGTAATTTTATTTATTTGTATTTGTATTTAATATAAGTTAACAATAAGAAGATATTTAAATGTTGATATTTTGAAACACACTAATTGACTGAGTAGTCTGTAAATGAGATTTTTCTTTAATACAATAATTAGTAGAATAGAATATTTAGTCAGTAAGGATGTATATAGCATAAGCCTTACGGCATAATAACAAAATAATAACGAATGTTTTAAGTCGAAGTAAGTGCCATGTGCACAATTTTATTAATATCAAATAAATTTGAAATACCATTACAAGTTACATAGAGTTCTTATTACAGATACACCTGAAACCTGAAATAAATTATATTTACTGTTACATAAATTGTCGCTTCCAACGTGGAGCATCACAAATTTAAATTATATTATATTTGCAATGTTGTATTGATACATAATTTTGTCGCCCTGGACTTGGGGCACGACATGCCTAAATTTATGTACAAAGATTTGTTACAATATATATATACAGTATATATTATAACTATATTAAACGTGTTGTTGTGTTGCGTAAATGTGTGAGCACCTACCTGCTGTCCGATCTTGCGGTTTTCATCCGACTAGGGCGTGTGGATTTTGAATTTGATTTCGCAAGTATGTAAACTCAAGTGTATAACAACAGCACACTAAATTTGTTATTTTAAAAGTGAACAGTTTTGTGAGGTTGGTAGGCTCCGTAGTACAGCAATAAAAATACAATGTGGGGTAATAAAAACGGGGTTTATTACTCCAATCACACACAAGAATGAAATGCTTATAAATTCAATCTTCTTACAAACTAAACAGTAAATAAATCTTGTATAATGTTTTCTGAATGATTAATAATTTTCAGAAGTTGAGCTCATTATTTTCAAAGAAGTTATTTTAACTGAGAATTTAATTACTCAATTTGATTTAATTCAATTTAATTTCCATGATTTTAAAATGATTCTAATGCAATAAAAACTCTAATGTTACTTGGAAATATTCAAAAAATAAACTGGCCGTGACAATCTAGTTTATGCCCCTTTATTTACTACTGATCTGACTCACATATACTGCAGTATGAGCAAATTATTTAATTCTTTGTTAAGATTTGTATAGCGCTTTTTTCTTTATCTACTACTAACTCTTAACTAATGCTTATTAATTACTTATACTGGCTATACAGATTATCACACGTGAATAATTCTTATTTAATTAGAGTCTTTGATTTATGGCATCTGAATGATTTATATTACATTGATTTTAATTAAAAAGAAAGAAAAACTAAACTGTTGAAAATAAATAACGTGATTTTGACTTTCCTGGTTCTGAAGAGGATTGTAGAGATGGTCCTGGAAGTCCCTCGCTGTCCTTGTCCAATCGGCTAGAGATGGTGATCTACTGAGCGTCCTGGGTTTTGGCGGTGAGCTCGGAAATCAGCAACACTCTGCTCTCCTGCTATTGATGAAGTTTTTACGTCTGTAGTTTTCTGCGAGAACTGCTTCAGGTCCCTCGTCGATTCACGTTCCACGTCAGCGTGTGTTTCGTTACGAGTTGTCGCTCTGCTCGTCAGCTGATTCGCAAGTGGTTTAGACGGCCTCTCTGTCGTATTCTTGAAGTAATGTCTTGTAGTCTTGTAGATCTCTTGCGTGCATACGCCCACAGTTAATGTAGTGCACGGTACGCTTGTTTGTTGATGTGGAAGAGTATCTTGACTGGACGCTGTAATTACGAGTCGTTACAGTTGATCTGTTTTACGATGATCGTAATTAGGCGTGTTGACCACGTAGAGTCTTCAGATGAGTCTTCACAAAACTATGATTTTGAGACGGTTGAAGCTGTACGTCTGTTCTTCTTGAATACTGGCAGTTGAGTGTTTGATCAGCCCGAAAACTCCGCGTTCGTTCCAATTTCTTTGAATGATTTCATTGGCTGACACACTCTCCCTACTACCCAAAATTTGAATCACCTCACCCCGTGAGAACGAAACTACTTTCCCACAGACAGAGAATTTATATTATAATTAATATTTTTAACACAACGGAACTGAATTGTCGTTCCGGATTTCCGGTGGCACTTTATATTGCAATTATCTTGGCTGCAAGCCAAGTTGTGCTAATTCTAAAATATACATTTGGTAGATAATTCTTATAGCTATAACATATTAAAAGCTCTTTTATGTAGCTCAATTATTACGGAAGTTATTAACATAAAATTAATTAACTCTGTTATTATTTAATTATATTGCATAAAATTCACACACCCTATAATTAATATTTTGGCAAACGTTTTGGCTATAATGGATTTCGCCTGAATTTACCGGTTTCTGAAATATTAATAATTGAAAGTTTGGGCGTGGTCCTATTCGTTACACAGTGGGTTGATTATGTAACGGTCGCAGGCATAGGCGTGTTCGCCTGAATACTACGTTAACATGATCGTTACAACATATGAGTGGAGTTTCCACTATTAAAATTTATTTAAACATCAATATAGTATACCCTTAACATATAACTCCAAATTAATGATATTTGGTCCTGTTATATACACCCCACCTGTTAAAAAAAAAATGAGTGTAGTATATACAATTATTTTATTTTTTTTTTCAATTATTTTAAATGTACATTGATTATGCTTGCTACTATACATTGCATTAATTATCTATGGACACATACATTGGTGTCAATGTTCTTTACATATATAACTTAATTCTAATTGAACAAAATTAATAACATTATTCATGAAATCATTGTGTAGTAAATGTTTGTAGCTTGGTTAGTAGTTAATTGCAGCGTTTAACTAAGAATGTCAGATAAGCGCCAGACAACAGTGGCACGCGCACGGAGGAATGTGCTTGCTTTTGTTTAGAGTGAGACCACAACATGCGCGACGCTAATTAACTTGACCTACATTCTAACAGCTGAGTGCTATGCATTGTGTGCTACTCCGTGTTGTGTAACAATTTCCGGCCGCTGCGGTTCGCTTCGCCTCCCCCGTCTTATTATACGCACTACAAACGAATTGTCGTTCATACACAACTTATTTACAATTATTATTAATATTATATAATACATTTAATTTATTTTAATACTAATTATGATTATTTAAATTATTTTTAACTCTATACATTATATTAAAAAGTTGTATTATTTCGTACCGACGCGCCTTGGAATTTCATCTTACTCATAATATTTTCTTAATGAGCTCGCATGATATTTTCCTATCGTTTTTCTTCGGTCGAGCGTCGTAACGATGAAGGTGTGAGGTGCTAGTTGCTCAGCTAAGAGGTACGGCCCGTTGTATAACCGAAAAAACTTTGCGGCGACATTTAAGTCTCTCCGTCCAACAGGGTTTGCCTTGAGAAGCACTTTCTCCCCTAGCACAAAGTTGGTTAATTTATGAGTCGTATTAAACCTCTCCGCTCTCTTACGCCCTTTCGCAACTATCCTCTCTTTCACAAGTTGGTTTTTACACTGAACTGGCAGAGGTAGGTTACAGGTTTTTGGCGTGCGCAAATAATTATGCCAAAATCTCTCTGGTTTTACCCCAGAGTCTAACTCTGCTGGTGTGTATTCAGTGGTGTCATGATAATTTTCATTTATCGCCGTTTCAAAGAATGGTAGGAATTCGGGCCATTTGCTTTGCTCTTTATAGCAATATATCCGGAACATTTTTCCTATTTCCTGATTCACTCTTTTAGCAAGGTTACCCTGTGGTCGTCGTATCGAAGTGAGGATCGCCTTAATGGCATTTCGTTCCAGGGTTGCTGCCCAGTGCTTATTTTGGAATTGTTTTCCCTGGTCACTAAGCACGCTTTTAATCGGTCCATGTTGCGGAATATATTTGTTGAGTATAATATTCAATACGGATTTCGTGGTGGGTCTAGGGATCGCGTATAGGCTAATTTTCTTTGTAAATACGTCTACACAAACTACAATATGTTTTAAGTTCCTGGTAGCCTTAGGTAGGGGTCCCAGGAAGTCGGTGGCGATCATCTGTCCCTTTCCTTCCGTTATCACATTTGCCATGGGAACGTAAGTGTGCAAATTTGGCGCTTTTGCTGTTTGGCATGGAAGACACGTTTTTAACAACCTCCTCACTCTCCGGTACATATTAGCGATAGTAAAATCTTCCTGTAATATTTTTACACATTTTGCTGGTGACGCGTGTGCCATTTTTACATGTAATGGTTGTGTTACACACACAAGCATAGCTGGAGATAATACCACCTTCCATTCGCCCTGTAACAATTTATACATTATATTATCTTGTATCAGATAATGCGGACTTGGGTACGCTGCTATCATTTGCTTTTTAGCAAGGAGTCTGGGGTCATTGTCCTGCTCGCGTCCTACGTTTTGTAGCATGTCGGTTGCTTCAGGCGCAACAGTGTACTGCATGTTTAATACCCTCAACTCGTCGTCAGCTGCTTCGTATACCTCTTCCTTTTCTACGGGCGGATATCTGCTTAAGGTGTCGGCTGTGGTATTCTCTGCTCCTTTGCAGTATTTAATGGTAAAAGAATACTCTTGAATAGCTAACACCCATCGTGTTAGTCTGGAATTGGCTAGTCGGCATTTCAATATGAAGGATAACTCCTGATTATCTGTGTGGATCTCGAAATGGGTACCGTATAGGTAATGTCTGAAAATCGCTGAGAGCGTTTATGATGGTGAGTATTTCTTTCTCAGATGTACAATAATGCAACTCAGTGCCTTTGAGCATTCTATTAGCGTATGCAACAACATGAAGACTTCCTTGCTCGTCTTCCTGGTGCAACACGGCGCCAATAGCATACTCGCTAGCGTCAGTATACATTACATACTTCCTGCCCTGTTGTGGATGGAACAACTGTAGGTTAGTTTGGAATAAACCCTTAACCCTCTCAAACGCATCGTTTTGTTCAGAATCCCATTTCCACTTTATATTTTTGCGTACCAGCTGTAGCAAGGGGACTGTGTATTCGGCGTATTTGCTGGTGAATTTCCTGTAGTATCCCGTGAGTCCTAGGAATGCTCGTAGTGCTTTGAGGTTCTTGGGCACCGGGAACTCCACAATACTCCTGAGCTTCTCTGGGTCCATGCTGATGCCTGTAGCTGAGATTATGTGTCCCAGGAACTTCATTTGAGACTTAATGAACTCACACTTGTGTAGTTTGAGTTTGATGTTGGCTAGCCTCAGTTTCTGGAAGACGCTCCTCAGATGCTCAAAGTGTTCCTCCAGTGTGCGGGATATCACGAGGATGTCATCTACGAATATCACAGTGTAAGAGTCTACCTCGGGTCCTTGAGCTCTCTCGAGGCATCTTACAATAGCGGCGAGACTCGTGCTAAGGCCAAAAGGTATCACCTTGTGCTGGTAGCATTTATTGTTATAGATAAATGCTGTATACTTACGGTCTTGTTCGCACAGCAGAACCTTTCACTCACGCCGGAAACAACGCTGCCTGTGTCCAACAAAACTTGTGTGGGAACACCGTTTACAAAGACGTGCAATACCGGACATGCCGCGCTCACTGGCCTTTGTTGCACGGTACCGGATTCCAGCAACGGATCCCTGACGTCCGGTGGGAACACATTATTAACAGGCATATAAATTACATAATCAAAAGTACACTTTTCACACAATACATGGTCCTTATTTCTAACATGCTTACATCTACGTATTTTTGCCGGGCTTATTGCGCATCCTTCCTGGAGGCGCATTTCGGCAAGTTTTTTTGCAGATTGATGGGATTTTGGTTTTTTCGATAGGCTCCCTAATGCTTTGTGTATCGCTGTCTTGTGCGGTTGTATCGCTTTTCGATATTTCGACTGTTTGAATTGCTCTGATCGGGGTCCCATCGTTGCCTTTATTTTTCCCCTTCTGTCTACCGACATTTGACTTACCTTTATAGTCAAAGGGTTTATTTGGCGGTTTTGAAGGTGTCTGAGGTGGAGTCGCGCTCGTGCTAGGTTTTTGCTCAGGTTGGGTATGGTATTGTACCCATGTATTTTGACCGTCATTATTTCGGCGAAAGTCCGGGTTATATCGCCATCCGCCTAAATCAAAAACCGTTTTGCTTTGTGACACTAAAATAAGCAACTCGTCAACCGTGCGTATCCCTTGTGTAAACACGGCTACACGTATATTATGGTTGAAATGTTAAGCTAATTTAGTGACAATGTCGATCTCCGCAAACGCTGGTGTCAAATGCTTCGCGCGCTCTACTTGCTGAATGATATAATTTTCGGGCGTTATACCTAGCTTTCTGTCATAACGTCCGTATTCTAACTCGTTCCGTAACAGTCTTTGTGTGTGAGAATTCCAATACCGGCTTTCGAACTTCTGTTTGAATCCCGCGTTATTTAGTTCAGCTTTGGCTGCACTTTGTTCAAACTTCGCGTTCATATTAGCAGTTAAATCCGCGTTTGCTTGTCTCATTTCCGCATTCATTTGCTGTATTTGTTTAAGTATTTTTTCCATATCCATTTTTACACAATAATTTCAAACACTTCACTGCTGTACCACTACCAATCACAAAACTTTTCTTTGGGGATTTTTAGAGTTGGACGCCAGCTGTTTTAAAAGTTAAAACAGCAAACTTTGTTTTAACGTAAATTAAATTTAATTTGAATTTAATTTTGTCGTGCACCACGTTCCGGGCAAGCCATTTATAACAATATTATAAATGTGTTGTTCGGAACGTAAATTTAATGTAATGTAAACTTTCGAGCCCCACGATCTTGGAGCGCCATTTATAACTATATTAAACGTGTGGCGTTTCAAGATCGTTATGATTTAAATTGAAATTTATCAAATTTCGAGCCCTACGTTCAGGGCGACATTTATAACTATATTAAACGTGTTGTTGTGTTGCGTAAATGTGTGAGCACCTACCTGCTGTCCGATCTTGCAGTTTTCTTCCGACTAGGGCATGTGGATTTTGGATTTGATTTCGCAAGTATGTAAACTCAAGTGTATAACAACAGCACACTAAATTTGTTATTTTAAAAGTGAACAGTTCTGTGAGGTTGGTAGGCTCCGTAGTACAGCAATAAAAATACAATGTGGGGTAATAAAAACGGGGTTTATTACTCCAATCACACACAAGAATGAAATGCTTATAAATTCAATCTTCTTACAAACTAAACAGTAAATAAATCTTGTATAATGTTTTCTGAATGATTAATAATTTTCAGAAGTTGAGCTCATTATTTTCAAAGAAGTTATTTTAACTGAGAATTTAATTACTCAATTTGATTTAATTCAATTTAATTTCCATGATTTTAAAATGATTCTAATGCAATAACAACTCTAATGTTACTTGGAAATATTCAAAAAATAAACTGGCCGTGACAATCTAGTTTATGCCCCTTTATTTACTACTGATCTGACTCACATACACTGCAGTATGAGCAAATTATTTAATTCTTTGTTAAGATTTGTATAGCGCTTTTTTCTTTATCTACTACTAACTCTTAACTAATGCTTATTAATTACTTATACTGGCTATACAAATTATCACACGTGAATAATTCTTATTTAATTAGAGTCTTTGATTTATGGCATCTGAATGATTTATATTACATTCATTTTAATTAAAAAGAAAGAAAAACTAAACTGTTGAAAATAAATAACGTGATTTTGACTTTCCTGGTTCTGAAGAGGATTGTAGAGATGGTCCTGGAAGTCCCTCGCTGTCATTGTCAAATCGGCTAGAGATGGTGATCTACTGAGCGTCGTGGGTTTTGGTGGTGAGCTCGGAAATCAGCAACACTCTGCTCTCCTGCTATTGATGAAGTTTCTACGTCTGTAGTTTTCTGCGAGAACTGCTTCAGGTCCCTCGTCGATTCACGTTCCACGTCAGCGTGTGTTTCATTACGAGTTGTCGCTCTGCTCGTCAGCTGATTCGCAAGTGGTTTAGACGGCCTCTCTGTCGTATTCTTGAAGTAATGTCTTGTAGTCTTGTAGCTCTCTTGCGTGCATACGCCCACAGTTAATGTAGTGCACGGTACGCTTGTTTGTTGATGTGGAAGAGTATCTTGACTGGACGCTGTAATTACGAGTCGTTACAGTTGATCTGTTTTACGATGATCGTAATTAGGCGTGTTGACCACGTAGAGTCTTCAGATGAGTCTTCACAAAACTATGATTTTGAGACGGTTGAAGCTGTACGTCTGTTCTTCTTGAATACTGGCAGTTGAGTGTTTGATCAGCCCCAAAACTCCGCGTTCGTTCCAATTTCTTTGAATGATTTCATTGGCTGACACACTCTCCCTACTACCCAAAATTTGAATCACCTCACCCCGTGAGAACGAAACTACTTTCCCACAGACTGAGAATTTATATTATAATTAATATTTTTAACACAACGGAACTGAATTGTCGTTCCGGATTTCCGGTGGCACTTTATATTGCAATTATCTTGGCTGCAAGCCAAGTTGTGCTAATTCTAAAATATACATTTGGTAGATAATTCTTATAGCTATAACATATTAAAAGCTCTTTTATGTAGCTCAATTATTACGGAAGTTATTAACATAAAATTAATTAGCTCTGTTATTATGTAATTATATTGCACAAAATTCACACACCCTATAATTAATATTTCAGCAAACGTTTTGGCTATAATGGATTTCGCCTCAATTTACCAGTTTCCAAAATATTAATAATTGAAAGTTTCGGCGTGGTCCTATTCGTTACACAGTGGGTTGATTATGTAACGGTCGCAGGCATAGGCGTGTTCGCCTGAATACTACGTTAGCATGATCATTACAACATATGAGTGGAGTTTCCACTATTAAAATTTATTTAAACATCAATATAGTATACCCTTAACATATAACTCCAAATTAATGATATTTGGTCCTGTTATAATATACATATATATATATATATTGTAACGTTACCAAATATGGTAGTTACATAAAATAAGCAAATATAACGTCAAGTGACAGGAAAGCAAGAAGGTATTTCTAGATAAATAAAACTACGTGAACGAAAAGTGTGTATCTACAGATATATTAGTATAAAATTCCAACGATGAAGGAGAAAGTGTAACATAGCAGCATCAAATACGAAATGAAGAAAGAAAATGACCATGAGCCAAAATAAAATGTTAGTAACCAGGCCCAATAGATTCCAACAGTGAGGGGAACCAATAAAATAAGGCCCAATAAAATCCAACAGTGAGGGGAAATAACGAGAGTAATACCAATACCAACAACATAACGACAATACCGATAGATTCCAACAGTGAGGGGGATCAACAAAATAACTACAAATAAATTCCAACAGTGGGGGGAACAAATGAAGATAGCGACTACAATGAAAATATTGAAGAAGACGTTCAAACCTAAAGAAGAAGGGAAGAAGAAGGACAAGGAAACATAACATGAAGAGAGAAGAAGGTGGATAGACCATGCAAGGACTCATCATTCATCAAGTGTACTAGAGACAATAATAGTAACCAAAAGAATAGTGATTATCAACTATGTAGAAACAGTTTTAACATTTAAGAAACCACAAACAATTACAGCGAGTACTTAATATAAGTGTGAAAACCTGTGACCAGTTAACTAATTTTAACCTAATAAACCACACAAACAATTCCAGTGATAAGGTTTATATTGGAAGAAAATGTGTTACTTTCATAGTGAAACCATCAAGAATTAAATAGTCAAATATACACAGACAGTTCGTGTGACTAATTTAATAAAGATTGTGATCCAAATAGATAATCATAAGACGACCAAAATAATGTAAAATAGAACAGTTATATTATTATTCAGAGAAATGACAATAAAAAAAAATCTTTGTAAATTTCAAAAGAAATGTAACTGAATGCCACGGCAAAACAGAATACAATACAAAGAAAGGCCAGAGAAAGAAAAATAACAAACAAAGTAGTTTGTTAAATATCAAACAAATGTGACAGGAATTAGCTACAACCAATGACAAGAAAGATACTGTCATTAGCACAAAAATATTTGTATTATTGTTCAAGAAGAAGTAGTGTAAACATGTGTATTAAAACAATTAAAATATTGTAATAGAATACCATACTGAAGTCATGTTAGTAGTAGCAAAATGCTGCATTAGAATATGTTGTACATTGTTACATAACCCCATAGGAAAGACACCTATGAAACAAAAAATCATACATGTTAATTTAACCAAATAACCATCAACAATTATATCAATCAAGGATTTGTTATAAGTAATGATACACCCTAGTAGACAGTGTATTATATTGAATACAATACAAATAAAGCAGATCAAATATGATGGCACAAAGATAGGAGAAATGGAACCTAGTATGCCAATTTAGTTAAACAAAATACAGTATTAAAACATGTACCAAGAATAATGAAAGTATTACCACTAGTTAGACGAACATCTGGTACTACTATGAGAACAGATTATAAGTATAATGACAATAGTTTTGTAACCAAAATATTGTAAACTAGCTAACTATGAATACACAGCCAGAAGTAAGCAAAAACAATGTAACCAACTAGTTAAGCAAGATACTTTATTAAAGCTTGAACAAAGATTGATAAGAGTGTTACCAGTAGTAAGAGGGACACCTAATGCTACTTTGAGAACAGACCATGACCATGAGAATAGTCATTTTATATATAAATTATTAAAAACTAAATGACCATGATGGTGGAATAAGAATGTAAACAAACAATAAGGAGCAAGTTATTTATGCAAAATGCAACATACAAACTTGTTTAAAAGTAGATAAAAATGTTATCAAGGATCAGAAGAATGTCTGATACTACCTTGGAAATCTAGATCGAGTATAGCAATAACAATTTAATTATTGTTTTAGCAAAAATAACTGACTACCATGCTATGACATAATGTAAACAAACCCATTACTAGAAATTGAAGGGTTCTCAGATAGCTAAAAGCTAACAAATATATGAAAGGAATTAGGTACTATAATTGTACACTAATTGCATTTATTACATAATATACCTTATATAGAAAAACCATAAATAAAGTGACGATTGTAAGAAAAGAGATAGGAGGGTACTGAAACAATGTTAATAGTATATGAAATACAGCCCTGTACATATACTAAAGTACAAATTAATGTAAATAGACGTTTATATTATTGTATGTTACAATATCAATGTTATTAAATAAGAAAAAATAGTTTTAAGGACAATTGTGAATTATCAAATATGGACGCCAAAGACGCCATGACCAGATATTGTTTGGGTAACAATTATTCCCAAATTTTGTATTAAACAAGTTGAGATATAGACTCAGATCGTTTAATTAAAAGTGTTTTAGTGTAAATAGTTAAGTTTGGTGTAATAAACTTATTAAATATAAGATGCACCATAAAAATCGATAAAATCGTTATAGTGATTTAAATAATGGACGGATTATAATCTTGTTTGGACTTTAATTAAAGCGCAGGATGTCCGCAATTTATTGACACTAACCGTTTAACGATAAGACAAATATTAAGAAAGTTATTACGATTTTAAACTTTTTGATTATTTTTTGTACCAGTGCTGACGTCATATAATCTCAAACTCAAACGCCAAAATTGGTAAAAAATTAAAAATTTTAAGAAGACAAAGTACTTTGGGTCGGAGAGTTCAAACATTTCAGCCAATCGAATGAATGGAAATCGGCAGACAAGCCGCAGACGTTCCGACGGAGCGAAAGAGTCATCTATCAATCATCAAACAGACAGGACGTGTCACTCTCCGGACGAGATATGAAGAAGTTTATTTTTGAATTGTGCGCGACATGTAAACATCAGTAATCAACACACATATAACCTATAAACAACACCAGCATTAACGAGTGCACTGTGCGGAGTGACTAATATTTAAATATGATCAGTGTACAATATCGATCGTATTTGCGAGTGTTGTGCGAAAAATAAAACAGGGAGTACAATCTTTTTTATTAATTAACAATAAAACAGAAATAAAAATTTCTGTAAATACTTAATGTTGATATACTACGCTAATCAGTAATAGCGAAGTATCATAATGCTGATGGAATTTATCAGAATTAACGAAAGTATTATTTCGCAATTGTTAACATGATAAATAAATATTTTAATTATTTTTCATAATTAAAAGAATCACGATTAATGTACTTATTACAAAATACGAGCATAGTAAACAGTCGCTCAATTGACTAACGTTGTTTTTTGATTTTCTATATTTGAAGATAAATATTTTAACTTTTATGCGAAAGAGTATTATATGCTACTGATAATTACGCATCAGAACTATTATAAATAATATGTATATAATTAGATTAAGAAGAAATCAATATTCAAGATAATTAACTCTAATAACAATTCACGTTATGAGATAACCTTAAAATCATAACCGTAACTTGCCACCTTCTTTGTTACAAGTCTGTTCTCATATAATCCAAACCAGATGAAAACAATAACAAGAGTTTTTTTTTAATAACTTTTTCTCTTGTAAATAAATAATTCCCACAGTGAATTATTAAAATATAGTAATACATTTTAGCAGTGCAAGCCAACGCACTTGTTGATTGTCAAGTAAATACTGTAGACTGCGTACGAATTCCCGCGTACGATAATACCATAATTATCTGTTATATGGTACTAATTTTCTATTTTAATATTTGTTTGTTTGTTTTATATTAATTGTTCATTTAATCTCATTATAAACGCCACATCTTGTACCTGGCATCATGCTACTTAAAAGAACCACACGAGAACTTGGTAATTAACTGATATAAGAGGACATAACCTCTCAAGTTAAAAACTATTGTATAACCAACAGGGTTACCAGCCTTGAGGCTAAGGAGAGTCTTATTTTAAATTTTGTTCATTGTAATTATTATCAGTAAAATTATTAGTAACTGATTGTCAATTTTTAAAAGATTTTATAACACCATTAACCGTTAATAAACCTCTACATTTTGTTACCAGTGGAAAAAGAGTATTATTTCAAACTTAAATTAATTCATTTATTAATAGTCAGTTCTACCAAAAGGTGGCGGAAGAATTCAAATATTTCTGATAACTCAGAACTTTCTTTAGCTGTTATATCATTTTTATTGTGCATACTAGTCACGTTGGATATTCAAACAGAATATCTACTTGTATATGTAGTGTGTGTGTTACAGCTGAGCCGTCACCGAACAGAACTACAATATCCACGTGTGGTAAGTGGGGGAGGTTACTAACGGAGTGCGAGAAACATTTTAAATTAAAGAAGTTAACCATCGATACCCACATATTTGTCAATCACAATCAAACTAATAATAATAATTATAATTTGAACATTTTATCATACAACATAATCGTGGATACCGGTGCGTATCTGCAAGCAACATACAATCACACTACACTACTATATCAACATATCTACCATTAACGTTGTATAGCAACGAAAATAGGGAAAAAACCTACAATAACCAATAATCTAATAACCCCAATCCGTCAAAAGACTGCAAGTACATTGCCAGCGACAAGATGTACAACACAAGGAGATCAACATCGAGAAAGAGAGCAACAGAGGCAGAGAGGGAGGCCAGGATGGAAGAGAAGGAGGCGACATCAACGGAAGACGTTGAAGAAATTCTCTTGGAAATAGAGGACAAACCACTTGAACCGGCGGAGGAGGTTCAGCAACCTGAGGAGGAGCCGGAAATAATACCACAAGAAGTTCTACAGGAGGATAATCAACCCGAGAGACCGGTGCAACCAGAAGACAGGTACATCATCGAAATGTTAATGAGTATGAGAGCATCGATGGAGTCAATGAACAATAAAATGGACGAAAATAGTCAATCCAACAAGGAGACCAGCAAATCAATAGAGTCACTGAAGGAAGGCCTGGAATCCACAAAGCAGAGTATTGAGATAATGAATAGGAAGATGGATGAAACTAGCCTGTCCAATAAAGAAGACAATCGAATTTTGAAAGAAGAGTTGAACAGTAAAATAGAAGAAACCAGTCGATCCACCAACCAGAAAATAGAAGAGGGCCAGAGGGAGAGCCAGAAAAATATGGAATTATTGAAGGAGGAATTAAATGACAAGATAAATAAAACCAACAGGAGGATGGAAGACGGGCAGAAGAAAACTGAAGAACTATTAGAGAAGAAAATGGCCATAATGAAGGAAGAATTATCTGCAGAGTTGGGGATAAAGATCGACCAAGCCAACCAGAAAATCGACAAGATCAACAGGAGATTAGACCGCGTGAATAAGAGAATAAAGGGAGATGGCAATGAGATCGTGGAGTCAATAAACACGGTAGTGAAGGATAATTACAAGCAATCAGGAAAGACAATAAAAAGATGTTGTGAAGAGGCAGAAGAGAGTGTTAAGAAGATAAGAAGAGAATTAATAGTAGACGATCAAATGGAAGTTGAAGAAGTACCTGAGGATAAAAACATGGAACAGGCGAATCCAGAGCCTGAAGAGAATAGGGATAAGAAGATCCAGATCATTCAAGAAACGGAAAAGGTGAAGATGGAAGAAAGAAGAACCGTGCGTCCAAGGAAGGCAAGAATCACTAAAGAGTTAACTGAAATGACTCGAAGCGGTCTGATTAATATGGTCAACTTACCAATCGTCAACCATGAAGAAGGGACTGTCAGGAAGGAGTATTGGAGGAGTTTCAAGACAATGGACGAGGAGGAAGATTATGTAACAACGAAGAAGAAGATGACCAACAAAGCATTTCAACCACGGATTTCCAAAGGAAAAGTGAGATACTTTAAGAAAAAGGAAGGCTATCAAGAGAAATGGGACCGGATTATCGAAGGATATGCCAGAGAAGTCAGAGAACGCGGAAGAAGAGGAGTCAATTAACGAAAGGACCAAATCAGAAGATAGATGACGGTCAAACAGCATTGAGGGAATTACCGAACGTCATTACTTACGACAACCAAGAGAACCATAGACACAAATACATTGAAGAGAGAGAGAAAAAGAAGACAGAAGAACGGAAGGCAGACACAGCCCTAATCGCATTCAAATGGAAAAACCAAATGATAGCCCGATATATGTCAAGAATGGACAGGAGTATGGATACTAAAGAAGTCCGATCGACAAGAAGAGAGGAGAACGATGATTATGGTTAAAATGAATAAAAATACACTGAATTATGGGACCGACTACTATGATAACCAATAATGCTGACACAAGCTTCAATGAAACGATATATCGGCGATTAAAATATAAGATTAAAAGTGAAAAAATAGCGATGAAAATTATTTTGTTGTGAATATTATGTAAAAGATGAAAATATTTGTTATGGAGATGAAATGAAAGATGAAAATATACTTGTGAATATAACTGTTGACTATATAGAGATGAAAAATGAAATGTGGCCATGAAGATTATTGTTTATTAAAAAGTGAAAAATGAAAGTATAATTATGAAAATAAATGTTGACTAAAGAAGAAAGGATGTAATACTGCTATGAAGATTATTATGTGTTTATATTAAATGAGAAGTAACTGTATAACTATGAAATGAACATTGAATATATTGTAATTTTATAATGTGAAAAAATATGCTCCCAAAGAAGTTATGTAAAGGATTCAGAACATTGTATTTATAAATAATAGAGTACTAATAAAGAAAAGTACTATACGAGATCGACAAATTCTATCTTTGGCACCAATGTATGTATAATACACCAAATTCCAAGAGCCACGTCAACAAGTAGAATTAACATCATACCCGTACTATAGTAAAGAAGAGTACCATACGAGAATGACACCCAAGAACTTTGGCATAAAATATATGAAACGTGTATATAAATTCCTAAAGCCGAGTCAACTAGTAAAGAACATCTCACCCGTACTATAAAGGAGGAGAACTATACGAGGCCGACACACAACATCCAAGGCAACATAAATTCCTAGAGCCGAGTCAACAAGTAAGATTACCATCATACCCGTACTAAGAGAGAAGGAGCAAATAAGAAGTTGGAGGAGCAAAACTAAATAAGTATCATTGATGTAGACAAGCAACCACACACAACCACATTGTTTTCTAGTGTATTTTACTAGAGAAAAGCCAATACCACATGGACTATATATCAACTAAAACCATGAGAAAGAAAAAAAAAATAAATATATTTATGAATTATATCTAGAGGAATAAACCCTGAAATGAAGAATATGACGAGATGACGTTTAATGTGATACAAAATGAAGAGATTAATCGATGATGAAGAAGAATGAAAAGTAATATACTAACGAAGATAATCATGAGAGTATACCAGTGATGAAATGTAAAACAAACTATCCCTATAATATGTGAAGAATTTAGTCGAGTTGAATCAAGAAAAAGAGAGTATAACAATGTATAAACCGCAGATGCGTGAGTTAATCCCAAGGATATTTATTATTTGTCGGAAGAACGACCACTATGATTATTTTGATTATTTGAGATGAATAATGCCAGCAATCATTTATTATTATTGATGGAGATGATGTGCCTCCATATTTATTGAAGTTAGTATGGCCAGTGGAGTTGAATAGCCAAAGTGAGCCGCTCTGAACTGCCCCAGCTAAGCTTATGTTAGGGAATTAGGGAACTAAATAAACAAGGGAGATGATTACATAGAGAAGAAATAATTGTGATTAAAATAGAAGAAAGTGAAGGGATATATGTAAAAAACATGTGAATCGACATGGAAACGTACAACAATTGATGAATTCCTCAATGAAAAATAAAGATACTGATTCAGAATTAATCAATTCTTATAGGAAGGCATATGTAACATTACCAAATATGGTAGTTACATAAAATAAGCAAATATAACGTCAAGTGACAGGAAAGCAAGAAGGTATTTCTAGATAAATAAAACTATGTGAACGAAAAGTGTGTATCTACAGATATATTAGTATAAAATTCCAACGATGAAGGAGAAAGTGTAACATAGCAGCATCAAATACGAAATGAAGAAAGAAAATGACCATGAGCCAAAATAAAATGTTAGTAACCAGGCCCAATAGATTCCAACAGTGAGGGGAACCAACAAAATAAGGCCCAATAAAATCCAACAGTGAGGGGAAATAACGAGAGTAATACAACAACAACATAACGACAATACCGATAGATTCCAACAGTGAGGGGGATCAACAAAATAACTACAAATAAATTCCAACAGTGAGGGGAACAAATGAAGATAGCGACTACAATGAAAATATTGAAGAAGACGTTCAAACCTAAAGAAGAAGGGAAGAAGAAGGACAAGGAAACATAACATGAAGAGAGAAGAAGGTGGATAGACCATGCAAGGACTCATCATTCATCAAGTGTACTAGAGACAATAATAGTAACCAAAAGAATAGTGATCAGAATGATCAATATTGCACACCACTATATAAAAATTATTCCGATTAGTGCTTTCAAGCTTCACAGCTCATCGTCAGATCAGGAATAGGCAGAAAATATGTAATACCCAACCCTTCACCCCTCTCCCCCACCTTGCGCACCCACAACAAACTAAAAATTAATGACCCTTCCCCACCCCCTAAACTCTGTCTCACCATCTGGACAGTTACATGTTTTTCTAGTAAATTCCTTGTGTTTCAGTGTGTGTGTGTGTGTGTGTGTGTATGTGTATGTGTGTGTGTGTGTGCATCCCTTTAAACTACCCTCTTCCTCTCCACACACGTGGGTCAGTCACACGCCCTTATTTTAAAACAACCAATTAGTACTATGAAAAATAATTCTTAATCTTATCTATCTGCCCTCTCTCATTTACTTCTTAATCATGTTATAAAATATTTCTTCATTATCAAATTTAATTTTAATATTAATTAAATTGTCTAACCCTTTTTCTCTTTCTTTCAATATTTCTAACTCTTCTCTAAGCTTCCTTTCAACTGTGTTATTTACTACTTTTACAATTTCGTATTCTTCCAAAGGATTAACAAACTTGTGGTTGTCTTCTATGAAATGTCTTGCATATAACGAATTGGTTGTTCTATTACCTTCTCCACGTTTGTGGTCAGACAACCTGCATGTGGTCAGAATTATATTTCATAGTACTAATTGGTCGTTTTAAAATAAGGGTGTGTGACTGACCCACGTGTGTGTGTGAGGAAGAGGGTAGTTTAAAGGGATGCACACACACACACACACACACACACACACACACACACACACACACACACACACACACACACACACACACACACACACACACACACACACACACACACACACACACACACACACACACACACACACACACACACACACACACACACACACACACACACACACACACACACACACACACACACACACACACACACACACACACACACACACACACACACACACACACACACACACACAAGGAATTTACTAGAAAAACATGTAACTGTACAGATGGTGAGACAGAGTTTAGGGGGTGGGGAAGGGTCATTAATTTTTAGTTTGTTGTGGGTGCGCAGGGTGGGGAGAGGGGTGAAGGGTTGGGTATTACATATTTTCTGCCTATTCCTGATCTGACGATGAGCTGTGAAGCTTGAAAGCGCTAATCGGAATAATTTTTATATAGTGGTGTGCAATATTGATCATTCTGATTGTGATTTCAACCACTAACACAAATTTCTTCATTAAAAGAATAGTGATTATCAACTATGTAGAAACAGTGTTTAACATTTAAGAAACCACAAACAATTACAGTGAGTACTTAATATAAGTGTGAAAACCTGTGACCAGTTAACTAATTTTAACCTAATAAACCACACAAACAATTCCAGTGATAAGGTTTATAGTGGAAGAAAATGTGTTACTTTCATAGTGAAACCATCAAGAATTAAATAGTCAAATATACACAGACAGTTCGTGTGACTAATTTAATAAAGATTGTGATCCAAATAGACAATCATAAGACCACCAAAATAATGTAAAATAGAACAGTTATATTATTATTCAGAGAAATGACAATAAAAAAAAAATCTTTGTAAATTTCAAAAGAAATGTAACTGAATGCCACGGCAAAACAGAATACAATACAAAGAAAGGCCAGAGAAAGAAAAATAACAAACAAAGTAGTTTGTTAAATATCAAACAAATGTGACAGGAATTAGCTACAACCAATGACAAGAAAGATACTGTCATTAGCACAAAAATATTTGTATTATTGTTCAAGAAGAAGTAGTGTAAACATGTGTATTAAAACAATTAAAATATTGTAATAAAATACCATACTGAAGTCATGTTAGTAGTAGCAAAATGCTGCATTAGAATATGTTGTACATTGTTACATAACCCCATAGGAAAGACACCTATGAAACAAAAAATCATACATGTTAATTTAACCAAATAACCATCAACAATTATATCAATCAAGGATTTGGTATAAGTAATGATACACCCTAGTAGACAGTGTATTATATTGAATACAATACAAATAAAGCAGATCAAATATGATGGCACAAAGATAGGAGAAATGGAACCTAGTATGCCAATTTAGTTAAACAAAATACAGTATTAAAACATGTACCAAGAATAATGAAAGTATTACCACTAGTTAGATGAACATCTGGTACTACTATGAGAACAGATTATAAGTATAATGACAATAGTTTTGTAACCAAAATATTGTAAACTAGCTAACTATGAATACACAGCCAGAAGTAAGCAAAAACAATGTAACCAACTAGTTAAGCAAGATACTTTATTAAAGCTTGAACAAAGATTGATAAGAGTGTTACTAGTAGTAAGAGGGACACCTAATGCTACTTTGAGAACAGACCATGACCATGAGAATAGTCATTTTATATATAAATTATTAAAAACTAAATGACCATGATGGTGGAATAAGAATGTAAACAAACAATAAGGAGCAAGTTATTTATGCAAAATGCAACATACAAACTTGTTTAAAAGTAGATAAAAATGTTATCAAGGATCAGAAGAATGTCTGATACTACCTTGGAAATCTAGATCGAGTATAGCAATAACAATTTAATTATTGTTTTAGCAAAAATAACTGACTACCATGCTATGACATAATGTAAACAAAACCATTACTAGAAATTGAAGGGTTCTCAGATAGCTAAAAGCTAACAAATATATGAAAGGAATTAGGTACTATAATTGTACACTAATTGCATTTATTACATAATATACCTTATATAGAAAAACCATAAATAAAGTGACGATTGTAAGAAAAGAGATAGGAGGGTACTGAAACAATGTTAATAGTATATGAAATACAGCCCTGTACATATACTAAAGTACAAATTCATGTAAATAGACGTTTATATTATTGTTAGGTTACAATATCAATGTTATTAAATAAGAAAAAATAGTTTTAAGGACAATTGTGAATTATCAAATATGGACGCCAAAGACGCCATGACCAGATATTGTTTGGGTAACAATTATTCCCAAATTTTGTATTAAACAAGTTGAGATATAGACTCAGATCGTTAATTAAAAGTGTTTTAGTGTAAATAGTTAAGTTTGGTGTAATAAACTTATTAAATATAAGATGCACCATAAAAATCGATAAAATCGTTATAGTGATTTAAATAATGGACGGATTATAATCTTGTTTGGACTTTAATTAAAGCGCAGGATGTCCGCAATTTATTGACACTAACCGTTTAACGATAAGACAAATATTAAGAAAGTTATTACGATTTTAAACTTTTTGATTATTTTTTGTACCAGTGCTGACGTCATATAATCTCAAACTCAAACGCCAAAATTGGTAAAAAATTAAAAATTTTAAGAAGACAAAGTACTTTGGGTCGTAGAGTTCAAACATTTCAGCCAATCGAATGAATGGAAATCGGCAGACAAGCCGCAGACGTTCCGACGGAGCGAAAGAGTCATCTATCAATCATCAAACAGACAGGACGTGTCACTCTCCGGACGAGATATGAAGAAGTTTATTTTTGAATTGTGCGCGACATGTAAACATCAGTAATCAACACACATATAACCTATAAACAACACCAGCATTAACGAGTGCACTGTGCGGAGTGACTAATATTTAAATACGATCAGTGTACAATATCGATCGTATTTGCGAGTGTTGTGCGAAAAATAAAACAGGGAGTACAATCTTTTTTATTAATTAACAATAAAACAGAAATAAAAATTTCTGTAAATACTTAATGTTGATATACTACGCTAATCAGTAATAGCGAAGTATCATAATGCTGATGGAATTTATCAGAATTAACGAAAGTATTATTTCGCAATTGTTAACATGATAAATAAATATTTTAATTATTTTTCATAATTAAAAGAATCACGATTAATGTACTTATTACAAAATACGAGCATAGTAAACAGTCGCTCAATTGACTAACGTTGTTTTTTGATTTTCTATATTTGAAGATAAATATTTTAACTTTTATGCGAAAGAGTATTATATGCTACTGATAATTACGCATCAGAACTATTATAAATAATATGTATATAATTAGATTAAGAAGAAATCAATATTCAAGATAATTAACTCTAATAACAATTCACGTTATGAGATAACCTTAAAATCATAACCGTAACTTGCCACCTTCTTTGTCACAAGTCTGTTCTCATATAATCCAAACCAGATGAAAACAATAACAAGAGTTTTTTTTTAATAACTTTTTCTCTTGTAAATAAATAATTCCCACAGTGAATTATTAAAATATAGTAATACATTTTAGCAGTGCAAGCCAACGCACTTGTTGATTGTCAAGTAAATACTGTAGACTGCGTACGAATTCCCGCGTACGATAATACCATAATTATCTGTTATATGGTACTAATTTTCTATTTTAATATTTGTTTGTTTGTTTTATATTAATTGTTCATTTAATCTCATTATAAACGCCACATCTTGTACCTGGCATCATGCTACTTAAAAGAACCACACGAGAACTTGGTAATTAACTGATATAAGAGGACATAACCTCTCAAGTTAAAAACTATTGTATAACCAACAGGGTTACCAGCCTTGAGGCTAAGGAGAGTCTTATTTTAAATTTTGTTCATTGTAATTATTATCAGTAAAATTATTAGTAACTGATTGTCAATTTTTAAAAGATTTTATAACACCATTAACCGTTAATAAACCTCTACATTTTGTTACCAGTGGAAAAAGAGTATTATTTCAAACTTAAATTAATTCATTTATTAATAGTCAGTTCTACCAAAAGGTGGCGGAAGAATTCAAATATTTCTGATAACTCAGAACTTTCTTTAGCTGTTATATCATTTTTATTGTGCATACTAGTCACGTTGGATATTCAAACAGAATATCTACTTGTATATGTAGTGTGTGTGTTACAGCTGAGCCGTCACCGAACAGAACTACAATATCCACGTGTGGTAAGTGGGGGAGGTTACTAACGGAGTGCGAGAAACATTTTAAATTAAAGAAGTTAACCATCGATACCCACATATTTGTCAATCACAATCAAACTAATAATAATAATTATAATTTGAACATTTTATCATACAACATAATCGTGGATACCGGTGCGTATCTGCAAGCAACATACAATCACACTACACTACTATATCAACATATCTACCATTAATGTTGTATAGCAACGTGGCGCTCCATCGCGGGGCAGAATTGATTGAAGATCACATTAAGAACGAATATATATACTAAATCTATAAAGAGTTACTTTATAATATATATATATATATATATTGTAACGTGTCCAAAATTGGGTTATTTTATTTCTTACAGTATGGGGTATGTGTATTTTTATTTATTTCATTTTGTGTGGGATTTTATAAATTTATTGTGAAAGTTTTATTTCCCGGCGAACGTTATTTCCATTACAACAGAACACATGGCAAGTAGAACAGTTTGAGACAAAGGCGAGGCGCAATCTCTATTGTGTAATGCGGCAAAGAATTCGTACCACCCTAAAAATTCTAGAACTCTGTATATGTGTGACGACGCCCGCACTTAACATCTCAGGACGGGGCGCTGAAGTGACGCCGTGAAACTCCGTCGATGCAAAAAATGGCGCTGGAATGAACAATTTGTAAAACCAACCAGCCAGCTACAGGAAATGTATTTAAGCCACGCCCGCTGCTAGTGACATCAGTATAGCAGAGGCAAATATCGTCCCCGGTTACCACACAAATAACGACTATGTGCCATGTATAGAGTGAATACACCACAGCAGTTAAGCATGAACGGCGACGAAAATCAGGTGGCAGTGAACGGCAGTTTCCTCCCGCCTCAAACACAGTCTACCTTAGTGAGAGACGCAACACAGTATACATTAGGCAGAGACGCTAAGTAGTCCAGCAGATCGTACAACAGCGTGTAGACGTAATTAGTGAGCCGCGGGCCCCGGTCGGTCGAAACTTTCTAAATATGAATAACTCAGTGTAATACCGACGTACTACCGACCGGGACCCAAGGAAATAAGGAGGTTATACGGAGTGAACTGCGGGCAAATTATTTAAAGTGACGCGAACTAACGAACGAAGCAACGTGTACCCGGGTGGTGTCTCGAGATATATACAGTTTTAAAGTAAAATGGGGTGTTTCAAATAAATGGTTCTAAATCGTGTGAATGTGTGTGTGAGCAGCTGGGCTGACCTGTATAGGGTAAGAAATATCTAAATGTAAGGCATATATGTATCTATTTCAGAATTTGTTTCTCTCATGTTTGTGTCATAATGATTTTGATCCGTCTTAACAGTAATTAAAACTATTTGCTTCACTGTAATTATGTGTTAGTCTAAGTTATTTCGTCATTACCACGTTCTCATTTCTGTGTTGCGGAATTCGTCTAAACGTTCCGGAATCTTTCTGAGTTATTAATTGGGTGGGGTCAGATTGCAAAATTGTCCTTTTTATTTAAGGTGGAGTGTAAAGGTTTTCGATATTTTATCCTATATAAAAAATAATCGTGGCGACCTTGGTCTTCTGGTGAAATTTGGATATGGTAAGTAATTGAATATGCGTACAGGTAAGTCCTGGTAGGATATTTTATGTATTGAATATATTTTCGGCCCCTTTTTTTATTGTTACAAATGGCGACCCTGCCAGGATTTTCGTTTTAATTTTATTTATACGGGATAGACCTATTTTAATGCACAGAAAATAGGACGTTGTAATGACGAATTTATAAATATGATTTATCGTATATGATTACGCACGTAGGTTAGGTTTGTGTTATGAGTTAAGTACCAGATAAAAAATGGCAAAAAATAACGAAGTCAGCTTCGCTGACGACAAAATAGAAAGTCTAGCGACACCTATCCAAAATAAAAAATCTGATGATAATTACGAAATGCTTAAAATGATACAGACAATGTTAGATATGGACAGAATATCTATGTTAAATAAATTCAGTGAACAGAAGAGTGATTCTGACGCTAAATTCAATATATTAAAAAATCAGAATAATGAATTAAAAAACGAGATTCAAGAATTAAATAAATGTTTAGAAAATAATAACGAAATAATAAGAACTAATTTGAATAAGTTAGAACAGAGTGTGGAGCGAATTGGAGTACATGTGATGAGTATAAACAAAAGCAAAACAAATGAAAATTGTAGTGACAAATGTAAAAATATGATACCAGAGAAAGAGTTAATAAATGATAACAATAATGTTGAAAATAATGAGAATAATAGTAATGTATTTGAAGAATTAGTATCGGAGACGGATACGGTAAAAATAAATAATGAAAGTACAGTAATCCCTCGTCGACCGCGGGTTCTCCAACCGCGGAATTCATTTATACGCGGTTTTATAAATGCGCAGTAGTTTCCAACCGCAGGGCTGGAATTCGCTTATACGCGGTTTGTAGTAGCATCCGCTATGCAGCGCTTCGTGCACACATATCCCTTCAAATCAGATTGAAGTCAGTCAGTCGCGCGTTGCTCTTCTGCCGTGACGTATTGCGTGTTCTTTAGTTTTTAGTTTGCGTTGTTCTTATTATCTAGTGTTAATTTACTCTTTTATAAACTATCCTTTCGTCATAATGTGTTCCAAACGTTCGGAAAACAAAATTGGCGGTGATAAGCTAGCCAAAAGGGCTAGGAATGTACTACCGCTGGAGAAAAGCTCGATGTTTTGAACAGGTTAGGGCGCGGCGAGAGTGCTGCGTCCAACGAGTCAACTATAAGAACAATAAAAAAAAGTGAAGAAACAATAAAAGCTAGTGTTGCTAGTGGAACTGCTTCTAGTGCTAAAGTTACCTTTATGCCTCGTGATCCCATTATTGAAAAGATGGAAAAGGCACTTAATGTTTGGATCGAAGACCAAACACAAAAGAAAGTTCCTTTAAGTAGCTTAGTTATACGTGAAAAGGCACTGAGAATATACAAACATTTAGAGCAAGGTGTTGGCCAATCTAAATTTCAAGCTAGTAAAGGATGGCTTGGTCGCTTCGTCCACCGCCATAGCCTTCACAATTTAAAAATAGTGGGAGAAACAGCCTCAGCTGACCATAGCGCTGCTGAGAGTTATCCTGAACAATTAAAAAAATTAATTGAAGATAAAGGATATTTGCTGGAACAGGTATTTAACGCAGACGAAACAGGTCTGTATTGGAAGCGCATGCCCAAGAGGACTACATCTCTAAAGCTAAACGCTCTGCACCAGGTTTCAAGGTCTCGAAAGACCGTATCACCCTGCTCTTGTGTGCTAATGCTTCTGGTGACTGTATGGTGAAACCAATGTTAGTGTATCGATCGCTGAACCCACGTGCCTTGAAAGGAAAAAACAAATGTCATCTTCCAGTGTTTTGGCGTGCAAACAAGAAAGCATGGGCGACAGGTGCATTGTCAATGGACTGGCTGAATAACTGCTTCGTTCCTGATGTTGAACGGTATCTATCCAAGAAAAACTTAACCTTCAAGGTTCTCCTGATCTTAGATAACGCTCCAGGACACCCCGAGGCTCTCCAGTTCGCCCATCCAAATGTTGAAGTTGTATTTCTGCCCCCAAATACTACTTCACTCATACAACCGATGGACCAAGGAATTATCGAAACATTCAAGCGATACTATACATGACGCACATTCAACAGGATACTGGAAGCTATGGAGAATGACCCAAGTCTGACAGTCACTGATTGCTGGAAACTGTTCAACATCACTGACTCCATCACCATTATTAAAGACTCTCTTGACGAAGTAAAACAGTCAACTTTGAATGCCTGTTGGTCCAAGCTGTGGAAGGAGTGTGTTAATCAACGTTTGCAACACAAACTCCCAGCCGTTAAGGATATTGTAGATGTTGCAAGACGTCTGGGAGGTGAAGGATTGGCAGACATGAAAGATGACGACGTCGAAGAACTTCTTCAGTCACACAAGGAGGAGTTGAATGAAGATGAATTGGAAGAAATAATACGATCGAGTGAGGATGGGGATGATGACGAGGAGGACAAAGAAGAACAGAGAGAAATGACGTCTTCTAGCCTAAGCAAAGGAATACTTTTGGCTAACAATCTCGCTGAATTTTTTCTTGACATCGATCCCATCATGTAGCGGAGTATAAAATTCAAACGGGGTTTGGAGGATTTATTATCTCCATACAAGCAGCTTCAGAAGGAGTTTCAAAATAAAATGAAGCAGACTTCTCTTTTTTGCTATTTTAAATCATCTGGTGGCAAGTCAACTGACGTCCCTCACCCTTCCACAAGTGCCGATTCCCATGCCTCGATTTAAAATTGTTTTGATTAAAATTTTGCGTTTAAATTGTGTGTTAAAAATTGTTTTTATTTTAAAATTTCAAGTTGAAAATTGTAGTAAGCTATAAAACTAGACTTACTTAGCACTAAAAACTGGCCGCTATTTTTTCCTTGTCTTAGCGGCTTTTTCGTTATAATGTAATACAGTATGTATTTTAAAAATTTTTATAATTTAAGTAACTGTCAGCTATTTGAAATCATTGGACTGGTTTTATACATTCGAACAATGTAGTGTATACTGTATAATAAAGAGTTGTACAGTATTTTATATTTCTGGCTTTGTTTCGGATTCCCCTAACCTTACTTTTCCCACATAAAGTTAACTTCACCAACCGCGGATTCACTAACCGCGATGTTTTGTAGGAACCTAACCCCCGCGGTTGGCAAGGGAATACTGTACTGATGAGTTGGTAGAATGCGATTATGAAATGTTAATGTGTGTGCAGGAGTTAGAGAGAGTGTGGAAAAATAATGTTGTGGCAGAATGGGGACAGAGGGCAAATATTCCCCTTATTGTTTATAATGTTTATGATGATTTAATGAGTTCACAAGTGTTGTTGTTGAAGGGCAAGAGACCCGTATTAGTAGAAGAGTTGAGTTGTTTATTGATGTTGTATAATGTTGTACCCTCTGTCTATAATAATGATGTTGAAAGTATGATTTGGTATTGTGATGAGAGAGAGTTAAACAGAGAAGTGTATGTGGAGAAAGTAACAGAATTATATAACTTAAATAGAAAGTATGATGAATGGAAGGAAAGTTTAAAAGTATATTTGAGTAACAATGATTATAATGATTTGACTACAGTAATTAACCCGATCATGAATGTATTTACCGATGGAGATGTAACAAAAATACCTAATGTAGACTGGTTTAATGAGTATTCTGGTAAAATAAGTGAATTTGGTTGTTCTGGTTATGACACACAAAGTAACCATTTGTTTGTCAATAAAAATCAACAGTGTTGTATAAAACCAAGACTTATCTGGGACGATGGAGGTTAAATGATAAAACAATAAAAGACAGTGATAAACATTATGTTTTATGGGCTTTGACATGGCAGATTTGGACAATGAAGTGCGGAAAAACTGAACAGTTAATAACAAAAATTTGTAAATAAAGTGTAGTAAATTTATTTGAGTGCATTGTAGGATGTTAAGTGAACAAGTGTGTGTAAATGTTGCAATAATAATAATAATATTTTGTAATTTAAATAAATAAATATCAGAATTAATTTTGAAAACAGTAATTGATTAATTGGAATTGTGTCGATAACTATATAATTTATATTTTTGGTAATCAATTTAATTAAAACAATTTGATACATGTTAAATATTTTGATTGATTATTGGAATGTTAATTAATTAAATTTTTTTTATGAATTCAATTTATTTTATGAGATTGGGAAATTTGGTGATTAAAGGATAAATTGTTTGATGTAAACTAATAAATTTTGTTAAATGTTTCAGAGGTGAGGTGAAAGTAATGTGGTATGGTGAATATGTTTTGTATATGTCATTATAAATGAACTGCAAGTATGAATTTACAATAGGAATATTGTCAGAACTTTTACAGTATGAATCAGGTACAACAAAAATGTTTACAAGTGTAACTAAGATTTTAATTCAATAGTAAGATTATCTGAAATAATTGTGTTCAATAAAAATGATAATTAAAAAATTTAATAATAAATGAAAAATGATATATACTAATTATTAATAATAAATTTTGAAAATTTTTAGAAAGTCCAATGGTAGAAAGTTATGAATGAGTTAAATGATTATTGATGAAAATATTATATTAGATTGTATATCAAAATAAAAAATTTTTGCTAATTCAAATTTGATCCAATAAAATTGCTTGTGCTCTGTTAAATAACTAGTGGCTCAGACATTCAATATAAGGTGTTCATGGTATAATTTTAAATGTATTATTTTATTGTTGTACGTTAGATATAGGTATTGATAAAAATATGTGTTTTCATTATGTGTGTATTTTGAACCTAAGTAAATAATTAGTTGATCTGGCAGGCAGTTAACACAAAGTATCAGAATCAGAGAGAGGGGAAACAAGGAGGTGAGAAGTAATGAGAAATAAATATATATATATTTCATGTAATTTGTTCAATTTTGGAATGTGTTTTCATTATGTTAGGGATATCAGCTGATCAGCAATAAAACGTCACTGGTAAAGTGGTTTATAAATGTTCCAAGTAATTGATGTTCAATGTAATGTTTTAATGTATTACAGATGTTTTAAAGTAATGATAAAAATACTTGATAAATTGAGAAGTAAAGTAATAATTTGTGAGAGCTAATAAAAGATAGTTTTTGGGTGATAAATATTTTATGGGACATGTAGATCTGTCCAAGTTGAAGTCAGAAGTTAAAGTTGAAATAGTAGAAATGAAGAATGTAATGTTGTTTTGAATTAATGTATATTGTAGAATTTTCAGAAGTATTGATGTTGACACAGTAGTTGTGGAGAATATATGTAGAGTTTTGAGTGATATATTGATGTTTATAATTAATGATGTTATTTTGTTGTATTTGTAGTGAGGCAATGAGATTGAGATTTTGGGGATGGCAATTTTGTAGTAGGGGGTAGTGTAATGTGGGAGTCCGCAACATAATGATAAGTTGGGATGGGATTGGTACCGATTTTAGTGAGGAGGGGCCGCCTTAGGTAGAATCCAGGGGCCAGATAAGGGAATTGAGTTTTGGGGGGGGAAACACGTATCCTATATACAAAGGTTAGAGAGTATTTTTTTTATATATTGAGAGAAGGTGGCGAATTGAGTTTAATGATAAGTTGGGGTTAGAGTGTTTTGGGAGAGATTTTGATAGAGATGGCTGTCATGTGAGTTACAGTTGTTAGAGGTTAGAATCAAAGAGAGAAAGATTATATATGTATACAGATCAAGTAGTAAATTAAATGAGATAAATGTTTAAATCACCCAAAGTAATGGAGAATAAGATTGTTAAATAAAGAAAGAGATTTATAATAAAGATATAAAATTTTAGTTTACAACCAGTGACAAAATTTTGATAGAATTTGAAAATAATGTAAAATTAAGAATTGTTTATTTTGAATAATTTAAAGGTCAATTTGCTTATTATTTCTAATAATATTTTGTTATTTTAAATGTTTTGTTTGATTATATTTTGTGTCTCAAGTTAGAATATTACAGATGTTTAATGTATTCACAGATGTCACTTGTACATAACGTATGTGGGTCAAGGTTTTTGGACTTGACCTAGTTTCGATCAGCTGACAGTGAGGTCACAACTACTAAGCTTGTTTAGTAAGGAAGTCAATTCAACTTGTGTTTTTAATCAATTTAAGCGAGTTTTAAATAATTTCTACATGTAAAGGAAACCTTTTAATAAAATTAAATTTTTTTTTTGAATTTTAAAATTTTTTGGAAGATTATTTTTGAAAAAAAAAAAGAAAAAAAATGTGATTTTTCGCCTGCCAGCTAATGAATATTTTAAGTATTGATTATTTTATTATTTGTGTGCTAACCATGTTTATGTTATTGATTTATTTTGCATTGCATTGTATTGTTAGACTCTAAGTATTCACATGTTAGGTTAAGGATATGTTCAACTATAAGAAATGTTTAAATTAACTCATTTTAAATAAAACAGAAAATAAGGAAGAGAATTTTTTGATATAATATTTTATTTTGAATTCTGAATTTTTTTGATGAAATAGTAAATTTTAGAGAATTTTTCAATGTATAATATGTAATGTGAGTGTGTGTGAGCCCAGTATCTGCTAAAGGCAGCCCAGCTTGCAAACAAGGGGAAACACATCGGTGGAGGATCTGGCATGATCTAAGCCAGGGATTGAGGATTTTGGGGGGTAGCATGTTAGAAGGCGAGGTGGGCTGTGGTACTTGTCTGTTCGATTTTTCGCTGTTGGGATCTCTTACGGAGAAGTCCAGTGATCTCGTTCAGATGGGTCCATAGTCGCCAAGCCAGGGGGGTCGTGTACCCATGAAGAGTAAGAACAAAGGGGTTGTTGGCACCAGTTCCTCACCGGTCCTCTTCGGGGTTTATCAATGAGATTTCTTCTGTTCTGTACAGCAGAATTCTCATTGAGGGGGTATTGTAACGTGTCCAAAATTGGGTTATTTTATTTCTTACAGTATGGGGTATTTGTATTTTTATTTATTTCATTTTGTGTGGGATTTTATAAATTTATTGTGAAAGTTTTATTTCCCGGCGAACGTTATTTCCATTACAACAGAACACATGGCAAGTAGAACAGTTTGAGACAAAGGCGAGGCGCAATCTCTATTGTGTAATGCGGCAAAGAATTCGTACCACCCTAAAAATTCTCAGAACACTGTATATGTGTGACGACGCCCGCACTTAACATCTCAGGACGGGGCGCTGAAGTGATGCCGTGAAACTCCAACGTCGATGCAAAAAATGGCGCTGGAATGAACAATTTGTAAAACCAACCAGCTAGCTACAGGAAATGTATTTAAGCCACGCCCGCAGCTAGTGACATCAGCATAGCAGAGGCAAATATCGTCCCCGGTTACCACACAAATAACGACTATGTGCCATGTATAGAGTGAATACACCACAGCAGTTAAGCATGAACGGCGACGAAAATCAGGTGGCAGTGAACGGCAGTTTCCTCCCGCCTCAAACACAGTCTACCTTAGTGAGAGACGCAACACAGTATACATTAGGCAGAGACGCTAAGTAGTCCAGCAGATCGTACAACAGCGTGTAGACGTAATTAGTGAGCCGCGGGCCCCGGTCAGTCGAAACTTTCTAAATATGAATAACTCAGTGTAATACCGACCGGGACCCAAGGAAATAAGGAGGTTATACGGGAGAAGTGCAGTGAACTGCGGGCAAATTATTCAAAGTGACGCGAACTAACGAACGAAGCAACGTGTACCCGGGTGGTGTCTCGAGATATATACAGTTTTAAAGTAAAATGGGGTGTTTCAAATAAATGGTTCTAAATCGTGTGAATGTGTGTGTGAGCAGCTGGGCTGACCTGTATAGGGTAAGAAATATCTAAATGTAAGGCATATATGTATCTATTTCAGAATTTGTTTCTCTCATGTTTGTGTCATAATGATTTTGATCCGTCTTAACAGTAATTAAAACTATTTGCTTCACTGTAATTATGTGTTAGTCTAAGTTATTTCGTCATTACCACTTTCTCATTTCTGTGTTGCGGAATTCGTCTAAACGTTCCGGAATCTTTCTGAGTTATTAATTGGGTGGGGTCAGATTGCAAAATTGTCCTTTTTATTTAAGGTGGAGTGTAAAGGTTTTCGATATTTTATCCTATATAAAAAATAATCGTGGCGACCTTGGTCTTCTGGTGAAATTTGGATATGGTAAGTAATTGAATATGCGTACAGGTAAGTCCTGGTAGGGTATTTTATGTATTGAATATATTTTCGGCCCCTTTTTTATTGTTACAATATATATATATATATATACAAGCAGATGACTATTTGTTGTCATCATGTCTTTTTCCAATTTAGGAAGCTGGACCTTAACATTTCAATGGATGTCGCACACTATGGTGTCCCTCAGGGTTATAATGATGCAACAATCTTGGTCTGCAGCTTTCATCTATTCTTATCAGGTATACTTCCCAAATTGCATTATATCTCTGCGCTTTCTTTTCTAGTAGTTCTAATACAACTAAAAATTTCATCAATAGGAGGTACATAATTTTACAAAGAAATGATTACACACACTTATTTACTTGAGTCAAACCAGCACGTTTAATTCCAAAAAAAAGCTGAACTGTAGATTAAGTTTTAGTAATTTTATCTACACTGTCTTGAAGTATACAACAAAGCATACAATCAGATTTCCCCAACATCATACGTTTCCGTGTATCATGAGCATACACAGAATTTTATCTCTGAGGAGGTTCTTAAAAAATGGAGGTGTAATCACCCACCTGTTAACAACATTTCTATAGTACCAGTACACAGAATTTAATATATTTATTATTTATATATAATTAATATATAATATATTAATGTATAATTACTTATTATAAATAATATTAGGATTCCCATAAAAGGACAATAAAATGACTCAATATTATAGTTTTTAGTCGAATGGGACATTTTAGAGGGTTTGAACCACTCTCCCAATGCCAGTGCCCTGTATGACGAATAGAATGTAACTGGCTAACCAATTTTACAAAGAAATCGTGACTTGTTTGTCATTCTATTTACATTTTAGATCTAAATGTACCATAAACATTTATAACTATTAGAAGCTTACTTACAATGAATTTCATAAAAATCCATTCCTTCATTTTGATTTATGGAATGTTTAAGAAATTTTCTTTGCTCCATGATTTTTTTCTTCTTTTGGGGGGCTACATATGCACTATAAGAGTTTCAGAATGCACAGATTTGTACAAAAAAATCATAATGAAAAAATGATTCTTGGATTTCGTTGTCCATGACGTGTCCGTTAATTAACTAACTATAATTAAATCACTACCAACTCGGAACACAAAGTTTTTTATGGGTAAAAATGTAAAAGTTTTACCTTAAGCCTGAACCAGGTTTTGCTTTTAAAAAGCTTCTTCAGAGGCTGCCGTTGGGAGCACTGTCCGTCTTGTTCTTGGTGACGGTATCGACTTTTGAAGGATCGATGTTGTGTGTGTAGGGTGTGATATGTTCGAATAATGCGTGTGATTTGAATTGTGTCTATTCGTTTAGGATGTCATTTTTATGTGTTTGTATATTTCCAATTATTCAAGAGTGTCTAGTTTTCAGCCTTTTGTGTGTACGTGTAAAATTCCATGTTATTGTCAATGTTTTTGTATGTGTGGTTTGCTTCAATGAGGTAGTATATTTCCAATTGTTCAAGAGTGTCTAGTTTTCGGCCTTTTGTGTGTACGTATAGAATATCCATGTTATTGTCGATGTTTCTGTATATGTGGTTTGCTTCAATGAGGTGTCACTAGCCCACATACACAAAAACATAACCTTCACTGCTGAATACTGTAACAGTACAAAAGCCTGATGTCGGATTTATGGTACGAAAGTTATTGAATTATTGTATTTCACTGTATTTTTGCATTCATGTGTATGGATGGTACAATTTTCCCTTGTTTTGCCGAAAACGACGCAGATTCAACATAGCAGAATGATTCCAAGGTCAAAGGTGGACGTGTGAAACAGAACACTTTAAATGGTTGCATGAGTTAATACAGACTCTAAATACGTTTGTTTCATTGGTCAACAATGCCAGACGTCATTAACAATAAGAATGACGTAAATAAAATACACATAAACCAGGGCGTTTCCTTGCCTAGAGACAAAGAATAATGACGTATGCACACACACACACACACACACACACACACACACGCACACACACACACACGTACGTAAAAAGTGCGCAGTGCCTCACCCCAGTCTTCACAACGCCGCCTAAGCGGTAACACGTTACAGAAATTCGCCGGCAAGTAATGCCAGCCAAGTGTGTTTAAAACAACAAAAATGTAATTAAGAAGTAGCTATGAGTTAAAATGAATTAGCATCAGTGCATAACAGTTTTCAAAATTAATAAATTAGAGTCAGTGCAACAGGAAAGAGTACAAATGTAACCAGGAATCTCGGCTGAGCAACCATGTAGAATCATCCACTAGAACTTCAAGTCTACAGTCAGGAAAGTCAAACTTATCATAAATCTATTTGAGCTCAAATTTAACCATCCAGTAAACCAAAAAATGTATCGAATGTTTTCATAATGAGCGAGTGAGAGTGTGAAAGAAAGCGTGTCTGATATACTGTCGACAGCCAAGCTGAGGCGTTGGGTTTGCGTTTAGTATCAACATAAATTAAATAAAAGCATTTTATTAAACTAGCACCGGCTAAATAACAAAAAAAAAAAAATGTTGTAGTCTGATCAAGAATATAATAAAATTTTAATGTAATGCTTAATGAAGAAATGTAAGGAACGACCGCCATTTTGTTTTGGGTCGCTATGAGACGTCCATTGTCTAATAATTACGATTCATGTGTAAAATTGGAAAATAATAAAAACTAAATTGATTTCAACACATATAGATGTTGGTACTTTTATTTCAAGGCCCAACTCAGTCTCTATTTACGCTTAATTCGAAACTCTGGACCCACAGTAAACAAATACGATTAGATAAACAGGTACAGCATAGTTATGGTAAGTACGATATTTATGGTATGGCTATCATACATAAATAAATATGCAGAAGTAACTTATAAAAAGTGAAAGATAACAATTGTCGACCCGAACTAGGGGCTTAAATAATTGTATAAGATAACAATTGATGCCCGAACTGGTGACTATATAAAGATATTCTTTTGATATTTTTATATAATAAGCCTAAATATAGAGACGGAGTGGGTATTGAAGTTAGAAGTGCAATTGTAGGTTATGTTATTGTTAGACAACATAGCAACAGATTAGAGAGAAATAATTTTTTTTTGCATAATATCAAAATGGCAGATAACAAAAGCATTAATATGAATAACACAGCAACAGAATCTCTATTATTGAGTGAACCCGAAGCAAACTCAACACCCATTATAAATAATAAAGTGTCATTAGAAGACCTTTTTCAATTAATGAAAGTACAGAATAATGAATTAAATGATAAATTAAACCAGTTTGATGATAAATTAAACCAGTTTGATGAACAATTTAATGATATAAAAAAAGAAATTAAGAAACAAAATTGTCATATTGATAAGAGATTAAATGAGATACATGCACGGTTAGACGAGATAGAGTTAGAAAATAAGAGGGGAGTAGACAAATTAGATATAAACAAAGACAAGGTAAGTGGGGAAGAAAATTATAACAAAATAAATAAAAGTATGATATTAGAAAATGATTATGTAAACAGGGGTAGTGATAATGAGAGTTTAATGGGAATTGAATATGCTAATGATGAAATGTTAATGTATAGTAATAAATCAGTGAGAAGGAGGGAGAGTATAATTGTAAAAGAGTTGCAGGGGGTAGATTTTTCCCTTAATGATGGAGTAGGGGGTGAAGTAAAAACTTCACGTGTTGAGGAAGGACGAGAGTGCCTTCAATGTATATTTGGGAGACATATGGTCTACAAATAAAGTTGTCCCTGGTTTTTTTAGTGCACTTCACAGGTGGTGCAGTAATTGTGAATTAGTGTCCCCTGCAAATATTGAAAGAGAGAATGTAGCTTGGTGTGATAGAGAGAGAGAGAAATAGAGATTTTTAAGATGAGTAGAAAGTATGAAGAGTTTATGGAAAAGTTAGGAGAAAATGATAATGAAAATAATGACTATAACGTACCCAGTGGTGGCTAATAATACAGAAGGTGACAGGACAATAACCAATCATGACAGATTATATGAGTTTGCGGAAAATGATGAAAATTTGAATGGTATATGCATTTATGATGTTAATATAAGAGATTCAATAATAAGCAATGTATATAGATATAAGATAAGATTAATGTTTGACGATGGAGGTTAATTATTTTATTGTGTTGATGAACGTTTAAATATGTGATAGTGTTTTTGAAATGGACTGTTTATGAACTGATTTTTGGTAAATGATAAAATGATAATTTGGATTGTATATTTTTGTATATTAATGTCAATGTATTTGTGTATTTTTGCTGTTGTGTATTTTATGTATTTTTTATGTAAACCATGTACTGTAGAATTTTAAATAATTGAAGAAAGTTTGAGGATGATTTTAAATAATTATGGGATTTAGATTCTAAAGGAATAATAAATGATTAAACATGTAATATATTGGGGTATTGAGAGGTATTGTTATTAGTAGGTAAGTGATGAATTTTCTAGTGGTATATTAAGGCGAAATGTTGTAAAAGAGTTTGGGTAATAATGATAAATAAGGGCATTGGAGTTAGTTAAATAGAGTTAATGGGAGTTAGTGAAAATAAGAATGTTGAGATACAGATAATATATAAAGAGGTGTTAGATATTTTAGGGACACAGTAGTTAGTGATTATATGTAGAGAGGTGAGTAATGTGAATGGTAATTATATTTGTTGATGATGATATTTTGTAGTAAGGGTCCGGCAAGAGACCAGCGTGCAGCGTTGTGGCAGGCAGAGCAATTTGGGTAGAGTGTTTGCCGATATTTGGTGGAGGGCAAATGGTTAGGTGTGTGTATGGCCAGGTAGGGAACACACATCCTAGTACAAAGACGAGTGGTGCCAGAGGATTTAAATGGGATTAGTGAAGGGGGTTATTAGAGAGATATTTGTGTCATAATATATTAATGGTTGTTAGAAAAGCAGGTAGTAAGGTTAGATAGACAAACGCCAAAATGAGATATAGAAAATAGTGAATAACAGAGAGTCACCCAAACTAGATAAGGATTGATGAAAAGGTTAGAAAAAGAAAATTCATGGCAGGAAGGTGATGTAACTTAAAGGTAAATGATAAATTTGAAATTTTTTTTATATAGAATCTAATGGTACAAGTTATTTAAATGTGAATTATGTAAGGTAAATGTAACAATGTTAATTTTTGATGTACAATGTTTTATTATGTTGATGGCAATAGTGTGTGTGGTTAGGAGGTCGTTACAGGGGTAGCGACGGTAATAAATGTTAATATGTGAAAAAGATAAGATTAGAAATGGTTTTAAACAAAAGATATGATTTAGTTCTGTTGCAAAGAAATATGAGAATAAAGAAAATGAGTAAAGAAATTTTAAAATGCTTGAAATATTTGCCATAATGGTTACATTTTGTTGATGTAATAAAGATGATAATTTGTAGTTGTTTTGAAATTTGAAAGATTTGTTTTACTTATTAGGGTATTATTATAAGAATATATATATTTTCTCTTGTTAGTGAAGGAGTGAGTTAGTAATGACTAGAGGCCAGTTTTGGAGAAAATGGCGAGATAAAAGGAGAAAGCCATTCTATTTTAAATCTTGTGAATTGTTGTATGAAAATTTTAGAGTTAAGCAAACCAATGCCTCAAAATGCAAACCAATGCACTAAGGGGAGACATATCGGTTGTGGATATGGAGATAGATAAGGCCACTATTTTAAAATTTGTATTTCATGTTTCAGAGTTTGGTGGTATTGTGACAGTGGTCCTGAGCTGGCCGGTGCATCAGACCAGGAGCGTAAAGTGCCTAATGGCCTTATGGTGTTGGGATCTCTCCTGAGAAGTCCAGTAAGGTCAGATGATACGATCATCATCATTGGACCCAGGGTAAGTGATTGTATTTCTTTTATATTAACACTACAGGGGGTTGTGGCACCATATCTGGGCTGATCCCTTTAGAACGTGTGAATGGGTCAATGAAAGTTTTTATGCTTTGGCATAAAACCTTTCATTGAGGGGGTTTTGTAACAGTACAAAAGCCTGATGTCGGATTTATGGTACGAAAGGTATTGAATTATTGTATTTCACTGTATTTTTGCATTCATGTGTATGGATGGTACAATTTTCCCTTGTTTTGCTGAAAACGACGCAGATTCAACAGAGCAGAATGATTCCAAGGTCAAAGGCGGACGTGCGAAACAGAACACTTTAAATGGTTGTATGAGTTAATACAGACTCTAAATACGTTTGTTTCATTGGTCAACAATGCCAGACGTCATTAACAATAAGAATGACGTAAATAAAATACGCATAAACCACGGCATTTCCTTGCCTGGAGACAAAGAATAATGATGTACGCACACACACACGTACGTAAAAAGTGTGCAGTGCCTCACCCCAGTCTTCACAACGCCGCCTAAGCGGTAACACGTTACAGAAATTTGCCGGCAAGTAATGCCAGCCAAGTGTGTTTAAACAACAAAAATGTAATTAAGAAGTAGCTATGAGTTAAAATGAATTAGCATCAGTGCATAACAGTTTTCAAATATCGGTATGGAGAACCATACATGACTTCCATATTCTAAGATTTATTTTTAAAATCATTTTCGAAATGAAATATTACCATAGAAACTACTTCTTTCTACTTACTGCTTCAGCCTTAACCACAGTACTGTGGTCACTAACATATACCACCTCACGTTATCGCACTCGATTTTCACTGATGATGGAAGTCAATGGCATTACCGAAACGTCTGGTTTTGTAGAAAACATTGAACTACGGCCAAATATCCCGGGAAGGAATTTTAACAAAAACTACTTTTTTGTTGCCGATAACGTTGTACACATATATATAAAAAATATGCATAAAATTAATGGCTTGTATACGTTAACGATTGATCTCCATTAAGTAGTGCTCAAGTTTCCAAAGTTTTAATATTATGATGTCCGTAATTAAAACATCAGAGCAGGTTTAGTGTGTATGAGGGTTCAACGTGGACAAAAATTTTCAACATTTCCTATTGAGCGTTGCTTAGAATAAATCTGCGAATCTACAGTGTACGTTTCACAGAACAAACACGCGGAAAAGAAGGAGCGCTCCGAAGTCACTCATGGACCCTCAGCATCTTGCAGAGGGCTCATTCCCTAAAGACGAAAAGTCTGTCTATGAATCGTTCCTCTGTAAACACGTGCAGTTACACTGCCCAGCGATCCACAGGAAGCAAATCGCTATCCACTTTTCGGCTTGCATGCGTTATGTTGGTATGGGTTCGGCACTTTCCATTTAAAAACCGTGCAAATGTAAGAAAATAAACATGAATGAGGCCAGAAATAACGCGAATTGTGTGTGTGTGAGTCTTCCCTGCCTTTTTATTGAGGTAGTGATAATAATAAAATGGAAACATAAACAGTACATAACTGAGATATGCTTGCCTGCCACGCACGATATATTTTCTCTTATACATGACTAGCAGAATACCCGTGCTTCGCTACGGAGTTTCACGTTGTACGTAATGAAAATGTTAGTTTAATTAATAAAGTTTAATTAAAGTAGGCTTCTTAAAAATAAATAGCTGTTGCCCACAACTTCATTCGCGTGGTCTTCAATTTAATGCGATAATATATTTAGAACAGAATCTATTCTATTGGGTTGCCATAGTAACCAGATCTAATAGTTTTTTAAGACCGCAAAGGACCCCCAGAGGATCGTATCGAAAAAAACACCTGTCCTATGTTGGTTCTCCCGTTGCGTAAAATATTTGTGCCAAGTTTGGTTGAAATCGGTCCAATGGTTTAGGTGGAGACGTGGAACACCCCAAAGGATCGTATCGAAAAAAACACTTGTCCTATGTTGGTTCTCCCGTTGCGTAAAATATTTGTGCCAAGTTTGGTTGAAATCGGTACAGTGGTTTAGGAGAAGATGTGGAAACCTTCGCGGATGTGCGCACAACAACTCACCGAAGTTTCATCGCAATCGGATGAATGGTATAGGAATGCATACGGGACAAACAAAGAAACATTCATTTTTATATATAAGATGTAAACTATACCACTTACTTGACATAAACCGTGATAGCTAAGCTAATGTACAACATATATGTATTAATTATACACATAAATGTTCCTCAATAGACACTCTATCTATTGGCGAAAACTTAGAATAAAATCCGTTCAGTACTTCCTGAGATTAGCGATTTCAAACACAGAGAGAAAACGGACCGACTTTACTTTATACTATGTACAGATTTACATTAAAATGAAAAAATTATAATTTTATTGCCTGGCAACAAAATTATTTTATTTTTAACAATTACCATTGTTTGAAAAAGTTTAAATGAATTTTCAAGTACTTTACTTTTGTTAAAACGTAAAAGGTTGCAGGTAAACTACCCCTTCCCCATAACCGATCTTCACCAAAATCAAAAGGCCTTGAGTGCTCTACAATTCACTGAAGTATGCAAAAAATTATTTGATTCTGTTTGAATTTGTGGCAGTTATCGTTTGCTATAGAAAATACGCTTGATAAAAAACGTTGCAGGTAAACTACCCCTTCCCCTCAACCGATCTTCACCAAAAACAATAGGTCTTGAGTACTCTACAAATCAGGGCTGTATGCAAAAAATTATTTGATTCTGTTTGAATTTGCGGCTGTTATCGTTTGCCATATAAAATACCCTTGTTAAAAAAACGTTGTAGGTAAACTACCCCTTTCCCTTAACCGATCTTCACCAAAAACAATAGGTCTTGAGAACTCTACAATTTAGGGCTGTATGCAAATAATCTTTTGATTCTGTTTGAATTTGCGGCTGTTATCGTTTGCCATAGGAAATACCCTTGTTAAAACATAAAACGTTACAGGTAAACTACCCCTTTCCCTTAACCGATCTTTACCAAAAACAATAGGTCTTGAGAACTCTACAATTCAGGGCTGTATGCAAAACATTATTTGATTCTGTTTGAATTTGCGGCTGTTATCGTTTGCCAAAAAAAAAATTTCTCTTGATAAAAAAAAACCGTTGCAGGTAAACTACCCCTTTCCCTCAACCGATCTTCACCAAAAACAATAGGTCGTGAGTACTCTACAAATCAGGGCTGTATGCAAAAAATTATTTGATTCTGTTTGAATTTGCGGCAGTTATCGTTTGCCATAGAAAAAAAATCTACACACAGACAGACACACACACAGACACTTTTCGGAAAACGACTTTTTTTCATGTTTTGAGTGTAGTACAATCAGAATCTGCAATAATCTCGAACACGATTTTTTTTGCCTACTTCCATTCCTTAAGGAATATGGAAGTAAAATTAATAAATTAGAGTCAGTGCAACAGGAAAGAGTACAAATGTAACCAAGGAATCTCGGCTGAGCAACCATGTAGAATCATCCACTAGAACTTCAAGTCTACAGTCAGGAAAGTCAAACTTATCATAAATCTATTTGAGCTCAAATTAACCATCCAGTAAACCAAAAAATGTATCGAATGTTTTCATAATGAGCGAGTAAGAGTGTGAAAGAAAGCGTGTCTGATATACTGTCGACAGCCAAGCTGAGGCGTTGGTTTGCGTTTAGTATCAACATAAATTAAATAAAAGCATTTTATTAAACTAGCAGCGGCTAAATAACAAAAAAAAAAATGTAGTCTGATCAAGAATATAATAAAATTTTAATGTAATGCTTAATGAAGAAATGTAAGGAACGACCGCCATTTTGTTTTGGGTCGCTATGAGACGTCCATTGTCTAATAATTACGATTCATGTGTAAAATTGGAAAATAATAAAAACTAAATTGATTTCAATACATATAGATGTTGGTACTTTTATTTCACGGCCCAACTCGGTCTCTATTTACGCTTAATTCGAAACTCTGGACCCACAGTAAACAAATACGATTAGATAAACAGGTACAGCATAGTTATGGTAAGTACGATATTTATGGTATGGCTATCATACATAAATAAATATGCAGAAGTAACTTATAAAAAGTGAAAGACAACAATACGAACACAACAATAGCATAAACTTCCTAGACCTCTCCATCACAAAATTTGAACACAGGCACAAATTCAGTATAAACAGAAAACCGACTACACCTGACACACTAATACACAACTCCTCCAATCACCCAATACAATACAAACTAGCTCCCTTCAGAACTATGATACATAGACTTAACAACATCCCACTAGATGAAAAAGACTACAACGACGAACTAAACACGATAAAATATCTAGCAGAATCCAATGGATACAACAGAACAATAGTCAATAAACTCCCACACAAAACACAAAGACAGAAAACAAGAAATTCATAACACTAACATACATCAATAACAACACTGAAAAAATATCCCACAAATTCAAAAAAGCAGGATACAGAATCGCATACAAAACTACAAAAAAACAGAACACACACACAAAGCACAAAACAAATTCAATCTACCTGGTGTTTACAAACTAAACTGCTCAGGTTGCAACAAATTCTACATGGGCCAGACAGGACGTAGCTTCAAACAAAGATACATTGAATACACAGAGGCATTACACTCCACTACCAAATCCACCTTTGCAAACCACCTCAATGAAGCAAACCACACACACAAAAACATCGACAATAACATAGATATTCTACATGTACACACAAAAGGCTGAAAACTAAACACTCTTGAACAATTGGAAATATACAAACACACGGAAACACATAAAAACAACATCCTAAAGGAACAGACACAATTCAAATGATACGCATTATTCGAACATATCACACCCCACACACACAACATCGATCCTTCAAAAATCGATACCGTCATCAAGAACAAGACGGACAGTGCTTCCAGCGGCAGCCTCTGAAGAAGCTTTTTAAAATCGAAAACTGGTTCAGGTTGTAAGGTACAACTTTTACTTTTTTACCCATAGAAAACTTTGTGTTCCGAAGTTGGTAGTGATTTAATTATATTTAAAAAATAATTCTATTACCCTGCTTCAGTGGCTCATACTGGGAGGGCAAAAGATGCACTCTTCCCATTAAATTTGTCAATAAAACTACTGTAATGTGTAGATTGCTTATGTAACAGATATTTTTGAGGTGACTAATAGTGATTACCCAATGTTTTCTTTGGCAGTCTTGTGTGATGAAGACTGGACACTTACATTTAGTAGTCTCAATAAAAAACTAATTGTTCTGTCGAGAAACTTCAATGCCAAAACTGGGAAGAAAAGGTGATAATACAGTAGGTCAACTTGGGGAGGATAAAATGTATGTTAATGGATGCTGACATAGAATTTTGCAGCTTGTTCAAATGAAAATTATAAATGGATAATTTCTACACAATGATATCCTCAAAGATACATGATTCAAAATGTCCTACATCATATGGAGCTATTGTTGATTATTTCATAAAGAGAGCCATGTGAAATTTGTATATTAGATATTAAGTCATTCTGAGAGAAGATTGTGAAACTAATCAATTATTTGTAACAGAAAAAATGGGTAAAATTTAAACACTATAAGCAAGACATCCCTAGGAGTGGCAGGAAGAGTGTACAAGAAGCAGTTTAGAGTAAACCTATTTAAAGATGACTATTAAACTATTTTTAAATTAATTATGATTAGCTGGCAAGCTAAGTTGAATAAATGTAGAAAAAACGTTTGTAGAAACTTAGAATCAGGTAAAAGTGGCAATACAAGAAGCAGCCTTTAAAGCATTAGCAGAACTGTGTACCAAATGATTGCAGTTATGATTGTGTAAAAGTGGTTAGCTATAAAAGACTCCGAAGACTTGAATTTATTCAAGTCATAGACTTGAATTAAAGTCCATTATGTCGGACTTAACAGGGAGGTAAAAAACAGTTACAAAACAGAAGTGGAAGCATATAAAGATACACACGTAAAATGAGAAGTAAAGTTTGTAGATTGTTGACGAACATTACAGAAGACAGTACCTACCAAAAAATAAATATACCTGTGATTAAACTGGGCCAATAGAAATACTACCATTGGACTATGTTCATAGAGGACTGAGGAGAATTTACAAAAAAGAGAAGCACAGCCAGTGATCCACTGTACCAAGCAAGTTGTAGAAAGAATTAAACAAAAATTATTATATGGTAATCTAAGAAATTCAAAGGACAAGCATCTGGTCCTGCTAATAAAAAACAGGGCACGTTCTTATAGAAATACTCCTGAATATTGGCACTTGGTTTTTAACTGACAGAAAAAAAAACACTTGGCAGTTGAGTAATTAGCTTGGTCAACAAAACAACAGGAAAACAAAATTTCAAAACTACAGAACAATTAAGATATCTCATCAACAGATAGGTTATGTGGGCAGGCAGTAATGAAGGGTAGAATTGAAAACAAAATCAAGATAAGGGGAGAGCAATCATGATTTACTGCTGGAAAAAAGTACTGATAATTTTCTCCCTTTGACAATAAATAAATAAAGTAATATCAAGCCATCTTGAAACATACTTGGTATCTGTTGATTTAGCGAAGGCAAATGATATGGATGTCTATGACAATCAGTGAACAAGGTGAAGCTCTTTTATTTTCACGTCTTGTGTGAGAGAGTGATGTAGGTATATACTTTGCTTAAAGCAATTACAAAGTAGCCCACTGTGTGACAGTCTGTTAAAGCGCAGCATACATATAAATACCCTTCTTCTGTATTATTTGTACATTCAATGAATATTGATATTCCCCTATAAATGAACCTTAAGAATTACTATTAGAATGATACTTATAAAAGCTCATTCCACCTTACCTACTCTTGTACAAACTTCAGCACATGCTTGGCAACTGTTGAAAACGTCTAATTTCATACTCCCATTTTCACGACATGAATCTTATTTTCAAAATTCCTACCAATCAACTTACTTCATAAACATTTAGCAACCAAAGGATTAAGTCTACAAATAAAGTACAACAATCAAAATTGTGATGTTTCAATATATATATATTTACACTGTTTTGTTTACTTACTTAAACAATTTGTTCTCTTAAACTTTATATACAAGAAGGAATTCCTATTTTGCCACACAAAATCAGTCTCGACAGCAGCAGTTATATATAATTTAAACCTAATTTATAAAAATAACAGATGTGTTTATTATACTTTTTTGTTTTGTACACTTAACGCTAGACATGATGAAGTTAATTTTTTTTAAATATTCTAACAAACTCTTCAAGGTGCCTTTCTTTATGTTTATTTACTTGTTGGATTTCGTTGTTCATGATGTGTCCGTTACTTAACTAAATACCACTATTGTATTAATGACTCGGAACACTAAGTTTTTTATAAGTAAATGCATAAAGTTTTACCTTACAGCCTGAACCAGTTTTCGCCTTTAAAAGGCTTCTTCAGAGGCTGCAGCTGGTAGCGCTGTCCGTCCTGTTGTGGGCGACGGAATCGAATTTTGAAAGATTGATGCTGTGTGTGTGGGGTGAGATATGTTCGAATAATGCGTGCGATTTGAATTGTGTCTGTTCGTTTAGGATGTCGTTTTTATTTGTTTTCGTGTGTTTGTATATTTCCAATTGTTCTAGAGTGTCTAATTTTCGGCCTTTTGTGTGTACGTGTAGAATGTTCATGTTATTGTCGATGTTTTTATATGTGTGGTTTGCTTCAATGAGGTGGTTTGCAAAGGTGGATTCTGTAGTAGAGTGGAGTGCCTTTGTGTGTTCAATGTATCTCTGTTTGAAGCTACGTCCTGTCTGGCCTATGTAGAGTTTATTGCAATTTCAGCAATTTAGCTTGTAAACACCGGGTAGATCGAATTTGTTTTGTGCTTTGTGTGTGTGTTTTGATAGTGTGTGTTCTGTTTTGTTAGTAGTTATGTCCAATTTACTGACTATAACTCCTCCAATCACCCAATACTATACAAACTAGCTGCCTTCAGAACCATGATACATAGACTTAACAACATCCCCTTAGATGAAAAAGACTACAAAGACGAACTAAACACGATAAAATATCTAGCAGAATCTAACGGATATGACAGAACAATAGTCAGTAAACTCCTACACAAAACAAACAACAGGCAAAGACAGAAAACAACAAATTCATAACACTAACATACATCAACAAACAAACTGAAAAAATAGCCCACAAATTCAAAAAAGCAGGATACAGAATCGCTTACAAAACTACTAACAAAACAGAACACACACTATCAAAACACACACACAAAGCACAAAACAAATTCGATCTACCTGGTGTTTACAAGCTAAATTGCTCAAATTGCAATAAATTCTACATAGGCCAGACAGGATGTAGCTTCAAACAGAGATACATTGAACACACAAAGGCACTCCACTCCACTACAGAATCCACCTTTGCAAACCACCTCATTGAAGCAAACCACACATATAAAAACATCGACAATAACATGAACATTCTACACGTACACACAAAAGGCCGAAAACTAGACACTCTAGAACAATTGGAAATATACAAACACACGAAAACAAATAAAAATTACATCCTACACGAACAGACACAATTCAAATCGCACGCATTATTCGAACATATCTCACCCCAAACACACAGCATCGATCTTTCAAAATTCGATTCCGTCGCCCACAACAGGACAGACAGCGCTACCAGCGGCAGCCTCTGAAGAAGCCTTTTAAAGGCGAAAACTGGTTCAGGCTGTAAGGTAAAACTTTATGCTTTTACTTATAAAAAACTTAGTGTTCCGAGTCGTTAATACAATAGTGCCATTTAGTTTATTTACTATTCTGAATGACGGAACGGTGATGTTTCAATTTCTTGATATTTTTAATTATAAATGTGTTACAATAAAGGTTATGCTGATGTAATGACACTTGGATACCAAGCATCACTTCCATACTTATTAAACATAATATATATTTTTCATTATTAGCATACAAAGCAACTTGACAATACTATTTGATGGAATAAGAACACTTTCTAGATATCTGTAGTCTGAAATAAATACTTTCACTTATAACAGAAACACATAATAACAATTTAGGTGTAGATACATGGTTCACACCATGCAGCTCATGTACGTATGGTATTACATACTCGGTTGGAAAAATGTAATGAAAGTATTTAATAAGTTCCAGAACTTATATGTACACATCTAATTCTGATACTTAAAAATTAGTTATATAAACAAAACAGCAATCTCCACTTTATCTGAAAAAGCAGAGGCTTTTTATCAACAGATACCAGCACTTTAATAAAAAAAAAAGAAAAAAACTTATAGAATATTTTGCTTTCAATCAGTACTCATAAACAAAAATTTTTATGGTCTGTAGTTAAGCTCGTATACTGTAGCAAAAGCAAAGCCTGTATTCAAAGCCTATAGTTGTGTTTCTTGGAACTGGGTGGTTTACTGGCCAGCATGCTTTCCAAAGTGTGGCACTGTGAAATAAAATCCTTCTGAGGATGTATCATATCCAGCTGAACTCAAGAAGTATTACCATAGTATTATGGTACATGCTCGTGTACAAGGCCACACCTTCCAGTTTGACAAAGTAAAAATAATACAGAAACTAGTCAGTTCAAATGGCAGTTCCTTGAAATGATAACAATCAAAAGAAATAAGTAAAATTTTGTACACGAAAAGAAAACGAAGTACAGAGCCTCAGTAAGTGTTATTCAAACCTTATATGAGGGCTATTTTTTTTTTCAACCTCCGATAGACCAATAAACAGACACATGAATGACATCAATAATTTTATTATACACAAAAGTTTCATATATATGTAAACTACTATTCTACATAGTCACCACCATTGTTGAGGCACTTATCATAGCAAAGCACCAACTATTATACCCATGTTATAGAATGCTCACTCCTGAGTAATCAGCCAGTCTGCCACACTGGACTTTTAACTCATCAATGGAGTCAAACCACTGCCAACCTAACCACTTTTTCAAGTCAGTGAACAAATGGTAGTCACTTGGTGCCAAGTCTGGGCTATAAGTTGGGTGATACTGATGCACCCATTCTTCGAGTCTTGTGAACATCTTGTGAGTTGTTGGAAACCTACCAAACACAGAGTTTCCTATACCAAGGTTCTGAGTAAGAATATCACAAAGAGCAGACCTAGAAATTTCAGGAAAATCAGCAGAAAGTTCAGTAATTGTGAAACGACAGCACTCTCAAACCATCCTGTCTACCCTTTCAAGAACATCATAGTAGCCACGGACTTTCTTCCTTGCCCTCCTTCATCATGAACATCAATTCGCCCTTCTTTAAATTTTTGACACCATTCCTGAACTGAACCATCACTCATCACATTTTTTCCATACACATTACACAATCTTCGATGAATTTCTGCAGCACTATGACCTTCAGCTTGAAGAAATCTAATAACAGACAGAGTCTCACACTTGGAGGCAATTTCAATTGTAGTTGCTATAATTAAACTGTCGTCACCACACAAATAGACAAAATAACTATAAAACCAGTGGTGATAGGTTAGAACAAAGCCTCAAAAACATTAATTAACAATCAGATTGTTGCTATGACAACAGAACCAGGTTTGCCAGCTCACCGGAGGTTGAAAAAAAAATAGCCCTCGTACATTCCCTGAACACAGACATAAAATAGAAATCTGACAAGTCAACAACCCCATAAACACCCTCCTCCACTGATACTGTTACCTGACAATTCTTTACTTTGTGCGTCCGCTGCTCCTTCTCCAGTCACGTAATAGATTCACACACTGTCACTATGCAGTATACAAAGTGAGGAAAAAATGTAATTAATATGTATCATAATTTTTTGTATCGTAGTGTAGTGTATAGTGTTATGTATTGTGTCCAACTGTGACTCAACAATATATGTAAGTACTATTAATTATTCTACACAACACAACACCACTGTTAATATCATACAACTTGTATATTTTAATTAGAACTCTCATTACAATTATATTACTTTATATTTTATGTTGTAGGCATGAATATGATAAATTTCGAACGTCGCATAAAAACTGCATTTTTATAAGACCGAAACTCAATATCAACTAGAAACCATAAATTGATTAAATAACTTTGAAAAAAGAATGCACCTGATTAATTTTACTGATGTTTTGAAACAAGATTTTCATGAATTACTTAAAACTTTTCTTTAACTATTCATGATGCAATTGCAACACAACATAAACAAACATCTGCCAAACACATATAACACTCGATTCCAGATTAAACCAACACAGAGTAGATTTTTGTTAAATAGAAAAACAATGAAACACTTGTTACAAGTTGCAAATTTGGCTGACACAATTGCAAGAAAAAATTCGAATTACTTTCACTAAAAATTAAACAAAATAATTTAGGTTTAGTTTAATTTACATGTAATCTATATTATAAAAAAAAAGTAAACAGAGTTTAACTTAACGTTGTGGTGAGCTAGCACTATTCTATTACATAATACATGTTCACTGGTGTCAAACAATATATAATAGTTTGTAAATGACATTGATCTTGCTTGCTGATGGACTAATTCTAAATAATGAAAATATTAGTCTTTAAAACTGTTTATATGCCTACAGGAGCTCGAAAGTGATGATTTCCTTTATTTTGTTGTTTTGATGAGTTTTTTCAGAGGTGGTGGTATCAAACACAAAATTTAAAACTAGAAGCAGTATGGTACAAAAATTTGAAATCATGGAATACCAACACATACTGTCTCAATTCTCTTGCTGGATATGACATCTCTGTCATTAAAGCAATGCCAGAGAAAAACATTATACCCTCTGCGCCCAGTAAATTATTTAGATTGTAATTTTTCCAATATGAGAAAGCTCAGACACAGAGCATCTATTTTACATCACACTGATCCCAAATACTTGATACTATATAAAATGAGTTAATTTACAGTTATAGTTCACTTATTATTGCTGGAGATGGCAAAACCTATGTTACAGTAAAGAAAAGAAAAAACAGATCAACAATGTGTATCTTTGTTTTTGTTAAAAAATGAAATTACAAATTTTATGTGCAACGTGCAAAAATTTTAATTTAGTTAAAACATTTAGTACTTTTTATGTTTTGTATGTTACTACAATATGCAGGATAATATTAATTAATGTGGATCAAAAGCAAACATATGTATACAATACAGATATTATTAAGTTTTGTGTAATGAAATACATACTTTCTGATAATGGAATTTAAAAAGTGCTATCATTCCAACAAATGGTACTGTCCAGTGATTTCCATAATTTTATGATAACAACAATGAGACAGTCTGTCTGTTTACAGTTTCTCTGTGCTGTTAGTTTGAAGCGATGCCATGTAATGATATATACACAATCCTAATACACTCATATCTAGAAATTATATTATTTTTTTTTTTAAGAAATGCACGAGTTTTAAATACAACATATTTATCACAAAAGCATTCTGCATCTCAAAATAAAAATAAAGTTAAATTTTTCAATCATCATTCGAATTTAGTGAAAGTTTTTAAATATTTAAAATTAAGATCATTCTTAACAACAACAATAATAATAATAATAATAATAATAATAACAAATACATACAAGAAAAGTATCACAACACTATAAAAAGGATTCCACTTACTCCTATGTCTTCAGTATAATGTTCACTTTTATTTACATAATCAGGCATACATACTATGGTAAAAAAGTAACACAAATTTGCAAAAGAGACAAATTGTACAGAACATAGATCTCCATGTTTATATAAGAATTAGTCTTTAATTAATTATATATGAGGCATGATAAAAAAAAATGAATTTTTTTGAATGCTATTCATTTTCAATTGAGAATATCATTTTTTCTCATGTTCGTACAACTGTCTGTGTTAATTATTGGTCATATCAGATGTGTTAGTTTGTGACTGACAAGGAAGCACTAATGAGCATTTTGTCACATTTGGCAATTTTTTTTTTTATTTTCAAAATGCTGGAAGAAAGAATTTGTATTAAATTCTGTGTTAAAAATGAAATCATGTGCAGTGAAGTGATACAAACGTTGGAAAAGGCTTTTGGCGAGGATACTGTGTCCAAATGAAGGGTTTATGAGTGGTAAAAATGTTCCCAAGAGAGCCATGAAGATGTTTAAGATAACAAGAGAACTGGACGTCCTAGTACTTCAACCACTGATGAAAATTTGAAAAAATGAAGGTTATTATGCTTAGTAACTGCTAAACTTCTATACGTGAGACTGCTGCTTAGTATCTCATATGGGTCTGTGAAACAATGTTTACTAACGTTTTGGGCATGGAACAAGTAACAGCGAAATGTTTCCAAAACTGTCGAAGTTTTGGCAAAATTGGAATTGCAAAAATATTGCTGAGCAAATGTTGGCTGAAGTTGATGATGGCTCAGAGTTACTCCAATGCATCACAACAGGTGATGAAATGTGGGTGTATGGCTATGCCATAAAGAATCAGCTAAATTATCCCAATGGAAATTTACTGACGACCCAAGAAAAAAAGCCCATCAAGTTCATTCTCATTACTATTTTATTTTATACTTTTAATCACTTGCGTAGGGCAATACAAAATTAACAAACTGTGGGCAAATAGTTCTTGAATTTTACACTGTTATAATGCACTAGTTCACATTCCACTACCACTACTTTAAGTAAAAATAACACTGTTGTGATGCTGCAGCCACCCTATTCACCAATTCTTGTTCCCAAAATGAAGAGCATGTTGGTAATGTTTGTAATCATAAACGAGACAAAGGGTAACCATAGCCATAAAAGAGTGAGCTGCAGGCTGAATCACAATGAGCACTGCATAAACATTTTGTGGACTAGAATGAACAATATCAACAACAAAGAACAGATAAATACAAATGAAAATTCTTATTTTTTCATTGCACCTCATACTGTAACACAGACATTTGGCTACAATATTCTTAAATTACCCATAGCGATCTGGTTTACTGATACTTTATATGGTTGTATATCATTTCATTTGCCTTCATATACACATGCAAACCACTCTTTTTGATGATGAATACTGACTTTTGTGGTGCACATTTGGTGTTGCTCACTCTGTTATGGAATGTGGAATATACATTACATAATGTATATGTTAAATAATCAGTAACATTTAAACTGTTCTCATTAAAAATTATATACATAGTCTTCTGTCTCTGCTTGAGAAACGAAACCTTAAATAAAAAATACAATATCATGAATTATCACATTTATGAATAATCCAACAAATTCTGAACAGTACAAACAAAACTTAAAAATGAGAACTTTGTAAGATAAAAAATGAATTCGTAAAATATGTCTGTTGAAAACAGAATTAAAAAATCAAAAATTTTTAAAAGACAACAGATGTTATATCATTTGGTAATTACCTTACAACTTTCTGACCACTAATGTTTAGAAAAATAATTTCAAGTCACATTTGTTTAAAGGGAGTCAGGAGCATTCAAGGGCAAATTAAAGCTTTACATACATAAATAATTTAAAAATTTTCCAGACGATGTTATACAAAAAGCACACTAAACTGAATGATTTCTGTACATACATTCCGGTGTAAACACTGTACTTGTATAATTGAAACTGGCATGTTCTCTTCACTAGCTGTACACACAGGTAAGAATAAAATGTCTAATACTCCAGCATTGTGTTATGAAAATATTACGGTATCAATTTCTTTCTTGTTTTCTGTTAAATAAGAAGGGCATGCCATATGTATCATATTGGATTTGATGAAAATATTATAAGGAAGGTTTACAGAACAAAACAATATAAAGTAAATATGAAACAATATGGGAAATATGAAAGAATAAATCAGGCGTCTGTATGCCTTTAAAAATGTAGTAAGAGAAAGCAAGAAAAAGTAATAAAAAAGAAAGCAAAAAATGTAAAAGTAACAGAAGTAGTAAAAAAAATGACAGCAAGAAAAGATAAAGCTTTTCTGTCTTCTCAGGGGCAAGACATAGTCTCTACCTGAGTACTGGGATGAATTGGCAGACACTGTGCCAATTGTTCTGACACTGAAGATGGCCTCCGATGGTGGGGTGCAAATGTCTGTCTTAGTAGACCATGCCCTAACAATGTTGATGTCAGCCGTGAAAGCCTAAGGAATTGTATCATCAGGTTATGTTTATACTAAGGTACTCTGGTCACCCAATCAACAGTGAGAAACATATTTTAAGGAGTAATTAAATTTGTATCAGTTGGATATTTCAGTACTATCCCAATATCCATTACAAAGTTTTGTTATCCAACCAAACAAAGTTCAAGAGTGTCAGAACAAGATGATATTTTTTATACAAATATTTCTGACATTCTACTCAAAGGTAACACAGCTGACGTTCTACTCTCGGTGACTTTCAGAGGCATCATTTCACAGTAGACAAATCAAGTGGCATACTTAGTTCTCATAAACCGCAGTAATATCAGTAGCCAAAATTACCAGTATCTTAAGAAAAATCTGTATAACATATGGAATTCATTTTTCACCACATTTTAATTATATATAAAACATAAAATATTATGACCATAATATTTGACAAACTTTTATCTGAAAAACTGTCTTTGTTTACTAGTCCTGTACTAGTCTAATGCAATTATATACCCAATATTATAAGTTTATTTAACATATAAAATTTTACTGTGCACCGTGAGGACAAGTAGCTCTGTATTATTAGTAAGTTTTAGTATCTTAATCCACTGAATTACACTATTAAGAGTACAAAAACAAAAAATTCGCTACCTGAAATATCATATACAAAGACTGTGTTGTTCAAAAAGATATACTGTAAACATAACTGTTGTTAAAGTGACTACATAAAATAAGTGAAAGTCTATTGTTTAACTAGTTTACACAGGTTTCATTACAAACAAACAACAATGAAAAGAACATTTATATATTACTCAGGACTATTAAATTACATTACGCATACTGGAATTAAAATGTTTTATCTGCTGTAGATAACAAAATTTGAATCTTCTATTGAATGCAGACTGCCACTAAAAGAAACAAATATTGTAACTGAATAATTTATAAATAGTAAATTTTTCCCAAAATTATGGCTAAAATTGTTAAAACTACAACAAACTTCCCAATCGCAATGATATAAATACACTGATATAAACAGTGTTAAAAAAATTGTTCAGTTCCAGTTATTACTCATGGTTAGTAAATGTGACAGCTACTGTGACCAATTAATTTTTCTAAGTGTCCTGTATTTATTACATAATCTGAAATGTGCACTAAATATGAAATTGATAAAATGTGCATGTATAGTAGATTCTAATTTTGAACAGATATTTTAAAAAGGTGACCGATTTTTTTTTTGCTTTATGTCACAAAAACAAGGCATTTTCAGCAAGTTTTACCACTGAAAAACAGAACTACCAGACAATAAAAAAAGGAAGTCCATAAATATACAAGGAACTTTAAACAATCAATAAAAACTATCCTACTTGAATAATTCTTTGAACAATTAAAATAGTCACTAAAATAATAATTTAAATATTTATATCAATTGAAAAGAATAAATGTATACTGATTTTTTAAAAAGTATTATATTTATGTGTTTTTACATCTTAATTTTTATTAAAAAAATACATATATATATATATATATATATAATAGAATTATTTGTTCTCAACATGACTTTTAGCAACAAGTTTACTACAAAGACATAATTTATCGATATAATTATTACCACCATTAAATATTATTACTATACTATAAGAGAATGTATATTCATGCCTTATGAACAGTTCATACAATTGTGTATGATTTGAGGGTAACACATGTTATGTTTGTGGACTGAAATCACTCTCAAGGTTATAACAACATTTCTATTAGCATATCATATTTTACTACGAGGCCACTAAATGCACTGAGTATTATCTTCACTGGCAGTGGTTTTTAAATCGTTACTGTTATCTGTTCTATCTAAAAATAAACTGCCTTTCGAAGATGGCCTACAAAGAAAAGTAAACAATGTACACGTTTCCAAACATATCACTCAACAATCAAATGAAGCTGACTATGCTACTAAAACACTGACCACGAGACTGACTTGATTAAAAGTAACCAGATACGATCACATGAGTCAAGGGTAGAACATTTTTCTCTGAAAGAAGACTGTTATAAATATCTCTTACATATTTTGTGTTAATATTTCCTTTTGTTAACTATATGTTTATATTTATGCACACGGACTATTTGCTCAAACAATGTGCCTTTGAGGAAGAAAAATTTTAATGCTGAGTCACATAAGATGAATAATCATAAGAAAAAACACTCTTTCAGAAAAATATCTGTATCCATATGAAAACATGTTCGTATAACTTGAGTCAAAACCTAAAAAAGGTACCGAAAAAATATAAGCAACAAGACTTTCACAGGAAAATCTTTTGTGCTGTTTAATTTTGACTAGATATATGGTCAGACGCTTTAGTTGGTTCTCACGTATAACTGAATCCTGGTATGAATTGGATTTAATATTTCGCTTCCTAACTGAAATTCAGTAAACAAATATGTTACTAATACTATTATTTTAAAATTATTATCTTGATTATCTGTTAGGCCGTGGTACATTAGATCGAACATCAAAAATTCCATTCGAAATTTTCATGCTGGACTAATGGACCACAGCCTAATGACCTTTAATAGTACTGAAAACTCTACCCATGAGAGTTTATGTTGTTTGACAAACATGTTGCTATTTATTACTTTAAATTTCCATATTGGTTTTGTGTATTTTACACCTGGTTAGATCTATTGGATATCAAAAAACATACAGATTTAGGAAGTTCAAGATTCATAAGAATAGAACAAAAAATATTTATGTAAAGTAGTTTTCTAGATACCATACTTTCATCAACAGAATGGTGCAGACACTATATGCTCCTTGTAACACATTAGTCACTTACACTGTGTTGGTGGTTAAAGAAATTGTTAATTAAAAATGTAAATTTACTGAACAATAAACCTACTATTTAAAGTTGTTTAAATTGTTTGAAAATTTTCATCTCTATTATCTTTTGAATTGTACATAATCACTACAGGAAACAGCTTGCCACATTATAATGGATAAAAGGGAAAACATTAACATAAAAAAAGTATTGATAAGTAAATGTAAACTTTCTCGGCTGGTATAAAAACTGTGTTTTGAAGGACTCATATCTAAAATTAAGATTTAGGACTGAAGGTTTTTAAATTAATTGTATACCAACCAATACGTAGTTCTTAAGCATGGAATTTCAAGAGGTTACATGGGAGTTCCATACCACGTTTTTCTTTTTCAAAATATTTTAACCCATCTATGTCAACTTTTGAATAATATAAAGAGGGCTTAATACAGGAAAGACTTCATGTTTGGATTATTAATAACATTTTTTTTCAGAATAATAACATGGATACAGAAAACAGGGCTTATGAATTATTGAAGGCTATACAATTAAAACTATCAGTGTTCCCCGATATACAAGTGAATAAACAACTAGAAAAAAAAGATGGATATTCATGCATTATACGAGGGTAGGCTGGAAAGTAATGCACACATGCTTGTAGAACACGAACAAAATTACCTACAGAAGCGCACCTGGTGGCATTCGGGAGTAACATTCCCCCTCCAAACGCATGCGCAGTTTGAAGGAGTTTCATACAATACGCTTTAAGTAGCAGAAGTATGGAGACATGTTGTAGTGCTATGTCAACGCGAGTTAAACAGCGTGCGGTTATCGAATTTTTAACTGCTGAAAATGTGATTCCTAATGAGATTCATCGTGGTTTAAAGGCTGTTTATGGTGACGATGCTGTTGATAGGTCTACTGTGAATCGATGGGTAATAAAATTTCGTGGTTGCGAGTCTGGAAAAGCCGTAATTGATGACGAAAAACGCAGCGGACATCCGATCACTGCCACAGACGATGAACATCGCAAACTCGTCGACGATTTGATTCAAAATGACCAGCGAATCACTCTAAAACACCTCCGACGTCGAGTTTGTCGGGTTAGAGGCAGCCTGGCGCCAATAATCTTGCAACATGACAACGCTCGTCCACACACCTCGCGCGCAACCCAAGAGGCTCTGCGAAACCTGAAGTTTGAACCGATTCCACACCCTCCCTACTCCCCTGATCTCGCGCCTTGCGATTTCTATTTTTTTCCTCTACTCAAGAGAGACCTCAAGGGTAATCATTGCACCTCAGACGATGAGGTGAAGGCAGCTGTCGCGTCATGGATTCGAGAAAAGTCGGAAGAATATTTCAGTGACGGGATAAAAAAACTTGTTACGCGTTGGGAGAAATGTATTAGACTTAACGGCGACTACGTTGAAAAATAAATATATAATTTTGAAGCTAAGGAAATGTACTTTTATTTACTTTTTGTCCCATCTTGCTATTTCTTTTCGTTCGTGTTCTACAAGCATGTGTGCATTACTTTTCAGCCTACCCTCGTACATTTTTTAGTCACTAATGAATCAGCCTATTCATATAGACAATTAAGACAATCCAGCTGGATTACACTCAGCTACTTCTGGGTCATGATCCGGCTATGAACATTGGAATGACCCAGGGTCAAAAAATTATCACCTTTCAAGTTTATTGAATTACTAATTTTACCTATGCAATCCCAACTGTGAGTACTCAGTTACTAAGACTCAACAAAATTATCAAAAAACTACATTGTACTAGGTCTATGATCCTTAGCCTGAGGATCCTATATGAAGAAAATAATTTGTGTTTTTTCAGTATCTACTTCTGTGGTGCTCAAGTATTCCCAGCTGCCATTGAGTCATATTTAGAAATAAATAAAAATATTTTGAAATCTGAAATATTTTCAAATTAAAAAAAACAAAAGTTTAAAAAACCTGACAGAAATTATGTTTTGTTGTAGATAACTATGTTTTATTTATGTAAAAATAACATTCTCACATCTTCTCTTAATCAGTGGCACACAAGTTGGCAAGTAATCTGGAATAATTCGTTACATCTGATATTTGTTATAAGACGTTACTGACTTCAGTTTGCTAAATCTTTATAAGGTTATGACAATGTTTACTATTCATTTAATACTCTAGCATGTTTAATAACATCTAAGTTATTGTGTGTCCAAGCAGCCATGCACCCTGAAGGACACATATTGCGACACATGCGCCTAATCCTTCAGGGCGCATGCCTGCTTGGACACACAATAATATCTTATCTTCTGTTCACAAATCCTATCAGAAATGTAACAACTTCAGTGGATGAACCAGTATTGTTTATAATAAATTTTGTTCTTATTTGCTTCATACCCTTATTTATCATATTTCTGGTTGTAAAGCTACAGTTTTATAAAACTTAATTTTTTAAATATCGTTTTAATTTTACTAATTTCTACTAACAAACTGAAAGACAATTTGAGCGTGTATGTAATACAAAAACATTTAAAAACCACTGCCTTAACATTCTATGATACTTGTATGATTTTATAATCCCAATTAATTCACCATCACTGTTAAAAAGGGATACAACAATATATCTTGTGAATCTTGAATCAAAGGCAAGTTACTTTATGTTATCTACAAACTGAGTTTACCATCAACAACAGTTTTGTTATTTTTGAACACAATTAAGTTTTATATTATAAAATAGAATATGTTGGTTTGACCTTCTTACACAGAAAAACATGTGAAGCTCATAATATTTTTACAGGTTACCAGCCCTGTATCCCAACCCTACCCTCTTTTTACTATTTGCGATTAAAACTATAAATAAATAGAATAACTGTTCTCAGGTTCAAGGATTATTTTTCCAATCTACAATCCAACTTACACTAATTATAAATAAAGAAAACAAGGACCAAAAACACAAATCTCGCACAACACAGAAAAAAAGCTTAGAAAGAAAACAACAAGACTAGTTTATACTGTAAAGCATAATTTTAATAATAATAAAAATAACCCAAGCGCTTGCCTCAAATTTCAAGAATTTATATATATACAAAGCACAATATCGTAATTTATTATTTCCTAATGTATAGTATTTACGTTAAATATTACACCTTTAAAAAAAATATCACATTAGGCTTATCAGGTTAAGTTTGTCACGATTCACAAACCTCTCTAAAGAGGAATATTTCACATACATTCAACAGAATTTGAATACTGTGAATACATTCTTATAAATACAGTTTCTTTTACAAAAAGAAATTATAATTGTAAACAAAATAAAGCTTGTTTTTTTATTGTTTAAAGAAAGCACCCAATTTTAGTCTAATAAAAAATGAACCTAGAGTGGAGGAGCTCTTTATGAAATAAAAAGAGTCTAGGGGTAAAAGAGAACAGAGTGATTTGTGACATGGATGAGAGATCAATGGTGTAAAGCGTTGACGAAGACGATTTCATGACTGCACAACAGGTAACCTGAACTCTCTTCTGATATAGAAAAGAATATAAGGCTTGCATTTTGCAACCACATCACATTGTGTTGGCCGAACTGTGCTGTCATTGAAATGAAACCACTGGCCTGAAACATCCAAGTTTTTATTAAAAATAATTGTTTTATTGATTTACATGCAGTTTCTTATCTACAAATCAATACAAGGTAAACTCAAAGCACCTTTCCATAGTTCAAACCCTGCAATTATAATACTAGGCTACTAACAAAAATATGAAATTAAAACAAGTAAGTAGTACAAAAGATGATGCAAACTGTGCAGGACAATTGCAACTCAGTATCAAAAGAAGTAGATCCAGAAACATTCTGTTAATATGACATACTAATTTGGTGGTAAGAAATTATGCAAATTTTGGTTCAACAGTTTCTGACATGCACACAACTCATGTGTACATATATAACCTTTGAATACAAACACTCACAGTATAGATAAGGCCTTCAAGTCAAATATATACCTACTGGTGAAACTACAGTTTCAATGCCAATGTTAATTGCTGGTAACTTTTTCTTGTCAACTGTTTGTTCAGAATCAGCAACGTAATTAAATTTATTGTATTATGGCACATAAAAACAGACTCCCACACAGTCTCTGTCTCTTGTTATCTTTCATCACATGAATAAACAGTTATATGGGAATTAAGTGCAGAAAATAGTCTTTTTATAAACAATCTGCTAATACACAAGTGTTCATAATTGCCAGATGTTGCAATTACCACACAAAAATGCCAGACAACTAACGTGTGGCATCCTCCAAAAGAGTGCTTTCAGTTTTCACAATTTAAGACCACTTTCTTAGAGTTGTTTTTTCAATAGTTTATAACGTTAAAATTGAATACGATGCAATTTTACGGGGATTAATTCATATGTCATAGATATCAAATATAAATCTGTAAAAAACAATGTTAAGTAAATGCAGTTAAAAGATACCAGAGCGGTATTTGTTCAAAAGGAACAAAACCTTGAGTTGGTGCCTGCCAGACAGCCAGAAAGTACAAAAAGTCACGTAGAAGGCTGGCTATCATAAAACTAACCTTAAATTACAGCAGATACAAAGTGACGTTCGAACAAAAATAGCATTATTAAATGCCTCACCAATAACCCGAAGCATTACTCATGAACAAATCAAAGAAATAAAATATAATGGGACCAGCAATTTTCCTATGGAGTTCATCAAAGAATTAACTGAAATCTACCAAGAATACTATCAAGATATCAGTAATATCACATGGATAGCAAGACATCTCGAAGGAGAGGCCGCAATCTGGTGGAGGTTGGTGAAGGATAGTATACACACCTTTGTGGAATTCACAGAAGCCTTTATCAACAAGTATTGGAACGTCATTATCCAAGAACGCGTGAGAGATCAACTGGAGTTCGGGAAGTACCACCCAGAAAACGGAACAAGTATGATTCAATATTTGGAAAGAAAACTACTGGAGAACCGACAACTGATTCCTCCCATGTCGGATAGACACTTGATAAGAAAAATTGCGAGGCACTATCCATATGAAATTGAGGTTGTTATTATTACCCGTGGCATAAGTACGATAAGTGAATTTGAGCAAGTACTGTTGGAATTCATGAGTTTACGGAACGACTCTAGGTCAACGAACCGGGGACACTTTGATGTTATGAGGGAACACAAACATTGGCCACGTGCGGAGGAAGAAAGAGAAAAGACTTTTGAACACGGACCGAACAAAGAAAAAGATAGCGAGGGTCGGCAGCAATACGCACGGTACCCCAAGCGCCAAAACTAGTTTAAGACAAAGACACTACTATCCTGTCGACAAGCGGAACCAATAATAATAAAGCTGTTGTCACACTGCCAAAAAACTAAACAAGATTTGTAAATACAAGTTAGATTTAAGCGGTAATACTAAGTACATGAACACTACACTTTTAGATTTAAGGGATGAATTAATGGTAGCTGATAATATAGATGTAAATTTAAGAAACAACAAATGTCCAGAAATCCGGATTATGTTGAATGGTGTGCCGACTAATGCATTGGTAGACACGGGGAGCCAAGTTAATGCTATCTCGGAACGCTGGTTCAACAATAATAAAAAGGATGTAGGCAGGATAGAAATTTTAAAGCTGTCCAACACCGTAATCAAGGGAGCGACGGACAACAAATCAAAAAGAATCACACAACAGGTGTTGTTGCCGTTCAAATTGGAGAGTTAAAATTTGACAGCGTTTTCATAGTTGTATCTGAACTGATCAGAGAGTGCATATTGGGTGTTGAACTGTTAGCGGAGAGTGGATGTGTGATTGACCTGAGTAACAAACAGATAAGAATTTAGGGAGATCATACCCATGAAGAAGCGACTACAGCACAAATCTTACAGGTGGAACTCTCAGCAGCAGAGGAAGGTATTAAAGAATCAATTAATAAAAAAGTGCAAGATATCGAAGAGATCACAGAGGGAGAAAGGAGTGAGCTACGAAGGATATTGGAGGATAACAAGATCGTCTTTCGGGATACACCAGGAAGAATTACAGCATATCACCACAGATTCGAGGTAACTGACCGGACACTGTATTGTTAGGAGGGTTGGCCAGTCCCGATGAAATATCAAGATGCGTTAAGAGCGGAGATTAAGAAGATGGAAGCGCATGGCATCATCGAAAGAGCACAAAATCCATACATCAACCCGATGGTTACCGTAATAAAAAAGGTCCAGATGGTGAGATTATGTTTGGACGCAAACTCGTTAACAATTCCTGATTTTGAAGGCGCCATTCCTATCAACGAGGTGTTAACCAAATGTGGGAATATCAAGGTAATGTCAACCATTGATCTTCGGAGTTCCTTTTGGCAGATTCCGTTGCACCAGGAGTGTCGAGATCACACCGGGTTCCTTTATGAGGGGAAGTGTTATCGATATACCATGACGCCATTTGGCCTAAAAACTAGTCTCGCTAGCCTGACCCGCAGATTGGATCGAGAACTATCTGACGAAGTAAAGAGTTTTACCATCTTATATGTGGATGATTGTTTGTGTATTTCGAACAGCGTAGAAGAACACTTACAGCATTTAAAGCTATTATTTCGTGACTTGAAGCAAGCAAACCTAACAGTAAATTTTAATAAATCACAATTATTCCATAAGGAGATCAATTATCTAGGGTATTGTCTGACAATGCAAGGTATTTCAGCTGCACCAGATAAAGTGAGGGCAATTCAGGAATTTCAAAGACCCAAGAACCAGAAACAACTCAAGGGGTTTTTAGGACTAACTAATTTCTACAATAGATTTATGAATAAGTATGCCAAAGCCACGCAACCACTGCTGAATTTGTTAAAGAAGAATTCCACATTTAAATGGACCAACACTTCGAAAGAGTTAAGAAATTGTTTATTGAAACGGTCATTCTTAAACATCCGGACCCAAACAAGCGGTTCTACCTGCAAATGGACGCAAGTCGCTATGCACTGTGAGGACAACTGTACCAACTGGACGACAATAATGAAATCGGCATAGTCGCGTTCATCAGTCGTGTGTTACGAGGCGCCGAGCTGAATTATTTTACTACAAAATTAGAGCTGTTAAGTGTAGTGCATTGTCTGCAGAAGTTTCGGACTTATGTATTGGGAAACCCATTAACCATAATTACAGTTAATAAGGCCCTAATTTTCATTAAAAAATGGCATTAGAATAATTCACGTATCACTCGATGGACTGTTGTGATACAAGAATATGATTTTGATATAATTCATTGTAAAGGGTGAGACAACGTTGTTGCAGATATCCTTAGCAGACACCCCGAGGACATGTACGATGAGCAATTAACAGACCATACAGAAGAATTAGAAATAAGCCATATAACCATCAGCAAGGAGGCAAAGAAGAAATTGAAGAACATCAAACAGTACCAACTAGCAGACACGAAGTTAAAACAAATTATTGACACCCTGCAAGCAAGTAAGAACCACAAACTCGCCGACAAATACGCTTGGCACAACAATAAACTCTACAGAAAGGAAAAGGGAGTGTGGAAGCTTATGTTGACAGAGGACCTGAGCCGCGCTATGATTTATGAGCTGCACCATGCCTACAGACACGTGGGGAACCAACGAACATACCAGCTATTTAAAGAATACTTTACGGGAAATTCCGTCAACAAAATCACACAACAGATCGTTAAAACATGTCAAACCTGCCAAAAATGTAAAGATTATTTTAAGAGGATGATGGGAGAAACACAACCCGTCATACCCAAAACCAAAGGAGAATTAGTTAGTATTGATTATTATGGTCCGTTACCAGCATCTACAGGTGGAGTCAAATATGTGCTAATTATGGTAAATAATTTCACCAAGTTTGTAAAATTATATAAATTATGAAAAGCTACTACAACCGTCACCATCAATAAGATTAAACTTACTGCGAAGAGATCGGAAAACCAGCAGCAATATTAACTGATAACGGGACCCAGTTCACGAGTCAACGATGGACAGCATCATTAACGGAATTGAACATTAAGCCAAAATTTACTGCTATCCGCAACCCCTGCACCAACTTAGCAGAACGAGTTAACAGACAGTTGAGCAACATGTTCAGAGCACTCACATCTGAAAAACACTCAAAGTGGGCAACATATCTAAAGCTGGTGGAGTCTTGCATTAACCAAACATATCATGAGACCATCGAAACCATGCCATACGAAGCCCAATGGGGAAGAAAGCCGGAACATGATTGGACCAGATATATCGACCGGGAGATAAATAAAATAAACCTCTGCTCAACAGTCCGTTAAGGACCAAGAAGTACCGCGCGGCTTTTGTGTTAGTGTGACGGTGTATGGCTAGTACTACGCGCCACCAGCCGCTAGTTGCGGTATTCACAGCCAGGAGGCGGCGCTGTTATCTCAGCGCCTACTCAGTTTGCCTCACGACGCTGAGTGCACGCCGTACGGAACCTCCGCCGGGAATTGAACCCGGGACCACGAGCGCATCAATCGCCCGCGTTAGCCACTAGACCACCTGGAGGCTCTATCGACCGGGAGATGATACCGGAAAGTCAGCCAATCAACTACCAAAACATTTATCTGCGAATCAAGGAAAAAGGAAAGAAGCGGACAGACCAGATAAATGCCTCAAACAAAATTTAAAGTTTCAGATAGGGAATCAGGTATTATTGCGCATATACCCAATATCGGACTTAAATAAGAAAGTGATAGGTAAATTCTGCAACATGTTTGAAGGACCCTATAAAATAGTTAAAGAGTTAGGAACGGCCACATACCAACTGGAAGACGCTCGACAACCAGGACGAATCCGGGGAAACTTCAACATAAGGCAGTTAAAACCGTATTATGAAAATTAACATATTACAACACACATAGACAACAAACATAACACAGAAAATATCGAACAGATTGTAAAAACACAAAACGCATATATGTATGTAATAGTCATAAGTAACTATAACAAATTTGTAATAACAAGATGATAATTGCTAATTAACTAACAATATTTTTGTTCAAATTGTATAGGATTAAATTGTTACAAATTTACGTATTGTAACGGTACAGAATTGGGAGTCTGAGAATGAATAAAATAAATTGTCATACAAGTAACAACCTTTTAGGAACCCCTGCCTGCACAATGTTGTTGCAGACTGTTTATGTCTGAAGCCTGCAGCCTGCCCAGCTAGACGTATTACGTAACCGCTGGCAAGCAGTCTCTTGGTGAATCACAGTAAAACACTTTGTCACCCCAGTTTGCATCAGACAGTAGCAGAGAATAGTCGTTTACAAGTTAACAAAAACGGAGGCCTCGGGCGTGTAAGATGGGCTGAAAACATCGTCGGCCTATCCAGTACAATAACTATTAAAGTGTGTGAACTATGTAGTGGTCAACTAAATAAAACAATCCGTGCTCACGAGCAAGTTACGTCGGCCGACATAATGCAGTTAAAAAAAAATAACCAACAACAGTAACCAGTTGAATACAGTTTGTAAAACTGTGACGGTACAATTCTGGTACCCTAATAAATTTGTAAAACTATCGCTCCAAAACATAATTATTGTATTTTATTTTATATTCCCTATAAGAGTTTTGGTAAGAATTTTCAACAATGCAAAATTGAGTTAACAGGATTTGTGTCGAATTCAGTGGAAAATTACAAAAGTAGCAAAAAACTGTTTGTCACAATGACAAGTAAACAAGACCAACCCATGATTACGTCAGACAAAAGAATGCAAGGCGCATTGTATTTAACTAGGCTGGGCCGTTTGAACAAAGAACCAGTGACGTAGTTGTTGCCCCACCTCTGCAATGCACAGTGGTGAAACTTTGTCATTTTCATCGCAACCGTGAAGTGGGCTGGCAGGCCAATACACACGGCCGGCGAATTCACGAAGTGTGGTTATCTAATTTTTACACCACCAAAAGTCTATTAATAACAGTTAAATTTTTGAGTTAAACATCAGAAGCGTGTAGTTCACGATGGGACGCTACAAATTCGGCAAAAGTGGGATCTAGATGGGACGCTACAGAATTTGGGAGCGTGTGATCAAAGACGATGTGACAGTCCGGATTCGAGAGTGTGTGATCAAAGAATTCGATGTTTTCGATGGCCATAACGCAAAAATATAGGAAGTGCAGCTAAGTATCATTGGCTGCAACCAAATTATATAAAATTTTATGTTCAAAAATATATATGACCAAAAGTAATTAAATAACAAAATTAACTTGGTATACCATTAACTTAAATGAGCTCGTAATAAATAATTGTACCAGAGAGAGAGAGAGAGAGAGAGAGAGAGAGAGAGAGAGAGAGAGAGAGAGAGAAGAGAGAGAGAGAGAGAGAGAGAGAGAGAGAGAGAGAGAGAGAGAGAGGGGGGAGTGAAAGAGTGAATAATAATATACTATTAAAAAGTGCTGGGTTGTGCAGAAATAAATTTATATATATATATATATACATGTTTAATATGTTTAACATTTTAATATTATAATACATACGTATTTTGGAGGGCTTGTGAAATGTTTAAGGGGAAATTTAACTTAAAGAATTGAATTACGCCATATGGCGGACAGTAGCGTGTTTGTTTTGCACTCACATTCATTTGTATGTAAGTAAAAATAAAAGGTAATTTCAATGGTAACAAACAAAAACAAGAGTGAATTATTTCAGGTAATACGTTCCTCGACTCTAGTTCGTATAACACGAATTCCGACCTTAGGTAAGAATACATATTTGTTTGTTGTATTTAGGTTGGCAACATGGCGCCCAAATCTTAATATACACCTCACATTAAATGTAACCAGTTAATTAATTATTGTAATTAAAGTAAATAATTACATATGGCTTTCGCGAACAGGGACTCTACATAAGACCTAATTTTATGTAGAGTATACATACTAGAGAAACGGAATAATTTACCTGAAATAATTTCGAAAGTAAATAGATACGTGAGTAAAGTAGGGTTAAGTTACGTTATAGACCTATATGTGTTAGATATAGAATAAGCAAAATGAATACTGGTAAAGGTGATAATGTAGACGAAACAGTTACGAGTGAGATGGACGTTAAATTGAACCCAATTAGTCAGATCAGTGAAACCAGTGTCACTGAATTAAATCCAGTTCCATTAACACCCATCTCAACTCGAGACGAAAATAAAACAGATGATACAGCTGCCATGATGCGGTTACTATTAAATAAATTTGATGAGATGTTTAATAAATTAGACAAGAAGTTAGATGAGCAAAAAATTGATTCTAATGTTAAATATACTACCTTGAATGACAAATTTGATAATTTTGATAAACAATTTAACGAGCAGAAAAATGAAATCCGAAATAGTTTTGATATAAAGTTTGATGAATTACAGACTTAAATTAAAAAACGTAATGATAATTTTGATAAACAATGTGACGAAGTGATTAAAAGGTTAGATGAGAGGTTAATTCAAATAAAGAATCAGAAAGTAAGTAACAGTGAAAATACGACGAAAAACAAAGTGCTAATTAACAAGGTGAGTAACAATGATAATTTGAATAATGAGTTTACAGGTAGTAACAATGGTATAATTAAGAATATGGTGTTAGAAATTGATGATGAGAATATTGGGAGTGATAATGAGATGTTTGTGTGTGTTGAGTCAGAGAGAGAGAGTTGAGAGAAAGTATATTTGTAAAAGGGATGCAGGGGGTAGAATTTTCCTTTGATGTTGTAGTAGGGGGTGAAGAAATGGCTTCACGTGTATTTAGCAAGGACGAGAGTTCCTTAGATTTATATTTGGGAGACGATAGGTCTACAAATAGAGTTCCCTGGTGTTTTTGTGTACCTCACAGGTGGTGCAGTAATTATGAGTTAGTGACCCCTGCATATTTGGAGAGAGAGAGTGTAGCTTGGTGTTATGGTGAGAAATATATTGAGAGAGAGAGAAAGAGAGTAATAGAGATTTTTAAGATAAATAGAAAGTATAGAGAATTTGTAGAAAGGTTAGGAGTAGAGATGGTGGATGATTATAGTGAATACTTACCTTATAGTAAAAATGAGATAGCAATAATAGTAGATGGTGATAATAATGATAACAATTACTTACCTTGGGTAGTAATGGATGTCGTAGTAGATAATTATGATGACTATATGACTAACATGATTATGACATAATACTGAGGTAGACAGAACCATACCCGATCGTGACATGGTATATGCTAAATTAATATGGAATACACCTATTAATATTGACGAGATAGTGGAAAAATATAAAAATGTAAACAAATATTATATTGATAATAAGAATAATATCATTTCTTTAGTAAAAAATAAGTTGTATAGACCTAAGATTAAACTGTTATTCAATGATGGAGGATAGATTGTTTTATTGTGTAATGAACATTTAATATATGTGAACAGTGATTTTGAAATGGACTGCATATGAACTGATTTTGATCAATGATAAAATAACAAGTTGGATTGTATATTTTTATGTGTATTAATGTCAATGTATTTAGGCATTTCTGATGTTGTGTATTACAGGTAAGTTTTATGTACCCCATATATGTAACAGTAAGTTTAATTGTTTTAATAATTAACAATTAACATGTTTTTGTTTTGACTAAACAAATGATGAATAATGAAAGTTTAATTAATCAAATTAAATAATTGAAAATTAATCACTTAATTACTGTGATACAAAAGAAAGTTTGTGTAATGAAGTTAAATCATTAATTTGTAATGAATAAAAAATTTCTAATGAGTAATAAATGATTAAGCATATATATATATATATATATATAACATTTAATATTTATACTAAATTTACCTCAAGATGTTTTTTCTATTTGGAACATGTTTCGAGAGTTCCTGTTCTCTCATCTTCAGCCTTCGCCATCTTGTTTCTGGTGAAGTATTTGTGTGTTGGCTGCTGGATGTTATTAAGGTTGTTTGTTGGTCTTTGGTCTTTTAAAGTTGTATTATTGTGTGTGGTATCCAGCAGCCAACACACAAATACTTCACCAGAAACAAGATGGTGAAGGCTGAAGATGAGAGAACAGGAACTCTCGAAACATGTTCCAAATAGAAAAAACATCTTGAGGTAAATTTAGTATAAATATTAAATGTATTATATACATCAAGAAACGGACTGTAGTAGAAAGTGATTGAAATATATATATATATATATATATATATATATATTTGAATATTAAGATGTATTGTTATTAGTAGGTGAGAGATGAATTTTCTAATGCAATTGTCAATGATCACAGAAATGTAAAGTTTAAAAGGGGAATAGAGATTGGGTGAAAATTATTAAAAATAAAGGCATGTGAGTTAATCAATTAAAGTTAATGGGAGTTAGATAGCTAAGAATTTTAAAGAAAATAATACACAAAGAGAGTATTAGATATTTTAGGGCCACAGTATTAGTGATTATATATAGAGAGGTGAGTAAAGTAAAGGGTAAACATATATTTGTTGATGATGATATTTTGTAGTGGGGGTGAGGTGATAAGGAGTGACCAACGTATAGCGTTGTGGCAGGTAATAGCGTAGTTTAAGAGTGTTTGCCGATATTTTGGAAGGGCAAAATATTATGAATGTATATAGCCAGGTAGGGAACACACATCCGAGTACAAAGACGAGCGGTGCCATAGGATTTAAAATGGAATTAGTGAAGGTGTTTATAATTGAGAAATTGGTGTCATGATATGTAAATCTGGTTGTTAGTAGTGGTTAGTAGGAAGAAAGGTGAGTAAGATTATAAATGTTAGTGCCTATATAATAAGTCAAATCACAGAGAATACAGGAGTCACCCAGACCAATCAATGATAAAAATGTGAAAGGTTAGGTAGAAAATTCAGAGTAGAGAGGTAATAAGAAATGAAATAATAATAATGTAATATGAATATTAATAATAAATTTGAAATTGTGAAGAATTAAATGATAAGTAAATGATGAATAATTGATGGCTAATTAATAAAAGTTTAATAATTAAAAGTATTAATTAATTAATTAAAAAGTAATGTTTATAATTTGATACGCAAATTTAAAGAAATTTTGATCAAGCTTAAATGTGAATTGGTTATTTTAATGTATTAACCGTATTACTGTATTAACATAATGATGAGTGTATTATTATGTATTATGTAATATCATGATGTATTAGTGTAAGAGAATGGCACTTATATATAATTCTTGTTGAGTTGAAGCAAACCCAGTGCTTCTTAACACAAACCAGCACATAGCTATGGGGAAACAGATCAGTTAGGGATATAGAAATATACCAAGCCACTATTTTGATATTTTTGATTTATTGTTTCAGTGTTTGGTGATGTTGTGACGGGGGTCCTGAGCTGGCCAACGCGTCAAGAGCAGGAGCGTTACGCGCCTGATTGGCCTTATGGTGTTGGGATCTCGTAGGAGAAGTCCAGTAAGGTCATGCAGGTACTGTCATCATCATCATCGGATCACGGGTGAGTTATTGTATTTCTCTTCATATAAATAGTAAGGGGGTTGTGGCGACATATCCTAGCAGATCCCTTTAGGAAGTACGAATGTGTCAATGAAAGTCTTTATGCTTCGGCATAAAATCTTTCATTGAGGGGGTTTTGTGACGGTACAATTCTGGTACCCTAATAAATTTGTAAAACTATCGCTCCAAAACATAATTATTGTATTTTATTTTATATTCCCTATAAGAGTTTTGGTAAGAATTTTCAACAATGCAAAATTGAGTTAACAGGATTTGTGTCGAATTCAGTGGAAAATTACAAAAGTAGCAAAAAACTGTTTGTCACAATAACAAGTAAACAAGACCAACCCATGATTACGTCAGACGAAAGAATGGAATGCGCATTGTATTTAACTAGGCTGGGCCGTTTGAACAAAGAACCAGTGACGTAGTTGTTGCCCCACCTCTGCAATGCACAGTGGTGAAACTTTGTCATTTTCATCGCAACCATGAAGTGGGCCGGCAGGCCAATACACACGGCCGGCGAATTCACGAAGTGTGGTTATCTAACTTTTACACCACCAAAAGTCTATTAATAACAGTTAAATTTTTGAGTTAAACATCAGAAGCGTGTAGTTCATGATGGGACGCTACAAATTCGGCAAAAGTGGGATCTAGATGGGACGCTACAGAATTCGGGAGCGTGTGATCAAAGACGATGTGACAGTCCGGATTCGAGAGTGTGTGATCAAAGAATTCGATGTTTTCGATGGCCATAACGCAAAAATATAGGAAGTGTAGCTAAGTATCATTGGCTGCAACCAAATTATATAAAATTTTATATTCAAAAATATATATGACCAAAAGTAATTAAATAACAAAATTAACTTGGTATACCATTAACTTAAATGAGCTCGTAATAAATAATTGTACCAGAGAGAGGGAGAGAGAGAGAGGGAGAGAGAGAGAGAGAGAGAGAGAGAGAGAGAGAGAGAGAGTGTGAAAGAGTGAATAATAATATACTATTAAAAAGTGCTGGGTTGTGCAGAAATAAATTTATATATATATATATTGCGACAGTACAAATAAGTGATGTACTGAGCATTGAATATAAAAATTTAAATTTACCTAATAAACTGTAAATAATTAATAATATATTAGAAATAAGCATGTCAGGGATTGCAAGCTTGGCTCAGACAAAAATATGAACAGGTGTTTCGACCTGAATCGACGTGCACACACACACAAATGTAACTGAAAGTGTGTACACCAGTATTTTGCTAGTGTGTGTGAACGCAGGTCTATGCAGGCGAGTTTGCCACCCCAAGATGAATAATTGCACAATTACTGTTTTTCCGTAATTATTCATAAACTATAATTAAGAATTAAAATCCAAAACCACAATAAAATGTAATAAAATTGACTAAACACTGTGTACGAAAACCACGCGAAAGTGACAAACCGTACGAGTGTAATAGTGAAATAACTGTGTACAAATCGAAAGGGTTAAGTTGCAATGTCCAAAATTACAGTGAACATGTGTTGTAAAAATAGTTATAAGATAAGTATAAGAGTATACTTACAGGACTGCAATTCGCAGAAATATAAGAAATAGCGAATTTGACAAAGAGTGGGGGAACTGAATCCAGAGACAGTTTCTGACATGTCGATTTCGTACCACTGCAGGTGTCGACCAAGACATGGGTATAAATAGGACACACAAGCTACAGTGGTTCTCTTTCTTAAATCATCCACGGTGCAGCGGGAGCTTATGCCCGTCCGCACGGCGTATTTATTTTTTTAGTAAATAGTTTAAATTTTCCAGTTACATACAACTATGTAACTAAGTTGTAAAGAGAATCATTTTTAAATAATAACAGCAGTACATAAGAAGAATTACATAAGAAGATCCATTGACGTCAGAAACAGCAAGAGGAGAGTTCCAGAGAGTGATTCGACACTAGACAAGAGAGTGATACGACGCTGGACAAGAGGAGAGTTCCAGAGAGAGACACGACGCTGGACAAGAGGAGAGTTCCACAGAGAGATACGACGCTGGACAAGAAGAGAGTTCCAGAGAGTGATACGACACTGGACAAGAGGAGAAGAGAGACAGCCGACGCTGGACAAGAGGAGAAGAGAGACAGCCGGCGCTGGAGTGCGAGACGAGGACAACTACAGATGGATCAAAATGATCGAGTATGATTGACGACAATAAGGTGATAAACAACTTATTTATATCTTAATCATACAATGAACTCAAAGACAAAGACATTTCTATTTTATTTAAAAATAAGAGCCAATGTTTCTTGTAAAGTAGAATTAAAATCATAGATGTTTTAGAAATACGATTAACGTAACAAGAGCTCAAATTAATATGAAATAAAATGAATACAAAGCATTTAAATGAAAACAATTAGTATTTGAGATAAAACAGTACTGAGAAACAAAAGATAAAGTCAATAACTATTAATATTTTGAGTACATTACAATATATAAAAAGAGATTTAAATATTGATATTTTGAAAAACATTAATCGACTGAGGAGTCTGAAAATGAGATTTTTCTTTAATACAATAATTAGTAGAATAGAATATTTAGTCAGTAAGGATGTATATAGCATAAGCCTTACGGCATAATAACAATTAATAACGAATGTTTTAAATCGAAGTCAGTGCCATGTGCACAATTTTTAATAATATCAAATAAATTTGAAATACCGTTACCAGTTACATAGAGTTCTTATTGCAGATACACCTGAAACCCAATTTAAATGTTATATTGTTGCATAATTTGTCAATCTTGAACGTGAGACCGGTCACGCTAAATTTGTGTATATGTATATGTATTGTTGCATATTTGGCTCCCAAAGAACGTGGGGCTATACAAATTAAAGTACATATAAAAAATTCACACACATAAATACGTTGCATATAATTTGGCGCTCCAAGATCGTGGGGCTCCGCAAACACAAATAGAAGTGTATTTGTATTTGAAATTAAATTTAACAACGTTTAAAAAACGTTACATATATTTGTCGCCCTGGACGTGGGGCACGACATGCCTAAATTTATGTACAAAATTTGTTACATAAATTGTAGCCCATGAACGTATGGCCCGATCCCCATCATTTAACTATTAAAATTTTTTTATGTAGCTAAATGGTTGCTCTAAAATATAAGAGTGTGTTAAATGAAAAATGTATAATATGTAATTATTATTTATATTAAACAGTAACTGAATGTAATGTTAATTGTTGTGTAATCACACAGCTGGCGCCAACGAATAATATTATTTGTCTATGTAACAGGTGTAACTGTAATGAGTATTAATAATAACTATTAATAAAAATAAAGAAATAAAGAAATAAGTAGGGAATGGTTATCAATAATAATTGTTAAAGAATTACTACTAAATAAATATTTTAATAATAATACTTCGACATGGCAATATCAGGAAGTATTAGTAGGAGGCAATCATTAAGGTGATGGGAAACCTTATGGATGAATATGGAATAAGACAAAATGTATGTGCTAGATTAGATAGACAAACAGAAGAATTTAAAACTGATGTCACTATTAGGTGAAAAAGTAAAAGAATATAATACAATACTAAGAGAAGGAGCAAAAGAGAAAATTAGCGACACAAATACGCACATAGCGTCAGTAGAAGGTGAACAAACCATAGTAGTTGAAAATACGTGTGTAATTACTAACGATAAGTATAAAGTAATTAACATTAAGGAAGAGAAGCAAATAAAGGTTAATAAAACATACCTTATTAATAGCGATATTCCAAGTGTGAGGCACACACACAATAGTAAGTCACACAAGATGACACATATGAAACACATAGGACACCACACTTATGGAGATAAATATCACTGTAGGTATAACAAGAAACGTAGTAATTTATCTAGACGAAACACTACGCAAAATTGTGGTAAATATGACGGTAGATTTACGCACGAGAAATATAAAGCGAACGATAATTATAATAACGATAATTATAACTGTAATTATAAAAATTACAGAGGTTATCATAAACGACGGATGAAAAAACAGTCGACAGTTGTTTATATGGGCTTCAAGCAGACTGAATATACGCAATCCATTAGTGAAGAGAGAATTATGGAACGTGCGGAGCGAAGAGAGAGAAGTTATTCATCACAGCTAAGAAACAAATTCTTGCCGTACGAACAGGTGACTTCTACGATAAAAACAAACATCGCAGTAATACAATGGAACGCGGACGTTGTTTACACGAGGGTGAGAACAATGGTAAGCACGGCGACTATGTTACAAAGGAACAATATACGTCCGGTAGACGACGGACAATGCAATTGTTATAACGAGGGGTGTAAGATCGAACTACACACTGAACTCAGAACTCAATACCCGAATGGAATGAATAATTATTTTTAAAATAAAATAATAACTATTAATTATTAATAATAAGAAATAATATGTGTAATAATATAAGAGAGTATAATTAAGAAATGTTATTTATTAAGGATATGATAGCAAATAAAAAGAAATAAGGAATATTATTTTAAAGGGTTAATTAAGAAATGTATTACTGATGGTAAGGAATGCTATTGTAGAGAAATATTTAAGAAAGTAATGGTAAAAGATGTTATTGTTGTTATTAATATGAAGAAAGGGTTAGGAATGGCAATAATTGCCATAATTGTTAGAACGACTGATCAAGCGAAAACTTAATGGAGATACAAGGACACAGAAGAAAGCAAGAGTGAAAAGTCATAAGGGCAGAGACTACTTAGGATTAAGGACTTCGATAAAAATATCGTTGTTTTCCAAGACAGTTCCTCTGTAACCGATCATGCGACACACTACAAAGCTGAAAGAGTATTCTGTTACGGAAGTGTATTTCAGGAAAGTAATAGCGATCAGAAAGGTAATGTTAAAGAAATGTAATAAAAGGTAATGAATGTTAATGTATTGTATAAGTAGTGTATTAGATAAAGTAATGTCATGTTAAGAAAAGAGTTAAGGAAGATTAGAAGCGAAGGTAAGAATGTATGAGTAAGATAATCTAAAATTAAGGACCGAATTTACACACATACGTAGGAATGCAGAGTGTATAGAAAGAGGTAACCAGAGAGTAGAGAGATTTAATCTAACTCACAAGCTACAACAATTCAACGTGGGAGAAAGTATACTACTCAAAGCAAATCCAGTGGGAAAACGGAGTGATAATATGGCGAAGAAATTCTTCAGACTTTATAATGGACCGTATACGTTAAGACAGCGAGTAGGACAACACACTTTCATCGTATATGATGAGATACAGAAGAAAGAAATTGGTAAATTCCACGCAACGTCATTTAGGAAGTTCTACACATGAAAACGACAAGGTCAATGAAACCAGTCAGATCAGCTGTTTGTTAAAGCCACCCTACTACAAGGTCACGAGCAGTGAGCGTGTGAAGAGGGGAGGTAAGACATTTGTATACACTCCAATTAAGGGTGAGATGACAAATATTATTCTTTATTATTTGTTACATTTTTCAAGTGTAATAATAATAATAATAATAAAAAAAAAATTATAATAAATAAATTTATTAAATTTTTTTTGTTACCAAGCAGAGGAATAATGCGACAGTACAAATAAGTGATGTACTGAGCATTGAATATAAAAATTTAAATTTACCTAATAAACTGTAAATAATTAATAATATATTAGAAATAAGCATGTCAGGGATTGCAAGCTTGGCTCAGACAAAAATATGAACAGGTGTTTCGACCTGAATCGACGTGCACACACACACAAATGTAACTGAAAGTGTGTGCACCAGTATTTTGCTAGTGTGTGTGAACGCAGGTCTATGCAGGCGAGTTTGCCACCCCAAGATGAATAATTGCATAATTACTGTTTTTCCGTAATTATTCATAAACTATAATTAAGAATTAAAATCCAAAACCACAATAAAATGTAATAAAATTTACTAAATACTGTGTACGAAAACCACGCGAAAGTGACAAACCGTACGAGTGTAATAGTGAAATAACTGTGTACAAATCGAAAGGGTTAAGTTGCAATGTCCAAAATTACAGTGAACATGTGTTGTAAAAATAGTTATAAGATAAGTATAAGAGTATACTTACAGGACTGCAATTCGCAGAAATATAAGAAATAGCGAATTTGACAAAGAGTGGGGGAACTGAATCCAGAGACAGTTTCTGACATGTCGATTTCGTACCACTGCAGGTGTCGACCAAGACATGGGTATAAATAGGACACACAAGCTACAGTGGTTCTCTTTCTTAAATCATCCACGGTGCAGCGGGAGCTTATGCCCGTCCGCACGGCGTATTTATTTTTTTAGTAAATAGTTTAAATTTTCCAGTTACATACAACTATGTAACTAAGTTGTAAAGAGAATCATTTTTAAATAATAACAGCAGTACATAAGAAGAATTACATAAGAAGATCCATTGACGTCAGAAACAGCAAGAGGAGAGTTCCAGAGAGAGACACGACGCTGGACAAGAGGAGAGTTCCACAGAGAGATACGACGCTGGACAAGAAGAGAGTTCCAGAGAGTGATACGACACTGGACAAGAGGAGAAGAGAGACAGCCGACACTGGACAAGAGGAGAAGAGAGACAGCCGGCGCTGGAGTGCGAGACGAGGACAACTACAGATGGATCAAAATGATCGAGTATGATTGACGACAATAAGGTGATAAACAACTTATTTATATCTTAATCATACAATGAACTCAAAGACAATTAAAGACATTTCTATTTTATTTAAAAATAAGAGCCAATGTTTCTTGTAAAGTAGAATTAAAATCATAGATGTTTTAGAAATACGATTAACGTAACAAGAGCTCAAATTAATATGAAATAAAATGAATACAAAGCATTTAAATGAAAACAATTAGTATTTGAGATAAAACAGTACTGAGAAACAAAAGATAAAGTCAATAACTATTAATATTTTGAGTACATTACAATATATAAAAAGAGATTTAAATATTGATATTTTGAAAAACATTAATCGACTGAGTAGTCTGAAAATGAGATTTTTCTTTAATACAATAATTAGTAGAATAGAATATTTAGTCAGTAAGGATGTATATAGCATAAGCCTTACGGCATAATAAACAATTAATAACGAATGTTTTAAATCGAAGTCAGTGCCATGTGCACAATTTTTAATAATATCAAATAAATTTGAAATACCGTTACCAGTTACATAGAGTTCTTATTGCAGATACACCTGAAACCCAATTTAAATGTTATATTGTTGCATAATTTGTCAATCTTGAACGTGAGACCGGTCATGCTAAATTTGTGTATATGTATATGTATTTATGTATATGTATTGTTGCATATTTGGCTCCCAAAGAACGTGGGGCTATACAAATTAAAGTACATATAAAAAATTCACACACATAAATACGTTGCATATAATTTGGCGCTCCAAGATCGTGGGGCTCCGCAAACACAAATAGAAGTGTATTTGTATTTGAAAGTAATTTTAACAAAAATATAATAATGTTACAATATATATATATACATGTTTAATATGTTTAACATTTTAATATTATAATACATATGTATTTTGGAGGGCTTGTGAAATGTTTAAGGGGAAATTTAACTTGAAGAATTGAATTACGCCATATGGCGGACAGTAGCGTGTTTGTTTTGCACTCACATTCATTTGTACGTAAGTAAAAATAAAAGGTAATTTCAATGGTAACAAACAAAAACACGAGTGAATTATTTCAGGTAATACATTCCTCGACTCTAATTCGTATAACACGAATTCCGACCTTAGGTAAGAATACATATTTGTTTGTTGTATTTAGGTTGGCAACATGGCGCCCGAAATCTTAATATACACCTCACATTAAATGTAACCAGTTAATTAATTATTGTAATTAAAGTCAATAATTACAAAACTACTCAATACGGAATGTGAAAGACGTTTAAATGTGTGAAACATTGAAGTGCGAAGTGCTCGAGGTAATGGTAATTTACACGTGGTGGTGGTGAAAGCAGCGAGAACTTCTCAGGATTTGGTTAAGTACCAAAAAACAAACTATTAGTTAAAGATTTCAAGCAAAATTTTCTAATATTACATAATAAAAGTTTAAAGAGCTCGATCAAAGGGGTTTAAAAAAGGGAATTATAAAAGTACTGGTTCATTAAACATATAAATCGCTTGTTATAGTTAAGTAAGAATTATTCATTTTGTCAATTTGTTTGATTTTATATGTTACTAATTCAACAAGTATTTTAATATACCAGAAAAGAAATAAGAAATTTAATTGTCATCAAAGTGAGTCAAAGTAATTAATTTGTATAATAAACCAGAAGTAATTTGTTTTAGACAGCATAAACTGTGTTACTATTATTTCACAATCAAACCCAAATAATCTTTCTGCAACTTGTTCGTCTGTAGAACCCTGGAGTGGAACCCGAAGGTAAGAGAAAAATGAAGTTTGCATATATTTAATATATTTTATTAATTGAAATAAATTGAATAGTTTCAATGACTCCCGAACTATGGACTCGATAAATTTTAAAACTTGAAAAGTTTCAATGGTGCCTGAACAGGGACTCGATAAATACTAAAAATTGAAAAGTTTCAATGGCGCCCGAACAGGGACTCAATTTGTGTGATTTATTTTAATCACACAGATCAGACCTAATTAAGTTGCAGACAAGGGTTATTTGGGAGTGGGGGCGATGTTGTAAATGATTGTAGATTGTGACGAGAAAGGAGTAAAGCAAAACTAAGCTAAAGTGTGTATAATTATATAATTAAACAATAATATAAAACAAAAATGGAAAATAATAGTGACAAAATCAACAGCATTGACTTATCTAGCACTAGTACAGACGATCAGGTAGCATATAATAAGGATGATATAATGAATATTTTACGAACAATATCTTGTGATGTTAATGAATTGAAAAATGGAATAAAAAGTCTGTTGCGGAAACCAGATACAGGTAAATTGAAAGAAAATAAAGAAAGCAAATCAAACCAGGTAAGTGGTTCAGATAGTGTAGGTAGTAATGATGATACTGTCACAAACAATCATGCTAGTTCCAGTGTAGTGGAAATAAAAAACGACAAGGTAGGTGATGTTAATACAAGTGAAAAAATAAGTGATAATCATAATTGTGACATGATGACGATTAATAATCAAGTGAAAGTGTACAAGGTAAGTAATAGTAAAAATAACAGTGATAACTGTAATAATGATAGTGAAATAATGTTGAATAATAATAATAAAGAGGTATTTGAAAATGGAGTATCAAAAAGTGATACATTAAGTAATAGTAGTGATAATGAGAATATAATGGGAGTTGACGTTAGTAGCGATGCGGTGGTAATGGGTGTTGATAAGCTTGAAAGAGAGTGGAGGGCAAATTTCTTTTGTGGTATATGTGAAGGAAAGGCTTCACAAGTGGTGTTGGTGGACAAAGGTTCCTCGAGAGTTTTTGTGGGAGGCAAATGGTCTCCAAAATGTCCCTTAATTTTTTGTGGTTTATTTAGTAGGGTAGGGCCAGATGGTGTTTTAATAAAGTGGTACTGCCCTCTGTGTGGAGTGAGAATGTGAAATTGGGCTGGGAGAGTGATTATGAAGAGCGAAATAGAGTGATAGAGTTGTTCAGATTAAGCAGAGATTATGAAGGTTTAGTAGGGGGAATAAATATTGAGAGAAATGATTATATTATTAGCAATGTAGAATTACCTTGTGCAGTACTAGACGATTATAATATCAATATTAATGATAAATATGTACCTGTTGGGAGAATTAGTGTACTTGTAGTAGCAGACAATTATGATAACGACGTAACTCACCTGGGTGTAACAATAAATACTAATGGAGACTGGACAAAAAATAACAATGCAGACATGGACTATGATAAAATAATAATGGGGGGTAACCCTAGGGATTATTATTATGGCAAAATGAATAACAAAGATTTAAATGGTTATTACACAAATGATAGCCATGTGAGATATGTAAATAAAAATGAAAAATGTTACGTGAAATTAAGACTAATTTTCAATGACGGGGGTTAGATAAATAATGAATGAACATTTAATTATTTGAGTTAATGGTAATTACTTGGCTTATTTAGGTAATGAAGTGTGGTAAATAATAATTGGATATGACGAAAATTTGTAAATAAATGTGTTGGTATGCGGTCCGCCGTGTGACTTCTCAAACTTTGTTACGTTATGCGTTTCAAGGCGTATGCCCATTATCAGACGTTTAAAAACCAAAAACACACATATCACACAAAACTGCGTTCGTCAAGAAATAAAATTGCAGAAACAAGCATATTATGTGCACGTGATGTAGGGTGCGCACCCGTTCAAGTATTGTCTGCTACTGATTGGAATTCGTTGAGCAGTCTCAAAGCAGTATCATACAGGCGGTTAGATACAAAGTTCAATTGTTCATTCAGAACACAATCACAACTGCTATCATTATTATATGCATTATAAATTTCCAGCTCCTCCAAGGCATTCATAAATCGGCCCTTGTTGCATATATGCAAAGGTATTAGATTGGACTTAAAATCTGTATAATTGTGATTGTATTGGGTCAGATGACGAGTGTAATTAGATTTTATATCATTGTAATTAAGTGTCTTTTTTGGTAAGTGTTCACGGAAGCGTTTGTAAAAACCTCTTCCGGTCTGACCTATATAGAAGCTGTTACAATCATTGCAAACCAGTTTATAAATGCCTGTTTTTTCTTCAATAGGTAAGGGCAGTTTAGGTCTAAGTATATTAATTAGTTTATTATTGGTTCTAAAAGACATAGTATAACCAATATTGTTCATCACTGAAGATAAAATTTTTGGCATGATGTATGTGTATTTCGCAGATATAAATTTTTTCGGTGTTTTATTAAGTGGACGGGGCTTAAGTTGAATGTTATTATACTTCTTTAGCAATTTATCAATGATGTGACTACTGTAACCATTGGAAACTGCAATAAATCTTATTGTATTTAGCTCAGCCTGGAAATCATTATTGTCAAGGGGGACTGTCAACAATCTATGGATTAAACTATTATATGCTGCCATTTTTTGAGAATATGGGTGGTGGGAATCTGCATGTATTGTATGGCTAGTGGCAGTAGGCTTCCTATAAATATTGAATTTCAATGTGTCCATTCGTCTGGTGAGGGTGAGGTCTAGAAAGTTAATTGAGTTATCATGCTCGGTCTCTAAAGTAAATTGAATATTATTGTTGATTTCATTTAAAAATTTTTGAAGGAGTCAACTTGTCTCAAAGTTCCGTCAAAAATAATGAACGTGTCATCTACGTAACGTGAATAAAATTTTATCTTATTAGCGTATATGTTATTGTTTAATAAATGAGTATTTTCGTAGAAATTTAAGTATATGTCAGCCAACAGGCCTGAGAGGGGTGAGCCCATAGCTAGACCATCATCTTGGCTATAGAATGAACCATTGAATGTGAAATAATTTTGATTTAAAATGACTTTAAGCAAGTCAATCAACTCATCTATCGCCTGTGCACTCATGGAAGCGTTAATTCGTAAATTGTCCTTCAATAATTTTAAAGTTACATCAGTTGGAATATTTGTATATAAATCCACTATGTCAAATGAAACCAATTTGTAATTAGGTTTTAATTTAACGGTATTTATCTTATTGATGAAATCAGTATTATTTGTTAAGCTGTGATTATTCTTTAACTGTAAATTGTCTTTAATTAGTTTTTTCAACTTAAGCCCCGTCCACTTAATAAAACACCGAAAAAATTTATATCTGCGAAATACACATACATCATGCCAAAAATTTTATCTTCAGTGATGAACAATATTGGTTATACTATGTCTTTTAGAACCAATAATAAACTAATTAATATACTTAGACCTAAACTGCCCTTACCTATTGAAGAAAAAACAGGCATTTATAAACTGGTTTGCAATGATTGTAACAGCTTCTATATAGGTCAGACCGGAAGAGGTTTTTACAAACGCTTCCGTGAACACTTACCAAAAAAGACACTTATTACAATGATATAAAATCTAATTACACTCGTCATCTGACCCAACACAATCACAATTATACAGATTTTAAGTCCAATCTAATGCCTTTGCATATATGCAACAAGGGCCGATTTATGAATGCCTTGGAGGAGCTGGAAATTTATAATGCATATAATAATGATAGCAGTTGTGATTGTGTTCTGAATGAACAATTGAACTTTGTATCTAACCGCCTGTATGATACTGCTTTGAGACTGCTCAACGAATTCCAATCAGTAGTAGACAATACTTGAACGGGTGCGCACCCTACATCACGTGCACATAATATGCTTGTTTCTGCAATTTTATTTCTTGACGAACGCAGTTTTGTGTGATATGTGTGATTTTGGTTTTTAAACGTCTGATGATGAGGCATACACCTTGAAACGCGTAACGTAACAAAGTTTGAGAAGTCACACGGCGGACCGCATACAGGTAATCACTTAATATTATATAAAAGTGACTTGGATACCATTACGAAACATGAATGTTAAATGTGTTGGTGTTAAATGCATTGTGTCAAGGTTATATTGTTGGAATGTAGACTATAGCTTATGTAACACATGTTTGTAGTAAAGATGAATGCTATAATAATAATATTTTATTTTACTAAATAATTAACAGGAGGTACCAATGAATTTTATTTTGGAATTGTGTATTTAAATCAAAAGTGTTTTAAATAATGTAATTAAAGTTAAATTGTTTTGATTTGAGTTGAAATGAAACTAATTTAAAAATGTGAATTTTAGTAATGAATTTAAATATACTGTGATTGGAATTGTAAAATCAATGGTAACTGATTACAATATTTATTTAAAGTGAAAATTAAAGGAAATGTTTATGTTAAGGTGATGTTGATATTTTGGTCGTGCATCAGCTGATATGCTGTTGACATGGACATTGTATTTTGTGTGACCAATGTTTACAGTCATGCGGGAGTTGACAACAACAACAATGTTTTATTTTGATGAATAATTGCTATGAGTAAATTTTATGATGAAATAAAATAAATACAAGATGTAATTAAATTGAGTTAACTGTTGGGTGAATAGTATAGTGAAATAACTTAGTGTTTTGATTGTAATGTAGTTAAAATTTATGTGAAAGGACTTTATCAAGGTATAATCATTTTGAATATAATGAAATTAAAGTAACTGAAACCATTTTGAATATATGAGGTAATGAAATTAAATTTGAGTAGGAATTAAATTAATTTAAAAGATGAAGGTCAGTAATTAATTTAAATTGATTTTGTTTTGAATTGCGTGACAGATGGTTGAACGATGTGATAAGAAAGGTAATAATGTATTTTGTGTGTAATATGTATCCTATAGTAAGGGCATTGTTATAATGCTTGTATTTTATATAATCAATTTATGTTTTGGGGGGGAAATGGTATCTTGGTAGGAGAAAATAATTTGTATATAATTTGTAGGGGATTTATATGCATTAGATGTACGTATACAGTAAATTTATATTACCATGTAAACATTGTATTTTCTATAGTCAAGCTATAGATTTATTTAAAATCAAGGTAAAATGTTTCTGTTTAAGAGCAATGAATGTAGAACAGCTGTCTTAGTATACTAACAAATTAAATGAAAAACCAGTACTTTATATAAAAAAAAGAATTAGTACTTTGCCAACAATGAACCAGTACGACTAAGAGGAAACGAATCAGTTGGGGACATGGAATGATGGAAGGCCATTTGTTGATATTTTAATTGAATGTTTTACAGTCAGGTGATACTGTGGTGCCTATCTGATTTTATGGTGTTGGGATCTCGAGCAGAGAAGTCCAGTAAGGTCGGATGAGTGCAGCCACAGCCACCGGACTAGGGGGGTAAGTACCCATGATTTTAGTAAAGAACTAATGGGGGTTACGGCGCCATATCTTCACTGATCCTCTTAGGTTTTTGGCAATGAGAGTTTTTATGCTGCGGCATAAAACCTCTCATTGGGAGGGGGGTATTGTAACGGTACAGAATTGGGAGTCTGAGAATGAATAAAATAAATTGTCAATTCATACAAGTAACAACCATTTAGGAACCCCTGCCTGCACAATGTTGTTGCAGACTGTTTATGTCTGAAGCCTGCAGCCTGCCCAGATAGACGTATTACGTAACCGCTGGCAAGCAGGCTCTTGGTGAATCACAGTAAAACACTTTGTCACCCCAGTTTGCATCAGACCGTAGCAGAGAACAGTCGTTTACAAGTTAACAAAAACGGTGGCCTCGGACGTGTAAGATGGGCTGAAAACATCGTTGGCCTATCCAGTACAATAACTATTAAAGTGTGTGAACTATGTAGCGGTCAACTAAATAAAACAATCCGTGCTCACGAGCAAGTTACGTCGGCCGACATAATGCAGTTAAAGAAAAAATAACCAACAATAGTAACCAGTTGAATACAGTTTGTAAAACTACTCAATACGGAATGTGAAAGACGTATAAATGTGTGAAACATTGAAGTGCGAAGTGCTCGAGGTAATGGTAATTTACACGTGGTGGTGGTGAAAGCAGCGAGAACTTCTCAGGATTTGGTTAAGTACCAAAAAACAAACTATTAGTTAAAGATTTCAAGCAAAATTTTCTAATATTACATAATAAAAGTTTAAAGAGCTCGATCAAAGGGGTTTAAAAAAGGGAATTATAAAAGTACTGGTTCATTAAACATATAAATCACTTGTTATAGTTAAGTAAGAATTATTCTTTTGTCAATTTGTTTGATTTTATATGTTACTAATTCAACGAGTATTTTAATATACCAGAAAAGATATAAGAAATTTAATTGTCATCAAAGTAATTAATTTGTATAATAAACCAGAAGTAATTTGTTTTGGACAGCATAAACTGTGTTACTATTATTTCGCAATCAAACCCAAATAATCTTTCTGCAACTTGTTCGTCTGTAGAACCCTGGAGTGGAACCCGAAGGTAAGAGAAAAACAAAGTTTGCATATATTTAATATATTTTATTAATTGAAATAAATTGAATAGTTTCAATGACTCCCGAACTATGGACTCGATAAATTTTAAAAATTGAAAAGTTTCAATGGCGCCCAAACAGGGACTCGATAAATATTAAAAATTGAAAAGTTTCAGTATGTATTCTAAAATGTATAAAAGATTATAATATGCATTAGCATAGAGGTAGAAAGTAGGTTATAAATAACAATGGCAGAGCGAAAGTAAATGTCAATAACCCACCCTGGTGTCAGTTTGACAAGCAGGTAGTCTGTTTAAAGTTGAGGGTTGTGTTTGTAAACAACAGCTGATCGCCGGCTGGCATGTTGTAAACAACATTAGTTAAGGGGATCAGTGAGTTAACCAAATATGTATATATAGATACAATATATAAATGTACAGTGTTGTGTGTAATAACATTAAGTTACATGAAGTAATTAATGTATAGGTAAACATGTATCATAGCATCATAATAGATTAAGAATTACAAATAAAATGTCATTAGAACCATTCATAGGGACGCAACAATAGAATTAGCCTCAATTTTCAATCTAAAAATTGATATAATTCTATTGGGGGACAAATATAACGTTAAAATTGAATACGATGCAATTTTACGGGGATTAATTCATATGTCATAGATATCAAATATAAATCTGTAAAAAACGATGTTAAGTAAATGCAGTTAAAAGATACCAGAGCGGTATTTGTTCAAAAGGAACAAAACCTTGAGTTGGTGCCTGCCAGACGGCCATAAAGTACAAAAAGTCACGTAGAAGGCTGGCTATCATAAAATTGTTTTATACTTAGAAACTAGCAAAAATTAGGTGAAAGCTGGTGAATTTTAAGTGCTTTCAACAATAAAATACCGTTATGTAAGACAGAGAGCGTAGACAGAGAGATTCGAGTAACGCGTCATTCCCACTATTTCCACATGCGCTGTTGGGGTGACAATGGAGTAAAGTGTCATTTTTTTAGCGGGTGAATTTTCGGGGTAGATTGGGTAAATTTGTATTTCGCGGTATGTGAAACCAATCAGAATGTATTTTGTAAATATTTGGTGAGGGTAGTTTTAAGTTGGGTATAAAAAACATAGTTGGAAAAAGTTCAGGCAGTCTGCGGAGATACTACATTTATTTAGACTCGTAACTGGTGTGTTAAGGATTATTATTTTAGTTAGTTGATAAATTAAACAGATAATATTCGCAAATGTAGTAAATTGTATACAGGAAGTTATCAAAACAGTAAAACTAACAGTCGTATTTGAATCACTGAAGTAATAGAAATTCATGAAAGTAAATCGTTGAAGAAGTTACAAACAGTAATCATTATTCGAATAAAGTATTAAGCATTTATCGAAGCAATCATAATTCATCTGAGATTGAATCGTAGTTCGAAGTGTAAAGTTACGGTGAGCTGAGAAATTCTATGGCGGAACTTGTCGTGTACTAATTAATCTGACGGTATCAGCCTATCGTGTCCGTCCTGGAAGCACTTATATCCAATAACTTATATACTATGTGTAAGGAAATATTGTGTAACACTTCACCGTTGTATTCTCACTAAATCATAAAAGGTGAATTGTGTCTGGTGCATGTGAAACTAGTGTATATAAAGTTAAAGAATGAACGAGTGCGACTGATGGGGATCTACATAGCAGCAGTGGACCGTAGAATCAAAGGACAGACGACGTTTGAGGATTCACTCCGCACCGTAAACACAGAATTCAACAAACAAGTAAAAATTATATGAACATTCATTTTAATATTGTAATTAAAGTTCAATTCCTTTGGTAACTCAAACAGTTAAGAAGAATCCACAATTAAAAAAGAGAATAATTATAAGAAATTGAATATTGATATTAGTAATGTAATCTTTAATTTTAAGAAGAGTATTAAACGTACAATTTGTCACATTTATATTTGTTTATTAATTATTACACCCTGAGATATTATAAGAGTCGCTACGCCAAAGTAAGAGCTAAGTTCAAGAGTTGAATACCAACAATTAGACATATATAACTAGATCAAGTACACTAAAGATTGAATAAGTGAAATATAAGATAACTTATAACATAAAGTCAGTAGTTATCACATTGATGTTATTTAATATTTAGAAGTAACCCTTGCTTTGAGAGCATAGTTGTAGTATTTGGCACTACAACGTAAAACTTAATATTAAGGAATATTCAACACTTAGTCTTGCTTTGCGAGGTGTAGCAAGTTTTAAACGTGGTTTTATCTATACAATGTTTAAATTGTTTTCATTTTCTTCACTATGGATTAGTTTTGAGCTTGGTTTAAAATATGATTTAAGTTAAAACATACCACTGCTTAGTTTAAACCTTAATTCCTCTTTTAGTCGGAGCACGACATATTTCTGGTAATATGTTTGTGATTGATATGTTCAATATTTTTTGTTTAACCTGTTTAATATCATTTTACTTTAATACACTTTAATAATAATTTGAAGTGTATGACTAATAAGTTTAGTAATAATAATAATTAATAAGAAAGTGGACGCACTTTTAAATGAAAATAATGAAGGTTACAAAAATTACATTGGGATGATGTTGATTTTGAACTCAGTTCAGCTTAATAAAAGCCAAATAGTACCACAAAAAACTGAATTTTAATGAAACCAGGAACCAAGCAATAACAGCAGAACACAGTTTTTAATTACTCTCAGGCATTATCATCTGAAAACTTCACAATAAATGTTGGAGATTACAGCACTGTAACTCGCTCAGTAACATGGTAAAAAAATTAACCCATGCCACTACGTCACTGTTATGAGATATATTAAAGTGCTTGAAACACTCAAAGAACTAAGTGAGGTGAGTTTTATACAACTGCCAAATTACCTAAGTGCAAAGGTGATGTTGATTGCAATCACATTAAAATTCATTGTCCAGAAGGAGAGAATTCAATGTAACAGGAAGGTATTCTTCTTCATAAAATGTACACACAGATGTGATGCTTCCTTAAATATTTGTATTGTCTGCAGATGGTCACATTCTTCACACAATTCCCACATTTTTAATTTTTCAGCAATTAGGACATCAGGAATTTAAAAATAGCTTAATTATAGGTAAAAGTGGTTATGGCATAAAAAGCACCTTAAAATTATAATGGCTCCTTCTTTATTACCTAAGAGGTCTAGGAGTTTGGGTAGGTAGGCTGTCTTATGTGAGTTGTTCAGCACACATACGCATGTAGCCAGCACTATGCTTCAGCCACCCATTATTACACCAAAATGTTATCCCACCAAACTATAAAAAATATCCCAGCATTTCCATAGGCTGACTCCACCCGGGGACTGACAAATACACCTTGATTTTACGGTACACCCAAGAATCAGGGCCAGGACCTTTAGATTAGTATCTAGGTGCCATACCCACTGGTCTATTAAGCCATTACCCTACAAATCCTAATTCTGTGACTGCAGTAAACATTAATTATTCTTATCTTCTTCTTATCTGGCGTTATAGCCTTTGGTGGGCTTTAGCCTCCTCAACAATACTCCTCCATGCTTCCCTTGTTCTCCGCCCTTCCTCTCCATCCTCTGATTTCCATGCTACCAAGATCTTCTATTACGCCATCCAACCATCTCATCTTTGGGAGTGGTGTACTTACGTAACTGGTGGCCCGGGGCGGATTTCTTAAAAACTTAAACATCAAAGACAGGTTTGGATCCGACTCTTGAAAGTCCATCTCAGCAAATAAAGTGTAAAACTTGAAGAGCTGACCAGTTTTTAGCTTCCTCTGTAGTGATTCCTGTTGCTTGAATATGGCGTTTCAGCCTTTTTCTTTCTGATGTAATCTCATCTTTAGAAAATTCGTCATAGCATTCAGACAGACTAAAAATTAGTCTTCGCAATTTCTCATAATTTTCTTCAACCAAATTAACTAACTGCAAAACTGCAAATTTGTTATGTACATCTTCCATTGATTTTGTTCTTGTTCGGAGTTCTACATACAACCTACATACCACCATTTGAACATACACCTCCTTAATTCTTTTAAATTCAAACCTTCATCTTTTGCCTTTTCACCTGGCATTATCTTTTTTGACTTTATTCTACCCCTCTTCTCAATAGCTGTTTCTATTTCTTCACATTTCTTTGAAGCGAAGTCCACTAACTAGAGAATCTACTTCCTTCAAGAAGCTGAATCCTCCGATGCCTCCATTCAGATATTTTGATTTGCCAAATGGCAACACTATGCATTTAACGGTTAGCTCATATTCATATTAATACACCACATTTTTATTTGAGGTCATTAAACGATATTTAGATTATTTTGAAATAATTATTACTGATCTTTTCTTAACATATTATGTCTTTGGCTAATACGATAGTTCTGTTATTTATATTAATTAACCCATACTGTCATTATTTATTTAAATTTAAATTAATCAAAATACAATTATTAACCAGAACAGAAAAAACACTGATACACACAATCCGATAATTTAACATATATACAAATATTCAAAACAAATCAGTACTTTATTATAGATTCATTTTGTTTTAGATGATTCAATGTGCCGGTAGATGAGACAATGACAATTCTCAGAAATAGCTTAATTAATACAAATAGGTTAGGTAGAAAAGAAATTGATGAACCTATGCAACTGCTAAAAACAATACTCAAACAAAATTATTTCTCTTATGATAATGAGTATTTCATGCAGGAGGATGGTCTGGCAATGGGGTCACCTTTATCGGGAATTTTAGCGGACCTATACTTGAACCACTTTGAGAATACATTTTTAATGTCTAGTCTTAATAAACAGCGAGACAAAATTAAATTTTACGTACGCTACGTTGACGACACTTTTATGATATTCAATGGAACGAGTAGACAAATAGAAAATTTGAAAGGATATATGAACAGCATAAACATGAAAATCCAATTTACCCTAGAAATGGAGAATAATAGCTGCCTGAACTTTCTTGATCCCACTATCAGCAAATATAATGACCGTTTTAGATTCAAAATTTATAGAAAGCCCACCTCCACGAATATTACTATTCATGCTGATTCGTACCATCCATATTCCCAAAAAATGGCAGCCTTCAACGCGTTCGTTCATAGAATGCTTGCTATTCCCCTTGAGCAAAAAGACAGAGTGGAAGAGACTAATATAATCAAAAGTATAGCTATCGCTAATGGGTATAACAGTGGAATCATAGACAAGCTTATAAGAAAACACTCGGTAAAAATCAATAGTAAAAGCAGATTAACCGGCCCATCTAAAGAAGATACTAAGTTTATAGTAACTGAGTACACGAATGTACTACCAGTCATTGTACAGAATGAGCTGAAAAAACGTAAAATAACAGTGGCCTTTAAAACCACAAATAACATCAAAAAACGTTTGGGACAAAGAACTCATATCCCGGCTGAAGAGAAAACTGGAGTGTACAAGCTTGAATGCGATGACTGTGACAAATTCTATATAGGACAAATGGGCAGGCCGTCAGCCGAACGTTTTAAAGAACACCTGCCCAAAAGTGATATCTCGAAAACTAGATCCAGTTACGCTCAGCACTTAATGCTGTATAATCATATAAGTACTCACACTTCCACACAAACTTTAAACTGCTTCATAATTGTAAAAAGGGTGCATACATGAACGCTGTGGAGGAATATGAGATATACAGGGCTTCTATGTTACAAACGGACCAGCTACTTAATGACAAAGTTTCGTTCCGATCGAATCTGCTGTACAACACGGCCATCGATATCGATGGGTCAGCGGGCAATGATAACGGTCGTATAAGACAAAGTGCAACAGTTGGTCGTTAGCAACGAGACGATGCGCATCGGACTGTGCCGTGACTGTGTCGGTGTTAAATTATGTGTGGTGTTTTTGTGTTTGTGTATTTTAACTAGTTGACGACCCCTTTTGGGTGAATTTGATGTTTTTATAGTACTGGAACCTGATGATGAGAATTTATTCTCGAAACGCGTCATTTTAAGAAAAAACCAAATAAGTCACAAGACGGAAGTTAATACAGGTAATTGCCTAATATTAATTCTAAATACTTTATTATAGGTTAGCGCTCTCACCCTCTTTGTCTCTTCCCCCTTTTCTCTTTACATTCTCTCAAGCTCCTTTCTCCTCCTTTTCTCACTTTCTCATCCCCACAGATGCTACAAGCCATATTTCTTTTGCAGTTTTATTCACTATGTTACTTATCTGTACAGTTGTACATGCTATTGTCTTCGATGTCACTCATGCAATATGTGATGCACTTTTTTGTGAGTTCATTCGTCCACTGACCCGATTTCCACATCCGAATTATCCACTGTTCAGTAAAAATTCTGATCAGAGTTTTTAAACAAATTGTTTGTGCTCTGAAATGTTAAATATTGTTCCCTGGTGTAATCTCTTTTAGCACAGGCCTACATGTTATCGTCCAGTATTTCAGTCTGCCATTTACATTTTCGTACAGAGGCACGGCCTTAATGAGCCACTGCCATTGCCGTCCGTGCTGTTTCAGGTTCAATTTGCAGATTCTGACTGCATGGTGAGACATTGACGCCAGTCACAACTGACGCTCCTGTTTTTAATATGAATATATTTCTAATAATAAACTTACCTTTATAAGTTTTTTTTTTAATACCTGTAAACACTTTATGAGGTAGGATTGTAAGGTAAATTTCAAAATAATACGAAAAAGTCTTTGGAATCAATCGACTAAATCCTGGACCCCTCCTAGTGTTATGTTTCAGGATGGTGACAACAGAACATTTCCAAATAAATTTAAAAATTTACCAAAAAAAAAACGTAATTTTCCAACTCTGGAGGTCCCCAACTAAGTGGGACCCAGGGTGGTCTGACCCCATACCACCCCCTTTAGTCCACTACTGATCCTTGGTCTGCCTCTACATCTAGTAGTATATAATCTTCCCTTCAGCATTCTTTCCACATGTCCCAGCCAAAGCAACCTCTGTGATTTGATGAATTTCACTGTCTTTTCCATTTATGAGAGCCTGTAATTCCTTGTTATTGTGTATTCTCCACAACTGCCTTCTTCTCTTACTGGGCTATAATTTTATGCAATATTTTGCGCTCAAATGTTTTTAAAGCTGTTTTGTCATTCTCTGTCAAAGTCCAAACATTAATTCTAAGCACTACAATAATGACATAGAATATAGCAGAAAAATATTACAGTCTCAGAATTTTGGTTTCCTGTTGTTAAAACAGAAATAACATTAAAACAAGAGTACAGAAAGTATAGGTAACTGTTACAACTGCAGTTTGCACAATGCAGCTTACAAACGAGACGATGTACCTAACATTCCTGCCATTCAAAACACAAACAATGAAAATAGGGTAACATGTAATACACTAATTACTAATTCATCATCATCATCATATTGTTTTCTTTTATGATTGTCGCCACCTCTCACACCCTACCTTCCAATGCCTGTGGTCTGTCCATTTCTCAAACTCCAGTCCTCTATTTTCTAAAGCAATGTTCACTTCTGTGTTCCAACTCTTCCATGGTCTACCTCTTTCCCTTCTGTGTGAGGGAGTTCATTCAATTATTTGTTTAGGCTACCTCTCATCATCCACCCTCTGCACATGGCCATATAACCTCAATCTTTTCCATTTGATGGTTTCATATATGTTAATGGGAAGGTGTTTCCCATGCAACGTCTTATTTCTGAATTCTTATTCTGCCAATTTTCATCAATTAGCAGCATCTGCATCAATAATTAATTTCCATAGCTTGCATCGTTTTATTAATACCTAAAATTCTCCACCACATGTTGCAATACTTTCTACATTGGTTTTGTAGATCCTTATTGTTCTGAGAGATATTGTTTGTTTAGAGCACCTCATTTAATTGATGTATACCAGCATTTTCCTGACTGAATCTACTAGCGATCTCCTCCATATTCTAATCATCATTTGTTATCATTTTACAAAGATGTTTATAATAATCTATATTTAATTTCAGTGTCTCCAATAATGGTGTTATTTGATTTGATGTATTAACGGTGTTGATTTGAATCACCATCCATAAATAATATACTGTGACAGAATATGACAACAACATGTTACTGGAGCAGAAACAATAATTATACTCACTGTGAAAGAAATCTGGCAAATGTTAAAAAAAAGACGTTCAAAAAACTACCTAAATGTATGTTATGTTCAGTATTCATGACTTCAATATAATCCGTGATTTAGAATATAAATTATTATAGGTTTAACACACAACAAACATTTTTTTCTTGTTTCCAATCAGTCTACGCTTATTAAAAAACAGCATTTTTGTCTTTTAAAGACAACTGTTTATTTACACCTTTGTAGTTACAGTAACTAGCAACCTGACTGCCAAGAGAGTGAAGCACTTGCAATGTTCATTACACCACCCTCTCTTTGGGGTTGTTGGTCCCCAACATTTTCCAGCTTTTGTCAATAAAGGGTGAGGTGGTCTAGCTCTACCATCTTCATTTTGAAACATCTCTCAATAATCATTATGTGACAGTCGACATTGTTAATTGAATACAATCTTTGAGCCCTCCCAAGTTGGTTGCAGCTTCAGGTTGATACCTTTCTAGTCATACAAGTCGGAGTTCTGTTCTGAGCAGCTGGTGGCTTGGTGTGTTGCCAACTTGTATGCTGATAAGAATACGGGTAGTTTAGCATCCCAGTTCTCTTGACTGGTTGCCAAAACTACTCTTCTGTACTTGTTAAGTACTCTTCCGTACTGTCTGCTTTATTCTGTGGTTCATCTTTAATCTTCAGTTTAGTGCTGTCAGTACTTTTGATATCACTTATTTTTTCATTTTTTGTTAGATTGAATTCTTTTGTTTGTAACTATTTTTTTTTGTTTCCTCTTCTAAACTGCTCTTTATAGAATCTTCAACTTCTGTAACATCTTCTGATTTATACTTTGGTTCATTTTCAATCTTGCCACTAACTTCCTTTTCATGTAAACACACATCTACAAAATTTTATTTTATCCATTCAGTGTTTCTGTTTACCTCCCTCCTCACAGCTAGATGGATTTTCACATGATTCCCAATTAAACCATAAATGTCTTTTGTATTGTCTGGCTCATTTTCAATTTTATCATGACCTTCATTACTTTCTAAATAATCATCTTCTAGAGATTTTGTTTTACTTGCGTTTCGTTTCTGTCTGTTCATTCCCTGTCTGCTAGATTTACTGTACTGCTATTAATTCCTTTGTAAGTAACTCGTTGAGTTTCCTGCAGGTCTCGCATGTAATATCTTCAAATAAATAAACCTACTTGCAGTGAATTTATTTGAAGATATTACATGCTATCAATTCATTGTTTCCTCTTTTAAACAGTTTTTACACAATCTATGATTTCAACAATATCAGTCTTATTCTTTATATCATTTGGCTTAAAGAGTGTTTTATTTTCCTCATCATTTGTAGACTCTTCTTTATCTGTAACTTGTTCATTAACTTCCATGTTAGGGAGGGAGGGAGAGAGGGAGGGAGGGAGAGAGAGGGAGAGAGGGAGGGAGGGAGGGAGGGAGGGGGAGAGAGAGAGAGAGAGAGAGAGAGAGAGAGAGAGAGAGAGAGAGAGAGAGAGAGAGAGAGAGAGAGAGAGAGAGAGCAGCAATACACAGATTACTAACAAACCTTGCACGCTAACAACAGACCTTTGGTTACTATTCAAAATAATATTCATACATTGGCTCCACTGACACTCATAACAACAATTTTCTTCTCGCATCTCAAAGCGACTCCCACCACATCACCAATCCCCTATGGCCATAAGCGTTTCACACATTCCCATGCCCTTAACTTTCGATTTTGCTGTACTTATGACACCAGAATTAGTAGGTGGCAGTGATGTTTATACTGTTATATCAATCATTGTCTGTATAGACTTCTTCTCTGGGGGGTATGATATTTTACACAAGAGAGACCACAGAAACTGAAACAACTATATAATCATGAATAGCCTCAAATAAAAAATTTTAAATTTAAGTCGATATTTCTAATTTCACAATGGCTGTTTTGTCTAGGAAGGGTTGTGCGCGCGCGCGCGCGCGCGCACACACACACACATTGCAACAGTACACAGGATACGAAGTTCATTTAAGTAGAATACTAATGCTATATAACATTTTCTGATATCCATAGTCATGTTTTAAACTGATTTTGTTCTTTCTTTGTAAAGTAGTCATAAGTTTTGAACCAAGCTATGTTTAAAAAAGTATGTTATGTCAAAATGTTCACAATTTTATTCTCGTTTATGTCATGTGAAATATTTGTGTGTAAGTACATGGGTGTGCGTGTGATTTACATTTTATTTAATAACTTCGAGGAAAACTAACATTTCGTTCTGAAACTTGGAAAGAGTATTCTCATGGTTATAAGCTACATTTTCCATATAATCAATTCTCCACAACTATAATTTTTTTTTTAATGAATTCAATCTTCTTTTATTCTCGTTAACTTCAAGAAAGTAATAAAATTGTAGATTAAATCTAAACAGGCCTTTGCAGTATCGGACAGAGTTTAAGCCTGATTTCAGTCTATCTGTGTTCTCATCTGTGACGTTGCTAAAGTTTCAACCAATCAGAAGGTCTAAAAATTATTTGAGTCAGTCGCTTACAGCGTACGGATGGCTCAGTTTCTTCTAAGGACTCGTAATAGAAAGACGTACTCACTGCCACGAGTTTTTCATGACAAGACAGGTCATTTTCCTGTAGACTTAGAAGTTGGTTCATGGTTTGAGGTCTTCGAAACCAATACCACTTAGAGAACTCAAATAAAGAAATAGATCATTCTAGTGCTTTTTGCGTACAGTGGAAGGTTTTTCTGGAGTAGGGTATCTACCAGGATATTTTGATAGTTACACAAGAACACTTCAAGAAACCAGAGTTTGTGTAAGATCAATACACGATCTATTTTACCCAGTTTTAATCCCTGAGATTTAATATTTAAAATCATAAACAATAACAGCTCATATCACAGTGTGCGTGGGTGCAACAATGTGAATTGTCAGCGTTAGTGAGCTTCGAACGGTCGACGAGCAGAGTTGCAACGGGTCAGGCGAACTGCATGTGCGGAGCGTCGAGTGGCTACGCAAACCGTGGAATTCAACGGAAAAAGTAACAGTTGTAAAACCAGCAAATAGACTCAATTTTGAAAGAGAAATTTTTAAATAAACAATTTTATATTATAAATTAATAAGACAATAGTAAATTTTAATGTTTTAATTTAATAAATTTTCCTACCTCCAGATATAGACTCTGTTGTATTAATTTCTATATTACCTATCTATGCAGTTTTAAATTGTATCGTTGCAATATATGTATTATATATATATTATTTTGCCAAACATTATGCCACTGACTTGTTATAATATTATGTATGTATGTATATATATATATATATATATATATATATGTATGTATGTATATGTATATAATAATATATATATATTTTTTAAATAAATTATTTGAAGGAAGATTTGTACTTACCATCATTTATAGCAAACGCAGTATAGTGACCAGATCCAGCCCTGCAAAATATACACATATTCAATCTACAGGAAATTGCTGTCAATTTTCTATATTGAGAACATTTCAGCCACTGTTTCACTACTAACTAAACTTAAGAATACAAAATGTATCAAAACTGAAAACAAAATAGAGTTTTAAAACAACAATCTGTACATTAGTTTTGTTTCAATGTAATTTACACTTAGATTAATTCAATATTACATAGAACAATCCTACAGAATCCCATAAAAAATGTCTTTCCACTTCATACACAAATTTGCTATTCCATTTTTCGCTGTCATAGAATTTTATTTCTCTTGGTTTCATAACAATAGTTTTTTATGGGGTGGGTTGTTAACCCTACGCCCAACACCCAACCTGGAGGACCAGGGGTTTTATGTTTAGAGTTCCCATCTCTTAGATGAGTTGCCTTCACTGAGGTAACGAGTCTCATCCACCCGTCTGCAGTAGATCATACTCACTACATTTTTTACTCCTCTAGAGACATTGAAAAACAGATATTATCTGCTAATAGGTGTTACTACGGACTGGTGAAACATTTTAAGTCAAAATTAATAAGTAAAGAGACAAAAGCCACCCTATACAAGACCTTGATCAGACCAGTCCTGATGTATGGCTCAGAAAGCTGGGTGCTAAAAAAACTAGATGAGCAGAAACTATCCGTGTTTGGGAGGAAGGCCCTGTGAAGGAATGATTACGGCCCTGTGAAGGAAAACGACATTTGGAGGCGACTGCATAATCGAGAGTTGTACGAAATGTTTAAAGATCTGCCGATCATGCAACTCATACAAATTAACAGATTGCGTTGGGCTGGAGAAGGAAAGGAAGACCGCGTACAAGATGGCTGGACCAGGTTGGTAAGGAGGCAGTGAGGCTAGGTACAGCAAACTGGTGGGTATTTATAACGTCTCTTCTTCTTGACATTATAACACGGGGAACCAGTTTAATTGCCCTTTGTCAATTAAACCGGCTGCCATTATATTTACTGATTACTTACCAACAAATAGGGAACCTGTAAAGTTTAGGAGTTTGACTGAGGTTTCGTAAATTTTACTCACTCTCTTGGGTTTAGCAAAGACATCTCTTTATTACAACTTTTAAAATAAGGTTTGTGATCTATCAGGTTGTATACCAACATTCATGATTCTTACTTAATGAATAAATTCATTACTAAATGCTTTCATTCTTTTTAAAACATTATTATGATGAGCTCAAAACCATACAGCTGTATATTACATTAAATACCACGGATCCGGGTTCTAATTTTTATGATATTCCAGATTATTTTGACATTATGTAAACTATTTGAAGAATAGTTTAATTTACTATTGACTTAGTTATACCTGTAAGCATCTTCAGGTTACTATTATTTAGTTACAGTAACTATCCATATTACTACGTTACAATTTACAGTATTTATATGAGTCTTTACGAGAAATATACGGTCTTTACTCTGGGTTGTTAGAAGAAATATAACCACAGAAGTTATGCTTCCGTGTCACCTGGGTATTGGGTTGTGATGGTACGAAAGTCCATCTTAATGTTCATTGGTACGGAAAGGATAAATTTATTGTATTTTAATATATGTAAATGGTTAGGCCAATCCCCCCCCCCACGTATAAGAACACAACGCAGTTTCATCTGTATGAGCCAAATCCAAGGTCATGGAGTATGTGCAGTTATACACATATACTTGGGCGAACCCAGTTAAGAAAGCACTGATAAGACATCATCAATCATAATACGTAACAATAGTGACGCAAAACAAGGGCGTCGCCTGCTTTAAAACAATAGAACTATGACGAGGCTAATCCCCTTCACCTATAAAATTTACGCAAATATGGCGTTCTCAGTTCATTACAGTACATCACAGTGTTAACACGCTCAAATTTTGCTGGCACAGTTTTTGCCAGTAGAAGTGTTTATTAATTAGTTGAAATGTGATTAAACAGTAACTATTATGTAGCAATGCAAGCTGCTACCTAACATGACAAAGTAAATTCAGTGCAACGCAAAGAATAGACTAGACTGTGAAAGTCGCCAAACATCTGGCTCTAACTGGAGGACTTCTGAAGGGAGACAGCAATCACAACTCAGGAAAGTTTCAACTTAATTAACCATTATTCTTTTGTCGAAAATGAGCTCTAAATTCTAAATTACAATTTACAAGAATGTACCAATAAATAACATGGGGTAAAGAGTGTGTGCGTGTGTGTAAGAGTATGTTTGCATTTTTAAATCATGAATAAGGAAACTGAGGCATTGGTTTATGTCTTTTATAACTTGGTAAACCATAGAGAGAGAACTGCAGTCTCTTTGAAATGTTTTGTAACAAACTAAATATCTAGTCAAATCACGAAATAATGGAAAATAAGTAATTATTAATAAAGCGGAAATACATGTAGAAACCATTTTGTTTGTGATGGTAAGGCGCCATCTTTGTTCTTCTTTGTAAGTGTAATTAACGAAAAGATAGAGTAACAAATCAACACAAAAGTTATCAGAATTATTATTTCGAAAACCTTTACTGTTTCTGAATCTCGCTGAGAAAAGAATCCTGGCCCTTAGAGATGAAATTCATGTCGTGTATAAACCATGTGCTCGAACCGGATGTGGTATGGAACAATCGGTAAGTAAAATGTATGTTACTTATTAGTAACAAATAAATATAAAATAAAATAAGGTGGAGGTTAACAATTGGCGCCCGAACAGGGACCTTATATAAAAATTATTTTATATAAAAATAAGCCAGATTCAGAAACAGACGGGCAGCAAAATAAAATATAGCATAACATGTAAATAACATATGTTACAATTATAGGTTATGTTATTGTTGAGTTAAGATATAAAGCAACAATCGAAAATAAAGACAATTTGACAAAATATTTTATTCAAATATGGCAAATATTTTATGGCAAACAATAGTGAAAATAGCAGCCTCACTGCGAATGAAAGCTAAACGAGTATGACGGAATCAGTAATAATGAGTGGAATCGCTGCAAACTCAACACCTGTCGGTAGTAAAGTATCATTGGAGGACGTGTTCCATTTAATGAAAATGCAAAGTAATGAGTTGAATGAAAGATTTAATGAACTGAAAGAGCAAAATAGCGATTTAAAAAGTGATATTAATGAAATCAAAAGACAAAATTGTAATTTTTATGAAAGAATAAATGAGATAGATACGTTGTAATAATATTCAGAAACAAACAATAGAAACAGTTAATGAGAAATTTAACAGTAAAATAAATAATTTAGATAACAGAATCGACAAAATTAATGAGACAGTAAACGAGACAATACAAAACCAGATAGAATCACAAAGTAGAGAAATAAAAAAGAAATGCTTAACCACAGTAGAAAATCAAATAGAAATTAAGACAAATTGTGAAGTAAACAAACAAATAGAATTGAAAACTAATGTTTTGCAAAATAAGCTAGAGAAATTTGAATCAAACGTAATAGACATAACCAAACATATTGAAACAATAGATCAAACAGTATCAGAGCATAAAAATAATACTAGTAATAGAATAAGTATGTTACAAAATAAGATTAAAGAGATAGATGACTTAGCTGTACAAAATAACAATGATATGCATGATAAATATGATGTAATTGAGAATAGTTTAACAAGAGTGAAAAATGAGTTATGGGGGGAAATTCATAAAAAAGTTACCGGTGTTACTGAAAGGGTAATCGTAACTAGGGACTTATACAACGAAATAGAGCTAGAAACTTTTAGTCATGAAAACAAGGTGATACATCCCATGTGGTTTTTAAATCAAACACGGGAATATAATCGTTTCAGTAACAATAGCTGGGAAATACAACTAACTAAGATAATAAGATGTTTTAAGGGTAATTCAACGATATGGGCGGAGGCGCATAGATTAGAATGGGACTGCTATGAAACTTTTGAAAGAGCATTCAAAGATAAATACTGGACGGAAGAAGAACAGGAAAGTTTAAGAAGCCGTATCATGGGAGCGGGTAATTACATAGGACATAACAATAATAATAATATAACAATGTACGTGACAAAACTATACAACGAGGCTAAATACCTGGAGCCACCGATACCTTTCAAATCGTTTGTTAGATATATAAGTAACCACCTACCACGAGAAGTGCAAATCACCTTGATGACGAAAGAGATAGAAAATCTGAACGAACTGGAGCGAATATTAGATATACTACAGAGCATCAGAGATCACGAAGCGGGTAGGTGACCTATACAACATAATAACAATAATAATAACAACACAGAGTTTAATCGACAAAGAAATAATTATCATGGAAATAATAACAATAATAATAATATGCATAGGACTAGTTTACAGCAATCAGGTGAGTGGAGTTGTTCTAGGTGAAGGAGTGAGAACTACGCCTACAGGCAACAGTGTTTCAAATGTAAATTACCGAAAGAAGATCAGAGGAGGCGAGAGGACACACAGCAGTATGGACAGACAAACAGAGGAGCACCAAGTACCAGCGGAACGCCAAATCACAAACAGGGACTGCCGAGTGGTCACCAAAGACCAAACATGAGCAACAGCGGACAACAGCCGGAAAGCTAAGACAAACAGTGGTAACCAGGACCTGACCACTGTTCAGGGAAGCACATGAGGTCCAACCAGCAGAGGACGTCCAAAGCAACGTTATCAAAATGGACATAATAGCCGACTTATTGGAAGAAGAAAACAATACCACAACGGAGGTGAGAGCGGGACTGACGGAAATACAGGTAACAATAGAGAATAAGCATTTTAGAACACTGGTAGACACCGGGAGCGAAATTTCAGTCATAGCAGAAAACATTTTAAGCGAATTAAGAGAAATAAATAAGAATATTCCAGTTTTACCAGTAGCAGGGGTTACAGTGATAGGAGTCACAGGAGTATGCAGCAAGCGTGTGACAAAACAGATACATTTGAGCTTTCTGATTAATGATGTAGATTTTGATAACACATTTTTGGTAGTTAAGGGACTGAGTTTAGACATTATATTAGGTAACGATTTTTTACAAAGAAATAGAGCTGTGATAAATTTTAAGGAGAAAGTGATAGAATTAGAGGGGGGTGATCGGTCTGTGAGAGTTAATTTTCAAAGGGTGGTAGATAAAGTTAAAATAACTGGTGTAAAGTTACTACAAAAGCGAGTAGATGAGAATAATATAGATACTAAAATAAATTTATGTAGAGAAGGTGAGTATATTGACGATGTTGATAATGAGTAATATTAATGATGCAGTGTGGGAGATAAGGGCGGATGAATTTTGTAGTGGAGGTGAGGTGGTAAGGAGTGGCCAGCGTGCGGCATTGTGGCAGGTAATAGAACAGTTTAAGGGAGTGTTTGCCGATGTTCCAGGAAGGGCAAGAGATTATGAATGTATGTTACAGATAAGGGAACACACACCGTTCATGCAGCGAAGTTATCCCGTGCCTTACTCCAAAAGACGAGCGGTGCAAGAGGAATTGGATAAGATGTTGGAAGGAGGAATTATAGAGAGGTCAGTAAGCCGAAGGTGATTTTGTCAGACCATGGGCCACAGTTCATCAGTGGGAAATGGCGCCAGACCTTAGGATGGGAAGGAATCCTCACGAAGCATACGGCTGTGTACCATCCCCAGTCAAACCAGGCTGAGCGTGTAATGAGAGAGATAGGCAGGATCTTTAGAGCCTATTGTCACGCTAAACACAGCAAATGACCGTTGTATATAAAAAGGGTAGAAAGTTGGCTGAACAGTACCACCCATGAGTCCACCAGCTATACACCTCATGAGTTGGTAAAGGGAACACGCCCCCCAAGGATTTTGGAGCAGCTGTTTGATTACCCACCTGACAGCGAGAGGACGGATGTGAGCATTAAAATCCGGTTGGCAAATGAGAATCTATTAAGCAAGGGTGAGCAGAGAAAGCGTAGGCACGACGCAAGAGGTAAATGGGTAAAATACGAAGTAGGACAGTTGGTGTTGGTAAGGAGGCACGACTTATCAAGCGCTCAGGACAAGGACATCAAGAAGTTCTTCCTGCTCTACGAAGGACCTTATGAGGTAGTAGAAATCAAGATGAAAAATTCGTATGTGTTGCAGGACAGGGAGACTAGGGGGATAGTAGGAACACACAATGCAACAAACTTAAAGTTATATTGGTCATCTTAGGAATTTGATAAGGGGTTTATATTAGAGTATGAGTGAGTTGTAATTTGATGTTTATGTTTCCAGGAGGGACACTCCCCCATTTTCAGGCGATCACAGACTCATCACCTCTGATCGTGGATTTTGGCAATCTGGAGGCGGACCATGGTTGGCGGTAGCCTCAGTAGCGGGGCGAAAGCAACGATGGTCTTACTCCACAAAAAGGTGTCAGTAGAAATTCTTAACTTACAAGAACGGGGAGGGGGACCCAGAGTTTTGTGGAAAGGTAAGGTAGATTTAAAAAAAAAAGCATTGTGATGGTTATGTTTTCCATGAACTATTTTAGTTTTATTTTGGAAATTGTGAAATGAAACCACCAACATCATATAAATTGAATACTTAACTTGTAAAGGAATTGTTTTCCTTCAGAAAACAACACAGATATATTTCACTATAATGTAAACTTATAAGATGATCCATTGTTGTAGTTCCTATCTTGTCAAAGAAGTGAAAATAATTATGGAAAGTGAAAGCTTGAACTTGCAAAAGTGTCTATGTGAACATTTTTTTTTAAAAATAATTAAAGAACTTGTCTTTGTGCAAGGTTAAAAGGTGTTTTTATAGTTGTTTGGTGTTAGTAAAATGTAAGTCAATTATGGACTGTAAGGACAGCATATGCAGGAGGAGTTAAGTTAGATGTAATTGGGCTAGTGCAGTAGTGGCATGTGCTACTGTAGTTAGCGAAGTGGGTTGATGAGTAATGCACAGACCGTTGCCATCATCGGAGGCCTCAAGAAGGCGTGCATGCACTGTACAATTTTGATATAATTTTTCATTATATGTGATTCTTAACAGTACAGTGTATAATAGTGATGTAGAGTAAAACATGCAAATGAAGATGATTTCCCCGCCTTTTCGGGCGATTACTGTCTTACCAGCACTAATCATGGTTTTGGACGACAGCCAGCTGTGGGCAGCAATTGTAAAACTGATCATGGTTGGTTGTCCTGAAAATTGGTGAACTTTGAAATTAACGGGGGGCTACTTAGGGCAAATCCCCGGAACTATGGAACAGCGGCTATCACTTTGTTCGCGTGGGAACAATAAACCAGGTGATAGACCCGCATTAAGGGTGTATAAATATGTAACTTTTAGATATTATATCTAACTATTTTTATAATGTAACGCTGAAGCAAAGACAAGGAGATGACAAAATTCCTCCACCAGTTCAGTCTTTGTGAAAGCACCTGGACGCCACAGTCCAGTGGGGGTGTAATAGAGTGTGTGGCTGGGAGGTTGCTACAGGGGTAGCAACGGTAACTAAGTTCAAGTATTAAAGAAATAATATTGATATTGATATTAAACATACAAATACCATTCTGATTCTGTTGCAAAGAAATATGAGTATCAGGAAAGCTGAGTAAAGAAAATTTAAAATATTTGAAGTGTTTGCCATAATAGTTATATTTTTTAATTTTATATAATATGATAGAAATAGTTGTTGTTGATTTGAAAATTAAAAAATTGTTTTATGTGTTATGCTTAGTATAAGAATATGTTTTCTTGTGGTGAGGGAAGTAAATTAATATTGACTGGGGTCAGAAAGCTTTAATAAATGTAGGAATGTTGAAAAGGGAAATGGATTTTCTGTCCTAAATCTTGTTTGTTTTGGTTGTTGAAGAATTTTTAGAGTTAAGCAAATCAATGCCTCAGAACATAAACCAATGCAGCTAAGGGGAGACATATCAGTTGTGGATATGGGATTGTACAAGGCCACTATTTAAGATTTTGTATTTGTTGTTTCAGAGTTTAGTGATGTTGTGATGGCGGTCCTGAGCTGGGATTATTATCCCATAATAATTATCATAATTATGGGATTAAGGGATTTCGTATTGTATTTTTATTATATTTATGAATGTCAACCAGGGTTAGGTCAGTTTTACCCATGTCCAAAGAAACAACGCATATTCAACAAGAGGGGAATGATTCCAAGGTCACCGGGAGATGGGCGAAATCGAACATGTATAATGGCGGTGTATGTGAAGACGAACTCTAAATATGAAATTTCATTGGTCCACAAGGCTGTGTCGTTATTAATAAACGCTAATGACATAACACCAAGAATGTACAAACCAGGGCGTTGGCCGTAGAAACAAAAGACGGTGACGTCATATACACTACTACTTACGCAGATTTTGCGTATAACCCGATCCCAGTCTGCATTAACAACTCAGAGCATATACACGATTGATTGTGTATTGGGCAGTTATTGCCAACAAAGGTGTTAAAAATTTGTAAAAATGTAATCATACAAAGTAACTAGTTTCAGTGGACAGTTAAATGAAGTAATCTAAATTCAGTGCACTCAGGAAAAGACAGATCACAAAGTTCGGCCGAACATCCGCCAACCATCATGGGAATAGTCTCAGGAGCGCCATTACCACTTCAACTCAGGAAAGTCCTTCTTAATTATTCTAAATTCGAAACAGTCAAATGAGCTCAAAATATATTTAGTACAAAAATGTAATCATCATCCAAGTCTGAAAGGTGCGAGTGAGAAAGTGAGAGTGAAAGGTTGCCGGCATTTAATAACCATTATCTGGGGCGTTGGTTTGTGTTAAGTATCAGTATTATTTAATGAATCTAAAGAAACAAGTAATTTTGAATACCATACTGCAGTTTAAAATACGTTTGTTTAAAAGATTAAATTCCAGAACAAGTAAGTGCTATATAGAGTTGAAAGCATGGCAAAAAAGGCGGAAGTCATGAAGCCGCCATTTTGATAATTGTTTAAATGAGTAATGGCTCCAATTGTCCATAACACTTGAATATTAAAAATCAAATAAAGCTTAGATTGTTTAAATATATGTTGTACGAATGGTTATTTCGAAAACCCGACTGCCTCTGCCTTTTCGCTTCACAAAGCCCTGGACCCGAAAGATAAAATTAATGTTGATAAAAAAGACACATGTTTACACTGGATGTATGGTGGGTACTGTTTCATTTACAATTAAAATAATAAAAATAACTTATCATATTTGTATGAAAATGTATGTAAGTTAACAGATGTCGCCCAGAACTAGGGACTTATTTATCAGAAAGTTAACAGATGGCGCCCGAACAGGGACTTTATATAAAAATTTACATTATATAAATAAGCCAAAAGCAGAGGCAGACGGGTGGCGAAATATACGTAACGCAATATAGGTTACCTGTATAGGTTATGTTATGGTATGAATAGAATACAATACAACAACTAAAACAAAATTTATTATTATTAGTATGATAAAAATGGCAAACAGTAACGAGACAAGCAGAACAGAATCAGAAATGATAGGTGATAGTATTCACTCAACACCAGCCCCAACAAAAAGAGTTGAGGAAAACGACATAATAAGGATGATGAAATTACTTTTTAACGAACAGAGTATCAAGTTCGATACAAAATTAGACAATTTTAATGATAAATTAAACCAGTTTGATGAACAATTTAATGATATCAAAAAAGAAATACACGGACAGAATGGTAATATTGATAAAAGATTAAGTGAAATAGAGACACGGTTAGACGAGATAGAATTAGAAAATAAGAAAGTAATAGACAAATTAGATATGAACAAAGATGACAAGGTAAGTGGGGGAGAAAATTATAATAGTAAAAATAAAAGTATGATATTAGAAAATGATTATGTAAACAGGGGTAGTGATAATGAAATTTTATGGGGAATAGAATATGATAATAATGGAATGATAGTGTGTTTTGAAGGGTTAAAGAGAGTGCGTAAAGAGAGTATAATTGTAAAAGAGTTGCAGGGGGTAAATTTTTCCCTTAATGATGGTGTATTTGGGGGTGATGTACATGTGTTTAGGAAGGACGAGAGTGCCTTCGATGTATATTTGGGAGACACATGGTCTACAAATAAAGTTGTCCTTGGTTTTTTTAGTGCACTTCACAGGTGGTGCAATAGTTGTGAATTAGTGTCCCCTGCAAATGTAGAAAGAGAGAGATGTTTTAAGAGAGAGAGATATGGTGTGATAGTGAGAGATATATTGAGAGAAAGAAAGAGGTAGAGATTTTTAAGATAAGTAGAGACTATGAAGAATTTATGGAAAGGTTAGGAGTAGAGATGATATATAATAAATATAGTAAGTACTTACCTTGTAATGAAACGGAAGGAGTAGGAGATAAGGGAAATAATGACTTTGCAAATTACCTAATTATGACTGATTATACTGAAGGTGACAGAACCATACCCGATCATGAGTTATATGAATTTGCGGAAAAGGATAAAAATTTGAATTGTATATGCATTTATGATGTTAGTATAAGAGAGTCAATATTAAACAATGTATATAGTTTTAAGATTCGACTATTGTTCGAAGATGGAGGGTAAATATTTTATTGTGTTTATGAACATTTAAATATGTGATAGTGTTTTGAAATGGACTGCTAATAAACTGATTTTTGGTAAATGATAAGATGATAAAGTGGATAGTATATTTTTGTGTATATTAATGTCAATGTATTTGTATATTTTTGATGTGTGTATTTTATGTAGTTGTTATGTAAACCATGTACTGTAGAATTTTAAATATTCAAGAATAATTAATTATGAGGATGATTTAAAATAATTATGAGGTTTAGATTCTAAGGGATAGTAAATGATGAAGCAGGTAATATATTTGGATATTGAGAGGTACTGTTGTTAGTAGGTAAGTGATGAATTTTCTAGTGGTATACTAATGTAAAATGTTAAAAGGAGATAGAATTTGGGTGATAATGATAAATAGAGGCATTGGAGTTAGTTAAATAGAGTTATTAGGAGTTAGATGAATAAGAATGTTGAGATACAGATAGTATATAAAGAGGTGTTAGATATTTTAGGGACACAGTGGTTAGTGATTATATGTAGAGAGGTGAGTAATGTGAATGGTAATTATATATATTTGTTGATGATGTTTTGTAGTAAGGATCCGGTGTAGGGAGTGACCAACGTGCAGCGTTGTGGCAGGCGGAGCAATTTTGGGTTAGAGTGTTTGCCGATATTTGGTGGAGGGCAAAAGGGTTAGGAATGGATATGGCCAGGTAGGGAACACACATCCTAGTACAACAGATGAGCGGTGCCAGAGGATTTAAATGGGATTAGTGAAGGGGGTTATTATTGAGATATTGGTGTCATAATATGTTAATGGTTAGAAGCGGTTGTTAGTAGAAAAAAGGGGTAGTAAGGTTAGATTGACAAATGCCAAAATAAGAGATAGAGAATAGTGAATAATAGAGAGTCACCCAAACTAATAAGGATAAAAGGGTTAGAAAAGGAAAATTCATAGTAGAAAGGTAATGTAACTGAAAGGTTAATAATAAGTTTGACATTTTTTTTTTTTGAATCTAATGATATAACAAATGTTAAATAATAAAAGTTGAATAGAGAGTTGATAAAAATAATAATGTCTTATCAAATTTTATACAAGTTATTTACATGTGAATTGTTCAATGTTAGTGTTTAATGTTTTATGATGTACAATGTTTTATTGTGTTTTATTATGTTGATGGTACAATAGGTCAGTAGGTTACTACAGGGGTAGTAACGATAACAGAATATTAAATTTTAAAGAATTAGTAGTGAGATTGGTGTTGGTTATCAAGTATATAATGATGATTCTGTTGTAAAGAAAAATAAGCGTAAAGAAAGTTAAGTAAAGAAAATACAAATAGTTTTGAAGTGTTTGCCATAATAGGTATATATGTTAATTTTATCTGAAGTAAAATAATAGAGATAGTGGTTGTTGTTTGGGAAGATTAAAATTTGTTTTATGCTTAGTATAATAATATGTTTTCTTGTGGTGAGAGAAGTAAGTTGATGTTGACTGGAGTCAGAGAATTTGATAAAAAATATACAGGAGTGTTGAAAAATGAAAGGATTTATCTGTCTTAAATCTTGTTTTTTTGTTGTTATTTGAAAACTTATGAGTTAAGAAAACCAACGCCTCAAAACACAAACCAATGCATCTAAGGGGAGACATATCAGTTGCGGATATGGAGATAGATAAGGCCACTATTTTAAAATTTTGTATTGCATGTTTCTGAGTTTTGTGGTGTTGTGACCGCGGTCCTGAGCTGGCCGGTGCGTCAGAACAGGAGCGTTAAGTGCCTAATGGCCTTATGGTGTTGGGATCTCTCCTGGGAAGTCCAGTAAGGTCAGACAGGTACGATCAGCATCATTGGACCAAGGGTAAGTGATTATATTCCTTTTATATTAACACTACAGGTGGTTGTGGCAACATATCTGACCTGATCCTTTTAGAAACGTGTGAATGAGTCAATGAAAGTTTTTATGTTTTGACATAAAACCTTTCATTGAGGGGGTTTTGTGACAGTACATAAAGACCTATTATCACAATTATGGGATTAAGGGATTTCGTATTGTATTTTTATTATATTTATGAATGTCAACCAGGGTTAGGTCAGTTTTACCCATATCCAAAGAAACAACGCATATTCAACAAGAGGGGAATGATTCCAAGGTCACCGGGAGACGGGCGAAATCGAACATGTATAATGGCGGTGTATGTGAAGACGAACTCTAAATATGAAATTTCATTGGTCCACAAGGCTGTGTCGTCATTAATAAACGCTAATGACATAACACCAAGAACGTACAAACCAGGGCGTTGGCCGTAGAAACAAAAGACGGTGACGTCATATACACTACTACTTACGCAGATTTTGCGTATAACCCGATCCCAGTCTGCATTAACAACTCAGAGTGTATACACGCTTGATTGTGTATTGGGCAGTTATTGCCAACAAAGGTGTTAAAAATTTGTAAAAATGTAATCATACAAAGTAACTAGTTTCAGTGGACAGTTAAATGAAGTAATCTAAATTCAGTGCACTCAGGAAAAGACAGATCACAAAGTTCGGCCGAACATCCGCCAACCATCATGGGAATAGTCTGAGGAGCGCCATTACCACTTCAACTCAGGAAAGTCCTTTTTAATTATTCTAAATTCGAAACAGTCAAATGAGCTCAAAATATATTTAGTACAAAAATGTAATCATCATCCAAGTCTGAAAGGTGCGAGTGAGAAAGTGAGAGTGAAAGGTTGCCGGCATTTAATAACCATTATCTGGGGCGTTGGTTTGTGTTAAGTATCAGTATTATTTAATGAATCTAAAGAAACAAGTAATTTTGAATACCATACTGCAGTTTAAAATACGTTTGTTTAAAAGATTAAATTCCAGAACAAGTAAGCGCTATATAGAGTTGAAAGCATGGCAAAAAAGGCGGAAGTCATGAAGCCGCCATTTTGATAATTGTTTAACTGAGTAATGGCTCCAATTGTCCATAACACTTGAATATTAAAAATCAAATAAAGCTTAGATTGTTTAAATATATGTTGTACGAATGGTTATTTCGAAAACCCGACTACCTCTGCCTTTTCGCTTAACGAAGCCCTGGACCCGAAAGATAAAATTAATGTTGATAAAAAAGACACATGTTTACACCGGATGTATGGTGGGTACTGTTTCATTTACAATTAAAATAATAAAAATAACTTATCATATTTGTATGAAAATGTATGTAAGTTAACAGATGTCGCCCAGAACTAGGGACTTATTTATCAGAAAGTTAACACATTATTCTTTTGTCAAAAATGAGCTCTAAATTCTAAATTACAATTTACAAGAATGTACCAATAAATAACATGGGGGTAAAGAGTGTGTGCGGGTGTGTAAGAGTATGTTTGCATTTTGAAATCATGAATAAGGAAACTGAGGCATCGGTTTATGTCTTTTATAACTTGGTAAACCATAGAGAGACAACTGCAGTCTCTTTGAAATGTTTCGTAACAAACTAAATATCTAGTCAAATCACGAAATAATGGAAAATAAGTAATTATTAATAAAGCGGAAATACATGTAGAAACCATTTTGTTTGTGATGGTAAGGCGCCATCTTTGTTCTTCTTTGTAAGTGTAATTAACGAAAAGATAGAGTAACAAATCAACACAAAAGTTATCAGAATTATTATTTCGAAAACCTTTACTGTTTCTGAATCTCGCTGAGAAAAGAATCCTGGCCCTTAGAGATGAAATTCATGTCATGTATAAACCATGTGCTCGAACCGGATGTGGTATGGAACAATCGGTAAGTAAAATGTATTTTACTTATTAGTAACAAATAAATATAAAATAAAATAAGGTGGAGGTTAACAGGGTATGTCCACGACTGGTCCTCTTCATGATCCTCTATGGTGGTGTTTTCTGGATGTTCTTAGCTGCAGTTTGTGGTCTTCCATTTAAACTGTTGACTGTAAGTAGGTAGCTTAGTCATGATGGTCTGTCTCTGGGTACGTGATGCTCACAGTGTGGTTGTTGATTTCCTTCAGACGTTCGTTTTCACTTTTCACATTTTGTTTAAACTGCACTGATGTTACATTCTGATTCGGTATAGTACATACTTTAATTGTTAAACACTTACTTAAAGAGATGTGATGGCTACACAGTTTATATATTTACTTTTTAACTATATAACTTCTTTACATTTTAACTACATATTTGCACTCTCCTCTACTTGTTGCTCTTGTTACCAAGAAGCATCTATTTATTTATACATAGTTATGTAATGTAACACGTATTTCTTGTGACAACGCGTGGCAAAAGCAGTTGGCTTGGGCGCAATTCAGAGACGACTGGGGTTGGTTTTGTGGCCGTGAGTAGGGATCTGGCATAGTTTACACATCGAGAGAAAAGTAGTTCGTTCTTTTATTATTATTATTTTACCTTTAATTAGCTACTATTAATTATACCACAGCTTATTTATTTTCGTCAGTATATTATTTGTAACTATCACGTTTTTTAGAGATCATTACAATGATTATTTTATTTAGCGTAACAACTGTATAATTTGCGTGTCCGTACTGTTTTTTCACTTGTTTGTACAGGTATTTGCTACAGGGGGGGGTGGATTATTTTATTATGTTATTACGAACACAAAAAAATTTTTTTGTTTTGTGCTATTTAAAATTTGTTTTAAATCGTCACACATTGGCCGGGAGTAGAGACCAGTGAGGACGATTTATTTTGGAGGCCAGGGCCTGAAATGGGCTGTAGCGCTGAGGATGTATGTATAGAATTTTATTTATCTATCTGTAAAAGGAATTTTACTTTTACAAAGGCATCTGTAGGAAGCCAATGTACGAAAATGATAGGTTTGCATGTGCATAGTGGTCGCAGTTGTAACGGGACGAATTATGAGGGGTTTTTATTTTATTAAATTTGGGTTCATTTTATTAAAATATTCATAAATTAATTTCCATCTGTGTGGCAAGTCCCCAGTTGAATCTAAAACGTAGTTCAAACAAAGAAACAGTACGCAATAGCTGTTGTGAAACAAGTGGAAAGAAATGTGCGGTTGACACAATTCTAAGAACATTGCGGCGGTGTGACATCTACGCCCAAACGCACTACACCAGCATGTGCGCAGACCCACGCCAAGAAGCACAAAACCAAACATGGCTTGTAGGAGAATTTTATCATACATGTGCGTTTAAGACGGCGGATGTAAGTCTAAGCCCAGCCTATTTGTGATGTCGGCCAGTGCACACCAAATATCATCCACAACTACAACACGAAAAAACCATGTGTTGAATGTGTCACCGCTATGACTACCAAATAGAAGGCATTGCTTTCCGTCTTCTTCAAAAAATATATCGAGGAGTGGGGAACATATAGACGCTTCCCAGCTCCTCGCCGACTTTCGCCTACGCAGGCAGCCCGCAAAACAGGGCTCAAAAAATTAACATTCTACATCAAATTACAGTGGGTGCTGTTTAACCGAAATTCAATAGTGAAATCCGTTTTACGGCGGAATGAATTAATAACTTATTTTTGGACAAAGTAACAGAGTTTGAAAGTGATGCAACGCAAAGACGGGGCGACGCCAACTTGCCGGCAGGGTAGATAATCACATTTTAATGGGGTTTTGTTAATAACGGGGTAAATTTTAAATTAGTGTGAATGTTGTGAGTGAGCAGTCTGGGCTGTCTGTCTGATATATATCATAAGGTAAGATGTAAAATAAGTTTAATGGTATAATATAATGCTTCAATTATTTCAAGGAAGTTGTATTCAATTCAAAAGTTAATTAAAGGTACTAAAATGTTTTAAACATACAGAAATGAATAACGAATAATTTGACATAGAACATTTTAAATAAACAATAAAATTTAATTAATTTCTCTTCATAAAAAAGCGAGTTGTGTAAGTTATTCACATAACCTGTAAACCATGCTTGCATTCTAACGTTCGTGTGACGAGACCCTGGTGGAAAACAGTTTAGAAGGTAGGTGAAAAATAAATAAATTTATGTATTTGTAGTAAATAGATAAAACTTCACAGTTGGCGCCCGAACAGGGACAGTTTTTATAAATTACAAAATTAAATATAAAGACCACACCTACAAGCAGAATGCAAGTTTGATTTGAAGGTTAAATAACGGTACGCAAAAATTACGTAAAGTACGCAAGACAATGAGTTAAGATTAGATCAAATATAAGATGTTGTAGAAGTAGGTCTAAGAGCAGTATATGTAAATTAAGAAAATTAGTAAATTTACAATATAAAAATGGCAGATAATAACGAGAATGTCAGCCTAACTGACACTGAAACAGAGAGCAAAATAAATATAGAATTAACCGGAACTGAGTCGAAAATTATGGATGAAGTAATTCATTCAACACCAGTCCCGATTAAAAAATCTGAGGATCAAGATATGATGAAAATGATCCAATTGCTTTTAGAAAAAAATACAATGATGTGTACTAGTTTCAATAAATTTGATGTAAAGTTAGATGAACAGAAGAGTGATTCTGACAGCAAATTTGAGGTACAAAATAATAAATTCGACGAATTAAAAAACCAAATTAACGAAATTAATGAGCGTTTTGAGAATACTAATGAAATAATAGAAACTAGCTTAAACAAATTAGAACAGAATATAGAGAAAATGGTAGAGTCAGTAGAAAAACAAATGTATAAAAATGTGGTATTAGAGAATAAGGTAACAAATGATAACAAGGATGTCGAAAATGATAATTAATTAAGAATGTAAGATTAGAGAGTGATATGTTGAAAATAAATAGTGAGAGTACTGATGAAGTTGTAGAATGTAATAATGGAATGTTAATGTGTGTTTATGAGTCAGATAGAAAGATAGAATAGTGGAAGTGGAAAGATAGTATAGAGGTAGAATGGTGGCAGAGGGTAAATTTTCCCCAGGTTTACTGTGAACCAAGGTGTTCACAAATATTGTTTTTGAAGGGCAAGAGTCCCTTATTAGTGAAAGATTTGAGTTGTTTCCCTTTTTTGTATAAGTTTGAACCCTCTGTGTGGAATGGTGTTGAAAGTGTGAGATGGTGTTATGATGAGAGAGAGTTAGATGGAGAGTTATGTATTGATAGAGAGATAGAATTATATAAATTAAAGAGAGATTATAATGAGTTGAAAGAGATGTTAAATGATATGAAATACTTACCTGTTAAAATAGAGAGTGAAGATTATTTTGATGATACATGTTTAAATAATAATAATTTACCTTATGATGAAAAAATAACTGACCCGATATTGAATATAATTACTAATGGAGACTGGACAGAAATAAATAACGTTGACTTGGTTTATGATTATTGTGATAAAATGAATAAACTAAAATTTTATGGTTATTACACACAGGATAGCCATATGTGTGTAAAGAAAATTGAAAACTGTTATTTGAAACCAAGACTAATTTTTGATGATGGAGGCTGAACAGTAAAGCAATAAATGGACAATTTTAAATATTTTGTTTTATGGTTCTGACCTGGCAGACTTGGACAATGAAGTGTGATATAACTGAATACTAATAATGAAGAATTGTAAATAATTGGTAGTAAAATTAATTGTGTGTATGTAATGGAAATTGTTGTGAGAATAATAATATTAATATTTTGCAGCCTAAATAAATAACAAAAATAATTTGGAAGAAGATAATAAATGAGTTGTAATTATTGTAATTGGTGAAAGTAATTAAAATGCTGTGTTTTCAATAATTAATAATTTGAGATGTTTAAATATTTTTGATTGATTTAAATGTTATATAATTGAGTTTTTTAAAATAAATTTAAATTATTTTACAAGCTGTGAATTGGAGTAATAAATAGATAAATGTTAAATTGTTTTGTATGAAATAACACTGTTGTTAAATGTTTCAGAGGTTACGTGGAGATATTGGTGTGTATGGTGTATATTTTGTGTTTATGTTGTAACATTACATTTGGAACAACATAATATCGTACCTGATTTGATGAAGACTTTGGTTAAGAAGCTGACAAGGAGAACAATATCTTCCAAGATGATAGTGAAGAGGAACGACTAACAATTTTAGACTGACTAGTACGACAACTGACCGTACCCAAATTAATGATTTAGGCTAAGTGATGCAAAACACCTTTAACCCCAACTATGACAATGAACTTTCAGTAATGACCAAACAAAGAATTATAAAGACAAACGGTTTATGAACCAGGACTATAAAGAAACAAATGGTTTCAGTTAATGTATCATTATATCCAGATAATCAAAATACAAAGTGAGGGATAATAGGCCCAAACATGTAATATTATGTAAGAGAAATATTAGTAAATAATTAAGTTAATTGATGTAATGAAAATATAAATACACCTGATTATAGATACATGAACCATACAAATAATTGTCACATATAGAGTTCATAGGGTTGTCCAGTAAACAACAAATTATAACATGGTCACAATAACGTTTATAACAAGAGTAAAACCCAGATAAACAGTAAATGTAACAAGATTATTAGAACTGTGTGGTGAGGTAGAGCAACAGTGTTCACTTTATTGTAATTTTTGTAAGTCAAACATCAGTAAGTATACGGATGTTGAAACCCATATAAATAGTAAATATGACATAGACAGTGTCAGAATAATGAGTAAATTAGCTGACAATGGACTAACTAATTAGTATAGAATTTGTTTTGTAAAATGTGCATGTTTTATGTTATAGCACAGTGTTATATCATAGTATTTGTGTTGTGTTTTTTGTACGTAACAGGTGATACAGTTAGTTTAAAGGAATGTCAATTTAATGATATTAATTCCAATTTTTTTATGTTGTGTTAACAAATATAACAATAGAGCTGATGTTAAACCATGGTAAATTAATTGACCAAGCAGAATGGACTATACAAAGATGTTTTGTTAAGCGTCAAACACCTATACAGTTTGAGTAGAAAACAGTTATTTGTGCAAGGATTTGGTATAATCATAGCCATGTGGGCATGAATTTAACTATTAGAATAATATATCTTTTGTGTTGTTAAAATAACGTTATATGTTAAACCATTTTGATGAGTGTTAGAAGTTGATTTAATTGTTAGAGATGTTAAAACATGGTGATGAAAATAATACTATTACATAGGCCAGGTGAAACCAACTTTAGTAAATTTTGAACAATTATATTAGAAATTTTGTAAAGCAAATGTGAAAGGGTAGATGTATTTATAGTTAATAATGTATACAAGGAATATAGAAACAAAATAACACATATCAAGTTATTTAAGAAAATTCCAAATAACAAAATTGTAACATCCATAGTTCTTAAGCAAAAATAGGCACGTTTGGTGTCTAAATATAACAAATGTGAAGATCAAAATAATGCTGATAATGGTTTTAAACTCCCATTCAGTATAGAAAAGTTATGTTAGTTTAAAGATTTTGAACAAATTTTAGACTTCGAAATAATAAAAGTATATGACAATGTATATCCGAATTGGCCAACCAGATTCCAAGTTTACCCTTAGCAACCAGAAATTTCGGATAAATAAAATGAGACTTCTTTGACAACGATCTTAGCAGATAGACGCATTCTTAAATCGTCTTACATTATATGTTATAAAGTGTGAAAAAACTACACAACCAGATAAATACAGTTAGAGGTACACTACACGAACTCTTTGCAATAACAGAAGAACACCCATTACATGGAATAGAAGATATAAGAACCAGGAAGAAGATTTGAAGTGGACGAGGGACGAGAAAGAAGATCTGACGTGTACGTGGGCCCTATCTTCAACCAAGAAGAGTACAAGAAGAGGATTTGGTGATTCTGACATCTCATTATATCGTACTTTAACACACACATTTGTATACACAAATTTTAAATAATAATCAACTAAACTACAGACACCATATAACACAAACACTAAAAAACGATCACTAATAACACCAGATAAGACTAACACCTTTTTAAACACAACAAGAACTTTTAATTTACATAATAACTATCAAAGCCTGAACTGGACATAACCTTTTTGAAACTGGTAAACACTATACAATTTCTGTGTGCACGTATCACTCTAACGTTGTAATATCCGGTAATTGTAAACTTGTATTTTGATTAATAGTGTAATATTTTGTATAATTATAAACCCCCGAACCATATACGCCCTGAGATAATTGATATATTTTATTTAAAAACGTTAACGAAAAGCATTGTTTTGGTCTCGAAGAAATACTAAACGTTTGGCTACTGCTGCCAACTGGTAAAAGAAGACTTATAGTTTTCGCTACAATTGCAATTATCCTGTTTAAATTTATTAAAACAGTCAACCAGTGTTTTTTCCGAATAAAGGATTCCACAAGGATATATGTTTGATAGTATTTGTGTGTCGTTATTATTGCTGTTACATTTAGTAAAATAGAATTCACAGATTACAGCGGACCCGACAGTTGGCATCGTTGAGTGACGTCACGGAAAAGAAGCAGCATAGTGGGAGTAAGCGGCAATTTACAAAATCATCCGCCGTTCAACATAACACATTTATAATTACACATCGACGACTCCAGTGCAAGTTTGTCGCTACATTATTTATATATATTACAAGTTTATTATCGTTACAATGTCAATAGGTGAATAATGTACTGTAAGTATAAATTTTATTATACAAGTCAGAGAGAATAAAATGTTTACAGGTGTTTAACTCAATGAAAAAAGTTTAACTCAATAATGAAAATAATTTGAGATAATTATACTAAATAGAACTATAATTAAAAAATAATAATAATTGAAAGGTGATGGAAAAACAAATGTTAATAATAAATTTGAAATTTTTGAGGAATATAATTGTAGTGAGTGAGCAATACTGAAGCGATGTTATGTGATTTAGTTTAGTTATTAGTGTGCTATTGCTGTGGTGGCATGTGCCACAGTGGATAGTGGAAAGTGTTGGGGGTAACAGAGAGTGTTACCCCCATCGGAGGCGAAAATGGTGAAAATGTACGGCACACCCTTTTTTACAATTTTATATTGTACACTGATAAATAGCCGTGCCGTGCAGATTAATGATGATTGTAACATGCCTGAAAGTAAAGTTGATTTCCCCGACTTTTCGGGCGATTACTGCCTTACCAGCACTAATCGTGGTTTTGGCTAGCGGTCAGCTATGGCCATAAATTAAGTCCCTTGACCATAGCTGGCTTGAAATTGGTCTATATTAGAAATTAATGGGGGGTGAAACTAGGGGAAATCCCGGAAACTATGGAACAGCGGCTGCCACTCTGTTCGAGGAGGAACAGCAAAGCCAGGTGGTAGACCCGCATTAAGGGCGCATAACTATATAACAAAGATATGTTGATATCTAAATCTTTCAAATGTAACGCTGAAGCAAGGACACGGAGATGTCAAATTCCTCCAACTATGCCGTCCTTGTGGACGCACATGGGCGCCACAGTTCAACAGAAAAAATAATAGTGTGTGTGGTTGGGGGGTTGCTCAGGTGAGCAACGAATTCAAATTTTATAACTTGAAGATGATAACTCACTTTTGCACTAATTAAACGCTTGTATTATGATTTGATAAATAGGTGCTCATATGTTTATTATACTGTGTTTATTCTGTTTTATAAATGTATTAGTTTATTGTGTTAGAGGTAAGGATTGATAAAATGTGTGATTTATATAATTTTGAAATGTGTTTGTAGTAAGGTCATTCACCTTGCTAAGAAAATCAGTTGATCAGCTGTAGATTATCCCTTATGAATGATTTGCAATTTTGTCAAGTTAGTTAAATATTTGAACAATGCTTGAATATAATGTTTTTAATGTGTTAAAGAGTTTATTTTAAATGATGAAAATAATTTGATATATTTAAGAATTTTAAATGATTTGTGAAAAATAGTAAACGGTAGATTTTGGGTGATTAATATTTTGTTGGGTCATGTAGATCAGTCCATGTTAAGTTTAAAGTGGTAATTGAGATGACTAATATTGTTATGAATAAATGTAATGTAGAATTTGGGAAGTAGTAGTGACACAGTAGATATGGGGAATATATGTAGAGTATTGATTGATATATTGATGTAATAAGTAAATGATGATATTTTGTTGTAGTTGAAGTGATGTAATGAGAATGGTAATTATAGTTGATGGGAATTTTGTAAGAGGGGGTAGTGTGGTAGGAGTCCGCAACAAAAGTGGTTGGGACGGGAAGGGACCGTTTAGCGCCGGAAAGGGTTGCCTTAGGTAGAATCCAGGAACCAACATAAGGGAATGAGCTTTTTTTTGGGGGGGGGGGAACACACATCCTGAGTACAAAGTGTTAGAAAGTATTTTTTTTTTATAAGAGTAGAATGAGGCGAATTGAGTTGAGTAGTAAGTTGGGTTAAGAGAGTATTTGATAGATGTTTTTGATAGTGATGGGTGTCATGTTTAGTTAAAGCTGTTAATGAGTGTTAGAGTCAGAGGGGTAAAGATTATAAATGTATGCATACCAAGTGGTATATCGAGTTATTATGAATACTTAAATCACCCAAAACTAATGGAGATTGAGAATGGTGAAGAAAGAGAGTTATAGTAAAAATATAGAATTTCAATTGAAACAAGTGACAATTTTAATAGAATTTGAGAGTAAAGTAAAGTTGTAAAAAGTGTAATTTTGAGTAATTTAAATGTCAATTTTATTGTTAATGGTATTAATACTTTGTTAATTTTAAATGTCTTATTTTATTATGTTTTTGTGTTTAAAGATAGAATTTGAAAGAGGTTCAATGTATTTTCTGATGTAACTTATGTATAACTTATGTAGGTCAAGGTTGTGGACTTGACCCAGTTTGATCAGCTGATGGGTGATGTTCTATACTAGACCCGTTTTGGCAATGAAGTGATGCCAATTTTGTTTCTTAATTAATTTAAATACATTTAAATAATTTTAATATTTAGAAAAATATATTTTAATAAATTAAAAATTTTTTTTTTGAAAAAAAAAACTTGACTTTGTGCCTGCCATCTAATTGATGTTTTGAATTCTAATTATGTTATTGTTTAGGTGTATTACTAGTGTTTTTTATTGAATTGTATTGTTTAGGATATATGTATAAGCACATGTTAGGATAAGGAAATTCATGTTTTAATTAAATGTTCCATTTATTTGTTTTCTAATTATTAATAGTAACGAAGAGAATTAATCAATTCAGATAAAAGATTTTATTTTTGATTTTGAAAAAAATAGCTGTTTGATTTTAACTTAAATAAATTTTTGAAGGTAAGAAGGAAATTTTGGCTAGGATGTAGTTATAAGTGTGTGTACGAGCCCAGTAACTGCTAAAGGCAGCCCAGTGTGCATGATAAGGGGGAACATATCGGTTGAGGATCTGGCATGATATAAGACCAGGGATTTGGATTGTGGGGTGGCATGATAGAAGGTGAGGTGCGCTGTGGTGCGTGTCTGTTCGATTTTATGGTGTTGGGATCTCGTACAGAGAAGTCCAGTGATCTCGTTCAGATGCGGCCATAGTCGCCGAGCCAGGGGGGTTGTTTACCCATGATGTGTTAGAGCAAATGGGGGTTTGTTGGCATCATATCCTCACCGGTCCTCTTAAGGGTTTTAGCAATGAGATTCCTTCTGTTTTGACATAAGACTTCTCATTGGGGGGGGGGGTATTGTAACGGGACGAATTATGAGGGGTTTTTATTTTATTAAATTTGGGTTCATTTTATTAAAATATTCATAAATTAATTTCCATCTGTGTGGCAAGTCCCCAGTTGAATCTAAAACGTAGTTCAAACAAAGAAACAGTACGCAATAGCTGTTGCGAAACAAGTGGAAAGGAATGTGCGGTTGACACAATTCTAAGAACTTTGCGGCGGTGTGACATCTACGCCCAAACGCACTACACCAGCATGTGCGCAGACCCACGCCAAGAAGCACAAAACCAAACATGGCTTGTAGGAGAATTTTATCATACATGTGCGTTTAAGACGGCGGATGTAAGTCTAAGCCCAGCCTATTTGTGACGTCGGCCAGTGCACACCAAATATCATCCACGACTACAACACGAAAAAACCATGTGTTGAATGTGTCACCGCTATGACTACCAAATAGAAGGCATTGCTTTCCGTCTTCTTCAAAAAATATATCGAGGAGCGGGAAACATATAGACGCTTCCCAGTTCCTCGCCGACTTTTGCCTGCGCAGGCAGCCCGCAAAACAGGGCTCAAGAAATTAACATTCTACATCAAATTACAGTGGGTGCTGTTTAACCGAAATTCAATAGTGAAATCCGTTTTACGGCGGAATGAATTAATAACTTATTTTTGGACAAAGTAACGGAGTTTGAAAGTGATGCAACGCAAAGACGGGGAGATGCCAACTTGCCGGCAGGGTAGATAATCACATTTTAATGGGGTTTTGTTAATAACGGGGTAAATTTTAAATTAGTGTGAATGTTGTGAGTGAGCAGACTGGGCTGTCTGTCTGATATATATCATAAGGTAAGATGTAAAATAAGTTTAATGGTATAATATAATGCTTCAATTATTTCAAGGAAGTAGTATTCAATTCAAAAGTTAATTAAAGGTACTAAATTGTTTTAAACATACAGAAATGAATAACGAATAATTTGACATAGAACATTTTAAATAAACAATAAAATTTAATTAATTTCTCTTCATAAAAAAGCGAGTTGTGTAAGTTATTCACATAACCTGTAAACCATGCTTGCATTCTAACGTTCGTGTGACGAGACCCTGGTGGAAAACAGTTTAGAAGGTAGGTGAAAAATAAATAAATTTATGTATTTGTAGTAAATAGATAAAACTTCACACAGTGCTTTAACAGGCATATTTGGAAATTGTACTTATAGTCAAATAAGCAAATGGTACTTATTGTCATAGTTCAGTGGAACAAATAAGTATATTTACATTAATATACTGACACAAACTTAAATAACAAGCTTGCCAACAGCACTCACATGGCTATTAATTAGGATCACATAGGATGGTAAGTACTCTTCCTTTATTACAAACACTGTTATGAGGAGTGCCTGGTTTGCAGTATTTTGCAATATAAAGAAACATCAGAGATAGTAACAAATACGATAACAACTTTTTTTATATCCCTGTATTAAAAAAAGAACATGCCTATAAAGTACAGATACCTACTACATATAATGTACAATAAATAATAAGTTTCTGTGACCACAAATTTATAGACCTCAATTGATAACAAACGTTTTACGTGACTTATGATAATATGTCAAGACACCATAACCACACTGTAAGCATCTCTGAAATTATTCGCTCACTACATTGCTCTGCTTTGTAGGGCACTCCAAGGTAAACAATGCTATAATAGCTGAGACAATGCCAGAACTATTTATTCAAATTTCTTTAGGGATTTCTGGAAGCTCCTTGCTACACACAAGAATGTAACAATGTCAATTCTACTACAGTTATTCTCTTGCAAAATTAAATGGTAGAACAGAATGAATGAACATGTGATTTTTCAGTAAACTACATTGTACACAACAGAGGTCTATAAATTTCAATGGCATATCTAAATCTCTTACAAGCAACAACCAAAACAATTTCAAAACTGCCTTAAGTACATAAATAATACATACCCTGAGCCATGATGAACAATAACTGCTGCTAAATCGTACAAATTTGTTCCCGAACGCCGTGTATCCGGTAAATCACTGAGCACAAATTGTGACATATCCAGTGCGCACACAGGAAAATCTATGTTTGTATCAACTTTTGTACGAAAAAAATTGTTCCAACGAAAGCGCTTCAAATGTAAACACAACACCTGTCCAAAAACACAAAACAAAATAAAAACAAATAATTAAATTGAATTCTAACAAGAAAAATAAATTTAAAACTTACAGTAGAAAAATGTAACATAAATTAATCAAATCCTTAACAGACTTTTATATAATCTATTTTTAAAATGTCCATTTAAAATGTTTTAATAATGGCAGACATCCACAATTCACCACATTTACTTAATAGATAGGCACAATTATAAATACTATTTTGTCAGTAGAAAGTATTGTATGATGAATATTGTAACATAACAAGATTACGCCCCAGAATAAATACAATTTAATCATCCAAATTCATTGGGAATTATGCCTAAACACAATCTTTTTAGAAATAAAATACAAAGAAGTATAAAATTAACTTAAAAAATACAGAAATGAAAATAAAATGGAACTATTTAAAGACAAATAATAATGTCAAGGACTGAAAGGTAATAAAAAACAAAAGGGAAATATTATAATAAGTAGGCCTAAATACTAGGGAAATAGGGAATGAAAACTTATGGATTAAATAATTTAGTGACAATGACAAGACAATAACTGACTATGACTATTACACCCAGGAGGGAAGATCAAAGAATAAAAATGTAAATACTTATTAATAAATAGAAATATAGTGTATAAATAATGTTAAAACTAGTAAGTAAAAAGACATTGGTTATTGTATAAGCCTATTAAACTATAGAGAGGTCTGTGAACCTCACGCAGTTGTTTTGTGTCAGTGTACTACAAACTGTAAGTGACATAAACATTACAAATAGAATAATATTAAACAATAATCACAAAAGTTAGGTAGTTTAATAATGTAAGAAAGTTACAATAATGGTGATAGATGTTCAAAAACAGTGTATAGTGAAAGTGAATAGGAAATAGACCTAATTATAATATAAACCATGAATAAAACATATAATTTATACAAACCAACTATATAGTTGATATAGTAAGATCAAACAAAGTGTATAATGATTAAAAATAGTGGAATATTACGTTACAAACTAATAATATACATCAGGGACGAAGAAAAAATAAGATTCAACTGCATCATGTCAATTATAAAATATGAAAACAAACCTGTGACCCATAAATATGATTTAGCCAAGAGCTGTACTAAATGAATCGGTAGTTTTTAAGAAAAAAAACATTGTTGTTGAAGAATATTTAAAATAAGTCAGATCACATTAATTCGAAGCTGGACATTTTCTACAAAATAATTAATGGTATACAATGAATTAATGAAGAAAAACTTCAGAAATAAGAGAAGTATAATAGTCTAATAGAATACACTGAAAACTGAAGGCCAGAAGATAAATATTAAATATATTAAATGAAGATTATATAATATATTAATATATTATATAAAGATTTATATTAAATATAAATAATCTGTAAACAAAACTACAAATTTGATGAGATTGTTCCATCATGCTAAGACAAACATTTGATCAAACATTACTCAATTTAAAGCACAAGAACAGTGAAACGATATAACAAAAACATTATAAACATTATGATTATTAATTTTATTTGTTCATTGTAATTTTATTATTAGTTGTTCCTATTTAAGTTGTTTCTTTTGTATAATCCAAAGGACCCATGACTCAACACACATACACAACACCAAATTACTGAAACCTATTTATAATTATTATATTTTATTTTATATGTATGACTTTGACTGTACATAGACTTTAATTTTTATATTAACCCTGAGAAAGAGTTTTCATGTTATCAAGCCTAAAGGAGCCACTAACTGAAGAGAAGGGCATTGAATGTTAATAAATTTCAATAGATGTCAAAGAGAAAAGAATAATAAATTTTATTTGAATTAAGACAAGACTGGATCAAGAGTATCAATTTTTTTATTTCACATAGTTAGATAATCATTGACCTAACGATATTAATGTTATACAATATGAAACACCCACACACCACCCATTCACCCACAATGGCCATTAAAGTGTTAATAATACATAATATTTTATACTATTGTAACAATGTTGACAGTTTTTGTATTACTGCCATCTTCAGAAATATAATGTATCATATTTCACACACACACATGCGCGCGCACGCGCAATTATATGTGTACATATTATAACATCGCCAAATTCAGATCAGTTTTGATAACAATAAGTATGTAAAAAATGCTAAAAAATAATATATGTTAATGAATAAATAATGAAGAGAATAAAAACATAAAAAGTAATTAAGAAAGAAGGAGAAAGAGTTATAAACCAAAAGTGATTATTAAAGAAACTCAACGACTAGACTGACAGACAAACGACTGTGACCCAACCCCAGAGATTGGCCAGAAAAGAACCAAAATAAAAGTAAACAAGATGAGAAGTGAAGGAGAAGAAAATGAGAACAAAGAGGGAACAAACCCACGATAAAGAAAATAAAATGAAACACGTCAAAAAAACACAAGACAAGGAATAAAGAATAGAGAAGGGAGGAATAATGTAATCAAATATAATAAAGAAAATGAAACCGGTAAAGAACCAAAATAAATAATAATTGTTAGTATTGATTGAGTGACAATTGTAATTAGTCATTAATAAAAAACGATAGCTAAAAATACACTAGCCAAAGAGTTAGGAGTACATGTAAGTTAGTAATAGAGAAAGACATGATATTAATAAGTATATATAATATGTGTAGAGAAAGAGAAAGAGATTAAAATAGTGAGAAGTAAACGGAAGTTAACCTAGTGAAAGTGAAATTACCCTAAAGTGAAATGATAGGAAAAGAAACGCTAAGTAAATTATAATGAACACAAAATAATTTAAAAGTGCAAGTGATAAATAAATAAAAATATTGTCAGTAATAAAAATAGTAAAAATAGGGAAGGCTAAGATAAAGACTTAGTAAAAGTAACCAATATTTAAGGTTTAATAGTGAACAATAACATTTAAGAAAGTTATTATGAATAATATTTAAAATAAAACATTGATTCAGTAATAATGAACACTGAAGAGTGATATTAACTGTAGTAATTATAAAATAATATTATTATAGAACTTAAAAATGTATTGTAGAATTTAAAGGTGAGAATCACATGAAAAAGTAATAAGATGGTGTTAACATGGAAAAGAAAGCAAAGAGTTTTTATAAAATAAATAGGTTATAACCATAAGTAAACACCCATGTTATAAGGGGAGAGTAATGAAACAAGTTCAATAGAGGTGAGGTTGTTTATCACCCGAACAATAAATCAAAAGTAATGACTTGTACACCAATATTAAATAATAAGTGTTAATTAATTGTATAAACAATTATTTATGAATAGGAGATGGATTGGGTAATTATCCCAAACATAGACCTAAATGTTATATGTTATAGGATGAAAAGGTAGTAATTAATGGCCATATTATTGACACTGGCAGAGTAAATAAATAAGAAAAGAAAACAATGTTTGAGTTAGAAAATAGAAAACTGTTAGTAAATAATTAGCAAGAAATAATGAATAACACAGTTGTAACACACAAAAATCACACAAAGACTGAACCAAAACACCTCCATAGATAATAAACATAATTATAAAAACAAAATAACGCTCTAGGACAAAATGAGATATAATGTGTATGAAACAATCAAAAACCAGTAATGGCTACTTAGACTTGAAACCGGCCTAAAGGTCAAACACCAACAAATACTAATTGTATGAAAATAGCCAAGTAATTAACAAATCCAAGGTGACAAATTAACCAAGGATAAATGGTAAATGTTATTAAAAACAAAATATTAAAATAAGGAGTTATGTGAACAGAGAAATGTAATTAGTAAATATTAAATTAATTGTAAACTTATAAAACATGAAATAACCCAATATTGTGGGATACCAAAATAATCTTTGTGAGAAAATACAAATGACAGTGCTAATAATTAATACTTAAGAAGGAAGATAAGAGAAGGAAGAAGGTCAGAAGATATAGGAAGATTTGAAAAGAATTCAAATTTTGATAACAATGGATTTATATCAAGCTAGCCCAATCAGAATGCTTTGGTAACCATGGAAATCACGGTTGAAGACGAAATTACCGTTGAATATCATTACTCAATAAGTGACTCTCAGGAAAAACAGACGCCAGAATTCAGAACAACCTATTTTCTTATTTAAAATGTTTTAAAAGTCAAACAAATTATCAAAATTGAACGAGAAGGAGGCTGACTATCACTGAACTCAATTACCTGATGGAGAAGACGTTTTATTTCAAGACGAAGTGAATAAATGAATCTAAATACTTTGAAAAAGATGCCAGAAGCCCGAATAAATAAAACTGAATTATATTGCGGCCACATTCCTTTGTTCCAGACCAACAGATTAATCACATGCTACGAAGCTGTTAAGTATCCAATAAATTATCTAAACTTCCGAAATAACGCACTTTGAATATTTCTCACTATATTCTGAAATATCACTGAATCAATTTTATTCTCTTTCAAAGATTAAATAAAAATATTAAGACACTGAAAACTTGTCAAATTTATAAAGCTAACCTAGTATTAAAGTACGAACCTTTAAAACACTTTTACTACACTCCAACAAACCAATTATAGCTACACGTTACATTATTTAAGTGGAACCATTGTAAGGTTGTGTATTTTTTATTATTGTAATTGCATCTAAGCCTTTTAACGTGATCAAAAGAATCCAAAACATTTGAACAAAAATATTTGTTTACCACTTTGGTAGAACGACATACTGTATGTTAGTCACGTTCAAAATCGATTGTAAAACCCAGAGAGAAAACGTCTCATAAATAAATGACCGGTGCAAAATTATATAAGAAATCAAATATAGTTTGTGTCTATGAAAACAGAAATCACCAATCGTTAATAAATCAATACTGTGTATATAAAAATGTGTTTTATTTTCAGTAGGAAGGTGTATTCTTAATGTTATAAATTACAGCGAACATCTCTGACGTGATAACTAGCGCTCAAGCAGCGAATAAGGCAACTGCTGGCTTGATCATACAACTCGATAAACGGCGGGACAAATTGTATTCTTCACACCGTCTGAGCAGAACCGCTGATAATAATACATTTTTAATTGTTTTAAATAAACAATTTGGCGCCACCCGGGAATCATACACCTAGTGAACCTCAGATCGGGACTACGATGCCTGGTTATCCGTACGTTCGCTACGGACTCAAGCATCGTAAGTTACGTTACCGAGCGAGGACGAATTGGTAAGACACACATACACAAGTTACACTCTGACACTTCTATATTTTATAGAGAAAGAATAAGAACGACGGCACACTCGATATATACTATAAAATTGGCGACCAACTGGTGGGACTGGTGGAAGAAAGGAAGATACGAAATTCTAGCGGCGGTCACGAAAGGAGATCAAGATGCACACAAGAGGATTATCGAAAAAGTTGGCAAAGGACAAAGAGATGGAAGAAAATAGAGGGGAAGAAGAGGAAGGAACATCGATCGAAGAAGTGGAGACAACAATAACCACAACAGAACCAACCCAAGACAAAGAGAGGGAACCACAGGTGGGTGACAGGGAGGAAGCCAGAGGAGGCATGGATTTACAACAATTATGGGAGTTGATTAATAGAAAATTAGACAAGAATGAGGAGAATAATAAACTGACGAACGAAAAAATAGACAGTATGAACAATAAATTCGATGGCATGAAGAAAGAAACCAACAGTTTTGGATAGCGGTCAGATATGGCCATAAAATAAGAACCTTGACCATAGCTGGCTTGAAATTGGTGTATATTTGAAATTAATGGGGGGGGGGTGACTTTAGGGGAAATCCCCGGAACTATGGAACAGCGGCTGCCACTCTGTTCGAGTAGGAACAGCAAGGCCAGGTGGTAGACCCGTTTTAATGGCATATTAATTTATAACATAGATATGATGATATCTGGCATTTTAAAATGTAACGCTGAAGCAAGGACACGGAGATGATAAATTCCTCCAACAATGCCGTCCTTGTGGAGGCAAATGGGCGCAACAGTCCACCAGAAAAAATAATAGTGTGGGTGGCAGGGTGGTTGCTCAGGGGAGCAACGAATTAAAATTTTGTAACTTAACAATGGCAACTAGCTCTTGAAGTAATTAACTAATTATTTGATTTGAGAAAATGGATACAGTAGATGTTTATTATGTTTTGGTTATCATGTTTTAGTAGGTCATTAATCTTGTTAGGTTAGAGTGTAAGAATTATAAATATGTGTTATGTATTTTTCGTTATATAATTTTGTGTAGCATTGTTGAAAGGACATTCACCTTGCCTAGAAAATCAGCTGATCCGCTGTAGAATGTCACTTATGAATTGTTTGCTAATTTCCAATGTAACTAATGTTTGAATATAATGATTTTAATGTGTTAAAGATTGTATTTTAAATGATGATTAAATGATAGAAATAATTTAAGATAGTTGAGGATTTTAAATGATTTGTAAAAGATAGTAAAAGATAGATTTTGGGTGAGTAATATGGAGTTAGGACATGTGGATCAGTCCAAGTTGAGTTTAAAGGGGTACTAGAGAGAATAATATTGTTGTGAATTAATGTAACATAGAATTTGAGAGGTAATAGTGACACAGTAGATATGGGGAATATATGTAGAGTATTGATTGATATATTGATGTAATAAATAAGTGGAGATATTTTGTAAATGAGAGTAGTGTATTGGGAGAGTAATTAGAGTTGATGGGAATTTTGTAAGAGGGGGTGGTGTGGTAGGAGTCCGCAACGAAAGGTGTTGGGACGGGAAGGGACCGTTTAGCGCCGGAAAGGGTTGCCTAGGAAAGTCCAGGAACCAGATACGGGAATGAGCTTTGGGAGGGAAACACACATCCTGAGTACAAAGGGGTAGAGAGTATTTTTTTTATATAAGGATAGAATGATGCGAATTGAGCTGAATAGTAAGTGGGTTTAGAGAATGTTTGATAGATGTTTTTGATAGAGGGTGTCATGTTAGTTAAAGCTGTTAATGAGTGTTAAAGTCAGAGGGGTAAAGATTATAAATGTATACATGCCAAGTGGTAAATCAAATTATTATGAATAATTAAATCACCCAAACTAATGGATATTGAGAATGTTAAAGAAAGAGAGTCATAGTAAAAAATATAAAATTAATGGAAACAAGTGACAAATTTTAATAGAATTTGAGAATAAGGTAAAGATATAAAATGTGTAATTTTGATTAATTTAAAATGTAAATTTTATTGTTAATTATAATAATACTATGTTAATTTTAAAGGTCATATTTTATTATGTTGTTGTGTTTGAAGATAGAATTTTAAAAGATGTTTAATGTATTTTATGATGTAGCTTCTGTATAACCTATGTAGGTCAAGGTTGTGGACTTGACCCAGTTTGATCAGCTGATGTTTGATGTTAGAAACTAGACCAGTTTTGGCAATGAAGTGATGCAAATTTGGTTGTTTAATTGATTAAAATAATTTTAAATTTTCTTAATATTGAGAAAAGTATATTTTAATAAATTTAAATTGTTTTGAAAACAAAAAAAAATCTTTGATTTTTTTGTGCCTGCCATCTAATTGAGGTTTTGAATTTTGATTATATTATTGTTTATGTGTATCACTAGGGTTATTGAATTATATTGTTTAGAATATATGTGTAAACAAATGTTAGGATAAGTGACTTCATGTTTAATTAAGATGTTCAGTTTGTTTTTTTTCTTTTGTGATTGTTGCAGTGAAGAAAATTAATAGAGTTACTAGAGCCATGTAAAAGATTCTATGTTTTGATTTTGAAGAAAGTAATGGTGATAGAGCAGTTCGCTTTCAACTTAAATGAACTTTTTGAATGTGAGAATAAAATTTTGTTAGGATGTAGTAATAAGTATATGTATGCGCCCAATATTGCCGAAGGCGACCCAGTGTGCATGGTAAGCAGGAACATATCGGTTGAGGATCTGGCATGGTATAAGACCAGGGATTTGGATCTTTGGGGGTGGCATGTTAGGAGGTTAGGTGCGCTGTGGTGCGTGTCTGTCCGATTTTATGGTGTTGGGATCTCGAATAGAGAAGTCCAGTAATCTCGTTCAGGTGCAGCCATGGTCGCCGAGCCAGGGGGGTAGTTTACCCAGGATGTTAAGTACTAAAGGGGGGTTGTTGGCACCATATCCTCACCGGTCCTCTTAGGGGTTTAGCAATGAGATTTCTTCTGTTTCGGCAGAAGATCTCTCATTGGGGGGGTATTGTAATGGGGCTAAAATGAGGGGTTTCTTATTTTTATTAGTTTTGGGTAAATTCATCTTCATCTGTGTGGCCAGACACGTGTTTGCGTAGAAGTTTTGTTCAAACAAAGAAACGGTATGCTGTAGCTGGGTGATGGAATGTGTCAAGGTGCAACCGCGCATTCAAATTCCCAGAATTGTCGAGTTGAGCAACACGCGCTAACACCAGCATGCACGCAGACGACACCAAGAAGCGAAAAACAACATGGCTTGAAGCTGATATTTTTCTAACATGTGCGTTTGTGACGGCGGAAGTCTTGACGAAGTCCCGCCTATTTTGTGACGTAAACTAGTGAACACCGAATATCGTCAACGTCCAACACACGAAAATCCCATGTGTCGTGTGTGCAACTAATGAGACTTTGCGAACGAAGGCGGTGAACAACGACGAAATTGAGCAGCAAGGAGGGCCGTGGTTTCCGCCCGCATGTAAAGAAATGAGTCTTGACTCACTCTCAGCCGGGCCCGGCAGAATATCAACCGTGACACAACAGTAAATTTTTTCAAATGTAAAGTAACAAATCGGGGAGTGATGAAACAAATTTAAGGATCAACAGTGCAAGTAGTGTGTGATTGAAAGGAAAAAATATAACATCAACGACTTTATGGACAACTAAAACGGACTTTGCATATGACGCGACACGCGGTCGGGTGAGAGGACTGCCACAAATAACAGTATTCTTTATAACATCAACTTTAAATGAATGAGATCTATTAAATAAATACAAATGGGGTTTTAAAATTGGTATGTGAGTTGTGCGTGGGCATTGCTGGGCCGCCTTTATAAACTAACATAATAATGTAGAATAAGTTAGGTGAAACATTTTTGTTGCTGTTGTGTAGGTGTATGTTTAAGATGAGAAAAAGTAACGCTATTAAATCACTATTTTAACAAATTAAAATCAAGATAATTTTACAAGAATGTTTTTTAAATTATAACTTGAGATAAGGAGTTTAATGAATTTTATAAGTGGAGGAGAACGTAAGATCGAAATTAATGATAATAAAATGAATTAATAGCGTAACGATGTGTTAAGCTAATTATTACGCCATATTACCATCACCTATCCAGTATGGAGGATTTTGCTTAACGAATCTGGAAAAAAGTTTAATATAAAGGTTTCGATTTTTCAACCATAAAAAATCGTGGCGACCGATTAAAGTTGGGGGATCTTCTGTGAGCGATAAGGCAGATTAGCGTGAGCATCAGGTAAGTAAAAAGTGTAGAAAGTAACAAAGTAAACACCCATGTTATAAGGGGAGAGTAATGAAACAAGTTCAATAGAGGTGAGGTTGTTTATCACCCGAACAATAAATCAAAAGTAATGAATTGTACACCAATATTAAATAATAAGTGTTAATTAATTGTATAAACAATTATTTATGAATAGGAGATGGATTGGGTAATTATCCCAAACATAGACCTAAATGTTATATGTTATAGGATGAAAAGGTAGTAATTAATGGCCATATTACTGACATTGGCAGAGTAAATAAATAAGAAAAGAAAACAATGTTTGAGTTAGAAAAGAGAAAACCGTTAGTAAATAATTAGCAAGAAATAATGAATAACACAGTTGTAATACACAAAAATCACACAAAGACTGAACCAAAACACCTCCATAGATAATAAACATAATTATAAAAACAAAATAACGCTCTAGGACAAAATGAGATATAATGTGTATGAAACAATCAAAAACCAGTAATGGCTACTTAGACTTGACTACACATTCCTTTGTTCCAGACCAACAGATTATTCACATGCTACGAAGCTGTTAAGTATCCAATAAATTATCTAAACTTCCGAAATAACGCACTTTGAATATTTCTCACTATATTCTGAAATATCACTGAATCAATTTTATTCTCTTTCAAAGATTAAATAAAAATATTAAGACACTGAAAACTTGTCAAATTTATAAAGCTAACCTAGTATTAAAGTATGAACCTTTAAAACACTTTTACTACACTCCAACAAACCAATTATAGCTACACGTTACATTATTTAAGTGGAACCATTGTAAGGTTGTGTATTTTTTATTATTGTAATTGCATCTAAGCCTTTTAACGTGATCAAAAGAATCCAAAACATTTGAACAAAAATATTTGTTTACCACTTTGGTAGAACGACATACTGTATGTTAGTCACGTTCAAAATTGATTGTAAAACCCAGAGAGAAAACGTCTCATAAATAAATAACCGGTGCAAAATTATATAAGAAATCAAATATAGTTTGTGTCTATGAAAACAGAAATCACCAATCGTTAATAAATCAATACTGTGTATATAAAAATGTGTTTTATTTTCAGTAGGAAGGTGTATTCTTAATGTTATAAATAACAGCGAACGTCTCTGACGTGATAACTAGCGCTCAAGCAGCGAATAAGGCAACTGCTGGCTTGATCATACTGTAACACTCTTTTATTACAATTTATTACTACACACACTCTGGTAAAATATGTATAACAAATACCATAATTTGGTACCGCTAAGTACTTACCAGTTTCATCGGTTGCCGGGCTCATATTCTTCTTTTATAAACGTGTTTTTACCTAAGGGGTGCCAGGGTTCATTTACAGCGAGATTTTGAGACACAGATGACGACACAAATGATAACAAGGTATTGTTGAAAATAACCATCAAATTTAATTCGCTATAAGGTATTACAGATATAACCATGCGGTCAAAACAATGACGTCATATAAGATGACCCAAAAAACAAAATGGCGGTTATTTTTTATATCTCATTTTACTCTCTATACTTCTTTTGTCTGCTAAATTAATATCAGTGTAAACTTTATTGCTGCAGCTTAAAACCATTTATTAATTGTTAGTTCGTTAATACACAAACCAATGCCCTCAGCATCTGTGGTTATGGCCATAAGTTCACTCGTTCACTCTCACACACATTCACCTTTAGACCAGTACATTCTTTTAATTAGTGATTCTGTACTAATGAGCTCATTAAACTATGAAAAATGATAAAATGGGACTTCTCTGCTTATCGTTTGGTGTTGTCCATCCGTTGTTGGTGGGTGACGCCCATGGTGATGGCCGGTGTTCGCCTCTAATTCTGCTGAGGTTAACTGGAGAAATATGTGCACTGATTTTACATTTTAATATTCATACTGTTAAACAAGATGAGCCTTCATTGCTCCACTATTACTGATAATATTTTGAGCTAGTTATTGTAAACTATTGTTAGAAAATTGTACACACAACGATACATTGCTGTGTCTCCTCTGAAGAACGGCGTTGAAATGAGAACGAGGCAAATGTAAATTTGCGCTTGTGTGTGTGGTTCTTACGTCATCCAGCTCTGTCTTTCTGGACAACGCCTCATTGCACATATTGTATTCAGTGCGTCATTGTTTTTTAGTTATGACGGAACCGTGCTATGATCCAATCACAATTCATATTGTAGTCCTTCGTCACAAACACCGCCATGGCCTTTTCCGATTCCAGCACGTCCTATGGTGACCTTGGAGTCTTACTCTTGCTGAATTTGCATTGTTCCTTTTTCCAGAGGGACAATGGACCTAACCATTCCGTGTTTTAATAATTACATAATACAAAACATTGAAAATACCTTTATACCCCATAATTATGGTACTGGGTCATTATGTACTGTTACAAACCCCCTCAATGAAAATTTTTGTGTCGAAACACAAAAACTTTCATTGACTCATTCACACTTTCCTAAAAGGATCAGTCTAGATATGGCACCACAACCCCCTGTAATGTTACTATAAAAAAAATTTATCATTACTTACCCTTGGTCCCATGATGTTGGTCGCACCCTCTGACCTTACTGGACTTCTCCTGAGAGATCCCTACACCATAAGGCCATAAGGCACTCTACACTCCTGTTCTGACGCTCCAGCCAGCCCAGGACTGCGGTCACAACACCACAAAACTCTGAAACATTGCATACAAAATTTTAAAATGGTGGTCTAATACACTTCCATATCTACAGCTGATATGTTCCCTTTTAGACGCATTGGTTTGTGTTTTGGGGCATTGGTTTGTTTTTAATTCAAAAGTTTCAACCTCACAACAACAAGACTTCAAAATATATTGATTTTTACCACCACCAAACTCAATTTCTTCCTTGTAAGAAAATAAACTACATATATATATATAACTACAACTAACACAATACATCAACAATTCTTTAATATACCCTCAAAATACCTTCACCTAATTATTTCTATAAATTCAGCTTACAACTATTATGGCAGACACTTTTATTATTTAAATTTTGTTACTCAACTTAGATTCACTTCTTCTATTTTGTAAATGGCATCTTACTATAATATTTTGTTCAACTTCATTTGTAACTTTAGACTTTCAACTTTAAAATCTACTATATTTTGACACTTGTTAACGTCATTACCCCTGTAACGACCTCCTAACCACACACTCTATTGCCCCCCAACCGAACTGTAGCGCTCAGGTGCCTCTGCAAGGACTGTAATTGTGGAGGAATTGTCACCTCCTTTGTCCTTGTGTTGGCTTTACATTTAAACAACAAGATATAATAATATCTAAACCTATATAATTGCACGCCCTTAAACGGTTCTACCACCTGGCTCTGCTGTTCCTCCTCGAACAGAGTGGCAGCCGCTGTTCCATAGTTCTGGGGAATTTCCCCCTAGGTATACCCCCCTGTTAATTTCTACTCTACACCAATTTCAAGACAGCTATGGTCAAGGGACTTAAATTATGGCCATAGCTGACCGCTCACCAAAACCACGATTAGTGCTGGTAAGGCAGTAATCGCCCGAAAAGTCGGGGAAATTAATTTCATTTTCATGTTTTACATTCTAACAATACTGATACACTGCACAATTAAAATCACATAATATGAATTACCTTCAAGGTGTACAGTGTATTTACGCCCACATGAGGCCTCCGATGATGGCAGCATTCTATGTGTTGCTCATCAACCCATTTCGCTAGCCACAGTAGTACATGTCACTACTGTCCTAGCCTATTACTTATACTTTACTTCTCCTACATTAACTGTTCTCACAGTCCAATTTTGACTTATAATTCACTAACACCACCTAACTACAAAATACTCTTCACTCTTGCTCAAAAACAAGTTCGTTAATTATTTAAAATTTTCACATAGACACTTTACAAGTTCGAGCTTTACCTTTTTTCACAACTAATTTCACTGCTATAACAAGATAGGAACGACAACAATGGATCACCTGCTCTGCTTACCTTACATACATATATTTCCTCGTTTTCAGATGGAAAACCAACAACACTCATTTCTATAATTACAACAGTTTTAACATATTTTACTTCACATTTTCAAAGAAACTATTTGTTACTGGAATACATATATATATATATATATATTTTTTTTTTCCAATACACAATTAATTCTCATTCACACATCTAATCAAGTACCCATTGTTACTTTCTATGCTGTCCAGTACAACTTCAAATTGCTAGCATTCTGTGTACCCACTATTTCTTTAGTCTCCCTATCCTGTAGTACATAGGCATTTTGCATTTTAACTTCAATTACCTCATAAGGTCCTTCGTAGAGCAGGAAGAACTTCTTAATTTCCTTCTCCTGTGCATTTGATAAATCGTGCCGCTTCACCAATACCAACTGTCCTATTTCATATTTCATCCACTTACCTCTTGTGTCGTGCCTACTCTTCCGTCTTTCTCCTTTGCTCAAAAGGTTCTCATTTGCCAAACGAATTTTGATGCTCACGTCCACAGGTGTACTCTCAGGTGGGTAATAGAATAACTGCTCCAATATTCTCGGAGGGCGTGTCCCTTTGATCAGCTCGTGAGGTGTATAGCCGGTGGACTCGTGGGTGGTACTGTTCAGCCAACTCTCTACCTTCTTGACATACAACGGCCACTCGCTGTGTTTAGCGTGACAATAGGCTCTAAAGATCCTGCCTATCTCTCTCATTACACGCTCAGCCTGGTTGGACTGGGGATGGTACACAGCCGTATGCTTCGTGATGATTCCTTCCCATCCTAACGTCTGACGCCATCTACCACTGATGAATTGCGGTCCATGATCCGATAAGATTATTTTCGGCTTACCCACTTGTATCATGTAGTCTTTAGTCACTTTCTCACTCAATACCCGACTGGTAGCTCTTTTAATACTATACAACCTCACATACTTAGAAAAGGTATCTAACATTACAAACACATACTGCACTCCGCCTCTACCCTTTGGTAACGGTCCGAACAAATCCACTGCAACCAAATCAAATGGTCTCTCCACTTTTATAAAATTCATCTCCCCTTCGACTCTATAGTTAACCACTTTTGATTTCTGGCATAAGTCGCAACTCTTTAACAACCTTCTAACCCTTCTCTCCATATTTCTAAAAACACAAGACTCTTTCAATACACTCACACACTTCTTCGCTCCGAAATGACCATACCTTAAATGACAATCCCAAATAACCTTCTCAACTAACCCTTCTGGAACTACTAATTTCCAAACACGCTCACCCCCTACTATCCTCTTAAACAACAACCCATTATGAACTTGAAAATACTGACTATACTCTGATCCACTTACCTCCTTTTCTAAACTCTCTATAACTTTACCTGACTTGTCCTCTGCTCGCTGCATGGTCTGGATGTCTCTCATCTCCGCTCCAAAAATTTTATCCTCTCGGCTGATCTTAAAAATCTCGATTTCCTTTAAATCTCTACCTGTTTTGTTGTGCAGCATGTCTATCCTTGACAGAGTGTCCGGTACCTTGTTCTCCGATCCCTTGATATATTCCCACTCAAAATTATATTCCTGTAATATCAGTACCCACCTGGTTAGACGGCTATGAGCAAGTTTACATGTGTTTAAAAATGATAAAGCTTTGTGGTCCATCCTAATTACCGTGCGATTTCCTAGAATGTATGTTCGAAACTTTCCAACGGCGAATACTATACTCAATAATTCCTTCTCCGTCTTCGTATAGTTCTTCTCTGCCTGGATCAATGATCTACTTGCAAATGCTATTACTTTATGTTCCTTGTCCTCGCCTTCTTGGTATAGTTCTGCACCGATGGCCACATTGCTCGCATCCGTTTGTAAATAAAATACTCTCTCGAAGTCTGGGTGGTTCATCATTACCATTTGACTGAATTTCTTTTTAATCTCTTCAAATGCTGTGCGCTCCTTCTCTCCCCATTTCCATTGTTTGGTTTTCTGGAGTACTGAGCTCAATCTTGTGGTTAAATCTGCATAGTTCTGCTGAAAATTTTGGTAGAAATTACATAACCCAAGGAAACTTTGTAATTGTTTCACATTCCTCGGTTCAGGGAAACGCATGATTGATTCGACTTTGTCGGGGTTCGCTGAGATTCCTTCAGGCGTGATAATAAATCCTAAAAACTTTACCTGTGTCTGCAGAAACGTTGATTTATCCCAATTCACTGTGAGTCCTCCTGCCTCTAGTTTAGCCAATACATATTCCAAGTGCTCTAAATGGTCCTCGAAGGTCCTGGATGCAATCAAAATATCGTCCACGTAGACCGTCAAAAAGTCTAAGTCCTTGGGCCGCAAAATTTTATCTAAACACTTTATAAAGCTGGCGACGCTGGTGTTCAATCCGAAAGGTAGACGTCGAAACTGGTAGTTCTACCATTAAACAAAAATGCTGTGTACTTTCTACTAACCTCTGCTAGCGGAACCTGCCAATATCCAGATGTCAAATCCAACGATGTCATATACTTTACTCCACTGAACTTTTGGAAGATCTCATTGATAGGCTCTGGTGACTCTCGGTCGGGAATTATGATTTGGTTTATTCTTCTGGCATCTAGACATAAACGTACTCGTCCGTCCTTCTTGATTACTACTACTAGTGGATTAGAATAATGCGATACTGACCGTTCGATTATACCTGTTTCTACCATCCTGTTGAGTTCTCTCTGCACCGCTCTTCTTTTTGAGTAAGGGACGGGGTAGCTCCTTTGCATGAACGGTGTGTGTTCCCTTATTTGTAATACACATTCATACTCTCTTGCCCTTCCTGGAACCTCGGCAAACACTCCTCTATACCGCACTATCACCTGCCATAACGCTGCACGCTGGCCACTCCTTACCACCTCACCTTCACTACAAAATTCATCCACCCTTAACTCCCATACAGCATCATTAATATTACTCTTTTCACTCTCCGACTCACTCATATATTCTGCCTCTATACATGCACTTACCTTGGTATCTAAATTATTCTCACTTACACCCTTCTGTAGTATTTTAACTCCGCACGTTCTAACTCTACCTATTATGTGCTCAAATTTTACTCTTACCGACCGGTCACCCCCATCTAACTCTATCATCTTCTCTCTAAAATTTATAACAGCTTTTGTCCTTTGCAAAAAATCGTTACCCAGTATGACATCTAAACTTAACCCTCTTACTACCAAAAATGTGTTTACAAATTCTACATTATCTATTAGAAAACTCAAATGTATCTGTTTAGTTACTCGCTTGCTGCGTACACCCGTGACTCCTATTACCGTGACTCCTGCTACTGGTAAAATTGGAATATCTTTGTTAAACTCTCTTAATTCTGCTAAAATGTTCTCTGCGATCACGGAAATTTCGCTACCCGTATCTATCAATGTTTTAAAATTCTTATTTCCTACAGTTACCTGAATCTCTGTCAGTCCTGCTCTCACCTCGTTGTTGGCACTGTTTTCTTCTTCCATCAGGTCAGCTACAATATCTGCTTTGATTACATGGCTGTGTATTTCCTCGACTGGTTGGACCTCCTGCGTTTCCCTGAACAGTGGTCGGGTCCTGGCTACCACTGCCGTTTCTAGTTTTCCTGGTGTCTGCTGGTGGAGGGGCCTCGGTGTCCCTTATCTGGCCTCTGGTTGTTGTTCACCGCTCCTCTTGTGTCGGGTGTCTCTCTGCCTTGTGGTTTGTCTCGTCTCGCCTCCTCTCTCCTCTGTTGTCCTTCTCTAGGCGTTCTACATTTGAAACACTGTCGCCGGAATGCGAAATTCTCCTGCTGACACCTATAACATCTCCACTCACCTGGTTTATAATGTTTATCTCTACTCACCACATTATGTTCATAGTAATTGTTTCTTTGTGAATTATACTCTACCTGGTTTGATTTATAGTTACCCGGTGTTGATCGCCTATTCACTTCCCTATCTCTAATACTCTGCAAAATATCAAGGACTTTCTCAAGTTCGCTTAAATTCGATATCTCTTTAGTCATTAATGTTATTTGTACTTCTCGGGGTAGGTGTTTACTAACGTACCTTACAAAAGATTTAAAAGGAATTTGAGGTTTAAATATTTAACTTCATTGTACAACTGTGTTACATATATTGTTATGTTATTGTTTGAGTGGCTCCCGAAATTACCCGTTCCCATTATTTTACTCCTCAACGCTTTCTGTTCCTCCTCTGGCCAATACTTTCCCTTAAAAGCTTGTTCAAACATCTCATAATTACCCCACTCTATTCTGTGTGCTTCTGCCCATACCGCGGCACTACCCTTGAAACACCTGATTATTTTGGTTAACTGTATCTCCCAATTACTATTACTAAAACGGTGGTACTCCCTGGTTTGGTTAATAAATCGCATGGGGTGTATTGAGTGGTTTTCGTAACTGAATAATTCTAACTCTATTTCATTGTACAGATCTCTCGTAATAACAACTCTTTCCATATTTCCCGTTAAATTTCTGCTAATCTCCCCCCGCAACTCATTTTTCATTTTTGTTAAATCACTCTCAACTAGGTTATATCTATCATGCACATCGTTATAATTTTGCACACATAAACTATCTATTTCTTTAACTCTATTCTGCAACATACTTATTTTATTTGTTGTATCATTTTCATGTTTTGATATAGTGCTATCTATTGTCTGAATACTTTTGGTTAGGTCTACTACATTTGATTCACATTGTTCTACTTTATTTTGTAAAATATGAGTTCTCAATTCTAGCTGCTTATTTACTTCATTCTTAGTTTTAATTTCTAACTGTTCTACTGTCTCTACATATTTATTTTCTATTTCTCTACTTTGGGTTTCTATCTGATTTTGAACGGTTTCATTGATTTGTTTGATTTTGTCATCTAAATTACTTATCTTATTTTGAACTTGCTCATTTACAATTTCTGTTTGTCTTTTAACATTATCATACTGTGTCTCTATTTTACTAATTTTCTTGTTAACCTCAACATTTTGTTTATACATTTCATTTTCAAATTCTTCAAATTTCTCTTCTACTTGATCTAATTTGACATTTTGTAAAGTATTTTGCTTCTTGAGCTCACTCTCAAAACTATCTAATTTTACATTAAATGTACTATTCATTTGATTGAATTTGTCTTCAAACTTATTATTTTGTTGTTCGAATTTGTCACTGATTAACGTGAATAAATCTTCTAATGATATTTTATTTTCAGCTACTCTAGGTGTCGAGCTAACATGTTTCCCTAATAAAATGGATTCCGTGTCTGTATTGTCCATTTCTATACTATTATTATTTTCTGCCATCATTACTTCAATATTTAAATGGTTGTTTATCTTTTATTTATACTTAACTACGCAATTAACTCAATTTGTAATTAACTATGCAACTTCGTCAACATAACCTCTCATTCATTATATATCGTCTTATATCATCCTCTGTGTTTCTCAATCTGGCTGTTTTATATAAATTAATTTTATATAATGTCCACAGTGAGGGCGTCATTTGTAACACTCTCTTTTATATTACAATTTATTACTACACACACTCTGGTAAAATATGTATAACAAATACCATAATTTGGTACCGCTAAGTACTTACCAGTTTCATCGGTTGCCGGGCTCATATTCTTCTTTTATAAATGTGTTTTTACCTAAGGGGTGCCAGGGTTCATTTACAGCGAGATTTTGAGACACAGATGACGACACAAATGATAACAAGGTATTGTTGAAAATAACCATCAAAATTTAATCGCTATAAGGTATTACAGATAATAACCATGCGGTCAAAACAATGACGTCATATAAGATGACCCAAAAAACAAAATGGCGGTTATTTTTTATATCTCATTTTACTCTCTATACTTCTTTTGTCTGCTAAATTAATATCAGTGTAAACTTTATTGCTGCAGCTTAAAACCATTTATTAATTGTTAGTTCGTTAATACACAAACCAATGCCCTCAGCATCTGTGGTTATGGCCGTCGTTCACTCGTTCACTCTCACACACATTCACCTTTAGACCAGTACATTCTTTTAATTAGTGATTCTGTACTAATGAGCTCATTAAACTATGAAAAATGATAAAATGGGACTTCTCTGCTTATTGTTTGGTGTTGTCCATCCGTTGTTGGTGGGTGACGCCAGTGGTGATGGCCGGTGTTTGTTATACTCTATAATAAATTAAAATTATTAAATGCAAAATACACAATATAATTTCCACCTACCTCCACGATCTCTTCCACCAGGTTCCAGGATCCGATCACAAGTACGTTAGATACAAACATGTGTTGAGGTTATAGAAATAACTTATTCGACACATTGTTAGGAAGAGAAATTGCTATTTTTAATTACTCAGACTCATTTACAACTTGTTCAAAATTTTTCTCATGATTTTACAGATTACGTTACACGCTTCTTTGTTCTGTTGGCGTCTTCTACATACTACCTTACTCTACTATCTTACCTTATTGATCATTATACAAACAAATATTCAGACCGAGCCCAGCCTGCGCACTCACTCATTCTCTCAATTTATACATGAAATTTATTAATTGCAACCCCAAAACATTTTTAACACCCCACAACCCTTTATAACAAAGCCCCAGCCCTTAATGAAAAACCGCCGACAACGTGGTTCGTGCGCGCACTCATCTTCTGTTAAATTTCTTGCTGTTTATTGTCCAAGAATGGTACAGTTACATTCTTTACCCTTTTCACCCGACCGCGGTCACATAAATTTTCCCCCTATTACACTTTTGACTATTAAAATATCAAGTTTTGTGACAAGCCTACTTGGCTTGTTCTGGCGCCGGAGCGGTTAGTTAACCAACTGGGAAACATGCTTGACTGAGCGGGAGGAACTGTGTATTCACTGCCAACAGATTTTCGTCGCCATTCATGCTTAATTGCTGTGGTGTATTCACTCTATGCATGGCACATAGTTGTTATATCAGCCAAAATGAGTAGACGATATTTGCCTCTGCTATACTGATGTCACTAGCAGTAGGCGTGGCTTAACGACATTTCCTGTAGTTGGCTGGTTGGTGTTACAAACTGTTCGTTCATGCGCCATTTTTTGCAGCGACTTTGGAGTTTCACGGTGTCAATTCAGCGCCCCGGCTTGAGATGTTAAGTGCGGGCGTCGTCCCACTTATGCACATTTCTGAGAATTTGCGGGTGGTACGAATTCCTTGCCGTGTTACACAATAGAAATTGCGCCTCGCCTTTGTTTCAACTGTTCTACTTGCCATGTGTTCTGTTGTAATGGAAATAACGTTTGCACAATAATTTTATAAAATCCCGCAAAAATGAAATAAATAAAAATGCAATTATCCCACAACTGTAAGAAATAAAATGACCCAATTTAGACACGTTACATGTTCGCCTCTAATTCTGCTGAGTTTAACTGGAGAAATATGTGCACTGATTTTACATTTTAATATTCATACTGTTAAACAAGATGAGCCTTCATTGCTCCACTATTACTGATAATATTTTGAGCTAGTTATTGTAAACTATTGTTAGAAAATTGTACACACAACGATACATCGCTGTGTCTCCTCTGAAGAACGGCGTTGAAATGAGAACGAGGCAAATATAAATTTGCGCTTGTGTGTGTGGTTCTTACGTCATCCAGCTTTGTCTTTCTGGACAACGCCTCGTTGCACATATTGTATTCAGTGCGTCATTGTTTTTTAGTTATGACGGAACCGTGCTATGATCCAATCACAATTCATATTGTAGTCCTTCGTCACAAACACCGCCATGGCCTTTTCCGATTCCAGCACGTCCTATGGTGACCTTGGTGTCTTACTCTTGCTGAATTTGCGTTGTTCCTTTTTCCAGAGGGACAATGGACCTAACCATTCCGTGTTTTAATAATTATATAATACAAAACATTGAAAATACCTTTATACCCCATAATTATGGTACTGGGTCATTATGTACTGTTACAATACAACTCGATAAATGGCGGGACAAATTGAATTCTTCACACCGTCTGAGCAGAACCGCTGATAATAATACATTTTTAATTGTTTTAAATAAACAATTTGGCGCCACCCGGGAATCATACACTCCTAGTGAACCTCAGATCGGGACTACGATGCCTGGTTATCCGTACGTTCGCTACGGACTCAAGCATCGTAAGTTACGTTACCGAGCGAGGACGAATTGGTAAGACACACATACACAAGTTACACTCTGACACACTTCTACATTTTACAGAATACGTTAAGGACGACGTTTTGTAATAAATTGACGCATCCAACGTGTGGCATTATAACACGGGAGATCCACAAGGTTCTGTAATAATATATATATATATATATATATAATAATAAATAAATATATATATATATAATTATTGTAACATTATAATCAATTACAAAATTATTTTATCTGACCGTTTACCAAGTAAAAACGCTTTACCAAAGTGTTATTGATAACTTAATCTCGAAAATAGGTTTATTCTGTTGCATGTAGTGTTTTACAACACACCACAATGAATGCAGTAGATCTGCAAGAGAAAAGGTTTCAGTAACACTGAATGTCCACTTGTATAACTTATCACAAAACGTTTAAAACAGAAGTAACAAAATAATTCTTTGATAACGATGCAGCTGTTAATAAAATAGTAAATAATACAATTGTGTTTGTGTGTGTGTGTGTGCGGGCACACAAGACAGATAAAATGTTTCAGTTAATGAACAATGCCTGAACTATAAGTTTGGTGTGTCTGCTGTCAGTCTACAGATTTTCAATCAAGTTAGATTGATTCCATGCCTCTATAAAGTATATATTATACTAAATCAACTCGCACACAAACAAATGAAAGCATATCAACAAACTAAATTATTAACATTTACAAAGCACAATGTCAATCTTACTTTGCACAACTGATGACTAATTACACACTATTCAGAAAAATTGATGTTTTACTTACATTTGGTAATCGCCTGATCCAAAACCTTTTTGTTGATCTTTGTTTGCTCTTACAATTATTACAATAATAAAGTTCTGTCTCGGCAAGCTCTTCTACTTCAATGAAACTAGTTAAACAATCTGAAAATATAATTTAACTGAATTTATCTGAGTGCACTTTGCAACACTATAGATTAGGCTACAACTAAAATGCATATGCTAACTATACATGTGTCTCAACAATGACATTGGTATTTCATGAACAAAGCAACTTTAGCAATGAAAATTTGATTAAATCAATGAAAATTTTTATACTAATAGACACTTAATTTATAGACTACCTTAAACCTTATATGGGGGGGGCACTTGTATGCTAAACCTAAAAGATTGTATTTTTGAACTCAAATTGTTTATACTTTTCAGCAATTTTATTACAAAATGCTAAAGACAGAGCTCTGGGATCGTTTTTTTTTTCAATATCTCAGGTTAGTCAATACATGACGCCAATAATTTTACCCCACAATTTGTTTTACAGGAATTGTCATATTGCATTATTACTCCTCTTAAACAGAAATATGGATGAAATTTTTACCTGATCATAACTTGAAAACAAAGCATTTCTAAACCTATGTTTATATAAAAATTTTTTTCTCTTATTTTTAGCCCTAGAATCTCCTCTTGAAATATTTCTGTTTCCCTCCATAACACCCTGTTAATTAAAGTATTATATATTCTTGTACCTGAAGAAGTGATATTCAATGTAACAATTCTTGAGGATAAGCAGAGAAAAATTCTAGAAAACAACAGATTTGTAGACAGATAGAGAGGCAATTTCATCAAACATTTCAACATAAATATGACCACTACCAATGGTAGAAGATAAAACTTTTATAGCTGCAGTAAATCAGGTAGAAAGCCCCATAGTACATGTTGTTTCAGTAGGAATTACAGCTTTGAAGAGGAGAAAGGTGTGTGGATTGAATGGAATTGCAGCAGAACTTTTTAAGAAAGGATGGGCAGCTTTGCCAGGGATAATTCACATAATTCTGGAAGAATTAAGAAATGCTACTCAAGTGGAAGGATATAATTATTAGTCCTATTAAAAAAAAGAAAAAACAGCAGAAAGAGTTGCTGTACCAATTATAGAGGAATTACACTACTCTCCACTAAATACAATATATTATCTTGAATCTTAATCAAAAGACTAAAACCCTATGTGAAAAAATTGTGGGGGAGTACCAGTATCTTTTTAGGAAAATATAACTCCATACTGACCTTATTTTCTGTATTAAACCACTGATGGAGAAAGATGGGAGTGTGGGAGAGAGTCCCATAAATTTATTTATTGACTTCCATCAAGCCTCTGACACTGTATACCATGAAAAATTATGGCAGATAATGATAGAGTTTGATTTCCCACAGAAACTAATTAACCTTGGTAATGTGTGCATTATGGTATCAAAAAGTAGAGTTAGAGGTGGGGCTGCACTATCTGAATCCTGACACAGGCTCAGAACTGCTACAAGGGGACACTATATTGCTTCTGTTGTTCAATTTGGTCCTAGAATGGGTTGTGCAAAAGTTGGACATTGTTAATGCAGGACTTCCACTAGGCAAATTACAACATAGACATGTTGACAGCTTTGTTCTTACTACGAGCATTGCCACTGACCAAACAAGACTCAAGAATCTGTACAGAGAAAACTGAATGTACGAGGGTGGGGTGAAATGTTCTGAGCCTGAATAAGAAAACAACACTTTTTTTTCATTAATTTGCATTTATTTCTAACACATAATCTCTATTTAGCTCTACACACTTTTTCCAACAATGTTCTATAGTGGTTATGCCAGACTGATAAGCTGATTTGTCGAGGTACAAAAGTAGCCATTTACAGCATCGCTGACTGATTATTGTCAATAAATCCTTTTCCAGCCAGTCATTTTTAGAGGTTGGGGAAGAGGTAAAGGTCACTTGGGGCTAAATAGGGCAAGTATACTGGATGAGGAAGCAATTTGAACTTAAATTCTTTAATTTTAGCTATTGCAACATTTCAACATTTGGCGTGTGAGATGGTACATTGTCTTGGTGAAACAGTGTAATGGGGCAAAAAGGGGTATTCTATTTTGTTTTAAATTTTATTAAATGTACTCAAATATATCTGTGACCAACGCAGCAAGTCCCATACCTAAAACGATTTTATTCGAACAAAGAACAGTGGAATGTGATGTATATTTGGCAAAGCAGTACAATTCCAAGAATTTGTTACGCACAATGTACGCACGACACCACCATGCTCGCAAATGACGCTACGCAGCCTCGAGCCAAGCCAAGTAAAATGGCTAAAGTATGAAATTTGGTTTGCCACGTGTTTGATGCTGACGGAAGTCTAGGTAAGACTCCGCCCACCTTAGTCTCGTGACTAGTGGCATTGGAATATCGTCACCACAGAACACTCGTTGACAGCCCGTGTTCCATATAAGTTGATGAACAATTTGTAGCAGGCAGGCTGTGCAATTTCCGTCTGCTACATAGCGTTGGTGAAAAAGCTGTGTGTGTAGTTACCTTCAGTCGACGAAAACTATAGGCCATGCGTGGTCAATACTAACATCGCTCGGGCAAATTTAAGGTCAGCCGACCCAACTTGTGAAATCCAGTAACAGTTACATAAAAAAAGTGAAACGTTAAATCAGAATGAAGTCAGTGAAGTGAACTGAATCAGAATCGAAATTGAAGTGTGGTGAATTGGAAAAAAACTTTCGGACATATACATATAACGCGGCACATGGCGACGAGAGGAGTGACGCCGGTTGGGTAATCCACGACCAATATTAATAATTTCATATTAAAACGGGGTTCTAATAATATATAAAGGGGAATTTAACGGTATGATTGTGTGAATGAGCAAACTGGGTCGTCTTCCTAGATTTTAAGTAATTTTGAAACTAGTTATTAAAATATCTATCATGTTAAAAAGATAATTATTGAAAGAAACAGTAAGATTTTAATTTTAGAGGAAAGAGGAGTAAACAGATAAATTTAAAAGGAATGTTAAATAAAAATTGAGTTGATTAACAAAAATGTAACAAGAGTCGAGTTTCTTATTTTGCGCAACCCCAAATCACTTATTTATAGCGAGTTCACGTGAAAACTCTGGACCCGTACAAGGTAAGGTATTATGTGGGTTCAATATTTATATTTTGTAATAAATTTGTAAGTTCTCAATGGCGCATACGAACAGGCACAGTCGGCGCAAACTCATAATTTGCGTAGACCACGTATACTCAAAAATAAGTGATTTAGTGGTATGTAAGAATTACGAAAAAATTAGGTTATATGTAAGTCAATTTGTATCAGTAAAGTTATAAATTAGTAAATAATGGCAGGTAATAATAACGAAAACGATATAAGTGAAATGACCAATTTTGATGAATCAGCTATTATGAACAGTCTCGAAGTCCATTCGACTCCAAATGCGAGTCAGGACAATAAAGTAGACGAAATAAATATCACGAATGATTCGGGAATTTAATTAACCCCGAAGTTAGATAGTAAAAATAAGAAACCAAATGAAAATATAAGTAGTGAGACGAGAGCAAAATCGATTCTCGAAGTAATAAATGTAAAAGAAAAAGAGATGTCAATGAATGACCTATTTAACCTTATCAGTAAACGATTTGATAGCAATGATAATAAATTTGATGAGTTGAAAAGCGAAATACATGAACAAAAAGTAAAATGCGAAAGCAATTTCAGTGAATTAAAAAACCATATTAATGAGGTCAATAAGCGTTTTGAAAACACTAATGAAGAATTTGTTAATAAGTTTAATGAATTAAATAACAAAGTAGATAGTTCAATAAAAAACATGGATATTAAAATTAACTAGTGGTCGCCCAGTGGTCGAAATTCGACCGTAATTCATTAAATTTTTAAGTTTGAACATTATTGAGGTTCTTTTGTCAAAGAGTATACCTCTATAATCGTTGCATATAATTTTTTGAATTTTGTTCTATTACGTCAGCTGCGAGCGTGTACAAATACGTCATTAGCGTGTGTTGTTTGCCTTAATTCCCTGCAATACCTATGAAATTTAAAATTTATAATGTTAGTAACAGTTGAAAAAAAACACAATTACAGCTTGTATTCGTATTTATTTTTTGATATAATTCATTGTCAGTTTTAATTTTTTCATGTTATTATTGAATCAAATAAACACTAATAAAAATGAGACTTGACATTCATAGAAGTATAAGATACATTGTTTTCAATTCCAGTGGATTACATTTCATTTTTGGTAAGGTACAAAATTCGAAAACAGTTTGAAGATATCTGCTACAAAGCATATATAATTTTTTAATTTTTTTTTCTATGCAATAATTTTCGAGTTATTTGAAAAATATGAAAGATAGGAAAAATGAGGTTTAGCTTGGCTAAGCCATATTTAAAAAGCAATAACGCGTTTTTTGACATTTCCTTGGGTTTTTTTATTGCCATACTGACCAGGTTTCGCCAAGGCTACACAGTTATTTTGCCTATCTTTTTCAAATTATATAAAATTTAAATAAAAAATTAATACAAAATAAAAAATGAAATAAAAAAAAGTGCCTCATATTTTTTCATATATTTTTCATTAAATCAAAAAAAAACCGGGCGGTTAAAAAAATAAATGTTGTCCATTGAACTTAAAATAGTTTGAAAGTGAATTTAATGATTCAGAACTTCTGTGTAAACGATGTTTTTTGTAAAAACTCTTTCATCATTTGCTAAATGCCCTTGGCCATTATATTCGGAAATATAAAATCTCAAACCATCGAATGATCGAACTCTACTTGCTGCGACGTACAATTGACCATTGTGTAAAAACTGGCTGCCTCAATAAAATTCCAATTTTTTTGAATGTTTGTCCTTGAGACTTATTTATTGTCATCGCAAATGCAGGTATAATTGGAAATTGAGTTCTCTGAAAGTTAAATGGTAAAACAGTACCGGAATATGTTAAATTTATACGTGGAATCAAAATTCTCTTATTGCGTGCGGTTCCAGTTAAAACTTCGCAATCAATAGCATTACGATGCATACACTTGATGCGCATTCTTGTTCCATTGACTAATGCTTCCTTTGTATTTAAGTTTCTGATCAGTAAAACGATGCAATTAACTTTCAATACTAACTTATGTGGTGGCAAACCACTAATAGTCAAAGAATTCAAAAACTCTACTGGATAGTTATTGATTTCATTGTCATCATCACAAATTATTTTATCGTAGCTATGATATGTTTTCTGTTCACCTGGTATTCGATTAAGTATATCAGTATTAATAAAAGTACAATCATCATTTTTAGGTGCTAAAATAACCGACTTCAATATGTTATCTGAGAGTATGTTTTCGGAAATATTTCCATACACTTCATTAATAATATTATTTTCATCTCCTATTAATTGCTGAGGTATTTCAATAATATTTTCACCAAACTGAGGGAATTGTGGGGCTTCATCATTACCAATTTTTTCCAAGAATTCGACAAATTCTATTTCACTTGGTAAGGCTCTCATATTTTGAGTAAACGTTACTTTATGAAAATAAACAAATTTATGCCAACTCGTGACACAATTTTCAATTAAAGTTGCACGTGATCCATGTGGGACAACTGGTAAGATTTGCCAAAAATCACCGCACAGAAGTATCGTTTTCCCTCCAAATGGTTTATGTTTATCATTTTCATCACACAGATCCTGCAATAATCTATCTATGATTTTCAACACTTGCAGTGGGCACATAGAAATTTCATCAATAATTATCAATGATGATGAATTTATGTAACGTCCATAGCTACTATTTGCGGTAGTATTCGCTACAGAATTTTCCAAAATGAGTATAGGCAATTTAAACACATTGTGTAAAGTTCTACCTCCAAGTAATAGAGTTGAAGCTATGCCACTGAACGCTGTTGCAATGCAACTAAGATTAAGCGAATTTAACTTGTGAATGATTGCTGTTTGTGTGAATTGTTTTTCCACAACCTGCATGAGTGGTTAAACAAAAAACATTAGATCCAGTATCATGATGCAAAACTTCACGAATCACACGATCAATTAGATTATGCTGTTCAATATTTGCAGTTTCATAATGCTCACAAAACAGAAACTCTTGTTCTATTGGATCAATAGCATTTGCTTCGTCTGTTCTCTGCGAATACGTGGGAACTGGTAAACCAAGTTCTTGACATGACAAATTATGAACATTCAAAATATCTTCAATTTCTAATAGAGCTGTATTAAAGGATACTTCTTCGTTGTAATCTCTCAAAAAATCTTCACTAAGATATACTTTAAATTCATTCCATAACGCCAATGCATTGGCTGGCACATTTAATGCACAAATGTAACCAAATAAATTTCGCATTTGTTTTGGTGAATGTAATTCTTTTGCTTCATTTAAACATTCGCGCCATTCATTATCATTTGAAGCAATGCCGCGAGCATGGCACACGCTTCAACAAAAGAAGTGTGTATAATTCCATTGTATGTTCTAGCATCCTCAAATGATTTTGGACCACAGACATGTAATAAAAGCAATCGTAAATGGAAAAGTTCGATGTCTTTTGGTGATACTACATATATGCGTGTAATGATTTTATCACCTCCACGCCTTCTCTTCTTCCATTTTTTTTCGGGAATCTTCCCACACATAATGCAAAGGAATTTCAATATACTTATATTCATGCGCTGATGGATCTGATCGATTCAATTCAAAAAATGCTAATAATTTTGTTTGTCTTGCATTTTCAATTGCTTGACATTTTTGCCCTTCTCGAAAGTAAACATTCTGTCTACGCGGTAAATGAATGTCAAGTCTAACGATGACATGTGATTGAAAATGCATTGGTAATTCATAGATGCGCCATACAGCTTCAGTTGATCCGACATAAAGGCCATTTAAAAAATTTTTAACTTCATCAATTTGTATTTCTTGACCTGGTTCATTTCTCTCTGAACCTAATTCAACAGATGCACTGTCATAGCCTTTATACACGTATTTATAAATGTATTTAATACTTTTAACTGTAGTGCATACTTCAACATTTATATGGCAATTAAATTTGGCAAGTAAATACAGATTGTATGGTACAACATAACGATTGTCGAGGCAACTACCGCGAACTTCAGCATTAATACCATTATCACGCCTTCTGTATAATGGATATCCATTTAATGATTCACATGTAAATTCATTAAATCGTTTTGGATAATCTTTTGTGCATTTTCCATCTCTCATACATACAGAATTTGGATTAAGTACACCGCATGGACCATGCATCATGTGTTTTACAACATATTCATGTAATGTAGGATGTGTTTGAATGTTAGGAATCTCCGCAGATACAACTTTATCAATATCGGTAGCGTTAACAATTTTATCTTGCTCATTTAAAGAGAGTAAAATGTGAGCATGAGGCAATCCTCTCTTTTGAAACTCAATTGTATAAATGAGTGCTTCAACTTTACCGAAGATTTTTTTTAGTGTAAGGCCCTCAATTAATGCTTTCAGTTTGGACTTGAATACACGCACAACAATATCACGTCGAAAATTAGCTGACTCACCTACACCAATATTGCTAACTATTTCAGGCCAACTTGGATTGCAAGTCATTGTAATAAACAAAGAAGGCTTTCCGAAATGTTGTACAATTGACATTGCATCTAAATAATTCTGATACATATTTCTTGGAGATCCATTGAATGAAGATGGTAAAATTACTCTACGGCCAACATTATTGGCATTGGGGTTCAATTCTAAATAATCTGTTAAATTGTTGTAAACTTCAGACCTAAGACTTGTTTGATTTTGTCGAATGAAATGTAACCTTGTGCCCTCTATTCTCACATACATATCAACTATCCACTGCAGAAATAATTTTTGTGAATGGTGCAACATGCTAAAATCTTCTCTAATTGCAAGTCGATAGGCTGCATACTGAAGCATGGTTAATTTATTTCTGGGCGCTCTTATGAGAAATATTGATATGCCACCCAGTATCACCATTTGGAAAAAGTAATGGATACGCTAAAGGGTCCAATGATGAATCCCAAACAGAGATATTTTTAATGGTACCATTAACTTTTGAAAACGAAACCATATTTCGTTCAAAGGGTGGCTCACCATCAACTGTACTAAATATTACTGCTACATCAGTTTGAACTGCATCATTATAACGGCATAGATCTAAATCACGATTTACTTTAATGAGCATACAAATTTCTTTATTTTGATTTTCAACTCTCTGACAATGATCTTTCATTGCAATGAATGACCGAACGAAAGGATTAATGCGTTCCAATTCAAGAGAGATTTCGCGCATTATTTTGTTATTGCATGTTTAATTATAGTGTTCACGGAATCTATAACTGACAGCAGTGTCAACATCATAAAAATATAATTGCGCATAACATGGTGAGCGACCATATCCAGCAGTCATTGGACCTGATCTGTGATAAAAAAACATCACGTATTTTAAAATGATACACTCCACGCGTAACTGTATCCGAAATTTTAGCTTCTGAGCTAACCATAGCAAATGATGAATTGTATTTACGAATGTTTTCAAAATAATTTTTTGACTTTCTTTTTATTGAAGGTTCATTTGAAGTAAGTCCATCATACAATGATTTAAAGTATTCATTTCGACTTAAGGCCGGTAATACTGCTTTACCCTTATGACAACATGAAGTGAATGCAGTCCTTTCACCTAAAGTGACCTCAGATTCGAAATGTTTTGCATTGGAAAACCTGCATTGTAAATGCATTCATCCACAATCAAAAGTATTAAAATTTCTTGGAATGACATTCAGTGCGCATTTAAATGTATCCCTCAAAATAATTTCATCATTTTGTATACTATTTACACTATTTAAATTTGCATTTGGTCTATTATCATTTTGACTTTCACGCGAATATATATTCCTTCTTCTTTGTCTCTCACTCCGACCCATCAATGTTATACTATTTACACTATTTAAATCTGCATCTGGTCTATTATCATTTTGACTTTCACGCGAATATATATATTCCTTCTTCTTTGTCTCTCACTCCGACCCGTCAATGTTCTATGTCGAGGCATAATGGAAGTAGGTGCGAATATCTGAATGTAAAAAAAAACATGTAATGAAATTACTGAAACTAAGATTAGACAGGGTTTAATTTAAAAATAATAAAATGTATTCACTTTTTTGAAACCACCAATAATAATTAGGCGAGAGTAAGTCAATTCAAATTGCTGCTACAAAATTTTCCTTTTGCAACAGGTGTATATTAAGCAAGCTGTATTTCACTTTCAACTGCACATTAATATATAAAACACAGATATCTAATACACAAAATATAAAATAAATGCTTTTTTGCCTTGACATACACTCCACAGACTATTGAAAAAGGAACATTTGAAATCACACAAAATTCACAGCTCATTCAGTCAATCTGTCAGTAATTATTTGTTGGCAACATTTTAAAATTCTTTGGCGACAATCTCTACTCTGTGCGACTGTTTGACCACAGACTATTATGTGTTTGACATTGGCAGTATGAACGTAAACAAACGACAGACTATTGTGTGTTTGACATTGGCAGTATGAACGTACACTAAAATGAAAAAATTATAATTTTATTGCCTGGCAACAAAATTATTTTATTTTTAACAATTACCATTGTTTGAAAAAGTTTAAATGAATTTTCAAGTGCAAATAAATGTTTTATTTTATTTTATTTAATGTATTTGTGACACATATTATATATAAATTTTAGCTTTCTGCACTCCTTCTCCATATAAACTTTAACTATGCCAAATCTCACACTCCTCCGTGCGCGCAATATGCTTAAAAAGGGGTACAAAGTTTTCTCTTCACGTATTAATATATAGATGAGATAGATAGTCATATGTCAGAAAGAATTCATAAACAAATGCATGAGAATAATGAGAAATTAATAAGTACAATAAATGAGTACAATAATAAAATAGAATCTAAAATAAATAAATGTAATACTGAAACCGAATATTAGTTTAATAGTGTAGTGGTTAAAATGGAAAAAATGAATCAAAATATTGATGAGCATAAAAATAATACAGACATTAGAATCAGTGAAATTGAAAATACCTGTAAAACAGAAATACAGGCTTTAAATGAATCAGCTAATGTAATAACCAAAAATAGCATTCAGTCCGAATGTATTAATGATAAAAAATTGTATTCAATTGAACAGAGTATTAGTAATGTTAAAGATGAGTTGAGTTTAGCAATTAACCAAAAGTTAAACAATATAACCGAGCGAGTAGTAATTACAAGAGATGTAAATAATGAAATTGAACTTGAAACTTTTTGTAGTGAGAACCGTAGAGTGCATCCAATGCAGTTTTTAAATAGAGTACGGGAGTTTAACAAGTTTAACGGTAGTAGTTGGGAGGTGAAACTTATCAAAATTTTAAAATGTTTCAAGGGCAATGCCGAAATATGGGCGGAAATACATAGAAACGAATGGGAGAGATATGAGAATTTTGAAACCGCGTTCCATAATAAATACTGGTCGGAAGAGGAGCAGGAGATCTTGCGAAGTCAAATAATGGGAACAGGGAATTTCGGGAGAAACAACAGTAATATTACGGTGTATACAATGAGACTTTTTAACGAAGCAAAATACTCAGAGCCACCGTTGCCATTCCCGTCGTTTGTACGCCATGTCAGCAAACACTTACCGAGAGAGGTCCAGATCATGCTGATGACGCGAGAGGTGAGTGATCAATGAATTAGAAAAAGTGTTGGATGTTTTTCAGAATATTATGGACCAGGAAGCCAGCAGACGTCCACAACAACCCAATGTGAGCAGGGGAGGGAGTTACGCACCAAGAGGAGGACAAAACGTGGTAACTACATATAATGGTTGAGAACCAAGCAAACGATATCCTATGTGGAAATGTGGTGGGTGTAACGGGGAGAGTTATGCTGACCGTAATTTTTGTTATAGATGTAGGAAGGCGAGGCCCGGTCATCAGCCATGGACACAGCAGAGATATAACAACATACATCCGAGAAACAGCGAAGAGCGAGCAGAAAATCCCAGAAATGAAGGAGGAAATTATCAATCAGGAAGGGTGTACACACCCAGAGGTACGGCCGAGCGGACGGAAAACTGAAAAGGACAATGGATGAAGAGACCCGGCCATTGTCGAGAGATGACTGCGGGGTCCATGGAGATAGATACAGGAATCACACAATTCACACCGATATGGCGACCAAATTAATGGAAGAAGAGGAGACGGGAATGCGACCGGAAGCCTGGTTGACGGAGGTAAAATTGGAAATAGAAGGTAAGCCAGTTACGACACTAATAGACACAGGCAGTGAAGTATCGGTAATCGCAGAACACGTATTAAATAAGTTAAGAGAAAGTAATAAAAATATTCCATCTTTGCCAGTTGCGGGAGTAACCATTGTAGGTATTACAGGTGTTAGAAGTAAACGGGTTACAACACAAGTCCAGTTGAATATATTAATAAATGGGGAAAGTTATGAAAATACATTCTTAGTTGTACAGGGCTTAAACTTAGAAGTAATATTGGGTAATGATTTTCTGATCAGGCATAATGCAATAATCAATTTTAGAAGGAGAGTTTTAGAATTAAATAATGAAGGTAAACAAATAACAGTTAATTTTGAGCAGGTGTTAGATACAGTAAAGATTTCGGGTATAAGGATTACACCAAATAGGGTCATAGATAGGGACATGGAGTTTAGTATGAATATATGTAGAGAGAGCGTGAGTGATGAGAAAATATGGGCGGATAGAGCGGTTAAATTTTGTGGTGAGGGTGGCGCAATGGGGAGTTCTCAACGTGAAGCGTTGTGGCGGGTAGTCGAGGGTTTTAGGGGAGTGTTTGCCGGGGAACCAGGAAGGGCAAAAGGTTATGAGTGTGAATTAAAGGTGAGGGAGCATGCGCCATATGTACAACGAAGTTATCCGGTACCATATTCAAAAAGGGGGTCAGTGCAGTTAGAATTGGATAGAATGTTGGAGGGTGGTATATAGAGAGGTCGGTGTCAACCTATTCCAACCCTTTAGTGGTAGTTATAAAGAAAGACGGGAGAGTTAGATTATGCCTAGATGCGAGAAAAATTAACCAAATTATTATTCCTGATAGGGAGTCCCCGGAAGCTATTGAGGAAATTTTTCAGAAATTTAGTGGCGTAAAATATATGACCTCATTACACCTAACCGCAGGATATTGGCAAGTGCCGTTAGCAGCAGATAGTATAAAATATACAGCTTTCTTGTTCAACGGAAAAAATTATCAATTCAAACGGTTACCGTTCGGACTTAACACCAGTGTTGCCAGCTTCATTAAATGCTTAGATGAGATATTGCAACCCAAGAAGATTTATTAACTATTAGATTTTTTAACTATTTACGTAGACAATATTTTAATAGCATCAAGAACTTTTGAAGAACATATAGAGCACATAGAATGTCTTAAATAAATTGTATCTAGGTGGGCTGACGATGAATTGGGAGAAGTCAAATTTTTTGCAGACAGAAATACATTTTTTGGGGTTTATTATTACACCTGAGGGCATTCAAGCCAATCCAGATAAGGGAGAGTCTATTTTGAAGTTCCCAGAACCAAGAAATATTAAACAATTACAGAGTTTTTTAGGTTTATGTAATTTTTATCAAAACTTTCAGCGGAATTACGCACACATAACTGCAAGGTTGAGTAGAGTATTACAAAAAAATAAACTATGGAAATGGAGTGAAACTGAGAGGGATGCTTTTAATGAGATAAAGGAGAAGTTTGTAAGTATGGTGATGATGAATCATCCTAATTTTGAACGTAAATTTTACTTGCAGACCGACGCTAGTAACATCGCATTGGGTGCAGAGCTGTACCAGGAGGACGACGAGAAGGAACACCACACCATCGCTTTCGCCAGTCGTACTTTATTAGCAGCCGAAAGGAATTACACTACAACGGAAAAGGAGCTGCTCAGTATAGTCTTCGCGGTCAAGAAATTCAGAACATACCTGCTGGGAAACACCACAATCATCAGGACTGACCACAAGGCATTGTCTTTCCTAAACACATGTAAACTCACGCACAGCAGACTAACACGGTGGGTACTAGCTCTACAAGAATATAATTTCTCTTGGGAGTATATAAAAGGGGTAGAGAACAGGGTCCCTGACACTTTATCACGAGTAGACACAGATAGAAATAGAACGGGTAGAGATATTAAGGAAATAGAGATTTATAGGCTATCCAGGGAAGATAAACTTTTTGGGGAAGAATTAAAAGATATAAACATAATGCAGAGAGCTGATAGTAAACTAAATAAAATTATAATCAGCGTAGAGTCAGAATTAGATGAATTTTTGAACGAAATTTAAATGATTTGAATTTAATTAGCTGCTGTGTTTTGATTTGAAAACGTAACGTTAATTTGCAAAAGGAAATTGAAACTTAAAAGATAAAATATTTTATGAATTTTAAATAAGGAGTTTTAGAATGGAATAATGAGTGTGTGTATGCACCCAGTACTTGCTAAAGGCAACCCAGTATGCATGTAAGGGGGAACATATCGGTAAAGGATCTGGTATGGTACAAGGCCAGGTTTGGAGTTTTTGGGGTGAATGTTAGAAGGTTAGGTGTACTATGGTGCGTATCTGTCCGATGTTATGGTGTTGGGATCTCGAATAGAGAAGTCCAGTAATCTCGTTCAGATGCAGCCATAGTCGCCGAGCCAGGAGGGTAGTTTACCCATGATGCATTAAGAATTAATGAGGGGTTGTTGGCACCATATCCTCACCGGTCCTCTTAGGGGTTTAGCAATGAGAGTTCTTTTGTTTCGGCAGAAGACCTCTCATTGGAGGGGTCTTGTAATAGGGCGAAAAGGGGTATTCTATTTTGTTTTAAATTTTATTAAATGTACTCAAATATATCTGTGACAACGCAGCAAGTCCCATACCTAAAACGATTTTATTCAAACAAAGAACAGTGGAATGCGATGTATGTTTGGCAACGCAGTACAATTCCAAGAATTTGTTACGCACAATGTACGCACGACACCACCATGCACGCAGATGACGCTACGCAGCCTCGAGCCAAGCCAAGTAAAATGGCTAAAGTATGAAATTTGGTTTGCCACGTGTTTGATGCTGACGGAAGTCTAGGTAAGACTCCGCCCACCTTAGTCTCGTGACTAGTGGCACTGGAATATCGTCACCACAGAACACTCATTGACAGCCCGTGTTCCATATAAGTTGATGAACAATTTGTAGCAGGCAGGTTGTGCAATTTCCGTCTGCTACATAGCGTTGGCGAAAAAGCTCTGTGCGTAGTTACCTTCAGTCGACGAAAACTATAGGCCATGCGTGGTCAATACCAACATCGCTCGGCCAAATTTAAGGTCGGCCGACCCAACCTGTGAAATCCAGTAACAGTTACATAAAAAAAGTGAAACGTTAAATCAGAATGAAGTCAGTGAAGTGAACTGAATCAGAATCGAAATTGATGTGTGGTGAATTGGAAAAAAACTTTCGGACATATACATATAACGCGGCACATGGCGACGAGAGGAGTGACGCCGGTTGGGTAATCCATGACCAATATTAATAATTTCATATTAAAACGGGGTTCTAATAATATAAAAAGGGGAATGTAACGGTATGGGTGTGTGAATGAGCAAACTGGGCCGTCTTCCTAGATTTTAAGTAATTTTGAAACTCGTTATTAAAATATCTATCATGTTAAAAAGATAATTATTGAAAGAAACAGTAAGATTTTAATTTTAGAGGAAAGAGGAGTAAACAGATAAATTCAAAAGGAATGTTAAATAAAAATTGAGTTAATTAACAAAAATGTAACAAGAGTCGAGTTTCTTATTTTGCGCAACCCCAAATCACTTATTTATAGCGAGTTCACGTGAAGACTCTGGACCCGTACAAGGTAAGGTATTATGTGGGTTCAATATTTATATTTTGTAATAAATTTGTAAGTTCTCAACAGCACTTTCTTTTTTTACTAAATGTAGCCATTTTTTCTTCATTTCATCGTTTAAAAGTGCAGTAGGTTTGCATAGTACTTGTCATCAACTGGTTTTTGCTTTTTAAGGTAGTCAATGAAGATTACTCCACAATTATCTTAAAAAATCATTCACTATAACCTTACCAGCAGAAGGAATTGTCTGTGCCTTCTTTGGAGTTGATTCACCTTTCATGTCCATGCCTTTGAGTGTTGTGATGGACCTCAGCCTCATCAACGGGTATGAATCAATGCAAAAATCCACTTGGATTCCGCATATAGAGTGCCAAACGATTGGTTGAAACATCTTTTCGATAGCGTTGTTGGTTAAGGGTCAGGACACGTGTCACCCATCTAGCACACAGCTTTGCCATACACAAATGTTTATATAAAATGTTCTGCACGCTTTCCATTAATATACCACCAGTCTCAGCTATCTCATGCACTTTCATTCTATGGTCTATCAAAACAATTTTATGACTTTTTTCAATTTTTTCTGGAGTTGTCACTTCAATGGGATGTCCAACACTTGGGTTGTCAGTTGTGCTTGTCCGATCCATTTTAAATTCAGCAACCCAGCGCTTAACCATTGTATTTGATGGAGAGAGGCCCTCAACATTGAATCCAACTCGTTTTTTATATTGGTCGCTGTTAAGCCTTTCAAAAAAAAAGTTAATTACAAAATGAATTTCCAGAATAGCCAATGATGGATGAAGCGCTTACATGGACTATGCAACTAATAATAAACAACTCATTTACATGAAATAATAAAATCAGCCTACAAAAGGATGAAATTATACAACACGGTCAAAACAATGAGCATAGTAGTGCTATCTCCCTGTCAGGCTCGAAACTTTTCACCCTACCCTTGTATAAATGTAGTAATTCATCAAAATGCAGTGAAACACAATTCACATTATCAGCAATAGTTTTGAAAACATCATGAAATTGAAATATCTAGACTAGACTATCTAGACTCCTTGGTAACAGATGCAAATGACAGACACAGAAATAACTGCCACAATTCATGCTGGGAACAGAGCATCAGCAGCCTTACACCACTTCTTCACATGAACGGTCTGTCAAAATACCCCAAATCAGTATTTATAATAGCCTAATAAAACCAATAGTACTGTGTGGGAGTGGGACATGTATGATGACACTTAGACAACAACAGAAGCTAAACAAGTTCTGAGAACGAAGTCCTAAAGATAATCATGGGTGCAGTATATGACACAGAAAGTAACAATAGCAAGTAAGAGATATCTCAGAAGTTAGAAGAATAACAGGTCAGACCCTCATAATGAGTGAAATCAGAGCTAGCCGATTAGAGTGGACTGGTTATTTTTAAAAGCAGAAAATGAGTGATGTATCAAGAAAATACATATGAACCAGTCCATAGAAAAAGGCTGTCAGCACAAACAAGAATTTTAGATGATTAAAAAAATACCTGGAAGAACTAAAAAACAAGATAAATGGGAAATAACAGCACAGAACAGGAGCAATGAGAAAGGCACTGTCAGTATGTGGTTATAACCATAGTGCCCCTCACAGTGGACCCTCCCTTTTTTTGCAAATACTACAACAAAAATGTTAGTAGTGTTGAAGCTAGATGGCTGTACCAAGAGAATTTTCAAGATCGAATCTGTTGTTGCCATAAATCCATCGTCGCCTTCGTGGCAGGTACTTTTGTTTCACAAGAACATGTCAATACAGGAAGACCTCGATCGATTAGACCACCTCAGTTTGAAGAAGATATTCTTAACGAAATATCGGAGCATCCTGAAAAGAGTACTAGGGAATTGGTTGTACAGTTTGATGTTGATAATATAACTGTTTGGAGGGTATTGCATGAGCAGCAATTGCACCCATACCATGTTCCAAATGACTAAACCCTTTTGCCAAATGACTTTGCTCCTCGTGTTACAATCTGCCAATGGTTTTAAAAAAAATGTGCTTATCCTAACTTCTTATCAACTGTTTTATTTACTGACAAGGCTTAGTTCACATGAGCAGCCATTTTTAACTACCGTAACAAACACATATGGGCTGACGAGAACCCTCATGCCATTATTCAAAATCGTCCAGAGCATCAGTTTTGTTGAATGGTTGGGCTGGTATAATTGGGGACTGCTTATTTGTTTCTATTATTCCTTAAAGGCTCAATGGTGTAGTGTATTTAAATTTCTTGAGTGAGGATCTCCCTACTTTGCTGGATGATATGCCACTTCAGATACAGCACTACATATGGTTTATTCATGATGGGGCTCCAGCCCACTTCAGTAATAATGTTTGTAACCACCTGAACCGAACTTTTCCAAATAAATGGATCAGTCATGGAGGGCCAGTAAGATGACCTACAAGGTCCCCCGACCTCAATCTGTAAACGTACAAATAATTTTTACAAACAACCGCCATAAATATTACTTACCTCCGCGTTCTTTTTTACGCACTTATCTTAGACTCTGCAAATCCCAGCAAAACTTTCAGGGCCGCCAATACGTTTGTAGAAGTAAACGTATAAACCTTGACACTCTTTCCCTTAAGTAATTTACATAATTTTAGTTCCCCATATTAGAAGTTCTCACAGGCTTGTTTAGGCGAGATTTTGACACAGAAAATAGGTTAGGTTTTGGCGCAATAACTACACTGAACACATGGTTATGGTTATATTGAAATCTGAATTTATTTTCATTTAGCAATTCAAAGGTTGCTAACCATATTCACTTTTTGGTTAACAAATAACTCAATATTATTATATACTCCACCAAAATCAGTAAATTTTTTTATTTTTATAAAAATAAAAAAATTTACTGATTTTGGTGGAGTATATAATAATATTATAACAAATCAGTGGCATAATGTTTAGCAAAAAAATAACTCAATGTTGAGCATTCATAATAATTATTTAAACAATACTAGAAATGATTAATATTAAACTAAGGCTAACCAGTACTTCGCATCCACTCTCTCTCTCTCTCTCTCTCTCTCTCTCTCTCTCTCTCTCTCTCTCACTCTCTTAAAACCCCCCTAAATTTGAGATCTCATTACTATTTCTGAATGGTGTATTTTAAGAAAAGACAAATGGTTATTAAATGTTGGCCAGTCGATCTAGTTTTACGAGTACTTAGCTGCTGGTGTTATTCCAATTGTTACGCCATCACTCGCAGTTCACTTTTCACTCCAACACTCAAAAAACGGTCCCACACTGTTAATTAAAGTTTCCGATTGTATTTTCTTTTTAAAGAGTTATTTATAACTGTTTTAGATTCATATTCACAACTTTTTGTAGGCCTACACTTAATTTGTTTGTGTAGGCCTCCCAACACTATTAACCCAACCTTCAAGGTGTTTGTCGACTGCCCCGAATTGCGACTGGCAATCGTATACTATCCGGGCGTCACATGGTTCCCCGCTTCATCTCTGGCCTGGACACAGAAAATTCTGGAAGCTTGTTTAAGCCAGAACTGTGTTTCAATATTGGAAAACACGTGTTTGTCTCATGGTACCGTCAGACTAATTAAAAAATACCTTACCTTATATGGTTCGGTTTATTCAGCTAGAGACGGCAATGCCTACACCATACTGGCTTAGTCATACCATTCAGATTGCTAAATACGGGTTTTACCAATGGTTACATAGATTGTGTATTACTGCATAATATTAAAAATGATTCTGTCGTTTTTGTCCCGTTACAAATCCTCTGGATTATTTTTTATGGGATCGTCTGAAGACATTGGTACATTCTTCTCCTGTTGATACCATGGAGGAACTATGTGTGAGAATAACAGATGGGATTAACAGGATCCAACAGACTCCTGGAATGTTTGAACGAGTCAAAGTCGATGAGGAGGCACCTAGATGGGTGCATTTAAAATAACGGCCGCCATTTTGAACAACTTCTTTAGGTTTTGTAACAAAAAGTTTATCCGGCTTTGGTTTGATGTTTGCTGAAATAAATTTTGTATTTAAAAAGACGAGTTTTTTTATTTTAAGCTTTATTTTCCAAATTAATTTTAATTTTACTAGCCACATACATAGAGAATACAAAAAACACATTATTTTCACTGGAGCATACCTTTTAACTTACAATGGAAATTAGAAGTTATTAGACCTTTTACTGCAACCAAACTTATCCCCCATATAAATGCTACATGACCTATTATAATCTTTTAAGACATTCTGTCAGAACATTTAAGTTTCTCAAACATGGGTAAATGAATTTAACCAATAATGCAAGTAAAAACAAGAACATGTAATATGCAGCCAATTCTATGTGCATGAAATCACCACTACCCATGTTGATTTTTCCGTTATTTATGGTCCAATACTAATATATGACACATCAATGGAAGCTGCATAATAAACCGCATCTTTTATTATTCTTGTAGAATTTTGAAAAACAAACCGGTTTCATGAAATTTGGCATCAAACCTTTTAAATGGCCGCCATTTTGAAATGGATAGTCATAACGAAATGAAATTGTTCATAATTATGTATACCCATCATATAAATAAGCATGCCAAATTTAAAGGTTTTACCTTAATCCATTCTTGAGATATTAATTTTTTTGTAAAAAACAGAGACAGATAGGCGGAAACAAAGGACATGTGTTTAGAGGAAGTTTTTTCGTGTTTGATCATTTCCTAAATTTATGGAACATAATTTTGCAACACCCTGTATAATAAACACATAAAAACATTGTTACGAATACAATTTCTTTACAAGTTGAAGCTAAAATTTCAAGATAATCAGACTACAAATTTCTATACAAAAATCTACTAAAATTATATAGTAATCATCATCAATATAATCATCTACAAACCTAGAATGTTGCATGGTGGTACAGGTTCTTCACTATTATCTTTAGATTTTTTATATGAATGGCATTTGTCTGGAATGTCTAAGGAGAGATCTAAGAATGGATCATGCTTCTTTGATTCAACACTACAATTTAAACAACGAACCTGTAACACAATTTATAATGATTAGTTAATTATAATTTCTCTTCCAGTTCTGAAACACACATTGTATAAAACATGGATAAATATTTTTCTAAAATAATTACAAAATTATAGGTGTACACTGTAACAAGAGGTATTTATAGCAATTTGTTTACAACTTAGCTTGTGTTAAACACAAATTGCTATATATAGTCAACATGTTCAACACAAGAATTAATACACAAAAATCTGTTGACACATTATTTGAATACTGATTTACACAAAATACTAGTTTCTTATTAAAACAAGCAAAAATATATTAAATACAATTTAAGTACAAAATTTTACTAAAATTTATTTAGCTACCTGAGAAATAATTTTTGAAGGCAGTCATAAATTTACTGCCTGAACTATCAAATGGCATCATAAATGGTACCAAACTATGCACTGTCACTACATTCACTTAACATTTAGACTCTCAACACATCTGAATTACATCACATAAAATATGCGTAGATATAGTATTACTCTTAATACATTTCTTATAATTGAATACTGATGATTTATACACAGTACTTCATTTATTTAATTTTTACTACACTTTTTTTGTTTCAGTAACACCATTTCTTCATTTGATTAAAAAAATATTTATAAGCATTCTGGAATAAGGACTATATCATAATTTTCTACAAAAATATAACAGTATAAAATATGCTATCACACATACTATTTTAAAATTAATTTTATTGACAAAGACATATTATTGACTTTAAAAATGCAAGGTTAAATCAATATTAAAAAATAAAAAGAATTAAAAAAGAAATTTAAAAAAGTAACGTTACACAATGGTGTAATACAACTGGATTAGCATGAGAAGAAGCAACTAAGTCAAAATGTTTGTTCATTCCCCTTGAACATAAAGTTAAGAGTTGCACCAAAAATCCCTTAAATATTTTGTGGATTTATGAAACAGTTATTTTCCTATGTGTATCCTTATTTATAAATACTAGTCTTCAGACTAATAAATACTAAACAATTTTTTGCTAGAGTCAGACAGATTAAAGTCTGCCTGAATTTGAGATGAACCAAATGCTTCGATAAAATCATACAAAATACATAATTTTATATGACTGACATGTTCGTGACAATAGATTTTAACAACGCAAAACTGAAATTGGAAAATGTAGATAAAAGTTATTTTTAGACCACACTTGCACTTTCTTTGGGAGATTAGGCATACAGATATTTTTTTATAGGGATCTGATAACTAGTAAGAATGATACGATTGCTGTAATAAGTGCTTATGGAATGAATTACCTGACTGAATATTTATGTGTAGCTACATAAAGTAACAGCTGCACAATTTTGGTATTCACCTCAAAACATCATACAGTATAAACGATAATTATCATTGTTACTACAGTATAAATGATAATTATCACTGTTACTACAGTATAAAATGCAATTATATATTATTATAATATATAATATAATATATATATAATATATAAAAATGCAATTATAACATTCAAAGAAAGAAGAAAAAACAAAAATCCTCATAAACAATGATAGACACTCACATAAAATACTATATTGGCACAGATACGTTGACGACATTCTAATACTATACAGGGGAAACAAAAGACAATGTGAACAGTTACTAATGCACATAAACAAAATACATAAAAAACATAACCTTTACTGCCGAATACGAACACAACAATAGCATAAACTTCTTAGACCTCTCCATCACAAAAATTGAACACAGCCACAAATTCAGTATATACAGAAAACCGACTACAACTGACACACTAATACACAACTCCTCCAATCACCCAATACAACACAAACTAGCTGCCTTCAGAACCATGATACATAGACTTAACAACATCTCCCTAGATCCATGGTTGGCAAACTCATTAGTCAACAGAGGCAAATATCAACAGTACGAGTACAACGATTGAGATTTCTTTTGAGAGCCAAATTTCTTAAACTTAAACTATATAGGTAGGTACATTGTTCATTAACTTAATAAACTTTAATTAAAGTTTTAAGTCTTAATTAAACTATAGGTACACTGAATAAAACTTGATATCATAGTTAATAATGATCTTATTTATTGATAAAAATTAAATTGTAAGTATGGTAAGGTATCCATAAAATTAAATCATGACAATGACTGACAAACACTTAATGTGAACAATGGCCTTGCATCTCCTTGGAAAGTTTGGGTAAGTCAGGTTTGTATGTTGTTGTTTTTAATTTTAGGCACGATTCCAGGTTCTCATCAATAAGACGACTTATCAATTTACTCTTGATAAGGTTTATGCTTGAAAAAGATTGTTCGCATGAATATATAGAACCGAAAAGGGAAAGAACAGCAAACGTTAGTTTTTTCAACTGATCATATGAGTCAGGAATACTATTCCAGGTGTTAAAAATCATCATGTCTTCCTTCTCCAGGTCTTTCAAAGCAGACCACTTGTGCTGTGAACTAAGTTCACATTTGTTTTTCTCCAATATTTCCATATCAGCACAAAGACGTTCAAATTTAGAGCTCCATAATTCTTTGTTTTTTAAATCCAGCAATTGCATTTCAAAGTTACCAATGTCAACATTAAAGGGAAAAAATTTAATTCTGTTACAGTAGCATTAAGAGGTTTTACTTCCATGTTCCTTAAGGAAATGGAAGTATGGTGATGGCAAAAAAAATCGTGTTCGAGATTATTGCAGATTCTGATTGTACTACACTCAAAACATGAAAAAAAGTCGTTTTTCGAAAAGTGTCTGTGTGTGTGTCTGTAGATTTTTTTTCTATGGAAAACGATAACAGCCGCAAATTCAAACAGAATCAAATAATTTTTTGCATACAGCCCTGATTTGTAGAGTACTCACGACCTATTGTTTTTGGTGAAGATCGGTTGAGGGAAAGGGGTAGTTTACCTGCAACGGTTTTTTTTTATCAAGGGTAATATTGTTTGTTTGGCAAACGATAACAGCCGCAAATTCAAACAGAATCAAATAATGTTTCGCATACAGCCCTGAATTGTAGAGTTCTCAAGATCTGTTGATTTTGGTAAAGATCGGTTAAGGGAAAGGGGTAGTTTACCAGCAATGTTTTATGTTTTAACAAGGGTATTTTCTATGGCAAACGATAACAGCCGCAAATTCAAACATATCAAATAATGTTTTGCATACTACCCTGAATTGTAGAGTTCTCAAGACCTTTTGTTTTTGGTGAAGATCGGTTAAGGGAAAGGGGTAGTTTACCTGTAACGTTTTATGTTTTAAAAGGGTATTTTCTATGGCAAACGATACGAGCCGCAAATTCAAACAGAATCAAATAAGTTTTTGCATACAGCCCTGATTTCTTGAGTACTAAAGACCTATTGTTTTTGGTGAAGATCGTTTAAGGGAAAGGGGTAGTTTACCAGCCTCGTTTTTTGTTTTATCAAGGGTATTTTGTATGGCAAACGATAACAGCCGTAAATTCAAACAAAATCATATATTTTGCATACAGCCCTGAATTGTACAGTTCTCAAGACCTATTGTTTTTGGTGAAGATCGGTTAAGGGAAAGGGGTAGTTTACCTGCAACGGTTTTTTATCAACGGTAATTTTTTTCTATGGTAAATGATAACAGCCGCAAATTCAAACAGAATCAAATGATGTTTTGCATACAGCCCTGTATTGTAGAGTTCTCAAGACCTGTTGGTTCTGGTGAAGATCGGTTAAGGGAATAGGGTTGTTTACCAGCAACATTTTATGTTTTATCAAGGGTAATTTTTTTTTTTACGAACGATAACTGCCATACATTAAAACAGAATCAACTACTCTTCTGCATACCTTTTTGAATTATACAGAACTCAAGGTCTGTTGATTTTGTTGAAGATCGGTTAAGGGTAAGGGGTAGTTTACCAGCAACATTTTATATTTTAACAAGGGTAATTTTTTATATGACGAATGATAACTGCCGTAAATTCAAACAGAATCAACTAGGTTTTTGCATACCTTTTTGAACTAAAGAGAACTCAAGGTCTGTTGATTTTGTTGAAGATCGGTTAAGGGAAAGGGGTAGTTTATCAGCAACGTTTTATGTTTTAAAAAGGGTAATTTTTTTTATGACGAACGATAACTGCCGAAAATTCAAAGAGAATCAAATAATTTTTTGCACCCTTTCCTGAGTTGCAGAGAGCTCAAGGTCTATTGATTTTGGTGAAGATCGGTTAAGGGAAAGGGGTAGTTTACCTGCAACATTTTATGTTGTAACAAGAGAAATGTTTCCATGACGAACGATAACTGCTGCACATTCCAACAGAATCAAATATTTTTTTGTATGCATCCCTGAATTGTAGAGGACGGAAGGTCTATTGATTTTGGAGAAGATCGGTTAAGAGAAAGGGGTAGTTTACCTGAAACATTTTATGATTTAACAAGAGTAAAGTACTTAATTTTTATAATTAAAGTATCCTGATAAGAAGCTCATAGTAATCCACTGTAGAAACGTAGATGAAATATCTATAAATGAAGAGGTTAGGTGAACGGGGTGGGGGTAATTTTCTATTATTAAAAATTATAGTTGAAGGTGGAGAGGAGAATTTTTTATATGTGTACTATGTTATCGGCAACAAAGAAGTAGTTTTTTGTTAAAATTGCTTCCCGGGCTCTTTAGCCGTAGTCCAATGTTTTCTGCAAAACCAGACTTTTCGGCAGTGAAAATCGAGTGCGAAAACGTGAGGTGGTATACGTTAGTGACCACAGTACTGTGGTTAATGCTGAAGCAATAAGTAGAAAGACGTAGTTTCTATGGAAATATTTCATTTCGAATATGATTTTAAATATAAATCTTAGAACATGGAAGTCATGTATGGTTCTCCATACCAATATTTTTAACAAAGGCTAACGTCGCTTTGCTGTTTCTGAATTCCTGAAACCTTTTGAGAAAAGCTTCCCTCATATTTAAAATTGTTGTTTTGAAATAGCAAATGTCAATATCAGAATTATTTTCTTGGCGATGTTTCAGCAGGCGTGAAAAGTGAATCATAGTTTCTCTTTCAAAATCTTGAGCAAAAAGGGATAATTTGTTTTCGAATGAAATAACTTTTTCTAACATCGAAAAAATTGTGTTTCCTTCCCCCTGTAGTTTACGATTAAGCTGATTTAAATGAGACGTAACGTCTACCATGAAATAAAATTTTTGGATCCACTGATCGTCCGTTAGTTCTGGATAGTGAATACCCTTCTCAAGGAGAAATGCTTTAATTTCTGTTAATAAGGAAGCGAAACGTTTCCTCTTGATAACCAACGTACCTTTTTATGCAGCAGAAGATCTGCGTACTCACTCTCCATTTCAACTAAAAATTCTTTAAATTGGGGATGATTAAGAGCTTTAGCTATAATGGAGTTGATAATCTTAATCACCAATTCCATAACTTTGCAAATTTCTTCTGAAAATGTCTGCGCACAAAGCGCTTCTTGATGAATGATGCAATGGTAAGCAAGTATCTCGTGATTAATTTTTTCTCTCAAAATAGCAACAAACCCTTTTCTTACGCCGGTCATACTTTTCGCCCCGTCTGTTGAAACTGACACAATTTTATCGAGTGGAATATGATGTTTTTCCATGCACTCAATTACATCATTTGCAATATCCTCCCCACGTGTTTGACCTTTGAGTGGCAATAATCCTAAAGTTCTTCTTTAGGACCTGTAGATGAAATAAATCGTACAAAAAGTGAAACTTGCGCTGTATCATTTATGTCACAAGACTCGTCAACTGCTATTGATAAAGCTGAAACCAATTTAAGATTTTCGACTTGCTGGTTGGTTATATTTGAAGACATTTTGACTGTTCTATCTTTCACTGTTTTAGCAGACAATGGTAACTCTTTAATTTTTTTAGAATATCTGCTTTGTTCTTAAAACCCTGAAATAGCTCTTCGGATGCATTTATAAAACAACTTTTTATGTATTCGCCGTCTGTGTATGGTTTTCCTCTCTTAGCAATCTCTTGACTAACCACAAAACTTGCAATATTAACATTGTTGGAAGATTGCATCCAGTAATTAAATACAGAACTTGATTTTTCTTGACTCTTCTGAAGTTCCTCAACTGCTTTCTTCCTTGCATCACTGACAGGATATTTAGTGCTAAATGACGCGTGTTTAGTTGTAAAGTGTCTCTCCAAATTTAACTTCTTGTTATGCGCCAATTTTTCCTGACAAATAAGACAGGTCGGAAGGCCATTTAAGTTTTGAATAAATGTGAAAGTCTCGGTCCATTCAACTTTAAATTCACGGTTTTCGTCTTCTGTTTTTCTTTGCTTCTTCTTTGTAGCCATGTCAAATAGGGCACCTAAAAAAAATGTTTCATTTTATAATAATAAAGCCTATAGCATGACAAAAAAATCGACATTATTATAATTCAAAGATAAGCCAATATCATATAAAAAAAACCAACTGGTATAAGGTATAATTACTATAATAGTTAATCAATAACAACATCATAAGTTAACATCAAGTCAGCTGTGATGACGTCAGCTCAGCCTTCGCTGGTGGTTTGAATAGTTGAAATTTTCACTAACATTTTTATAATATATATTAATTTTATGTTACTAATTAAAACCTTTTAGTTGTAAGTATTGTACTTTTCAGTCTTGCCCTTTCTCTGACTTCTGATAACAGTTTAAAAGAACCCTATTTATGTCTAAACATTATTAATTTTAAAAGAATAAACTAATCGATTTCACTCGACCTGAGACGAGTTTCATTCGAGCCGAGAGCAACTATTACGACTCACGGCCGACTATTTACATTGAAACCAACAAATAAAATTAATTATTTCGAATAGAAGTTTTATTTCTATATAGTGTATCATAAACAGTGGCGGCTCGTATAGGGAGGGCAAAAGGGCGCAGCCCTCCCACTAAATTTGCAAATTAAACTTGTCAATAATATAACTATAATGTGTAGTATCCTTATGTGAAAGATATTTTTGGGGCGACTAATAGTGATCACCTGATGTTTTCGGCATGGTCCCGCAGCCGGACGCTTTCGCTGTCGCCCTCCCTGCATAGGTTGGTCTTGCGGGGAGCGGAGCAAGAGGACGTGTACACATGTCTATGCTTTTAAATCAGCAGCAGCCATTATAGGAGGGGCTCTGCCCGCTGTCTAATTTAGCGGCTCTTTTCATAGAGAAGTTCTTTTCACTCAGCAAAGCGAACCAGTTCTTTGAATCAGTTCACGAGCGGATAGCCCATCTCTATAGAGTTGTTCAAAACTTCTCTGTTGCTGTTTAAGGGCATATATTTTCTCTTGTGTTTTATATAGTTTTGATTGTGTTCTAGTTGTATTTTTTGTGTAAACGTAATGTTCTAATAATTTATTCTTTATTAGGCAGTGTATTCTGTGTAAGATAGTGTTTTTGTCGAACCTTGTGTACATAAACGTGCAACTTATTCTGTGTAGGCCTGAGCCTGTGTGTTCTGTGCGTATTTGTTAGAAACAAATAGGTTAGGGAACAAATATATTTTATTTAGTAATGCATGCATTTAATAACATAATTTATTAAGTATTTAAGTTTAGGAACGTGAACTGCTTAGGGTTATAAATAATTTCAGTTTCAAACACTGTTTAAATATTGGTAGTTTGCAAGGTAGGTTTTTGATATTAATAATACTTTTAGTAGTAAAGCAAAAGGTTCAATTTTACAATTATTTCATGATAATATCAATAATTTAGTTTCTACTGGTGACTTTTGTTACATATGGGTCCAAAAAAATCCCCCCCCCCGCGAGTCAAAAACATTAGCAGCCGCCACTGATCATAAAGATAATTTCAGATATTAATTGGAACCTGATCACCAAAGAGGACCAGTAAAACATCGACAAGGGATCAGGACCCGAATCGACCAATACTAACAAAATCGATTATTACAATAACATAATCTATTTAACTCTTATAAACAAATAAATCATCACGAACCGAAACCATTACACAAGGAAAGAAATTAAATTAATAAAGAAGATCATACAATAATACACTAAATAAATAATAAATAAATAATTAAACAACAGAAAAAAATATATGTATAATATACATAATTAAAAATTTAAATTTTATTTTTACGAAAATATTCACGAAAAAACAAGATTTACTACAAGCCACCAACACAAAATAATTACAATTTTTAAATTGATGACAAAAATACCTGTAGGATTTGCAGCTGGTTGGAAAAATACAGGTAACTTTATGCTTCGAGTAGGTACTTTTGTCACCCATGGACGATTTGCGGACACGACGAGCACTGACCACTGTACACAATGAGACTGCTGACTGACTGACTCACTCAACTCATGCATGAGTCGCGTGTGCCACCCCGCGCCGCGTACCCCGCGGCCCGCCTGCGACAAGTCTCCCGTCACCCGACCAACCGACACCCCTGCGCGTGCCTGCGCGCCCGCACGTAGTCATTTGTGGCAGAGCCGCACTCAAGGGGCCAAAGAGCCACATGCGGCCCGCGAGCCGCGGTTTGCCGACCACGGTCCTAGATGAAAAAGACTACAAAGACGAACTAAACATGATAAAATATCTAACAGAATCCAACGGATATGACAGAACAATAGTCAATAAACTCCTACACAAAACACAAAACAAACAACAGACAAAGACAGAAAACAACAAATTCATAACACTAACATACATCAACAAACAAACTGAACAAATAGCCCACAAATTCAAAAAAGCAGGATACAGAATCGCTTACAAAACTACTAACAAAACAGAACTACACACTATTAAAACACACACACAAAGCACAAAACAAATTCGATCTACCTGGTGTTTACAAACTAAATTGCTCAGATTGCAACAAATTCTATATAGGCCAGACAGGACGTAGCTTCAAACAAAGATACATTGAATACACAAAGGCACTCCACTCCACTACAGAATCCACCTTTGCAAACCACCTCATTGAAGCAAACCACACATACAAAAACATCGACAATAACATGAACATTCTACCCGTACACACAAAAGGTCGAAAACTAGACAAAAAGAACAATTGGAAATATACAAACACACAAAAACAAATAAAAACGACATCCTAAACGAACACACACAATTCAAATCACACGCATTATTTGAACATATCACACCCCACACACAACATCGATCTTTCGAAAATCGATTCCGTCACCAACAACAAGACGGACAGTGCTACCAGCGGCAACCTCTGAAGAAGCTTTTTAAAAGTGAAAACTGGTTCAGGTTATAAGGTAAAACTTTTGCGTTTTTACCTATAAAAAGTTTTGTGTTCCGAATTGTAGTGAAATAATTATATTTGATAATTATCATTGTTACTACAGTATAAATGATAATTATCATTGTTAAACTGTTTCATAATAATGTAAATATCATATACAACTGAAGAATAGTTCTGGTAAGCCAAAACATTGTTATCACTTTTATGATAACCACTTTCAAGCACCGTTTGATAAAGGCAAAAAATGTAGTTTAGGGGTGGTGAATGGAACGTAGTTGACCACATACAATTTTACTGTAGATTCAATAAAAATGAGTTCAGGGTTTATTTTTAACCCTGTACAAAGGACATTTCATAAACAACGCACAATATTATTTAACTGACATATATATTTTATTTTAGGCAATATTTCTCTATAATCCTTGTATGTAGGCTTCCTGCTTCTCAAAGACCACATCCAAATATTTTGGGAATTTGCTATTCTATTGAGGGTACTTTTGTTCAGTCCCTGGATGGCTTAGGTAATTACTGCAGAAAGCGCTTCCCTTTTTTAACTTGGGAAATAAATCAACGTCTGGTGAACTCGTCTCTGGACTGTACAACACATGAGGCAAAACTTCCCACTCATACTTACTTAGCAAATCGGTTACAACCTTCCCATATGCAAGTGTGTACTGTCAAGCAAAATGAGTGACCTGTCCCTGAGCAAGTCGGGTTGATTGGTTGGTTTTTCTGCATAATTTTTGCAGTCAAGAAAGTATGTCACAATAATATGTCACTGTACCAATTAACTTCATGTTGCTGAACTCTATCTGTCATAATAATTCCTTGGTGATCATAAGCAAAGATCAACATCTGCCTGACCTCTGATTGCACTCATAATTTTTTGGGTTGCTGGGCCAATGGACTTCTCCACTCACTTGCGTGTGATTTCAGTTCTGTTTCAAAGTCTGTAACCTACATTTCATCAACAGCAACAGTTCAAGACAGGAATGCTTAACCTTCAACATCAAATCTTTCTTTCAGTAACGTTCAAATGTCCCGATGTTTCTACTTCTGTTATGCAGTCAATCAATGGGGGAACCATCAGACACAAACTTTTCTTTTCTGCAAACTATTTGTCCAAATTTTTTATACTGATGTTGGTGGAACTGTAGGAGCTTGTAATATTTCCTTGCACATCACTTGACAATCTTCTTGAAGAAAGGTTCTACAAATTCCATACTTTGTTTATCTGTCAATGCTTTAACCCTTGCTGGCCTTGCGTCATTGTTTATGCTAACACGTCCATCACAAAAAGGCATAGCCAAATGTGAAACTGTACAATGTCTAATGTCTGCTCACCACAAACGTCATGCAAAGCACTGTGAATTTCTGTAGGGTTTATGTGACATAAAGTTTCAATTCTGATGTACAATTTTTGATCTTCAACTGTCACAGTCCCCAATGTGTAAACAGACGATATTTCTAACACTCGTAAATTCAAAGTGGTGTACATTAAGGGAGTAATGAACACATGTACTGCTTCCTCGCGTTTTCAACATTAACTGGTGTCACTTTCACTGTGATTGGGGCATCAACTCTGCAGTGTTACCATATTGTGCACTATTTATTAAATAATAAATTTTTATGAAACTATGCTTTTCTATATTATGAAATACACTTTGGTCCTCATAACAGATGTCAGAATAGGTTGCCAGTTAAAATATACCTGATTATTAAAGTGGTGAGATGTCATTAATAAAACCTTAAAAATAAAACAAGAAAGACAACAAATATTCTATTTTATTAAACATCAGCAGAAGGTCTGTTGTATGGCAGGGAAATAAGAGAACCTATTTTGAAGTCTGGAAATAAAACACACTGAACAGTGAAGTTTTTTTTATAAACAAAAGGCTGCTCAAGATATTATATATTATATTATATGACAAGTATTAAAAACGCATATTGTTACAACACAAAAAGCCGCCCCAATACCAGAGAAAAAACTATAATGAATTAACTACATTAAACTAAGGAAAAGACAATGACTATGACGAGACAAATGACTATGACCCAACCAAGTGATTGAGGTATAAACTCAAATAATGATGAAAAAGGCACAAACAAATAATGAATGTCTAATAACAAGTATTAAAATTAAATAAAATAATCTCAGTTAAAGTACACTAACCAGAGTAAGAGATATTATATGTTATGAATAACTCTATGATGATAAGAAAATCAAAACATAAAATTGTTAACAGACTAACTATCAATTGTGTATAAAACAATAAAAAAAACCCAAAAGTGAGAGATAGGTAGCAAGTGAAAGTGATTAACAAGAAGTGTAAGTGTTAGAAGTGAGTAAAAGAAATAAATATTAGGGAATAACCACTATTAACACTAAAGTACAGTAAAAAGGTACAAAGTGCAAGTGTAACCCAAAATAGAGATAAACAACCAGAATTATAAATCAGAACTCATATAGATATGAGAGTGAACAAGTAAATATAAAACACAAAATATAGGTAAAGACACCAAAACCAGTGATTAACACTATAGTTTAAGGGTGAAAGGTACCAAAAACTAAGAGTAACCAGAATATTGTTAATATAGTTAGAATTGATAGTAGATTAATAGTACAGTTGTATTCAGGATAAAAATCCTATAATGATATTAAGGATGTTATTGTTACAATGCTTAAATAGTAAAAATATATAGTAAATGTTAAAAGATGGATAGACAACCAATCTAATAGTGTTAAATAAGAATAAACTAAATAATATGAGTGCAAAATAAATAAAACATCCTATGTTAATAAAAATGTTCAAAGGGATGATTAGCAAGATAGAATAAACGGTGTTATAATGTTATTCACCAAGATAGTTATTTGTTCAATTAAAAGAGTTAAGTTTATACGAAGGAATATGGCTGACAAGTAAACAGACCATAAACCTAATTTTTGTGTTATGTTTTATAGTAATATTAAATGATAAACAAGTTATAAGAAATGGCAATAGATGAGTAAGGAGATAAAATTTTACAAACATAATAATAATCATTAGAGTAAAGACAAAAAAAGAAATAAGAGAATAACAGACAATAAGCAATGATTTTGTAAATTAATAAGAACATTCAATTATTGTAAAACAGCCCAAATTAATTCAAAAGGTAAATAAGTCATAAGTGACACCACACAAAACATATGTAAATAAAAAATAATCGTTAATTTGTGTAAAATAAGAAGATATAGCCAATTACTATTTAGGCCTATAAAATGCCCAACTGTATAAATCCAAAATATTATATATATATATATATATATATATATATATATATATATATATTGTAAAGAAACGACTAATCTATTACTTTTCTAGTGTATACGAGTATGTAACTTTGTTAACTATATTTGAGGATGTTTAAAAGCCCCCTGTTGGGTTCGCCAATTTGTAAAGAATCAGTCAATCTGGTTTAGGGTTTAATCAAGCTCCACGTTGGTATGCGCCAATTTATAAAGAAACTCTGTTTATAAGGAAAATATTTATTATGTTGTTGCAGATGAGACCTCCTGAACCTCAATATTAATTTATATAAAAAAAAAAAACAATTATTTATTATATAGTTGCTACAACTCGTATGTTGAACATAAATCTGTGTTAGTTAATTACCATGTGTTTTACCATAGAATAACGCTATATTACGGGTATTATTGTTAATAATTTGGGAATTCTCTCCAACCCTATTCGGTCTGTATCATTTAAATTGACTCAAGTTTGGCGAAGAGAATACGTTAGTTCTGCGCTCTCCCGTATTCACCAGCTGTCTGCAACGAGCGCTGTTATTAGTAATTGACTCGTTCTTATAGGTTAGTTTGCTTCACTTGACGGTTTTATCACTTTCTTTCTCTGTAAGTTACTCCACACTCAAAATACAATACCTATTCTACAATAACACAGAACATCATCACATACAAGAAGGCTTCTTTATTTATATTATTTTTTAAATTTCAACATTCGTCTTCATAGGTTATTGGATCGTAATATCGATCGTACAATGCTGAATCGATTTGTTAGTGGACTAGTGATGTATAATACAATTTAAATATAATTTTCTATTTATCTCTTATCCCAGGGTACATGTGATTCTTTTAACGATTAGTAAGGCCAGGTAATGCAAAATTAAGGTTACTAAGTATTACAAATGGTTATTAATTCTTAATGTATAAAATTAAATATACGCTGGTTTGTTACCGTACAATGCGATACTCAAGGTAGCCACGTCTGTTTATAACCGACTGAAGATGTACTGATGAGGTTACTCTTGACCAAAAAATGCGTCCAGATTATCAATAAAAGTTGAAAGGTGATGTCCCAGAGTGTAACAGGCGTTCGGTTCTGTTCTTCGTTCTTCTTTGCGATCCTAGTGGTTGCCGGTCCCAGTGGAATTGGTGTATATTACAACTTCTTCAATCTCTTGAAAGTGAGGTTTAGTACTTCAATACCAAAGGTTCTTTGTGTATGTTTGGTTTATATTTGCATTAATTTTGACTTCTTGTCCATTCAAGAAGAATCTTGGTTTAATTGTAACTCGGGTTCATCATCATTCCTTTAACGGAATTAGTTTGAAGAAGGATTTATTAATTCCGCAACTTTGAGGATGTGTAGAATTATATTTCCCGAAATCTAGTTCAGTAATTATTACTCAGTTCTTTTTTAATGGATTGGCTTTAAGACCTTGGATTTATTAAAGTTTATTCATTTTTATTTTATTTTTATTTTTTAAATTTGTCTACTGAACTGTTCCCAATAGCATATAACAATCGAATCAAAAGGTTTTTTATAAATTCTTTTCTGGAGTTGTATTAATTCAACTTAACCCATTAGTATATAACAATTGAATGTTGAAAATCAACAAAATTTCTTGCATTTCTGTTACCCTAACAACCATTACTTTTCCTGTCATTGGATAATATGTGATATCCTAGAGCCAGAATTAGAAAATATTACTACTCTTCTTTAATAAAATACTCCATGCTTGGAATTACACCAAATCACATAAAACTCTCACTTAATCTGCCTTATTAAACCATATACATTTTACTACAATTTCATCTGACTGGACTTATTAAAAAGGTATTAATTTCCTTTTCCAAATATTAAATTTAGGCCTATTGGTTTTATTACACCTGTTATAATTTTGTTTTGTTTTTAACTTAATTTTTCTTTACCTGACCTACTGTACAAATAGTCACTGGCTTATGGCCACTTATATCAATTTTAATTTCCTGGTTGCAATTCATTATATTATTTAGTTCATAATTGAACCCTTCATTGGTTTTTTACATAATTATAAGAACTACTTGCCAACTTATTAACACTTATTGCCTTCCTGGCCAAGTTTACAAATATTATTTTAAACATCTTCATTAATCAATTAAAGTAAATACATTTAACATAACATCATACCTAATAAATGTACTTGTACTTAATTATTTAAATACAATTTTAACATGAATAAAATGAGTACCTATGACTTAGTACTTCCTTAAAACAACAGCTCCACACTTACTACACCCAAAACATAAAATAAATATCCTGTAAACACTATATCATGATACAGTACAACACCAAGTACATTTTATACCACATTAAATATTAATTGAACAGTATATTATACTCAACTCCTACACATAAAACTCATCCCACTAGACACAATGTTTATGTTTTACATCTCATACTACTCATTACATATTTTAGATTTAGGTACACTTTTGATGTTTTATTACTTAGTAACCTTACTAGGTACCTTTAATGCATTCTTCAGGTGAGATGGACCCTCTTGTATTTAATTATAACATACTTTGGGCATTGTTTTAAGTCAGGTTTACAAAGTTTTTTATGTAACATCGGGAACCTCAACTCTGTTATGTTACAATATATATATAAACTTTCACTATGAACTTACTTTGGTTTTATTTCCCAAACGTTTCAATGTGGTGTACGTCTTCTTCAGTGGGAGTAAATACTGAATGTCTTTACAGAGTAATGGTTATGGACTGTAGGTGTGTGTGGTGGGGGTTGATGGTGGGAGGGAATTGGCGCTGGGGTTCAAATTGTGTGTTTGAATCAGTGTGTAGAATAGTATGTGTGATCTGTAATATAATTGTTCATTTAATATGTTGTTTGGTTGTAGTGCTGTGACGGAACGAAAGTCCGTCTTAAGTTTCATGGGTACGGAGAGGATAAATTTATTGTATTTTAATATATGTAAATGGTTAGGCCAATTCCCCCCCCCCCACGTATAAGAACACAACGCAGTTTCATCTGTATGAGCCGAATCCAAGGTCATGGAGTACGTGCAGTTGTACACATATACTTGGGCGAACCCAGTTAAGAAAGCACTGATAAGATGTCATCAATCATAATACGTAACAATAGTGACGCAAAACAAGGGCGTCGCCTGCTTTAAAACAATAGAACTATGACGAGGCTAATCCCCTCCACCTATAAAATTTACGCAAATATGGCACTGTGTTATGTCCAAATATACTATGTCCATCACAGCACATCACAGTGTTAACACGCTCAAATTTTGCTGGCACAGTTTTTGCCAGTAGAAGTGTTTATTAATTAGTTGAAATGTGATTAAACCGTAACTATTATGTAGCAATGCAAGCTGCTACCTGACATGACAAAGTAAATTCAGTGCAACGCAACGAATAGACTAGACTGTGAAAGTCGCCGAACATCTGGCTCTAAATGGAGGACTTCTGAAGGGAGACAGCAATCAAAACTCAGGAAAGTTTCAACTTAATTAACCATTATTCTTTTGTCGAAAATGAGCTCTAAATTCTAAATTACAATTTACAAGAATGTACCAATAAATAACATGGGGGTAACGAGTGTGTGCGTGTGTGTAAGAGTATGTTTGCAATTTTAAATCATGAATAAGGAAACTGAGGCGTTGGTTTATGTCTTTTATAACTTGGTAAACTATAGAGATAGAACTGCAGTCTCTTTGAAATGTTTTGAAACAAACTAAATATCCAGTCAAATCATGAAATAATGGAAAATAAGTAATTATTAATAAAGCGGAAATACATGTAGAAACCATTTTGTTTGTGATGGTAAGGCGCCATCTTTGTTCTTCTTTGTAAGTGTAATTAACGAAAAGATAAGATGTTTTATTCTTCGTATTGTTTAAATTAGCAGCCATCCTTACTATTTCTTTTATGAATTTGCTAACTGCTATAATTTTTTATTGTTTGACTAAGCTTTTCGTCATTACTGACATCTTCAGGTCTTAAACAACCTTTTTAACGTCCGTCAAATTGTTTTAAGAATCTCCCGTTAATTTCTTCATTCTTGACTTATAATTTTTTTTTTGTAACCTTTTACATTTCGTCATTTTTTAGTGTGTTATTCTTATTATTTTAATTTATTTTTGTTTATTGTTTAATATATAATAAAATATTTCTTCATTTGTAAAATCCACTTTTATATTCATTAATTTATTTTTATCTTCTTTTTTAACTTTAAGTATTTCTAGTTCTTCTATTAATTTTCTTTTTTGCGGATTGTTTTCTATTTTGATTATTTCCATATTTTCATTGGGATTTATGAATTTATGGCCTGATTCATTGAAATGTCTTGCATATAGTGAGTTCGTTACTCTAACCCCTTCTCCTTTTGCGTGTTCATTCATTAGGTTGTTTAAGACCTGAAGATGTCAGTAATGACGAAAAGCTTAGTCGAATACCGGTAATAAAAAATTATAGCAGTTAGCAAATTCATAAAAGAAATAGAAAAGATAAGAGTATTAAACAAATCATATGTCAACATAAACGTTATCCGAATTATTATTTCGAAAACCTTACTGTTTCTGAATCTCGCTGAGAAAAAGAATCCTGGCCCTTAGAGATGAAATTTATGTTGTGGATAAACCATGTACTCGAACCGGATATGGCATGGAACTGGTGGTAAGTAAATGTATTCCACTTATTATTAATAACCAAATATAAAATAAAAAGAGTAAAATTGTTAACAATTGGTGTCCGAACAGGGACTTTATTGTTTTTATAGAGTTCTAATTGTTAACAATTGGCAGCCCGAACTAGTGACCTTATATAAAAATTATTTTATATAAAAATAAGCCAGATTCAGAAACAGACGGGCAGCAAAATAAAATATAGCATAACACGCAAATAACATATGTTACAATTATAGGTTATGTTATTGTTGAGTTAAGATATAAAGCAACAATTGAAAATAAAAGAGAATTTGACAAAATATTTTATTCAATATGGCAAACAATAGTGAAAATAGCAGCCTCGCTGCGAATGAAAGCCAAACGAGTATGACGGAATCAAAAATAACGAGTGAAGAAGTTGTTCACTCAACACCAGTCATAAGCAAAAGGGCTGACGACAATGATATAGTAAAAATAATGCAAACACTTTTCGAAATACAGAATAACAAATTTGACGAGAAATTTAGTGATTTAAAAAACGATGTCAATGAAATCAGAAAAGAGAATGTTAATTTGGATAAAAGAATAAGTGAAATAGAGACACGTTTAGATGAAATGGAGTTAGAGAATAAGAGAGAAATAGATAAATTGAATGAAAACAAAGACGACAAGGTAAGTAGTGGGGAGAATTATAATAATAAAAATAAGAGTATGATATTAGAAAATGATTATGTGAACATTGGTAGTGATAATGAGATTTTATGGGGAGTAGAATATGATAATGATGGAATGTTAGTGTGTGTTGAGGGGTTAAAGAGAGTGTGTAAAGAGAGGATAGAGGAGAAGGGTTGCAGGGGGTAAATTTTTCCCTTAATGGTGTAGTAGGGGGTGAAGTAAAGACTTCACATGTGTTTAGGAAGGACGAGAGTTCCTTCAGTATATATTTGGAAGACGATAGGTCTGCAAATAAAGTTGTCCCTGGTTTTTTTTGTGCACTTCATAGGTGGTGCAGCAATTGTGAGTTAGTGTCCCCTGCATATTTTGAGAGTGAGTGATATATTGATAGAGAGAGGTACTGTAAGGAGAGAGAGAGAGAGAGAGAGAGAGAGAGAGAGAGAGAGAGAGAGAGAGAGAGAGAGAGAGAGAGAGAGAGAGAGAGAGAGAGAGAGAGAGATTTTTAAAGTAGATAGAAAGTATGAAGAATTTATAGAGAGGTTAGGCGGAGAGAGAAGTAATAATAATGAGAACTTACCTTATAGTGAAACTGAGGTAGTAGGAGATGATGATGAAAATAATGACTTTGTAACTTACCTGATTGTGACTAATTATACTGAAGGTGACAGGACCATACCCTATGATGACAAGTTGTATGATAAATTGATATGGAATAACCCTATTAATTAAGATAGTTTTGTAGAAGAATATAAGAGTTTAAATAAGTATTATATTAATGATGCTAATATAATGTTTTCAAGGAAAAATAAGGTGTATAGACTTAAGATTCGACTGTTGTTTGATGATGGGGGATAAATATTTTATTGTGTTATGAACATTTAATTATGTGATAGTGTGGTTTCAAGATGGACTGTTTTATGAACTGATTTATGGTAAATGATTAAATGACAATTTGGACTGTATATTTTTTTGTGTATTAATGTCAATGTATTTGTGTATTCTTGATGTTGTGTATTATAGGTATTTTTATGTAAACTATGTAGGTAATAGAAATGGCTTTAAGAATACTTATAATGTTTATTTTGTTAACTGTAGAATTTTAAATAATTGAAGAATAATTAATTGTGATGATGAATTTAAATAATTATGAGATCTAGATTCTAATGATTAATAAATGAGTAAACATAAATATGTTCAGATATTGAGTTGTATTATTATTGTAAGGTAAGTGATGAATTTTCTAGTGTTATATTAAAGTGAAATGTTGTAAAGAGGTTTGGGTGATAATAATGAACAAGGCATACGAATTAAGCAGAATTAACTTTATTGGGAGTTAGAGAGAATAAAAGTTGAGATACAGATAATACACAAAGAGGGTGTTAGATATTTTAGGGACACAGTAGTTAGTGATTATACGTCGAGAAGATGAATAATGTGATTACAGAGTAAATAGTTGATGGTGATATTTTGTAGATAGCGATGAGGTGGTAAGGTATGTCAACGTACATCGTTGGGCAGTTCCCGTAATTAGAGAAGGGTAAGTGTTTGCCGATATTTGGTGGAGGACAAAAGGTTATGAACGCGTATATTGCCAGGTAGGGAACACACATCCTAGTACAAAGAGGTAATAGAAATTTCACTTAAAGAAGTGAACGGTAAATAGAATTAATGTTGAAGGGGTTTGTTATTATGGAGAGATTGGTGTCATAATATGTAAATCTGCTTGTTAGTAGTGGTTGTTAGAAGGTGAGTAAGGTTAGATAGATAAATGCCAAAATAAGATATAGATAATAGTGAATAATAGAGAGTCACCCAAACTAGATAAGTATTGATGAAAAGGTTAGAAAAAGAAAATTCAGAGTAGAAAGGTGATGTAACAGAAAGGTTAATAATAAACTTGAAATTTTTTATAGAATCTCATTGTAACAAATTTTAAATAGTTAAATGCTAAATAATTAAAAGTTGATGTAAAAGAATGGTAAAGAGTTAACAGAGAGTTGATAATAATAAAGTTATAAAGTTTTGATACAAGTTGTGTAAATGTAAATTGTTTAATGTAAATGTAACAATGTTAATGTGTAATGTTCAGTGTTTTATTATGTTGTATTGATATTGTTACTGAACACAAATAGTTCTGATTTTGTTGCAAAGAAATATGAGTATCAGGAAAGCTGCGTAAAGAAAATTTAAAATATTTGAAGTGTTTGCCATAATAGTTATATTTTTAATTTTATATAATATAATAGAGATAGTTGTTGTTGCTTTGAAAATTAAAAAATTGTTTTATGTGTTATGCTTAGTATAAGAATATGTTTTCTTATGGTGAGGGAAGTAAACTAATATTGACTGGGGTCAGAAAGCTTTAATAAATGTAGGAATGTTGAAAAGGGAAATGGATTTTCTGTCCTAAATCTTGTTTGTTTTTGTTATTGAAGAATTGTTAGAGTTAAGCAAATCAATGCCTCAGAATATAAACCAATGCAGCTAAGGGGAGACATATCAGTTGTGGATATGGGATTGTACAAGGCCACTATTTAAGATTTTGTATTTGTTGTTTCAGAGTTTAGTGATGTAGTGACGGCGGTCCTGAGCTGACTGGTGCGTCAGAGCAGGAGCGCTAAGTGCCAAATGGCCTTATGGTGTTGGGATCTCTCCTGAGAAGTCCAGTAAGGTCAGATGGGTACTGTCACCATCATTGGACCAAGGGTAAGTGATTAAAATTTTTCTATATAAACACTACAGGGGGTTGTGGCGACATATCTGGGCTGATCCCTTTAGAACGTGTGAATGAGTCAATGAGAGTTTTTATGCTTCGGCATAAAACCTCTCATTGAGGGGGTTTTGTGATGGAACGAAAGTCCGTCTTAAGTTTCATGGGTACGGAGAGGATAAATGTATTGTATTTTAATATATGTAAATGGTTAGGCAAAATTCCCCCCCCCCCCGTATAAGAACACAACGCAGTTTCATCTGTATGAGCCGAATCCAAGGTCATGGAGTACGTGCAGTTGTACACATATACTTGGGCGAACCCAGTTAAGAAAGCACTGATAAGACTTCATCAATCATAATACATAACAATAGTGACGCAAAACAAGGGCGTCGCCTGCTTTAAAACAATAGAACTATGACGAGGCTAATCCCCTCCACCTATAAAATTTACGCAAATATGGTGCTCTCAGTCCATCACAGCACATCACAGTGTTAACACGCTCAAATTTTGCTGGCACAGTTTTTGCCAGTAGAAGTTTTTATTAATTAGTTGAAATGTGATTAAACAGTAACTATTATGTAGCAATGCAAGCTGCTACCTGACATGACAAAGTAAATTCAGTGCAATGCAAAGAATAGACTAGACTGTGAAAATCGCCGAACATATGGCTCTAAATGGAGGACTTCTGAAGGGGGACAGCAATCACAACTCAGGAAAGTTTCAACTTAATTAACCATTATTCTTTTGTCGAAAATGAGCTCTAAATTCTAAATTACAATTTACAAGAATGTACCAATAAATAACATAGTGGTAAAGAGTGTGTGCGTGTGTGTAAGAGTATGTTTGCAATTTTAAATCATGAATAAGGAAACTGAGGCGTTGGTTTATGTCTTTTATAACTTGGTAAACTATAGAGAGAGAACTGCAGTCTCTTTGAAATGTTTTGAAACAAACTAAATATCCAGTCAAATCACAAAATAATAGAAAATAAGTAATTATTAATAAAGCGGAAATACATATAGAAACCATTTTGTTTGTGATGGTAAGGCGCCATCTTTGTTCTTCTTTGTAAGTGTAATTAACGAAAAGATAGAGTATTAAACAAATCATATGTCAACACAAACGTTATCCGAATTATTATTTCGAAAACCTTTACTGTTTCTGAATCTCGCTGAGAAAAAGAATCCTGGCCCTTAGAGATGAAATATATGTTGTGGATAAACCATGTGCTCGAACCGGATATGGCATGGAACTGGTGGTAAGTAAATGTATTCCACTTATTATTAATAACCAAATATAAAATAAAAAGAGTAAAATTGTTAACAGTGCGTGATATCTGTATATTTCAAATTGTTCTGCTGTGTTTAGTTTTCTACTTTTAGGTAAGTAGTGTAGTATTTCCATGTTGTGCTCTATGTTTGTGTAACTGTGGTTTTCATTTTGTAAATGTGTGGCAAATGTGGAATGTATGTAGTTTGTGATGAGGGCTTTTAAATGTTCTGAAAATCTAGAGGAAAAAGATCTTCCCGTCTGGCCGATGTAGAATTGGTGACAATCATTGCAGTTTAATTTATAAACCCCTGTTTTGTTGTATGTGTCTGTGTTTTTGTTGGTATTATTTATGTGTTTCGTAATGGTGTTGTTAGTTCTGTAGGCTACTTTATAATTGTGTTTCCTAAATGAGTTAGCAATTTTGTGTGTATTGGAATTGTAGTATGTAAGTGTGATGTATTTACTGGGTTGTGTGCTGTTGGTTTGATGTGTTTTACTTTTTGTGTTTAGGATGCGTTTGTGTAGTTTGTTTAATAAATCGGGATTGTATCCATTTTTGACTGCTGTATATTTGATTGTGTTTAATTCTTCTTGGTAGTCATGTGTGTTTAGGGGTATTGAAGTGAGCCTGTGGAGCATGTAGTTGAAAGCTGCATGTTTGTATTGAGTTGGGTGGTTGGATGAGTTATGTAAGACCATGTCTGATGTGGTGGGTTTTCTGTACATTTTGTATGTGTGTGTGTTGTTTGTTTTGGTAATTGTAAAGTCCAAGAGCTTTCAACTACATGCTCCACAGGCTCACTTCAATACCCCTAAACACACATGACTACCAAGAAGAATTAAACACAATCAAATATATAGCAGTCAAAAATGGATACTATCCCGATTTAATAATCAAACTACACAAACGCATCCTAAACACAAAAAATAAAACACATCAAACCAACAGCACACAACCCGGTAAATACATCACACTTACATACTACAATTCCAATACACACAAAATTGCTAACACATTTAGGAAACACAATTATAAAGTAGCCTACAGAACTAACACCACCATTATGAAACACATAAATAATACCAACAAAAACCGACACATACAGCAAAACAGGGGTTTATAAATTAAACTGCAATGATTGTCACCAATTCTACATCGGCCAGATGGGAAGATCTTTTTCCTCTAGATTTTCAGAACATTTAAAAGCCCTCACCTCAAACTACATACATTCCACATTTGCCACACATTTACAAAATGAAAACCACAGTTACACAAACATAGAACACAACATGGAAATACTACACTACTTACCTAAAAGTAGAAAACTAAACACAGCAGAACAATTTGAAATATACAGATATCACGCACTACAACCAAACAACATATTAAATGAACAATTACATTACAAATCATACATACTATTCGACACACTGATTCAAACACACAATTTGAACCCCAGCGCCAATTCCCTGCCACCATCAACCCCCACCACACACACCTACAGTCCATAACCGTTACTTTGTAAAGACATTCAGTATTTACTCCCACTGAAGAAGACGTACACCACGTTGAAATGTTTGGGAAATAAAACCAAAGTAAGTTCATAGTGAAAGTTTATACATATATATATATATATATATATATATATATATATATTGTAACATCACAGAACGTTCCATAAAGGAAATTATTTGCATAGCAATTTATCATAAGAGGAAGGTGAGGTGAACAGTATCGAACCCAAGTAATCCTAAAAATTTTGTAATACTGTCTAATAATTAATACCATTAACTTGAAAAAACGACCAGACTATGACTAAGACTAAAACCCCATATATATTATTTAAGTGAAGAACAGTGTAAAACCAATAATATACTATAAGAGAGACAAATAATATCAGAAACAACCGAAATGAGGTAATTAATTATTAAGTTTTGTAACTCTGAATAGGGTATAAAAAACTATTTATTGTGAATTAATGGACATGATCCATTATTATATTATGTAATGTAAATAAAATAAATGTATTAAATGATTTAAATACATTATTAGAAAGGATCTAAGTTAAAATAAAAAATATATAAATGTTATGACAAAAAAATATTAAGGTGTTGGATTTGAGACCAATCACTCAGATTTCATGTAAAAATTAATTATTATCAAATTGAGATAAAAACTATATGTAATTGTCAAGTAGACAAAGATGAACAATTTATCTTAAATAAAGAAAGCTGTCAAATGAATAAAAATCAGTTAAAATAGCCAAAAACAGTATTAACTGAAAACATGTAGTAGCCCTATAATATTGTAATATTTATGGATTTAATGTTGACAAAATGCAACCAAATTGCATTAGAAAGTTGAAATATAATATAAAGTGACTATACTAATATATTTGACTAACTTAAACACTGTAATAGTCGAGTTAGGAAACTATTTACCTATACCATATCTGGCTGAAGCCAAGGACCCATCACAAAAAAACAGTCATATTTGACTTAATGTTTGCAAAGTATTAACAAAAATAAAAGAAAAGGGTACAATACTTTAGTGTACCATGAAAACAAACAGACTCAGTTGAAAATAAGATCAATTATTAAAGAATTTGACTTATAAGAGTGAAATTTGTCACACAAAGAAAAAGGACCACTTAGGCAAACCAATATGATGCTAAGCAATCCTACAATAAAAATAATATGTATCAGGATAAACCAGGTATCACAAAAGATAGACAATATAATAAACTCTCAGGGTATACTAGAAAAATCCCATATATATTAAGAAAAAAGACTAATTATTGTATTCTAACAGTGACAACAACGTAGGCCATAGGCATGGACCATGTAAAATTGAACTTATTTGTATATTATATGTGTTAAACTTTATTTATTTTGTTATAGAAAGATGGTAATATTATGTGTTAATGTTGTAGAAGAAACCAAACAGCTTCACAACAATTTTTTAGTTCAAAAATTGAATTTTTGTGGAAACATTCCAAGGTAAGAGTTGTATGTTGTGTTATTTTATTATAGTTAATTTATTCAAAAACCAATCGTAATTAGTATCATTAGATTCAGTTGAAAGCAGAGAATCCAAATGTAGTAAGTGCATGCAAATTGTAGATAACTATGTAAAATTGTTTGACAAATACCAGAATAATTTTTGTAATATCCTTAGTGTGAAGAATAAGAAATTTTGTTCTAAAAGCTTCTACAGAAGTCAAATTTGTTCCATGAGGTTCCATTTCATTATTCTCGAACGTTCTAGAAGGAATTTTTACACAAATACACCGGAAGTTCATGTCGAAAAGCTAAAACAATGAGCCTTACAAAGTATAAAAGGAAGACCAAATTCGACTGAAAAACATGCTTTGACTCCAGAAGAGACGCATCACCCACGACACTGATCACTGCAGCCGAGGCGAAACCGAAGGCGAGAAGTCGACACAAGAACGAAGAAAGGCTTTTCCCGTACGTTGACAATAGACTGACTTAACCTCTACAAGAGTATACGCCAATGTCTTGCTGAAATAGAGCAGCAACACGGCACATTTAATAGAACACACGCAGCCAGAATATCAGCGGCCCAGGAGGGACCAAAATTTTAATAGAGAATCAATTCTGCTGTATTCGCTAAGACAAACTGACTTTGACAAAATCCCCATAACGTAACGTACACAAAGCCTTTCTATCAAACTGCAAGGGTATCAGCGCTGTGGCGGCTAATTTGAGAAACAACGCGAGCAGCTGATCGCCGGCGGCGGGAATCAATAAATTTGTAAATTTATTGCCAAACTGTTTTACGAAGTGCGGAAGTTTTAAAAAATCGCATTTTGACTTTAAATAAATTCAGTGCACAAGGAATGTCGACACGAAGAGGCGAGATTGAAAACTACCCGAGAGAAGTGTCCAGTGCGAGAATAATTACCCATCGGAACGTGAGTTGTTCAAAGTTAAAGTCATTTTTACCTGGTTACATTTGTCACACAGTTGTACTACACATGCCACACACCTTCAAATCACTTAATTTTTGTAAAGCATCTTATTGATCTGTCTTGGTAGTTCAAAGGAGTCACGTCCTGAGAGTAAAGATTTTTCATATATTAAACTCATGCTTTTCAACTGAGTAAAATAAAATATTTGTTAGCCGATACTTGATTGGAGAAAAAACTTGTCAATAATAATAATTTATATTTTTTTGTAACTCTGCAATTTTACTTTTTTACGAATGTTAGTCCTTCAGATGATTTTTTAAGATTCATTAAAACATACTTTATTTTTTCAAACTCAAACTGTCTTGTTCACATTTTTTCATAGAATTAAACTAACTGCTAAGAATTCAAAATTTTAATTTTAATAACATTTTTCTTGGAACAAAAGATTCCAAGTGGCGCCCACAAACACATAGTAGATTAAGTTGTTTTGCAGGACGACATCACCGCAGAGGATCCAGTCATCAGTAAGTAATAAAACGTGCGCGGAATGTAACGCCCGACATATTACAAACACGAGATAAAACGACACACACAATTTCTTTTTGTTATAATATATATATATATATATATATATAATATTTATAAAAGTGAACAAAGAGGATGTACCAACAAGATAATTAAATCCAAAATAGATAAATTGTAAGAAATTAACTATTGTATTAGAAAATTCAGGGCAAGTAACTCATTAAGTACAAATAGTGAACCATATTAAGATGTCAGAGTTAGATTAAAAACATAAAATAAGAAAGAAATGTAATAACATAATATTAACATTTTTGTCAAAACTTTAATACATGAACAAACCCAGCTTTGTGGGATGTCAAAATGATCTTTGAAAGAAAATAGAAACAGTTATGATAATATCTAATCCACTGATAAGAAGACAGAAGAATAATAGCCATCAGAAAATATTTATTGATTTTGAATTGAAATTCAAATATTATAACAATAGACATAAATGTAATCAACCAATGAGAGTATAGACAGTTGCCATAACAACGGAACGTTATTTAATATAATTCCGTTATAAAACATTAGTCCATTATTGACGATCAAGAGATACAGAAGCCAAACCATATTCGACTCAATTTTCAATTAAAATGATAATAAATACAGCAAAATTTAACGAGATGAGGATGCAAGAAGTCTAATGAAGAAATAGTTAACCCAACAGAGATAATAGACCAGATTTTAATATTCAAAATTAATTATTTTATCCAAATTATTTGAAAAAGAAGCCAGATGCAATCCAAAGTAGAAATGATGGAAGATTGATGATCGTATCGACCCAACCTAACTAAGAACTAAGTGACTCTTCACCAGAATTCAACAAGATTTGTTAAGTATATCTGAACTACCCGAATTTACGAACTAAATTCTAATTAACTTTTCTCACAACACAAATAACTCTCACTCCGAACTTGGTAACTAAATTTCTTTCAAGGATTGATTGATAATCAAAACTAAACTTGTATGTAAACATAAAATAACCTATGTACAAATTACGAATTATTAACACACACTTTTTAACACTTAAAAAACGAATTGTATTTATTTTTAATAGTATATAAGTACCATTGATGTAAGGTAGTGTACTTTATTCATCTTATTAATATTTTTTTGTAATCAAAAGGACTCAATGATTGAACGAACTGTAGGAAATAAACATTGACGACAGCCATGTCGATTTAGAAACGCTTCAATCAACTTAGCCAACCTGAGAGTAGTGTCTATTTATTGCCGGAGCAACATTATTTAATAACAGTATATTTTTGTATTTAACTAATTAACTATTAACTATTTCACGTTAATAAACTAGTACTGAGTAGTAATAACCGTCCTTTATTTCATTATAAATTGCATTATAAAGTTTGTGTACTTTAGCGATGAGAAAAATTGTCTGCCAGCGTTAGACGTCGGCAGCACGACGAACTACAAGCGAGATTCAAATGCCCGCCAGTTTGCGAGGGTAATTTGAATTACTGCATTCACTGCATAGAACGACCGCTCAGTTTAACATTTTTAATTGTTTTCATAAACAATTTGGTGCCACCCGGGAAATAAATTTATTCATTAAAGGACAGGTAAGGATTCCACTCGTGAGATATTGGTACTGGTAATTCATGAGTTCGCGACTGACATCGTCAGCGTGGGAAATTAGAAAAAGTACGACTGTTAGAAATAAACACAAAGTAACGACTACAACGTGTGGGGCTAACACACGATAAAACACACTTTTATAGAGACGACAGAGTACACTCGTTACAAATTGATGCCAACAACGTGTGGCTTATACAAGATGATACAACAAGAATTTGTGTCGTTACAATATAAATCAATAAATCAGTAAACATAAAAATTATAAAAAATTAGATGTTAAGGACGCAGATATGACACCACAAGATTGCCAGTACAAATTGTAAAATTCTACAGGTAGAAAAAAATGCAAGAAAGACCAAGAGAAGATATAAAGTTAATGTAATCTGTAATGCATATAAAGTCTGTAATGATGCACCAAAAGTCCAGAAGTCAGAAAAAGATGAAGTTATACAACATATAAGAATATAATTTTGTGATATTATAGAATGTAATAATACCAATCTTTTCCGTTAACATTATGATACCTCATAAACCTTGTAAATACAACAAAAAGAAGGAGAAAACATTTTGTTGAATTTTCTCATACAATAAACGATTTTATGACTCTTTACATACACAACAAATGTTGCATTACAGAAAAATGTCCAATGATCTAATCAGATTACAGAAAAACATAAAAACACTTAATCAAAACAAAGATTAACTATTATGTTACCATTAAATTCATCAAATTTGTATATAATTTCTATTTTATATATATTCCCGTATATATAAGCGTGCACACACACACACACACACAAACACATGCACACTTAAACAATGAAAGCAATCAGCCTAAATCTCCATGCACTATCTGATGATAGTTTCACGTTTTATAGACATACCAATTATTATATAATCTGTATGTGCACCTACACTCAATACATTATAAAGTATTAATTTAAACTAAAACATATAACTAGACCAACACTCTTTAGTTGTTGAATGGCACAATGAAACGAGAAGTACTAACAGATTATGTATGAAAAACAGAAATTAAAATTAATTACATTTTGAAATTACAACTTTAACTTTCAACATACAAAAACTGTAATTCATGTTAGTTTTTTATAACAATATATATTATATACACTTTGGATTTGACCAATGAAGTGTTACAACACAAATAAGCCACCCCAGTACCAAGGATAAAAAAGATAATATTAAATATAAATATACTTCATATTAAATAAAATGATTAAATATAAATAAAATATAAAGACAGTGACATGACAAACGACGACATTACCTAACCCAAGTGATTGACCAAACAAACAGGAACTAACAAAGAAGGGAAAAAACCAAAACCAAAGAAGAATAAAGAGAATTGAAGGAAGTGAACGAATTCCTACAACTAAATAAAATCAAACCAAACGAGAAGGGGAGAACCGAATTAAAATGAAGCCAATTGAAAATGAAGAAGAAGGAGAAGAAGAAGTAAAATGAAGAGGAAACGAAGTGAAACCAAGGGATAAGAAACACCAAAAATATAAAAGGGAGAAATGGTACACCCAAATATAAAATATTGGGAATAAAACCAATAATTGTCCAATACCAGAAATAAATATTATTCTAAATGAAATAATTAATATAACTGTTTTAACCAAAACAGTAAAGTAAGATTATAAAAAGAAAAAGTACACTAACCCAAAAATTAGAGTTAGATATAGTAAAATCTATAGAAAATATCATTAATACTGTGTATAATTTGTAATGAAAGAAATAGTGAGAAAGTGACAAAGAGAAATAATTATAGGGATTACCCACTAAGAAACACTTAATGTTGTTATAGATCAACAAGTATAATTCAGGTGTAAATATATATAGTAGTAGTATCGAAGTGTGATCTTCTATCAATTCTGCCCCAAATTGGGTTCGTCAACTTGTTAAAGGACAAGTAATACTAGTATATATTTAGTGATATGTAGTGTGCTTGCAGATACGCTCCGGTATCTGCTGTGATGTTGTTTTTATAAAAAAAACTGCTCGAATTATAATTATTAGGAGTTATTAGTATAATTGTATAATCTGTATAAGTGCCTGTGGATAATTCACTCTTTTGATTTAAATAAGTTTCGCGCACTTTTTGTTGTATGCCTCCCTCACTTACCACAAGTATCTGTTTCAGTCCGGTTCTGTGACGGTTGCTGCTGAAATACATACATTTAAAATGCACACAAATATTCAATTTGAATATTCAAAACAGTTAGTACACACAATATGAATGAATTAGCACATATAGGTAATACTTTAAATTACTCTCTGTTTGAATTCTTCCGCCACCTTTGGTAGAACTGATTTAAAAGAAATAATTTAATTTCTATTTGAAATGATACTCTTGTTCATAGGTAAATAAGTGAAGGTTTATTAACAAATCTTAAAATGGCAAATTTCAAAAACAATTAACAATCATTTGGCTAATAACCCTTTAAATAATAATTACAATTGATTAATTTTAACATAAAACTCTGTCCAGGCTCAATGCTGGTAGTCCTGTCTTTAGTACAATAATTTGAACTTAATAGGTTATGTCTTCTTGTTAATATATTATCAGGTTGTTAGGTTCTTTGAGGATACATGATATCAGTGTCAAGATGTAATATTAATAGAATTAATAAAATTGAACAATGGTTAAAAAATAACGAATAAATATAAAACAATGAAATTTAATACCATATGTATGGTAAGTATGTAATTATCGTACGCTTGGATGCGCACGCACCTTATAAAACTCTATAGCAAGCGTCAGACTCGTGGCTTGTACAGTTTCAATGTATCGTTTTATTTTCAACAATGAGTTTGATAACTATATATTTTCAGAGAAAAAATTAATAAAATACACAAAAAAAACTCTTGATATGATTTCTATTTGGTTTGGAAATTATTTGAGAACAGATGCAACAGTTAAATTAATAAGCTACCGCTACCAATTTGAGGTTAGCGATCACAGTAATGCTATTCTGGTAAATGATTTCTTAATGGTTAACATTTCTTAATTTATATTTTTGAACATAATATTAGTAACCTTTTAACATGTTACTATTAAAATTGCTTTATACTTTTTACATAAGTTAATGTTATTTATTTCAAAACATCGAATAATCAAAACAAGTTTAGTCAAAAGAGTGACTAAATGTTAACTCTTGTAATTAGTGATAATTACTTTAAACATACTTTTTATAATTATGAAAATTAATTAAAATATTTATTTAATATTTTAATAAGTAAAAATTGACATTTCTTGAAATTCTAATAATTTCATTATAAGTTTGATGCTGCGCTAGTAATGACTCGCGTAGTATCAAAATGTCTATTTCAAAAATATTATTTTTGAAAATCAAAGTTATTTAAATAAAATAATGTACTCCCTGTTTATTATCACAACACACGCGAGTACGACCGGGATTATACACTATCGTACTTATATTGTTCGGTAATACCGCACATATCACTCGGAAGTATATTTGTTGTGTCAAGGTTATGTCTGTATATCAACTTAATGTCAATGTACGCGCACAAATTTGAAAATAATACTTTTTCATGGTGTCGAGTTGCGTGACTTGTTCGTCTGGAAGCTGTTCGTAGACTTGTGAATTTACCCAACTTATAGTCACTGTGAGGGCGGCAATTGTGAATACCCTCACTCTTATCGATAATATTAGCACATATATTTAGTAAGATATAGATAACAAATACCATAATTCGGTATTAATGATACTCACCAATTTCATTATTTGCCGGGCTCGTTTTCTTCCTTTATAACTTGTTTTCTACCTAAGGGGTACCAGGGTTCGGGTACAGGAAGATTTTGAAACACAGTTGACGACACAAATGATAACCAGATATTCTTGAAATTAACCATCAAATTTAATTTCAATCTAAGGTAGTACACATACAACCATGCGGTCAAAATAGTGACGTCATATGATATGACACAAAACAAAATGGTGGCTACTTTTCCTATCTCTTTTGATTCTCTCTATTTCTTTATCTGTTGAATTAATATCAATGTACACTTTATAGCTGCAGCTTAAAATCATTCATTAATAGTTAATTAGTTACTGCACAAACCAATGCCTTCGGCTTATGTGTTATGGCCATACATTCACGCATTCATTCTCACACATTCAACTTCAGACCCGTACATTCTTTTTTATTATCGATTTGATATTAATGAGCTCATTAACTATAAAAATGACAAAAGGAACTTCTCTGCTTGTTAGGTGGTGGTGTCCATCCGTTGTTGTTGTGAGACTCCCATGGTGATGGTCGGTGTTCGCCTTTAATTCCGCTGAGTTTAATTAGATAGATGTGTGCACTGAATTTACATTCTTTATATATTTATACTGTAAACAAGATGAGCCTTTATTGCTCCACTACTGTTGGTAACATTTTTGTTAGTTGAATTAAAGTATTGTTAAAAAGTTATACACACAACGATACATCGCTGTGGCTCCTCTGAAGAATGGCGTTGAAATGAGAGCGAGGCAAGTGTAATTTCTTGCTTGTGTGTGTGTAGTTCTTACGTCATCCCGCTTTGTCTTGCTGGACAACGCCTCGTTGCACACATTGTACTCAGTGCGTCATTGTTCTTAGCGATGACGGACTAGTGTTATAGCCCAATCATAATGCATATTGTGGTACTTCGTCATAAACACCGCCATGGTAGATTTTGCTGTTTTCACGTCCACCGGAGACCTTGGTGTTTTACTCTGGCCGAATTTACGTTGTTCCGTTTTCCAGAGGGACAATGTACCTAACCATTCTGTATGTTTAAAAAAATACATAATAAAACAATGAAAATACCCATAATTCCCATAATTCTGGTACTGGGTCAGTCTGTACTGTTACAAACCCCCTCAAGGAAAATTTTTTGTGTCGAAACATAAAAAAATTTCCTTGACTCATTCACACTCTCCTAAAAGGATCAGTCTAGATACGTCACCACAACCCCCTGTAACGTTACACAAAAAAAATTTTATCATCACTTACCCTTGGTCCTATGATGCTGGTCGCACCCTCTGACCTTACTGGACTTCTCCTGAGAGATCCCTACACCATAAGGCCATGAGGCACTATACACTCCTGTTCTGACGCTCCAGCCAGCCCAGGACTGCGGTCACAACACCACAAAACTCTGAAACATCCAATACAAAATTTCAAAATAGTGGTATAATACACTTACATATCTACAACTGATATGTCCCCTTTTAGACGCATTGGTTTGTGTTCGGGCATTGGTTTGTTTTTTAATTCAAAAGTGTCACTTAACCACAACAAGACTTAAAATACATTGATTTTTTACCACCACCAAATTCAACTACTTCCTTGTAAGAAAATAAACAACATATATAGGCAACTACATATAACACAATATATCAATCATTCTTTATTATACCCCAAAATACCTTCACCTAATTATTTCTATAAATTCAACTTACAACTATCATGGCAGACACTTTTCCTTTAAACTTTGTTGCTCAACTTATAATCATTTATCTATTTGGTAAATGGCAGCTTACTAGAATATTTTATTTAACTTCATTTTTTAACTTTATATTTTCAACTTTAAAATATACTATCTCTTAACACTTATTATCGTCATTACCCCTGTAACGACCTCCTAGCCACACACTCTATTGCCCTCAACATAATAAAACATCATAAAACATTGTACATTACATATTAACATTGTTACATTTACCTTACATTAAACAATTTAAATTTATATGATTTGTACCAAACTTTCTCACATTACTACTTCAATTAACTTTTAATTATTTGACATTTGTTTAGATTCTATACAACAATTTCAAATTTGTCCTTACCTTTCTGTTACATTACCTTCCTTTGTTACCTCACCTTCCTACCCTGAATTCTCCTTTTCTAACCCTTCTATCCTCACTCGTTTGGGTGACTCTCTATTACTCATTTTTCTCTGTCTTATTTTGGCATCTGTCAACCTAACCTTACTACCCCTTTTTTCTACACTAGCCGCTTCTAACCATTAATATATTTTGACACCAATATCTCTTAATAACCCCCTTTCACAAATCCCATTTAAAACCTCTGGCGCCGCGCCTTTTTGTACTAGTATGTGTGTATTCCCTCTAACCAACTCATTCCCTTATCGGTTTCTGACCCTTTCAGATAACCCTTTCCGGCACACAACGATCCACTCCCGTCTCAACATCTCTCGTTGGACTCCTACACCAATACCCTTATTACAAAATATCACCATCAACAACAACTATAATTACCATTCACATCACTCAACTCTACATATAATTACTAACCACTGTGTCCCTAAAATATCTAACACCTCTTTATACATCATCAACATCTCAACACTTTATTTTTCCTAACTCCCATTAACTCTAACTAACTAATTCCCATGCCTCTATTTTATCCTTATTCCCAAACTCTTTTATAACATTTCAACTTAATACACCATTACAAAATTTATCACTTATCTGCTAACAACACCTTTCATATCCAAATACATAATCATCTACTAACCATTAGAATCTGAATTCTCATAATATCCTTTAAAATCATTATTAACTTCCTCCAATTATTTAAAATCGTACAATACATGCTTACATAAAAAAAATACATAAAGTACACAACAGTAAAAATACACAAATACATAGACATCAATACACAAAAATATACAATTCACATAATCACTAAATCATTTGCCATAATCAGTCCGAATCAGTCCATTTTTAAAAAAACACTGTCCACACAATTAAATGTTCATAACACAATAAACAATTACCCCATATCGTCGAACAATAGTCTTATCTTATATCTATATACATTGCTTATTATTGAATCTCTTATATTAACATCATAAATGCATATACCATTCAAATTTTCATTATTTTCCACAAACTCATTTAATCTGTCATGACTGGTTATTGTCCTGTTACCTCCAGTATAATTCGTCACAATCAGATAAGTTACTAAGTTATTATTTTCATTATCATCTCCTACGACTGCTATATCCGCTTCATTACAAGGTAGGTACTTATTATTTTTATTATATATCATCTCTACACCTAACCTTTTCCTAAACTCTTCATAATTTTTCTTTACTTTATATATCTCAATTTCTCTCTTTCTCTCTCTCTCAAAACATTTCTTACCATCATACCAAGCTACACACTCTTTCTCCATATATGCAGGGGACTCTACTACTTTATCACTGCACCACCTGTGAATTGCACAAAAAAAACCAGGGACCACTTTATTTGTAGACCTTTTGTCTTCCAAATACGCATTGAAGGCACTCTCGTCCTTCCTAAACACACGTGAAGTCTTTACTTCACCCCCTACTACAACATTAAGGGACCATTTTACCCCCTGCAACCCCTTTATCTGTAAATTCTCTCTATACTTTCTCTCTAATTCATCAACACTTTTTATCACTTCATTATCAAATTCTACTCCCATTATACTTTTATCACCACTCTCAATACTCACACAATTATTTTCTAACACTATATTTGTAATTTTATCATAATTCTCACCACTACTTACCTTGTCTTTATTTCTATCTGATTTGTCTACCTTGTCAATACTACAATTTTGTCTCTGTATTTTCTTTTTAAATTTTTCTAATCTCTCTTCTAATTGGTTCAATTTTACATCTTGCACATTATTTTGTTTTTTCAATTCATTTTCGAGGCTATCAAACTTCTCGTCAATCTCCTTTAACACACTATTTTGTGTTTTAATCAATGCGAACAGGTCTTCTAATGATATTTTATTTTCGGCTACTTTAGGTGTTGAGCTAATGTGTCTTTCCAGTAAAATAGATTCTGTCTCTGAATTTTCTATTTCTATGCTATTGTTATTTTCTGCCATTTTGTATTTTAGTATTTAAATGGTTATTTATCTCTATTTGTATTTGACTACGCCATATACTCAACTCGTATTTAACTATTTACCTTTAACAACATAACCTCTCATTCATTATATATCGTCTTCTGTGTTTCTCCATCTATCTGTTTTATATAAATTAATTTTATACAAAGTCCCTGTTCGGGCGCCAATTGTGAATTTACCCAACTTATAGTCACTGTGAGGGCGGCAATTGTGAATACCCTCACTCTTATCGATAATATTAGCACATATATTTAGTAAGATATAGATAACAAATACCATAATTCGGTATTAATGATACTCACCAATTTCATTATTTGCCGGGCTCGTTTTCTTCCTTTATAACTTGTTTTCTACCTAAGGGGTACCAGGGTTCGGGTACAGGAAGATTTTGAAACACAGTTGACGACACAAATGATAACCAGATATTCTTGAAATTAACCATCAAATTTAATTTCAATCTAAGGTAGTACACATACAACCATGCGGTCAAAATAGTGACGTCATATGATATGACACAAAACAAAATGGTGGCTACTTTTCCTATCTCTTTTGATTCTCTCTATTTCTTTATCTGTTGAATTAATATCAATGTACACTTTATAGCTGCAGCTTAAAATCATTCATTAATAGTTAATTAGTTACTGCACAAACCAATGCCTTCGGCTTATGTGTTATGGCCATACATTCACGCATTCATTCTCACACATTCAACTTCAGACCCGTACATTCTTTTTTATTATCGATTTGATATTAATGAGCTCATTAACTATAAAAATGACAAAAGGAACTTCTCTGCTTGTTAGGTGGTGGTGTCCATCCGTTGTTGTTGTGAGACTCCCATGGTGATGGTCGGTGTTCGCCTTTAATTCCGCTGAGTTTAATTAGATAGATGTGTGCACTGAATTTACATTCTTTATATATTTATACTGTAAACAAGATGAGCCTTTATTGCTCCACTACTGTTGGTAACATTTTTGTTAGTTGAATTAAAGTATTGTTAAAAAGTTATACACACAACGATACATCGCTGTGGCTCCTCTGAAGAATGGCGTTGAAATGAGAGCGAGGCAAGTGTAATTTCTTGCTTGTGTGTGTGTAGTTCTTACGTCATCCCGCTTTGTCTTGCTGGACAACGCCTCGTTGCACACATTGTACTCAGTGCGTCATTGTTCTTAGCGATGACGGACTAGTGTTATAGCCCAATCATAATGCATATTGTGGTACTTCGTCATAAACACCGCCATGGTAGATTTTGCTGTTTTCACGTCCACCGGAGACCTTGGTGTTTTACTCTGGCCGAATTTACGTTGTTCCGTTTTCCAGAGGGACAATGTACCTAACCATTCTGTATGTTTAAAAAAATACATAATAAAACAATGAAAATACCCATAATTCCCATAATTCTGGTACTGGGTCAGTCTGTACTGTTACAGACTGTTACAATTTGCCAAAGCGTCTCTCTCGTGTCTGACAAAATGCGTTGATTTGATTGGCTGTAATCACTATAGTCTTCACCCCAAAAGCATATGTTTTATTAAAATATTTGGTGTTTTACCAAATTTTGACTTTGGGTTCTGGTTTATGTGACGTAAGCACTAGTGTAAAAAATCATTGAAAAGTTAATAATTACAATAACTTCCTTATTGAACGTCCTATCGTTACATGAGTTATGTCATTGAATTATAGACATTTTCCTCTTTAATTTAAGTCTAAACAACACTATTTTATTTACATTGCTTCTCTTAAAATAATGTTTTTATTAATTATCTTGGTGTTTCTTATTTTTATAAGTTTTTGACACCAGATTTAATTATTTTTAATAAAAACACTTTCTAAATAAACACTTGGAGTCCATTTCTCACTTGGTTTGATTTGTTATTTGGAAATAATTATTTCCTTAACAATAGCTTATTTTAGCGTCCATCTTGGTTTTTATATAAAAGTATTTAAAATGAATTTCCCTTATTTAATGCAAGTAATCTTATAATCTAATAAGGCTAAAACGATTATTTACATGATTTCATACTTAAATATCCTCACATGATTGTATTAAATATAATATACACATTGTCTTATTCCTCTTCTACCTGTCTCATACAATTGTCAACATAATTTTAGTCTTTTCTATGTGAATTATATTATGTATGAAATGTCATTAGTGTACATACATTGTACTTAATGTATTACATATATTGGTCAGCTTCTAGCTAGTTTAGAACCCTTCAATTCTTCAATAATGGGTTTGTTCCTATGGTGTCTCAACATAGTGGTCATTTATTTTTCATAAAAACAATAATTAAACTGTTATTGTTACATTATGTTTGTGTTTCTATATAGGTATTAGGCATTACTCCTACTTTTGGTAATGTTCTCATTTACTCTTAGATAAGTTTATATGTCATATTTTTCCTAAGTAACTTACTTAACATGGTTGGTTTATATCTGATTTCTGTCACTATGGTCAGTTGGTTTCTAATTATTTGCATATATACTGACTGTTTTTATAGTTCTAATCTGTTCTCAAAGTTGTATTGAGTTTCCCTCTAACTACTGGTAATATTGTTAACAATCTGTGTTTAATCTTTAATACACTATTTTCCTTAACTAATGGGCCATACAATGGTCCATCTTACATCTGATTGTATTTACATGGTTAGTTAGTTTACAACATTTTGTTTATAATACTGTTGTTATTATGTCAAAGATCTGTTCTCAAAACATTACCAGATATTGGTCTTACTACTGGTAATATTGTTATTCACTTTAGTATTGGTTTTGATATTGCACTTTGCCAAAATGAATTGGCATATTTGTTGTATCTTTGCTATCTCTGTTTGCCATTGCATTTGATTGGTTTTATTTACATGGTTGCATTATAATGCATTGTCCATTAGGATGTATTGTTATTTATAACAATTCCTTAATTGATATCATTGTTGATAATCATTTGTTTTCATTGATATTTTTGGTTTTCTGTTTAACAGGTACCTTCTCTATGGGTTATGTAACAATGTACCATCTGTTTTAATGCAGTATGTCTCTACTACTTACATGGTATCAGCATGGTATTTCACAATAATATTTTACTTATTTTGTGACACATGTTTATACATTCCTTCTTAAACATTAATACATATCTTATTGTATTATTTATGATATTTTTCTAGTCATAGGTTGAATTCAATTCAATCCATTTTGTTTGATACAATGGTTTTTTATACTGTTGTCAGTTCTTTACCAAAAATAAAACATAGTTATATTGTTCTATTTTGTTTCATTTTGGTGGACTTATGATTATCTGTGTTAATCACAACTTTATTAAATGCGTCACACTCATTGTTCGTGTCTATTTGACTTATTTAACATCTTGTTGTTTTCATCATGGAATTAACATATTTTCATATACTTATAAACTTCCTCACTATAATTGTTTGTGTGGTTTTATCAGTAGAAATAGTTAGTTATTCACATGTTTCACATCTATTAAGTACGCACTGTTATTGTTTGTGTTTCCTTAAATGCTAATCACTGTCTTTCATCCTCACATTTGATAATCATTATTTCACTTGTCACTTATATAGTCTTTGGTACACGTGGTTTATGTTGATTTCTGGTATGATTTATTCATCTTCTTCTCTCTTCTGAGTCAGCTTTCTTGTCCTTCTTCTTTCTTCTTTCTTGTTATTTTCATCGTAGTCATTATTCTTTAGTCGTTTCCCCTCACTTTTGGATCCTATTGGGTCTATAATTGGTATTTTGTTTTGGCTCATGTCATTTTCTTTCTTATTTTTCGTAGTTGATGTCACTAGATTGATATCATCTTATTCATAGTTGGATTTTCATATTAACACATTTGTAGATGCACACTTTATATACATGGATTTACTTATCTAGATTTACATTCATATTTTTTCTCTTACTTGCCGTCCTTTAGGCTCATTTTATGTAACTGCCATATTTGGTTATGTTACATATGCCTTCCTTTAAGAATTGATTAATTCTGAGTTATGATTATACTATATTTTTCTATGAAGAATTTATCAATTATTGTACATTCCATATTGACTCACATGTTTTTTCCATATATCCTTTCGCTTTCTGCTCTTTGAATCATATTTATTTCTTCTCTATGTAATTACTTCCCTCGTTTATTTAGTTCCCTAACATACATTTAGCTGGGGCAGTTTAGAGCGGCTCACTTTGGCTATTCGACTCTACTGGCCATACTAATTTCAATAAATATGGAGGCAAATCATCTCCTTTAATAATAATAAATGATTGCTGGCATTACTCTTCAGTCAATTCATCGCAAATCATTAATAATAATAATAGTGGTCGTTTTTCCGACAAATAATAAATATTCTTGGGATTAATTCACGCATCTGCGGTTTGTACATTGTGATTCTCTCTTTTCTTGATTCAACTTAACTAATTCTTCACATATCATCGGGATATTTTGTTTTACATTTCCTCATTGGTATACTCTCATGATTTTCTTCGTTAGTATATTCTTTTTTATTCTTCTTCATCATAGATTAATCTCTTCATTCTGTGTTACCTTGAACGTTATTTCGTCATAATCTTCGTTCCAAATTCATTCTTCTAGATACTATGTATTAGTACATTTATTTTTTCTTTCCTTTTCCAGGTTTTAGTTGGTATTTGTACTTCATGTAGTGCTGGTTTTTCTTTATTCAAATACAAATTTGTCGTGTGTGGTCGTTTCTCTACAGTAATAGCGTTCACTTGGTTTATTCTTCCAACTTTTTTTTTTTTTTTTTTTTTTTTTTTTTTTTTTTTTTTTTTTTTTTTTTTTAGTACGGGTGAGATGTTGTTGTTCTACTGGTTGATGTGGCTCTTGGAATTAGTTGGTGCCAAGGTTGGTGAGTGTCAGTCTCGTATTGACATTCCTTTTTTATAGTAGTAGTACGGGTGAGATGTTATTCTACTGGTTGACTTGGCTCTTGGAATTAATTTGTGCCAAAGATGGTGTTTGTCGATCTCGTATTGACATCTTTTTTATATAGTAGTAGTACGGGTGAGATGTTGTTATTCTACTGGTTGACGTGGCTCTTGGAATTAGTTTGTGCCAAGGTTGTAGTTTGTCGGCCTCGTATTGACATTTTTTTTTTTTTTTTTTTAGTAGTAGTTGATATTGATGAATACAATGTTCTGATTCCTTTACATAAATTCTCTGGGATCATTTTTTCCCACATTATAAAATGACAATATACATTCAATGTTTAATACATAATTACATAGTTATTTTTCATTTAATATAAACATATAATAATCTTCATGATAATAATTCACCCTTTTTCTTCAGTCAATATCTATTTTTATAATCATATTTTCACTTTTCATTTTGTAAATAACAATAGTCTTCATGGCCACGTTTCATTTTTTCATCTTGATATAGTCAACAGTTATACTCATAATTACCTTTTTATTTTACTCAATAAATATTTTCATCCTTTACATAGTATCAATAATAAAATAATCCTTATCGCTCACTTTTCACTTGTAATTTCATATTTCAATTGTCAACATATTTTTTCATCGAAGTCTGATTATATGTACCCTTTATCTTTTTTGTAATAGGGTTTTGCAATTCATAGGTGTTGTTTAGATTGTCTTTTGTTACAGTATATGGTCCGGTATATAATAGTAGTAATTTCTTTGCAATGCCCTCGATAGTACTTGGGAGTTCTCGATTTTTTATTAGCACTTGGTCTCCCACTTTGTATTTTATAATTTTGGGCTGCAATTTTTTGTATTTAATTCTCAGTTTCTGGGCTCTTTCAACCGCATTATTATAGAACTTGGTTTGGTTAAACTTGATCTCTGCACTTATTGGAAAGTTAATTATTTCTGTGATCTCTTGGGGTGGTCTTTTTTCATGCATTGCCATGTATGGTGTTTCCTCAGTTGACTGATGGTATGCGAGGTTTAAGAAGTCTTCAGCTGGGGACAAATACTCCTCCCACTTCCTCTGCTGGCTGTGACAGTAGGTTCTTAAAATCCTTCCTACTTCCCTCAACACTCTCTCAGCAGGGTTGCTGTTGGGGTGGTACACCGATGTCTTATACGTTTTGATGCCCAGATGGAGCAGTGTTTCCCGCCATTTCCGTCCTCGAAACTGCGTTCCGTGATCTGTAATTATTGATGCTGGTCGGCCCACTTCGGGTATGTATTTGTTTATAACTACTTCTAGTATCTTGCTTGTTGTGGCTCGATTAAGTGGATACAGCTTCGTATATTTTGTATAGTGGTCAAAGATAATAATGATATATTTATACTGATGTCTTCCACCACTCCGTGGAAACGGCCCACAAATGTCCAGGAAGATTTTTTCTAATTTTGTCACAGATGTTATCGGTATCATCACTCCTTCTCTCTTTTCGTTACTGCATTTGACTAGCTGGCAAATATGGCAATTCTGTATACATTTTCTTACCTTCCTATTCATGTCAGTGAAATACACATGTTCTTGCAGTGCTTTTACCACCTTCACTGCGCCCATATGACCATATCGTATGTGATAGTCGATGGTCAGCTCTCTCTCTAGAATCTTTGGAATAACTATTTTCCAGTCTTCACCATTTTTATTGCTTTTGGTGAACACTAGCTGATTATGAATACAGAAATACTGTTTAATGTTTGCATCGTTATCTGCTAGTTTTTTAATAATCATCGATATCTTAGGATCTTGTTGTTGCTGTATAGCTATATCTGACAGTATTTTAGTAAGCTCAGATTTATTTTTTAGCAAGTGGTAGACCTTCGCGATGGTTTGTCTCTCTCCTTGGAATGTTTGGGCGTCGATGTTAATCCGGGACAACACGTCTGCAGCTGTGTTGCTTTTTCCCGGTATGTACTCCCACTGTATATTATACTCTTGGAGTGTGAGAGTCCATCTTGTCAATCTTCCGTGTTTCAATTTACAGTTCTTGAGGAATGAAATGGATTTATGATCCATTCTTACTGTCACTTTATATCCCAAGATAAAGGTTCTAAACTTTTCGCAAGCGAATACGATACTTAATAATTCTTTTTCTGTGGTGTGATAGTTGCGTTCACACTTGTTCAACGTGCGACTTGCAAAACTGATTACTTCATGGTTCCCGTCTTGGTCTTCTTGATATAGCACGGATCCAAGACTCAAGTCGCTGGCATCGCAGTTCATGAAAAACTGTTTTTCAAAGTTAGGGTGATGTAACATAACGGTTTCTAGGAACTTTTCTTTAATTAGTTTAAATGTAGATTCTTGTTCTGATTCCCATTTCCACTTTTCTTTTGATGAGAGCTTTGTTGAAAATCGGGCTGTTAATTCGGAATAATTCACTTGAAATTTACGATAGTAGTTGCAGATCCCGAGGAACGATTGCAGTTGTTTCTTATTCTGTGGGACGGGGAAACGCTGTATTGCCTCCATCTTTTCCTGGGACGGTGTAATTCCATGTTCAGATAGGTTAAACCCCAAAAATTGGACTTCTTTTGCTATTAATTGAGACTTATCTAACTTCAATGTAATGTGATTATCTTCTAATTTCTGTAAAACCTGTGCCACCCTTTCACAGTGTTCCTCCCAATTGTTGGAGGCGATTAAGAGATCGTCAACATAGACTGTTGTAAACTGCAGTGTATTGTGGCCCAGTATCTCGTCCATACATTTGACGAATATCGCTACCGAGTTTACTAAGCCAAACGGTAGTCTTTTGAAATGGTAATTTCTACCTTCGAAAATAAAGGCAGTATACTTTCTACTATTCGGATGCAGTTCAACTTGCCAATATCCGCATACCGTATCCCATATACTGTAAAATTTTGAACCATAAAACTTCTTTAAGATCTCATCAATTTCTCCAGGTGATGTCCTGTTGTTAATTATGGTTTTGTTTAATTCCCTAGCATCTAAACAAATTCATACCGCACCATTTTTCTTTGGTACGGCGACAATAGGGTTGGTGTATGGTGAATTGCTTACTTCGATAATGTCATTTGCTATCAAACGCTGGATTTCTTCCCTTACTGCTTCCTTCAGCGAAAAGGCGATAGGATAAGATTTTCGTTTAAATTCGGTTTGGTCTTTGAATCTTAACTCACATTGGAAATTTTTAATTTTTTCCGGGCGTATCGGAAAATATGTGACGATACTGGCAATATATATTTATTAGATGGTCCTTTTGTTCCCATGTCAGCTCTTGGTTATTTTGGTTGGTCTTGAATTCTCGTATCTCATTAATCTTGGTCACCCATAACTCTCCCTCTGGGTTATTGTGAAGCTTCTTGCTGATGGCGCCTTCCTGATGTTGGTGGCCTTCCCTAATGTAATAGATCACATGTTCTGCGGGTGCCTTTTGATATTCTGTTAGCTTGGCTGTCCACTCAACTTCTCCTGTCTTCATCCTTACTGTATTTGTGTCCATGTTAATTATCGCAGTGTATTTTCTGAGTATATCACACCCAATGAGCAGGGTAAACTGTAACCCACTGGCTACGAGGAATATCATCTGTATCGTGTTGCCATCGCTGGATACATCGAGTTGCACTTGTTGTCTAATCGTCTTGTTTTGACGTCCGGTAGCTCCAATGAGTACAATGTTGTTAATAGGTAAAGTGGGTATTGTCGCTTTATTTTCAGATTGGATTCTATCTAACTCCACTTTATCAATCAATGATACATTTGCTCCGGTATCTATCATTGCCGTTGCTTTTATATTGTTGACCTTTACCGCTATGTATGCAATTTCACTATTACTTGTCTCGCTGATAGTATTCTCTTTTTCTTCCATTAAGTCTCTTCTAATATTTTTCAAATAATTATTGGTGTAAGTTTTGCGAAGATTTGGATGGTTTGCCAAAACTCTAGACCCAATAGTCCGGTTCAGTGAGGGTACTACTTGGTTTTTCACTGCCGGTTGGCGTTTAAAAGCAGGTCACTATTCCCGTGCCTGTCTTGCGATGTCGAAGCTATGGGTTCTTGATTCCCATTTCCATGTCCATTATTGTAGATGGCTGTATTTTGCTTTGTTGTTCCTTGACTTCCATTACTGTCGCTTCCGTTAGATCGGTATCCAGATTCCCGTTCCTCTCTATCGCTGTTGCTGGAGTGACTATGCTGATTAGGGAAACTCCTCCTCCCTTGGTAGTAGTTTCGACGATTTCCCCCTCGACTGGCTTGAGTATAGTGCACTCTACGAAAGTGATTATTATGTTGGTTGCCATTGCTTGGTCTTGGGTGACGATTAGGAGCTTGATTCTGGTACGGCCGGTAATAATTGTTACCTCTTTGGTAAGCTGGCTCTCGCTGATATCCACCTGAATGCTGATTATTATTATTCCCTCTATTATTGACATTGTTGCCCCCTCCATCTTGACGTGGTATAGGGTGATTTTGGAATCTTGGTGGGTAATTGTGATTTCTTCCCGGGCTATTCCTTTCGTTGGATATGTTGGGGTTATTATTCCCAGGTCCTCCTCGATCATATGTCTGGTTTGGTCCTTGTCGACTGCGTTGGTAGTAGCGTTCTCTTTCATGGTTCTCCAACAGTTCGCACATCCCTTGGACTGTTTTTATTTGTGCGTTTAGCCTCCCTTGTGATATGCCTTGATTGAAGTGGTAGGCTAATTTCGTCACTAGGCATTCTTCTGGGATGGCGGGTTCAAGATTCCTCGCCAGGCAAATCTTTCCCAAGAAATACGTTGTCATTGACTGCCTTCCATGTGTATCGAACCTCCCGTTTGTAATATCATCCCTGACGATGTTCTGGGTGGCTTCTGACCAATATTTTTGTTTAAACGCCACTTTGAAGTTGTCATAATTCCCCACTTCGTTACGGGTTGCCGTCCACCAATTGTCGAACGTGCTTTTGAAAGCTTCGTCTAACATTCCCTTAATGGTAGTCCATCTACTCTCTCTGTTTTTACGTATGATTTCTTCCATCCGTTCTAAAAACTCTAGCGGATTTTTATAATAAGTCCTGAATTCAATCTGGTCTCTGTTGTCTAGATGAGTCAATCCGGATAGTAAATTTGGTATCGTTTGTATACGATGCATCTCGTCACGGAGGTCATCTAGCTCTCTTCGTTGACGCTCGGTTAATAGGGTCCTATCATCGTGTACCTGCTGCTTAATTGCGTCCACTCTTCCAGATACTTCTTCACACTTGTCGGTTAGTGTTGACTGTGCTATTTTCATGTTGGTTTGTTCTTGTGTTATCACATTTATTTGTGTACCGTGCGTTCTCTCCATTTCGTTAATGCGTTGATTGATGTCTAACTCTGCTTGTATTAGTCTCATGCTAGTACCTTCTCCCTCCTTTCGTACTTCATTCATCTCGACATTAACTTCAGTTGATAGGATGGCCATGCGCTTCTCGATTTCATCAACATTTTCCTTCAATTTTCTTTCTATCATCTCTTCTGTATCCTTGGCGGCTTCCTTCATCTTGTTACTGTTGATACTTATTTGCTGCCACATCCCCTCATGGTCAGATTGTATTGTTTCGACGTCTCTATTGAACTTAGCCGTGATTTCATCCATTTTCTGGTTGGCCTGATCCATTCTGACTCCCAACTCCGCTGATAACTCTTCTTTCATGGTGGCCATTTTCTTTTCCAGTAATTCCTCAGTTTTCTTTTGTCCATCTTCCATCCTCCTGTTCGTCTCCTGTATCTGGTTATTGAACTCTTCCTTTAATAATTCCATATGTTTCTTGTTCTCCCTCTGGCCTTCCTCTATTTTCTTGCTTAAATCCTCCTTAGTGGATCGCTGACCTTCCTCTATTCTATTTAAGTCCTCCTTGGTGGATTTCTGGCTCTCTTCTATTCTGTTTAAGTCTGCTTTCAAATTTTGACTGTCTTCTTTGGATGATTTCAGGCCTTCCTCTATTTTCTTGTTTACGTCCGCCTTGGTGGAGTTCAGTGATTCTTCCATCCTTTTCTGGCCTTCTTTCAATGACCGTAATATCTCTAAAATACTGGCATCCATTGTTGCCCTTGACTCCTCTGGTTGGCGTATTTCCGGCAGAACTTCTGGTTGTATTATTTCGGGCTCCTCATCTGGCTGTTGAACCCCCTCCGCCGGTTCAATTTGTTTGTCTTTTACTTCCACTACTATCTCCTCCACATCTTCTGTTGACATAGCTTCCTTCTCTTCTTTTCTGGTTTCTTTCTCTGCTTGCGCCATCCTTTTTCTTGACGGTGACCTTGATTTTGATCTAGATTTCAACCTGTCTGTATACATCTTGATCCTCTGATAATGTTCCTGCTGTCTTCTCACGAATTAGTATATTTAGGTTATTGGTTATTGTATATTTCCCTAACTCGTGCTCAGACGTTGGGCGCCAACTTGTTATAGAACAAGTTTATACCAGTGTACTATACAGTGTACAGTGTAATTGTAGTTGTATTTATAGTTGTAGTGTGTTGCTGTTTAATCTTCAATCACTTCAGCCCTGCGATGGAGCGCCAACTTGTTATGGAACAAGTATAATTCAGGTGTAAATATATATAGTAGTAGTATCGAAGTGTGATCTTCTATCAATTCTGCCCCAAATTGGGTTCGTCAACTTGTTAAAGGACAAGTAATACTAGTATATATTTAGTGATGTGTAGTGTGCTTGCAGATACGCTCCGGTATCTGCTGTGATGTTGTTTTTATAAAAAAAACTGCTCCAATTATAATTATTAGGAGTTATTAGTATAATTGTATAATCTGTATAAGTGCCTGTGGATAATTCACTCTTTTGATTTAAATAAGTTTCGCGCACTTTTTGTTGTATGCCTCCCTCACTTACCACAAGTATCTGTTTCAGTCCGGTTCTGTGACGGTTGTTGCTGAAATACATACATTTAAAATGCACACAAATATTCAATTTGAATATTCAAAACAGTTAGTACACACAATATGAATGAATTAGCACATATAGGTAATACTTTAAATTACTCTCTGTTTGAATTCTTCCGCCACCTTTGGTAGAACTGATTTAAAAGAAATAATTTAATTTCTATTTGAAATGATACTCTTGTTCATAGGTAAATAAGTGAAGGTTTATTAACAAATCTTAAAATGGCAAATTTCAAAAACAATTAACAATCATTTGGCTAATAACCCTTTAAATAATAATTACAATTGATTAATTTTAACATAAAACTCTGTCCAGGCTCAATGCTGGTAGTCCTGTCTTTAGTACAATAATTTGAACTTAATAGGTTATGTCTTCTTGTTAATATATTATCAGGTTGTTACGTTCTTTGAGGATACATGATATCAGTGTCAAGATGTAATATTAATAGAATTAATAAAATTGAACAATGGTTAAAAAATAACGAATAAATATAAAACAATGAAATTTAATACCATATGTATGGTAAGTATGTAATTATCGTACGCTTGGATGCGCACGCACCTTATAAAACTCTATAGCAAGCGTCAGACTCGTGGCTTGTACAGTTTCAATGTATCGTTTTATTTTCAACAATGAGTTTGATAACTATATATTTTCAAGAGAAAAAATTAATAAAATACACAAAAAAAACTCTTGATATGATTTCTATTTGGTTTGGAAATTATTTGAGAACAGATGCAACAGTTAAATTAATAAGCTACCGCTACCAATTTGAGGTTAGCGATCACAGGTAATGCTATTCTGGTAAATGATTTCTTAATGGTTAACATTTCTTAATTTATATTTTTGAACATAATATTAGTAACCTTTTAACATGTTACTATTAAAATTGCTTTATACTTTTTACGTAAGTTAATGTTATTTATTTCAAAACATCGAATAATCAAAACAAGTTTAGTCAAAAGAGTGACTAAATGTTAACTCTTGTAATTAGTGATAATTACTTTAAACATACTTTTTATAATTATGAAAATTAATTAAAATATTTATTTAATATTTTAATAAGTAAAAATTGACATTTCTTGAAATTCTAATAATTTCATTATAAGTTTGATGCTGCGCTAGTAATGACTCGCGTAGTATCAAAATGTCTATTTCAAAAATATTATTTTTGAAAATCAAAGTTATTTAAATAAAATAATGTACTCCCTGTTTATTATCACAACACACGCGAGTACGACCGGGATTATACACTATCGTACTTATATTGTTCGGTAATACCGCACATATCACTCGGAAGTATATTTGTTGTGTCAAGGTTATGTCTGTATATCAACTTAATGTCAATGTACGCGCACAAATTTGAAAATAATACTTTTTCATGGTGTCGAGTTGCGTGACTTGTTCATCTGGAAGCTGTTCGTAGACTGTTACAATTTGCCAAAGCGTCTCTCTCGTGTCTGACAAAATGCGTTGATTTGATTGGCTGTAATCACTATAGTCTTCACCCCAAAAGCCTATGTTTTATTAAAATATTTGGTGTTTTACCAAATTTCGACTTTGGGTTCTGGTTTATGTGACGTAAGCAATAGTGTAAAAAATCATTGAAAAGTTAATAATTACAATAACTTCCTTATTGAACGTCCTATCGTTACATGAGTTAGGTCATTGAATTATAGACATTTTCCTCTTTAATTTAAGTCTAAACAACACTATTTTATTTACATTGCTTCTCTTAAAATAATGTTTTTATTAATTATCTTGGTGTTTCTTATTTTTATAAGTTTTTGACACCAGATTTAATTATTTTTAATAAAAACACTTTCTAAATAAACACTTGGAGTCCATTTCTCACTTGGTTTGATTTGTTATTTGGAAATAATTATTTCCTTAACAATAGCTAATTTTAGCGTCATTAGGCGTCCATCTTGGTTTTTATATAAAAGTATTTAAAATGAATTTCCCTTATTTAATACAAGTAATCTTATAATCTAATAAGGCTAAAACGATTATTTACATGATTTCATACTTAAATATCCTCACATGATTGTATTAAATATAATATACACATTGTCTTATTCCTCTTCTACCTGTCTCATACAATTGTCAACATAATTTTAGTCTTTTCTATGTGAATTATATTATGTATGAAATGTCATTAGTGTACATACATTGTACTTAATGTATTACATATATTGGTCAGCTTCTAGCTAGTTTAGAACCCTTCAATTCTTCAATAATGGGTTTGTTCCTATGGTGTCTCAACATAGTGGTCATTTATTTTTCATAAAAACAATAATTAAACTGTTATTGTTACATTATGTTTGTGTTTCTATATTGGTATTAGGCATTACTCCTACTTTTGGTAATGTTCTCATTTACTCTTAGATAAGTTTATATGTCATATTTTTCCTAAGTAACTTACTTAACATGGTTGGTTTATATCTGATTTCTGTCACTATGGTCAGTTGGTTTCTAATTATTTGCATATATACTGACTGTTTTTATAGTTCTAATCTGTTCTCAAAGTTGTATTGATTTTCCCTCTAACTACTGGTAATATTGTGAACAATCTGTGTTTAATCTTTAATACACTATTTTCCTTAACTAATGGGCCATACAGTGGTCCATCTTACATCTGATTGTTTGTACATGGTTAGTTAGTTTACATCATTTTGTTTATAATACTGTTGTTATTATGTTAAAGATCTGTTCTCAAACCATTACCAGATATTGGTCTTTCTACTGGTAATATTATTATTCACTTTAGTATTGGTTTTGATATTGCACTTTGCCTATTTGAATTGGCATATTTGTTGCATCTTTGCTATAGCTGTCTGCCATTGCATTTGATTGGTTTTATTTACATGGTTGCATTTTAATGCATTGTCTATTAGGATGTATTGTTATTTATAACAATTCCTTAATTGATATCATTGTTGATAATCATTTGTTTTCATTGATATTTTTGGTTTTCTGTTTAACAGGTACCTTCTCTATGGGTTATGTAACAATGTACCATCTGTTTTAATGCAGTATGTCTCTACTACTTACATGGTATCAGCATGGTATTTCACAATAATATTTTACTTATTTTGTGACACATGTTTATACATTCCTTCTTAAACATTAATACATATCTTATTGTATTATTTATGATATTTTTATAGTCATAGGTTGAATTCAATTCAATCCATTTTGTTTGATACAATGGTTTTTTATACTGTTGTCAGTTCTTTACCAAAAATAAAACATAGTTATATTGTTCTATTTTGTTTCATTTTGGTGGACTTATGATTATCTGTGTTAATCACAACTTTATTAAATGCGTCACACTCATTGTTCGTGTCTATTTGACTTATTTAACATCTTGTTGTTTTCATCATGGAATTAACATATTTTCATATACTTATAAACTTCCTCACTATAATTGTTTGTGTGGTTTTATCAGTAGAAATAGTTAGTTATTCACATGTTTCACATCTATTAAGTACGCACTGTTATTGTTTGTGTTTCCTTAAATGCTAATCACTGTCTTTCATCCTCACATTTGATAATCATTATTTCACTTGTCACTTATATAGTCTTTGGTACACGTGGTTTATGTTGATTTCTGGTATGATTTATTCATCTTCTTCTCTCTTCTGAGTCAGCTTTCTTGTCCTTCTTCTTTCTTCTTTCTTGTTATTTTCATCGTAGTCATTATTCTTTAGTCGTTTCCCCTCACTTTTGGATCCTATTGGGTCTATAATTGGTATTTTGTTTTGGCTCATGTCATTTTCTTTCTTATTTTTCGTAGTTGATGTCACTAGATTGATATCATCTTATTCATAGTTGGATTTTCATATTAACACATTTGTAGATACACACTTTATATACATGGATTTACTTATCTAGATTTACATTCATATTTTTTCTCTTACTTGCCGTCCTTTAGGCTCATTTTATGTAACTGCCATATTTGGTTATGTTACAATGTAAACAGTTAAAAAGTGCAATAGTGAAGGTGTAAATACCCCAAAATAGTGAGTGTATCAGTGATAAACACCAATTAATTAAAGGTGAAAGTGATAAGTGAAAAAAGATATTGTAAATGATAGTATGATTATAAAAAGATAGTAATAGATAAGAAAACACTTAGTAAATCAATGATGAACCAATAAATGATTTAAGAGTGAGCTTATAAAAAAATTATATAGTTAAGGGTAATTAGAAATAGTATTTAAAGTAGCGATAGATAAAGGATACGATGTTATTCAGGGGAGAAAGCCCATGTAAGATACGTAAACAGTTTGTGTTAACATGGAATGGAGAAAGGGATTAGTAAAGAATTAAGAAAGTAAGAATATAATTAATAAACACCCTATGTTATAAGGGAAAATAAATTAAATAAGTTTGAAGGAAGTGATGATATTTCTCACTCAAAATAGTAGTAAAAGAATGAAATGTATGTTAAACCAACAGTAACTAATAACTTGTAAAGAACTGTTCATTTTAATTTTATGGATAGGATATGGCTGAAGGAAGCTTACAGTCCATAGGCCTAATTGTTATATTTTAGGTATTAAGATATAGAAAATAATCTTGACATGTAATCAGAACACAAACAGATTCAAGACACAACAACCACTAAACAAATCAATTATAACAACAGGACAAAACGCTTTGTAATAAAATGAAATATAATTAGAATATAATAAGTAAAAATAATCAATGGCTACTTAGGCCTAGGAAATGCCTAACTGTCAAAACCAATAATTACAAATTGTATAAAATCCACCAGGAAATTAACAAATCTACGGCAAGTAACTAGCCAAAATTTATGTATAAATCATTTTAAAAGAAAAATGTTACAATAAGAGTTTAAATTAAAAGAAATATGTAATTATCAAATGTCAGCATAATTAGACAAAAGTTAATATCTAATAGAACATGACCTTATGAGGTATTATTTTAATCTTTGAAAGGAAATAAATACAATAGTGATAATATTTAATACCCAGAAGGGAAGACAGAAGAATGAAATCAATCAGAAAATATATAATAAATTTGAATAAAAATTTCAAATATGATAACAATGCTTTTAATCTAGGCCTTAACCAATCAAAGGGTTTCAGTTACCACAGAAACTAATTTTCCGTTAAATTTGCTTACTTGGAAAAATGACGCTTGGGTAGTAGGGACGCAAGATTTTGTATGACCGAAATTTTACTTTAAAAAGTTTAAAAAACATTCAAAAGTTAACAACATGAACCAGTGAGAAGGAGATGAAGAGGTTCAACGATTAACAGATGTCCAGGAACTAAATAAACGAAAATTAATAGCAGAAATTCCCAAGACAATTTATAAGAAGACGCTAGCAGCCTAAGTCACTCCAAATTTGATGAAATTTCCATTACCAAAGAAAACGATCTATCACAACCTTCTGAACTGATAAGTATCATTTAAATACCCTAATCCCGGGAATAAAAGCACTTTATATATTTCTCATATCAATACAAAACTCTCACTATGAAATAAAAATAATTTTCTTTCAAGGATTGAATAATTAAACAAACTTACGTGACAAAATGTTAACTAAAAAATAACCTCGCACTAATTTGCGAACTTTGTAACAACTATTACTACACTGCCGAACAATTTGTAACCACACTTTATATCATTTAAGTACGGATAAGGTACGGTAGTGTACTTTTTTAATGTAACCATATTTTATGTTTTCTTTATAATCTCAAGAACTCCAGATTTTGGGCGAGTTGATAAACAATGTACAAACAGTAGCCATAATGGCGTCAGAATAACTCGTTTCAAAATTAATTTCGTCAGCCTTGAGATTTGTGTTTCATGTTTTATGCTGGAGAAATTTTAATGAAAACTAAATTATAATATTATTGTCACATTGATGAATTACCAAACTATAATTAAAGATACAGTACAGAGTGTTACCATTGTTTTATTTCATAGGAAATTGTGTTATATATGTGTGTGTTAGCGAATTCACTGAGCAGACAACTAGCGCTCTTGCTATCTGTGCAATACAGTAAGCTGTACAGAGGCGGGAACCATTTGAACGCTCCAGCCGTCACTGCTGAAAACACCAAACTAACTTATTAATTCATTAATTTGTTTTCAATAAACAATTTGGTGCCACCCGGGTTTCACAAACCCTATGAAATTACAGGTAAGGTTGTACTGATAATTGTGACAATGCTACGGACTTCGTTAGCAACTACCATTAAAGTAACGACAGGTGTGAGACGAACACACCACACTAACACTTTATACACAAAAAAAACCTGGTGTACACATTTTACAGATACGAACCAAACCAAACGTTACAGATTTGGCTTCCATCGCGGGGCTTAAACAATAGCGACCTCATTCAGATCATTACAGATTGACGAATCCAATGTGTGGCATTATAATAAAGATACGACCAGAACACGTTCGTTACAGAAGTAATGTAGAATACAGTACTTTATTTTAATAAACATTTGAAAAAAAAAACGATATTTTTGTTACCAGCTGATACAGTAAGAATTCAGTATATAAAAACATACCAATGTAAACAATAAAGCTTATCACCAACTTTGTCACTACTTATTGCCACACTGCTAAATACTTCGTTCTTGACGAGGCCTTTCAGTGTCCCCACCATCTTCAGGCATTAAACGACCATCTGTAGGTCGTTTAAGACATGAAAATGGTGGAGACACCGAAAGGCCTCGTCAAGAACAAAGTATTCAGCAGTGTAGCAATAAGTAGTGACAGAGTTGGTGTTAAGATGGCTGCTAATAAAACTAACAAAACTGAAAATAAAGCTTATGTTACATGAACTTCATAAATTTGATTATTGTGCCTAGTTTATAAAAAAATGTATTTGTATACTTCCGCACAAGCCTATAAATTTATCCTTGGAATAAACCACATTTAATGGTATTAATTCAATACAGAGTTGTATGAATAACATGAATTAAAAGTAAATAAAATTCTGAAATCACAATCACTTTTAAGGTGTTAATTACTTATTTCTCTATCTTTTTACAACAAACCCTTCTAATACCACATTGCCTTCATTTAATCTAATTTTTGACAAACGTTTTTAAAGGGAAAACATAACAATGGTTTTAAAGCAATGAAAATAACATACCTCACTTTGAAGAGTACCTCCAAAAACGCTTGTAACAATTGATGATCTACCTTTATGACCAAGTGAGATATACGGACTGTCTTTTAACGTACCATCTGGTAATAAATGCATTAATTCGGTATGTAAACGATCTAGCATGTAACGGAGAAATTCATGAGCGTCTTGTTGCTGATATCCTCTGAAATGCAGTTATAATAAAATATTAGGCTCTGTTTACTGAAATATATGCTACACTACAAAGTACACACCATAATTTATAATTAAATTATATACAAATATTGTCACTATTTATTAGAACTAACTGTATACAGGTTAATAACACAGAGCCTTTTCTTTGTAATAACTCTAAGTTTTTTAAATTAATTATATATTAAAACTACAACCATTACATAATGCTCTTGAAAAGTCGAGTGTTGGTCTACGTATACGTTTCTCGGCTAGTCGAGCAAGTGCAGTGTCTCGGTCAAGCCCGTGTACTCAAGAAGCTTCCAGACTCTTCGAGCTCTTGTAACTATGCAAATTATGTTGCACGTGGCCAGGTGTATGGAAAATTATTCTGCAGCATCTGCAGGATCTACATAAGAGTCTATAGTCGGCTTAGTTATTTACACTTGGCGAAATTGTAGAGTGCAGGTCAAGTGATTGTTGAGAATTAGTGGAAAGTGATTATTGTGTTATAATTAGTGTGGAACTCTTAGTTGACAATTATTATGTGTGTGGACAAATTTAACTTGAATTATTGTACTCAAGGGTACCTTGTATCCATGTATACAATAAATTGTATAATCTGTAATATTGTATCAACAAGGGTACCTTGTTGATTTCAAACTGTTATTTGTGACTAATTATCCATGAGACAGTCATAACAGTGGATCAGAAGTGCAACAGAACCTTTAACAGTGGAAACAGAGGATACTTTGTAGAATAGTAGTGTACATTGTAATAATCTGTAAACATGATCTGTACAGATCAGATGAAGGAAGCTTTCCAAGTGCTGCTACGATAAACACAGGAACAACAAAAAGTAGAATGATCACTAGAGGCAGAAGAAGCAGAAAGACAACAAAAAGAAGATAGCCAACAGGAAAGAGAAGAGTCAGAAGAACAGCAAAAACCACTCTTGCTCGAGTTGGAAGAACAACAAGATGTGAAACGTAAGCAGGAAGCAGAGGAACGTAAGCGTGAAACTGGTGACATCGAAGTTTTGATACAGGAGCACAAGCAGATGCAAGAACAAACCGCTGCAGAGTTGGGTCTATCACGAGGTGAGCTTAATAACCGAATTACTAGAGTATCTGATGTAGAAGAATCGATGTCTACAAAAAATATCTGTCGAAGAAGAATCCATGTCAAATAAAATATCTGAAGTAGAAGAGAATGTAGCAACTATAAAAGACTCAACTGCAAACATAAGAAAACAAATTAAAAGTGAAGCAAGCAGTTTATGAAAACACAAACATGCATTTCAGAACAGATTGCTGAACAGACTGTACCAATGGTAAAGACAGAAAATATGACAACAGAGAGAGTTACTTTGTCTGCAGTGGGGACAGTTCATGTCAAGGCCCCAACATTTGATGGCAGCACTCACTGGGGAACGTATTTTCAGCAACTTGAAGCCACTGTGTGCGCAAATAACTGGACGGAGAAAGAGAAAACAATTTCATTTGTTCTTGCTTTAAAAGGACCTAACTTTCTGTTCGCAGAGCTACTACAGAAAGTGGAACCTGATAGCCAGAACATCTATGTCGAATTGGTTAAAGCTATGGAATTATGTATGGTGATAAACATTTGCTCAAAATCTACAAATGTTATTTCAAATTGTTATCTGTGACTAATTAAAGCTGGTATTAGCGACTTCATTGGTGTCTGTATTTTGTTTCCACTGTACAATACGACAATCCGTGAGACAGTCGTAACAATATTATATCGTATAAATACAATAACGGTAATTTCTTCTACAAGTGTGTGTTTATTTTTAATAAATAATAAAATTTAAACTGATCTTGAAATACACACTTGTACAAGAAGTCTATTATCATTATTATACAATACGATACAAACAGTACAAATTTAACAGTGTTTTAAGAATCTGAACTCCTTACAGTTCAACACACACACAGACAGGAAATTGTACAGCATCCACATTATTGAAATTCTAAATTTTATTACGTAAGTTTTGTCCATTCTACATTTTTGATAGCTATGATACTTCAATTAACTTAATGGAAACATAATGGACATACATATCTTTAGTGTTTTCTACAGATTACCAGACAACATGTTTTACACAAAAACTCATTAGAGTTGGTTAAATAACATGAAATAGCTGATCTCAAAACAATATGCAACTCTGTATATGGATTAACAAATTGTGTTAGTTTTAATTTTGTGATTTGGTCACACAAGGCTTCAATTTTTTTCTCAATATGTTCACAACGAGACCCGGAAACATTAAGTTAATTAAACAAATATTTATGAATGTACAAAACACTGTTTCAAAATGTAGGTTATAATTATCAATAAATAATTATAAAAACTCTTTAGTTGAGAGATGCATAATACTCTCTTAAGAGCATATTATCCATAATGAGTACAGCTGCACAAGGAAATAAGACAGCTAAATGGATGGATTCAGGAACAACATATTTCACCAAAACACCACAATAAGATTATGTAAGAAGTTTTGTAGTAGATCTTAGTGCGTAGGCTTTCACGGCCGGTGTCATTACAATTATTCACTAAAACTTCCGGGCTGAAAGGCCGTGGTCGATTGCTTAAGTTTCTGCTAAACGTTTCGGCCGCACCACCGGTGGCCATCTTCAGTAGCAAAAGAAAGAAAAGTGTTCGATAGATGATACGCCGAACAACGTCTCCCAATGGACTGGGAACAAGCAACAGTGAGTACCTGCTACGATGCCTCTATTTATAACATTTTGTCCGCTTCAGGTGTATAGCACGGACCAATGAGAAGCCAGCTCGTCATACTCAATTCTGATTGGCCATGGAAAACAGACCATGCCAGACACTATTTAAGGAGATGCTTTCTCCTCGGCGGTTCATAGCGACGGACGCATTCTTATGAATATGGATGGACTCCAGATGCAGGCGAGTGAAGTAACCCCGGACAGAAGACAACACACGGGCTTCATCAAACATTACCCGGTGATCGTCGTGGGACAGAGCGTGTTCAGCAACTGCGGACTTCTCCGGCTGGCCCAGGCGGCAGTATCTCCGATGTTCAGAGAGGCGCGTCCGGACACTACGCTTCGTGGTGCCTATGTAGACCTGGCCACACGTACAAGAAATACTGTACACCCCGCACGACGAGAGTGGATCCCTGGCGTCTTTCACCGGTCGCAGGAACTGCTGGATCTTTTTGGTTGGCTTAAAGATCGTCCTGACGCCCCGCTTACTCAGCAACCTGCCGATGCGATCAGTCACGCCACGGATGTAGGGCAAGACAGCAGAGCCAACAACTTCAGGCAACTCCGACTGGTCCGGCCTACCAGATCTTCTCGGCCGGGCAGCTCTCCTAACCTCCGCAGCAGAATAGCCGTTGGACTGCAGTGCTTTCTCGAGATGCCGAAACTCATCTTCGAGATACCGGGGCTCACAGATTCTTTTTGCCCGGCCTACCAGAGTCTTCAGCACCGCCCTCTTCTGCCTAGGATGATGATTGGAGGTCTTGTGCAGATATCTGTCGGTGTGCGTTGGCTTCCTATAAACTTTATGTCCCAAGCTGCCATCGGTCCTTTTCAGGACCAACACATCCAGAAAAGCCAATTGATCACCACTCTCGCGCTCCATCGTAAACTGTATGCGCGGGTGTACAGCGTTCAGATGTCCAAGGAAGCGTTCCAACTCCTCATCCCCATGGCTCCAGACCACGAAAGTGTCGTCCACATACCGCAACCAACACTTCGGCTTCAGAGGCGCAGATGAAATTGCCAACTCTTCAAATCTCTCCATATAGAAGTTTGCAACCACAGGGCTGAGAGGACTTCCCATGGCAACGCCATCCAACTGTTCATAGAAGCCGCCATTCCACTGGAAGTAGGTCGTTGTTAGGACCTGCCGGAATAAAGCAGTGATGTCCGCCGAGAACAGGTCACCCAAATACCCCAAGACCTCCTGAACAGGGACCATGGTGAAAAGGGAGACCACATCAAAACTCACGAGAACATCGCCAGGCTCCAGCACCAACTCCCGGATCCTCCGAAGGAAATCAGAAGAGTCTCGGACGAAAGAATCCGTCTGCCCGATGTGCGGCTTGAGCAATCCAGTGAGGTGCTTTGCCAAGGTGTAAGTAGGCGAGCCAATAGCACTGACGATGGGCCTCAGCGGAACGTCTTCCTTGTGGATCTTGGGTAAACCATAGAGACGGGGGGGAAGGGCCTCCGAACACCGGACGGCCGTCTTCACATCAGGCGCCAGAGAAGATTGCTTAATCAAAGAATCCGTTTTTCTCAAAACAGTTGTAGTCGGATCTTTGTTCAGCCTCCGATAAGTGGCCGGATCTAACAAACCTTCAATCTTCCGCTGGTAGTCTTCGGTGTTCAAGACCACAGTGGCACTCCCCTTATCCGCCGGCATAATGACAATGGATTCATCCCTTTTTAATTCCTTCAAGGCTCGCAACTCCGCCGACAGAAGATTGCATTTTGGCGGAGCGGCCCTTCTAAGGGCCCTAGAAGCTTCCATACGTATTTCATCTGCCTGGTCTCGGGGTAGTCCTCGGATGCCTGCCTCCACGCTCGCCACTATTTCTTCCACCGGTACTGTCTTCGGGGTCACTGCAAACTTCTCACCTTTAGCTAACACCGAGGTCTCGTGTGGTGTTAGTTGACGGTTCGATAGGTTTATAACCATCCTGTCCATCCTGTCACTATCCAGTGTTCTTCCCCTGATGTTCTGGGAAGCGAACCGCTCGAATTTTTCACGCTGTCTCTGGCTAGTACTGGCATGACACGACTCAAAAGCATTATAAGTGAGTCCATCCAACATCTCCCAATCATGTCGTTGGAGGGTACTGCTTAGATGTAGATGCAGTTTAAACAGTTCTTGGTCATTTAATGCCAACTCTTTTCTTGTAAAGTGTATTCGTTCTCGCAGCATGGCAGTCTCAGTTCTTCTGTATATCCTGTTGGCCTGAGGTGTATTAAATAAATGTCTATGTCGTAGGAACCTTGGAACGGTTCCCGTGTCTCTACATCGAAGTAAAAAGGCCAAGGAACACAGCAGACTGGCTTTCTTCTTGCGTAGCGTCTCCAGTTTCTTAATTTTCTTTAAAACCTCCTCCCCGTAGAGGTTCTTAATCTTAGTGCGTAGGCTTTCACGGCCGGTGTCATTACAATTATTCACTAAAACTTCCGGGCTGAAAGGCCGTGGTCGATTGCTTAAGTTTCTGCTAAACGTTTCGGCCGCACCACCGGTGGCCATCTTCAGTAGCAAAAGAAAGAAAAGTGTTCGATAGATGATACGCCGAACAACGTCTCCCAATGGACTGGGAACAAGCAACAGTGAGTACCTGCTACGATGCCTCTATTTATAACATTTTGTCCGCTTCAGGTGTATAGCACGGACCAATGAGAAGCCAGCTCGTCATACTCAATTCTGATTGGCCATGGAAAACAGACCATGCCAGACACTATTTAAGGAGATGCTTTCTCCTCGGCGGTTCATAGCGACGGACGCATTCTTATGAATATGGATGGACTCCAGATGCAGGCGAGTGAAGTAACCCCGGACAGAAGACAACACACGGGCTTCATCAAACATTACCCGGTGATCGTCGTGGGACAGAGCGTGTTCAGCAACTGCGGACTTCTCCGGCTGGCCCAGGCGGCAGTATCTCCGATGTTCAGAGAGGCGCGTCCGGACACTACGCTTCGTGGTGCCTATGTAGACCTGGCCACACGTACAAGGAATACTGTACACCCCGCACGACGAGAGTGGATCCCTGGCGTCTTTCACCGGTCGCAGGAACTGCTGGATCTTTTTGGTTGGCTTAAAGATCGTCCTGACGCCCCGCTTACTCAGCAACCTGCCGATGCGATCAGTCACGCCACGGATGTAGGGCAAGACAGCAGAGCCAACAACTTCAGGCAACTCCGACTGGTCCGGCCTACCAGATCTTCTCGGCCGGGCAGCTCTCCTAACCTCCGCAGCAGAATAGCCGTTGGACTGCAGTGCTTTCTCGAGATGCCGAAACTCATCTTCGAGATACCGGGGCTCACAGATTCTTTTTGCCCGGTCTACCAGAGTCTTCAGCACCGCCCTCTTCTGCCTAGGATGATGATTGGAGGTCTTGTGCAGATATCTGTCGGTGTGCGTTGGCTTCCTATAAACTTTATGTCCCAAGCTGCCATCGGTCCTTTTCAGGACCAACACATCCAGAAAAGCCAATTGATCACCACTCTCGCGCTCCATCGTAAACTGTATGCGCGGGTGTACAGCGTTCAGATGTCCAAGGAAGCGTTCCAACTCCTCATCCCCATGGCTCCAGACCACGAAAGTGTCGTCCACATACCGCAACCAACACTTCGGCTTCAGAGGCGCAGATGAAATTGCCAACTCTTCAAATCTCTCCATATAGAAGTTTGCAACCACAGGGCTGAGAGGACTTCCCATGGCAACGCCATCCAACTGTTCATAGAAGCCGCCATTCCACTGGAAGTAGGTCGTTGTTAGGACCTGCCGGAATAAAGCAGTGATGTCCGCCGAGAACAGGTCACCCAAATACCCCAAGACCTCCTGAACAGGGACCATGGTGAAAAGGGAGACCACATCAAAACTCACGAGAACATCGCCAGGCTCCAGCACCAACTCCCGGATCCTCCGAAGGAAATCAGAAGAGTCTCGGACGAAAGAATCCGTCTGCCCGATGTGCGGCTTGAGCAATCCAGTGAGGTGCTTTGCCAAGGTGTAAGTAGGCGAGCCAATAGCACTGACGATGGGCCTCAGCGGAACGTCTTCCTTGTGGATCTTGGGTAAACCATAGAGACGGGGGGGAAGGGCCTCCGAACACCGGACGGCCGTCTTCACATCAGGCGCCAGAGAAGATTGCTTAATCAAAGAATCCGTTTTTCTCAAAACAGTTGTAGTCGGATCTTTGTTCAGCCTCCGATAAGTGGCCGGATCTAACAAACCTTCAATCTTCCGCTGGTAGTCTTCGGTGTTCAAGACCACAGTGGCACTCCCCTTATCCGCCGGCATAATGACAATGGATTCATCCCTTTTTAATTCCTTCAAGGCTCGCAACTCCGCCGACAGAAGATTGCATTTTGGCGGAGCGGCCCTTCTAAGGGCCCTAGAAGCTTCCATACGTATTTCATCTGCCTGGTCTCGGGGTAGTCCTCGGATGCCTGCCTCCACGCTCGCCACTATTTCTTCCACCGGTACTGTCTTCGGGGTCACTGCAAACTTCTCACCTTTAGCTAACACCGAGGTCTCGTGTGGTGTTAGTTGACGGTTCGATAGGTTTATAACCATCCTGTCCATCCTGTCACTATCCAGTGTTCTTCCCCTGATGTTCTGGGAAGCGAACCGCTCGAATTTTTCACGCTGTCTCTGGCTAGTACTGGCATGACACGACTCAAAAGCATTATAAGTGAGTCCATCCAACATCTCCCAATCATGTCGTTGGAGGGTACTGCTTAGATGTAGATGCAGTTTAAACAGTTCTTGGTCATTTAATGCCAACTCTTTTCTTGTAAAGTGTATTCGTTCTCGCAGCATGGCAGTCTCAGTTCTTCTGTATATCCTGTTGGCCTGAGGTGTATTAAATAAATGTCTATGTCGTAGGAACCTTGGAACGGTTCCCGTGTCTCTACATCGAAGTAAAAAGGCCAAGGAACACAGCAGACTGGCTTTCTTCTTGCGTAGCGTCTCCAGTTTCTTAATTTTCTTTAAAACCTCCTCCCCGTAGAGGTTCTTAATCTTAGTGCGTAGGCTTTCACGGCCGGTGTCATTACAATTATTCACTAAAACTTCCGGGCTGAAAGGCCGTGGTCGATTGCTTAAGTTTCTGCTAAACGTTTCGGCCGCACCACCGGTGGCCATCTTCAGTAGCAAAAGAAAGAAAAGTGTTCGATAGATGATACGCCGAACAACGTCTCCCAATGGACTGGGAACAAGCAACAGTGAGTACCTGCTACGATGCCTCTATTTATAACATTTTGTCCGCTTCAGGTGTATAGCACGGACCAATGAGAAGCCAGCTCGTCATACTCAATTCTGATTGGCCATGGAAAACAGACCATGCCAGACACTATTTAAGGAGATGCTTTCTCCTCGGCGGTTCATAGCGACGGACGCATTCTTATGAATATGGATGGACTCCAGATGCAGGCGAGTGAAGTAACCCCGGACAGAAGACAACACACGGGCTTCATCAAACATTACCCGGTGATCGTCGTGGGACAGAGCGTGTTCAGCAACTGCGGACTTCTCCGGCTGGCCCAGGCGGCAGTATCTCCGATGTTCAGAGAGGCGCGTCCGGACACTACGCTTCGTGGTGCCTATGTAGACCTGGCCACACGTACAAGGAATACTGTACACCCCGCACGACGAGAGTGGATCCCTGGCGTCTTTCACCGGTCGCAGGAACTGCTGGATCTTTTTGGTTGGCTTAAAGATCGTCCTGACGCCCCGCTTACTCAGCAACCTGCCGATGCGATCAGTCACGCCACGGATGTAGGGCAAGACAGCAGAGCCAACAACTTCAGGCAACTCCGACTGGTCCGGCCTACCAGATCTTCTCGGCCGGGCAGCTCTCCTAACCTCCGCAGCAGAATAGCCGTTGGACTGCAGTGCTTTCTCGAGATGCCGAAACTCATCTTCGAGATACCGGGGCTCACAGATTCTTTTTGCCCGGTCTACCAGAGTCTTCAGCACCGCCCTCTTCTGCCTAGGATGATGATTGGAGGTCTTGTGCAGATATCTGTCGGTGTGCGTTGGCTTCCTATAAACTTTATGTCCCAAGCTGCCATCGGTCCTTTTCAGGACCAACACATCCAGAAAAGCCAATTGATCACCACTCTCGCGCTCCATCGTAAACTGTATGCGCGGGTGTACAGCGTTCAGATGTCCAAGGAAGCGTTCCAACTCCTCATCCCCATGGCTCCAGACCACGAAAGTGTCGTCCACATACCGCAACCAACACTTCGGCTTCAGAGGCGCAGATGAAATTGCCAACTCTTCAAATCTCTCCATATAGAAGTTTGCAACCACAGGGCTGAGAGGACTTCCCATGGCAACGCCATCCAACTGTTCATAGAAGCCGCCATTCCACTGGAAGTAGGTCGTTGTTAGGACCTGCCGGAATAAAGCAGTGATGTCCGCCGAGAACAGGTCACCCAAATACCCCAAGACCTCCTGAACAGGGACCATGGTGAAAAGGGAGACCACATCAAAACTCACGAGAACATCGCCAGGCTCCAGCACCAACTCCCGGATCCTCCGAAGGAAATCAGAAGAGTCTCGGACGAAAGAATCCGTCTGCCCGATGTGCGGCTTGAGCAATCCAGTGAGGTGCTTTGCCAAGGTGTAAGTAGGCGAGCCAATAGCACTGACGATGGGCCTCAGCGGAACGTCTTCCTTGTGGATCTTGGGTAAACCATAGAGACGGGGGGGAAGGGCCTCCGAACACCGGACGGCCGTCTTCACATCAGGCGCCAGAGAAGATTGCTTAATCAAAGAATCCGTTTTTCTCAAAACAGTTGTAGTCGGATCTTTGTTCAGCCTCCGATAAGTGGCCGGATCTAACAAACCTTCAATCTTCCGCTGGTAGTCTTCGGTGTTCAAGACCACAGTGGCACTCCCCTTATCCGCCGGCATAATGACAATGGATTCATCCCTTTTTAATTCCTTCAAGGCTCGCAACTCCGCCGACAGAAGATTGCATTTTGGCGGAGCGGCCCTTCTAAGGGCCCTAGAAGCTTCCATACGTATTTCATCTGCCTGGTCTCGGGGTAGTCCTCGGATGCCTGCCTCCACGCTCGCCACTATTTCTTCCACCGGTACTGTCTTCGGGGTCACTGCAAACTTCTCACCTTTAGCTAACACCGAGGTCTCGTGTGGTGTTAGTTGACGGTTCGATAGGTTTATAACCATCCTGTCCATCCTGTCACTATCCAGTGTTCTTCCCCTGATGTTCTGGGAAGCGAACCGCTCGAATTTTTCACGCTGTCTCTGGCTAGTACTGGCATGACACGACTCAAAAGCATTATAAGTGAGTCCATCCAACATCTCCCAATCATGTCGTTGGAGGGTACTGCTTAGATGTAGATGCAGTTTAAACAGTTCTTGGTCATTTAATGCCAACTCTTTTCTTGTAAAGTGTATTCGTTCTCGCAGCATGGCAGTCTCAGTTCTTCTGTATATCCTGTTGGCCTGAGGTGTATTAAATAAATGTCTATGTCGTAGGAACCTTGGAACGGTTCCCGTGTCTCTACATCGAAGTAAAAAGGCCAAGGAACACAGCAGACTGGCTTTCTTCTTGCGTAGCGTCTCCAGTTTCTTAATTTTCTTTAAAACCTCCTCCCCGTAGAGGTTCTTAATCTTAGTGCGTAGGCTTTCACGGCCGGTGTCATTACAATTATTCACTAAAACTTCCGGGCTGAAAGGCCGTGGTCGATTGCTTAAGTTTCTGCTAAACGTTTCGGCCGCACCACCGGTGGCCATCTTCAGTAGCAAAAGAAAGAAAAGTGTTCGATAGATGATACGCCGAACAACGTCTCCCAATGGACTGGGAACAAGCAACAGTGAGTACCTGCTACGATGCCTCTATTTATAACATTTTGTCCGCTTCAGGTGTATAGCACGGACCAATGAGAAGCCAGCTCGTCATACTCAATTCTGATTGGCCATGGAAAACAGACCATGCCAGACACTATTTAAGGAGATGCTTTCTCCTCGGCGGTTCATAGCGACGGACGCATTCTTATGAATATGGATGGACTCCAGATGCAGGCGAGTGAAGTAACCCCGGACAGAAGACAACACACGGGCTTCATCAAACATTACCCGGTGATCGTCGTGGGACAGAGCGTGTTCAGCAACTGCGGACTTCTCCGGCTGGCCCAGGCGGCAGTATCTCCGATGTTCAGAGAGGCGCGTCCGGACACTACGCTTCGTGGTGCCTATGTAGACCTGGCCACACGTACAAGGAATACTGTACACCCCGCACGACGAGAGTGGATCCCTGGCGTCTTTCACCGGTCGCAGGAACTGCTGGATCTTTTTGGTTGGCTTAAAGATCGTCCTGACGCCCCGCTTACTCAGCAACCTGCCGATGCGATCAGTCACGCCACGGATGTAGGGCAAGACAGCAGAGCCAACAACTTCAGGCAACTCCGACTGGTCCGGCCTACCAGATCTTCTCGGCCGGGCAGCTCTCCTAACCTCCGCAGCAGAATAGCCGTTGGACTGCAGTGCTTTCTCGAGATGCCGAAACTCATCTTCGAGATACCGGGGCTCACAGATTCTTTTTGCCCGGTCTACCAGAGTCTTCAGCACCGCCCTCTTCTGCCTAGGATGATGATTGGAGGTCTTGTGCAGATATCTGTCGGTGTGCGTTGGCTTCCTATAAACTTTATGTCCCAAGCTGCCATCGGTCCTTTTCAGGACCAACACATCCAGAAAAGCCAATTGATCACCACTCTCGCGCTCCATCGTAAACTGTATGCGCGGGTGTACAGCGTTCAGATGTCCAAGGAAGCGTTCCAACTCCTCATCCCCATGGCTCCAGACCACGAAAGTGTCGTCCACATACCGCAACCAACACTTCGGCTTCAGAGGCGCAGATGAAATTGCCAACTCTTCAAATCTCTCCATATAGAAGTTTGCAACCACAGGGCTGAGAGGACTTCCCATGGCAACGCCATCCAACTGTTCATAGAAGCCGCCATTCCACTGGAAGTAGGTCGTTGTTAGGACCTGCCGGAATAAAGCAGTGATGTCCGCCGAGAACAGGTCACCCAAATACCCCAAGACCTCCTGAACAGGGACCATGGTGAAAAGGGAGACCACATCAAAACTCACGAGAACATCGCCAGGCTCCAGCACCAACTCCCGGATCCTCCGAAGGAAATCAGAAGAGTCTCGGACGAAAGAATCCGTCTGCCCGATGTGCGGCTTGAGCAATCCAGTGAGGTGCTTTGCCAAGGTGTAAGTAGGCGAGCCAATAGCACTGACGATGGGCCTCAGCGGAACGTCTTCCTTGTGGATCTTGGGTAAACCATAGAGACGGGGGGGAAGGGCCTCCGAACACCGGACGGCCGTCTTCACATCAGGCGCCAGAGAAGATTGCTTAATCAAAGAATCCGTTTTTCTCAAAACAGTTGTAGTCGGATCTTTGTTCAGCCTCCGATAAGTGGCCGGATCTAACAAACCTTCAATCTTCCGCTGGTAGTCTTCGGTGTTCAAGACCACAGTGGCACTCCCCTTATCCGCCGGCATAATGACAATGGATTCATCCCTTTTTAATTCCTTCAAGGCTCGCAACTCCGCCGACAGAAGATTGCATTTTGGCGGAGCGGCCCTTCTAAGGGCCCTAGAAGCTTCCATACGTATTTCATCTGCCTGGTCTCGGGGTAGTCCTCGGATGCCTGCCTCCACGCTCGCCACTATTTCTTCCACCGGTACTGTCTTCGGGGTCACTGCAAACTTCTCACCTTTAGCTAACACCGAGGTCTCGTGTGGTGTTAGTTGACGGTTCGATAGGTTTATAACCATCCTGTCCATCCTGTCACTATCCAGTGTTCTTCCCCTGATGTTCTGGGAAGCGAACCGCTCGAATTTTTCACGCTGTCTCTGGCTAGTACTGGCATGACACGACTCAAAAGCATTATAAGTGAGTCCATCCAACATCTCCCAATCATGTCGTTGGAGGGTACTGCTTAGATGTAGATGCAGTTTAAACAGTTCTTGGTCATTTAATGCCAACTCTTTTCTTGTAAAGTGTATTCGTTCTCGCAGCATGGCAGTCTCAGTTCTTCTGTATATCCTGTTGGCCTGAGGTGTATTAAATAAATGTCTATGTCGTAGGAACCTTGGAACGGTTCCCGTGTCTCTACATCGAAGTAAAAAGGCCAAGGAACACAGCAGACTGGCTTTCTTCTTGCGTAGCGTCTCCAGTTTCTTAATTTTCTTTAAAACCTCCTCCCCGTAGAGGTTCTTAATCTTAGTGCGTAGGCTTTCACGGCCGGTGTCATTACAATTATTCACTAAAACTTCCGGGCTGAAAGGCCGTGGTCGATTGCTTAAGTTTCTGCTAAACGTTTCGGCCGCACCACCGGTGGCCATCTTCAGTAGCAAAAGAAAGAAAAGTGTTCGATAGATGATACGCCGAACAACGTCTCCCAATGGACTGGGAACAAGCAACAGTGAGTACCTGCTACGATGCCTCTATTTATAACATTTTGTCCGCTTCAGGTGTATAGCACGGACCAATGAGAAGCCAGCTCGTCATACTCAATTCTGATTGGCCATGGAAAACAGACCATGCCAGACACTATTTAAGGAGATGCTTTCTCCTCGGCGGTTCATAGCGACGGACGCATTCTTATGAATATGGATGGACTCCAGATGCAGGCGAGTGAAGTAACCCCGGACAGAAGACAACACACGGGCTTCATCAAACATTACCCGGTGATCGTCGTGGGACAGAGCGTGTTCAGCAACTGCGGACTTCTCCGGCTGGCCCAGGCGGCAGTATCTCCGATGTTCAGAGAGGCGCGTCCGGACACTACGCTTCGTGGTGCCTATGTAGACCTGGCCACACGTACAAGGAATACTGTACACCCCGCACGACGAGAGTGGATCCCTGGCGTCTTTCACCGGTCGCAGGAACTGCTGGATCTTTTTGGTTGGCTTAAAGATCGTCCTGACGCCCCGCTTACTCAGCAACCTGCCGATGCGATCAGTCACGCCACGGATGTAGGGCAAGACAGCAGAGCCAACAACTTCAGGCAACTCCGACTGGTCCGGCCTACCAGATCTTCTCGGCCGGGCAGCTCTCCTAACCTCCGCAGCAGAATAGCCGTTGGACTGCAGTGCTTTCTCGAGATGCCGAAACTCATCTTCGAGATACCGGGGCTCACAGATTCTTTTTGCCCGGTCTACCAGAGTCTTCAGCACCGCCCTCTTCTGCCTAGGATGATGATTGGAGGTCTTGTGCAGATATCTGTCGGTGTGCGTTGGCTTCCTATAAACTTTATGTCCCAAGCTGCCATCGGTCCTTTTCAGGACCAACACATCCAGAAAAGCCAATTGATCACCACTCTCGCGCTCCATCGTAAACTGTATGCGCGGGTGTACAGCGTTCAGATGTCCAAGGAAGCGTTCCAACTCCTCATCCCCATGGCTCCAGACCACGAAAGTGTCGTCCACATACCGCAACCAACACTTCGGCTTCAGAGGCGCAGATGAAATTGCCAACTCTTCAAATCTCTCCATATAGAAGTTTGCAACCACAGGGCTGAGAGGACTTCCCATGGCAACGCCATCCAACTGTTCATAGAAGCCGCCATTCCACTGGAAGTAGGTCGTTGTTAGGACCTGCCGGAATAAAGCAGTGATGTCCGCCGAGAACAGGTCACCCAAATACCCCAAGACCTCCTGAACAGGGACCATGGTGAAAAGGGAGACCACATCAAAACTCACGAGAACATCGCCAGGCTCCAGCACCAACTCCCGGATCCTCCGAAGGAAATCAGAAGAGTCTCGGACGAAAGAATCCGTCTGCCCGATGTGCGGCTTGAGCAATCCAGTGAGGTGCTTTGCCAAGGTGTAAGTAGGCGAGCCAATAGCACTGACGATGGGCCTCAGCGGAACGTCTTCCTTGTGGATCTTGGGTAAACCATAGAGACGGGGGGGAAGGGCCTCCGAACACCGGACGGCCGTCTTCACATCAGGCGCCAGAGAAGATTGCTTAATCAAAGAATCCGTTTTTCTCAAAACAGTTGTAGTCGGATCTTTGTTCAGCCTCCGATAAGTGGCCGGATCTAACAAACCTTCAATCTTCCGCTGGTAGTCTTCGGTGTTCAAGACCACAGTGGCACTCCCCTTATCCGCCGGCATAATGACAATGGATTCATCCCTTTTTAATTCCTTCAAGGCTCGCAACTCCGCCGACAGAAGATTGCATTTTGGCGGAGCGGCCCTTCTAAGGGCCCTAGAAGCTTCCATACGTATTTCATCTGCCTGGTCTCGGGGTAGTCCTCGGATGCCTGCCTCCACGCTCGCCACTATTTCTTCCACCGGTACTGTCTTCGGGGTCACTGCAAACTTCTCACCTTTAGCTAACACCGAGGTCTCGTGTGGTGTTAGTTGACGGTTCGATAGGTTTATAACCATCCTGTCCATCCTGTCACTATCCAGTGTTCTTCCCCTGATGTTCTGGGAAGCGAACCGCTCGAATTTTTCACGCTGTCTCTGGCTAGTACTGGCATGACACGACTCAAAAGCATTATAAGTGAGTCCATCCAACATCTCCCAATCATGTCGTTGGAGGGTACTGCTTAGATGTAGATGCAGTTTAAACAGTTCTTGGTCATTTAATGCCAACTCTTTTCTTGTAAAGTGTATTCGTTCTCGCAGCATGGCAGTCTCAGTTCTTCTGTATATCCTGTTGGCCTGAGGTGTATTAAATAAATGTCTATGTCGTAGGAACCTTGGAACGGTTCCCGTGTCTCTACATCGAAGTAAAAAGGCCAAGGAACACAGCAGACTGGCTTTCTTCTTGCGTAGCGTCTCCAGTTTCTTAATTTTCTTTAAAACCTCCTCCCCGTAGAGGTTCTTAATCTTAGTGCGTAGGCTTTCACGGCCGGTGTCATTACAATTATTCACTAAAACTTCCGGGCTGAAAGGCCGTGGTCGATTGCTTAAGTTTCTGCTAAACGTTTCGGCCGCACCACCGGTGGCCATCTTCAGTAGCAAAAGAAAGAAAAGTGTTCGATAGATGATACGCCGAACAACGTCTCCCAATGGACTGGGAACAAGCAACAGTGAGTACCTGCTACGATGCCTCTATTTATAACATTTTGTCCGCTTCAGGTGTATAGCACGGACCAATGAGAAGCCAGCTCGTCATACTCAATTCTGATTGGCCATGGAAAACAGACCATGCCAGACACTATTTAAGGAGATGCTTTCTCCTCGGCGGTTCATAGCGACGGACGCATTCTTATGAATATGGATGGACTCCAGATGCAGGCGAGTGAAGTAACCCCGGACAGAAGACAACACACGGGCTTCATCAAACATTACCCGGTGATCGTCGTGGGACAGAGCGTGTTCAGCAACTGCGGACTTCTCCGGCTGGCCCAGGCGGCAGTATCTCCGATGTTCAGAGAGGCGCGTCCGGACACTACGCTTCGTGGTGCCTATGTAGACCTGGCCACACGTACAAGGAATACTGTACACCCCGCACGACGAGAGTGGATCCCTGGCGTCTTTCACCGGTCGCAGGAACTGCTGGATCTTTTTGGTTGGCTTAAAGATCGTCCTGACGCCCCGCTTACTCAGCAACCTGCCGATGCGATCAGTCACGCCACGGATGTAGGGCAAGACAGCAGAGCCAACAACTTCAGGCAACTCCGACTGGTCCGGCCTACCAGATCTTCTCGGCCGGGCAGCTCTCCTAACCTCCGCAGCAGAATAGCCGTTGGACTGCAGTGCTTTCTCGAGATGCCGAAACTCATCTTCGAGATACCGGGGCTCACAGATTCTTTTTGCCCGGTCTACCAGAGTCTTCAGCACCGCCCTCTTCTGCCTAGGATGATGATTGGAGGTCTTGTGCAGATATCTGTCGGTGTGCGTTGGCTTCCTATAAACTTTATGTCCCAAGCTGCCATCGGTCCTTTTCAGGACCAACACATCCAGAAAAGCCAATTGATCACCACTCTCGCGCTCCATCGTAAACTGTATGCGCGGGTGTACAGCGTTCAGATGTCCAAGGAAGCGTTCCAACTCCTCATCCCCATGGCTCCAGACCACGAAAGTGTCGTCCACATACCGCAACCAACACTTCGGCTTCAGAGGCGCAGATGAAATTGCCAACTCTTCAAATCTCTCCATATAGAAGTTTGCAACCACAGGGCTGAGAGGACTTCCCATGGCAACGCCATCCAACTGTTCATAGAAGCCGCCATTCCACTGGAAGTAGGTCGTTGTTAGGACCTGCCGGAATAAAGCAGTGATGTCCGCCGAGAACAGGTCACCCAAATACCCCAAGACCTCCTGAACAGGGACCATGGTGAAAAGGGAGACCACATCAAAACTCACGAGAACATCGCCAGGCTCCAGCACCAACTCCCGGATCCTCCGAAGGAAATCAGAAGAGTCTCGGACGAAAGAATCCGTCTGCCCGATGTGCGGCTTGAGCAATCCAGTGAGGTGCTTTGCCAAGGTGTAAGTAGGCGAGCCAATAGCACTGACGATGGGCCTCAGCGGAACGTCTTCCTTGTGGATCTTGGGTAAACCATAGAGACGGGGGGGAAGGGCCTCCGAACACCGGACGGCCGTCTTCACATCAGGCGCCAGAGAAGATTGCTTAATCAAAGAATCCGTTTTTCTCAAAACAGTTGTAGTCGGATCTTTGTTCAGCCTCCGATAAGTGGCCGGATCTAACAAACCTTCAATCTTCCGCTGGTAGTCTTCGGTGTTCAAGACCACAGTGGCACTCCCCTTATCCGCCGGCATAATGACAATGGATTCATCCCTTTTTAATTCCTTCAAGGCTCGCAACTCCGCCGACAGAAGATTGCATTTTGGCGGAGCGGCCCTTCTAAGGGCCCTAGAAGCTTCCATACGTATTTCATCTGCCTGGTCTCGGGGTAGTCCTCGGATGCCTGCCTCCACGCTCGCCACTATTTCTTCCACCGGTACTGTCTTCGGGGTCACTGCAAACTTCTCACCTTTAGCTAACACCGAGGTCTCGTGTGGTGTTAGTTGACGGTTCGATAGGTTTATAACCATCCTGTCCATCCTGTCACTATCCAGTGTTCTTCCCCTGATGTTCTGGGAAGCGAACCGCTCGAATTTTTCACGCTGTCTCTGGCTAGTACTGGCATGACACGACTCAAAAGCATTATAAGTGAGTCCATCCAACATCTCCCAATCATGTCGTTGGAGGGTACTGCTTAGATGTAGATGCAGTTTAAACAGTTCTTGGTCATTTAATGCCAACTCTTTTCTTGTAAAGTGTATTCGTTCTCGCAGCATGGCAGTCTCAGTTCTTCTGTATATCCTGTTGGCCTGAGGTGTATTAAATAAATGTCTATGTCGTAGGAACCTTGGAACGGTTCCCGTGTCTCTACATCGAAGCAAAAAGGCCAAGGAACACAGCAGACTGGCTTTCTTCTTGCGTAGCGTCTCCAGTTTCTTAATTTTCTTTAAAACCTCCTCCCCGTAGAGGTTCTTAATCTTAGTGCGTAGGCTTTCACGGCCGGTGTCATTACAATTATTCACTAAAACTTCCGGGCTGAAAGGCCGTGGTCGATTGCTTAAGTTTCTGCTAAACGTTTCGGCCGCACCACCGGTGGCCATCTTCAGTAGCAAAAGAAAGAAAAGTGTTCGATAGATGATACGCCGAACAACGTCTCCCAATGGACTGGGAACAAGCAACAGTGAGTACCTGCTACGATGCCTCTATTTATAACATTTTGTCCGCTTCAGGTGTATAGCACGGACCAATGAGAAGCCAGCTCGTCATACTCAATTCTGATTGGCCATGGAAAACAGACCATGCCAGACACTATTTAAGGAGATGCTTTCTCCTCGGCGGTTCATAGCGACGGACGCATTCTTATGAATATGGATGGACTCCAGATGCAGGCGAGTGAAGTAACCCCGGACAGAAGACAACACACGGGCTTCATCAAACATTACCCGGTGATCGTCGTGGGACAGAGCGTGTTCAGCAACTGCGGACTTCTCCGGCTGGCCCAGGCGGCAGTATCTCCGATGTTCAGAGAGGCGCGTCCGGACACTACGCTTCGTGGTGCCTATGTAGACCTGGCCACACGTACAAGGAATACTGTACACCCCGCACGACGAGAGTGGATCCCTGGCGTCTTTCACCGGTCGCAGGAACTGCTGGATCTTTTTGGTTGGCTTAAAGATCGTCCTGACGCCCCGCTTACTCAGCAACCTGCCGATGCGATCAGTCACGCCACGGATGTAGGGCAAGACAGCAGAGCCAACAACTTCAGGCAACTCCGACTGGTCCGGCCTACCAGATCTTCTCGGCCGGGCAGCTCTCCTAACCTCCGCAGCAGAATAGCCGTTGGACTGCAGTGCTTTCTCGAGATGCCGAAACTCATCTTCGAGATACCGGGGCTCACAGATTCTTTTTGCCCGGTCTACCAGAGTCTTCAGCACCGCCCTCTTCTGCCTAGGATGATGATTGGAGGTCTTGTGCAGATATCTGTCGGTGTGCGTTGGCTTCCTATAAACTTTATGTCCCAAGCTGCCATCGGTCCTTTTCAGGACCAACACATCCAGAAAAGCCAATTGATCACCACTCTCGCGCTCCATCGTAAACTGTATGCGCGGGTGTACAGCGTTCAGATGTCCAAGGAAGCGTTCCAACTCCTCATCCCCATGGCTCCAGACCACGAAAGTGTCGTCCACATACCGCAACCAACACTTCGGCTTCAGAGGCGCAGATGAAATTGCCAACTCTTCAAATCTCTCCATATAGAAGTTTGCAACCACAGGGCTGAGAGGACTTCCCATGGCAACGCCATCCAACTGTTCATAGAAGCCGCCATTCCACTGGAAGTAGGTCGTTGTTAGGACCTGCCGGAATAAAGCAGTGATGTCCGCCGAGAACAGGTCACCCAAATACCCCAAGACCTCCTGAACAGGGACCATGGTGAAAAGGGAGACCACATCAAAACTCACGAGAACATCGCCAGGCTCCAGCACCAACTCCCGGATCCTCCGAAGGAAATCAGAAGAGTCTCGGACGAAAGAATCCGTCTGCCCGATGTGCGGCTTGAGCAATCCAGTGAGGTGCTTTGCCAAGGTGTAAGTAGGCGAGCCAATAGCACTGACGATGGGCCTCAGCGGAACGTCTTCCTTGTGGATCTTGGGTAAACCATAGAGACGGGGGGGAAGGGCCTCCGAACACCGGACGGCCGTCTTCACATCAGGCGCCAGAGAAGATTGCTTAATCAAAGAATCCGTTTTTCTCAAAACAGTTGTAGTCGGATCTTTGTTCAGCCTCCGATAAGTGGCCGGATCTAACAAACCTTCAATCTTCCGCTGGTAGTCTTCGGTGTTCAAGACCACAGTGGCACTCCCCTTATCCGCCGGCATAATGACAATGGATTCATCCCTTTTTAATTCCTTCAAGGCTCGCAACTCCGCCGACAGAAGATTGCATTTTGGCGGAGCGGCCCTTCTAAGGGCCCTAGAAGCTTCCATACGTATTTCATCTGCCTGGTCTCGGGGTAGTCCTCGGATGCCTGCCTCCACGCTCGCCACTATTTCTTCCACCGGTACTGTCTTCGGGGTCACTGCAAACTTCTCACCTTTAGCTAACACCGAGGTCTCGTGTGGTGTTAGTTGACGGTTCGATAGGTTTATAACCATCCTGTCCATCCTGTCACTATCCAGTGTTCTTCCCCTGATGTTCTGGGAAGCGAACCGCTCGAATTTTTCACGCTGTCTCTGGCTAGTACTGGCATGACACGACTCAAAAGCATTATAAGTGAGTCCATCCAACATCTCCCAATCATGTCGTTGGAGGGTACTGCTTAGATGTAGATGCAGTTTAAACAGTTCTTGGTCATTTAATGCCAACTCTTTTCTTGTAAAGTGTATTCGTTCTCGCAGCATGGCAGTCTCAGTTCTTCTGTATATCCTGTTGGCCTGAGGTGTATTAAATAAATGTCTATGTCGTAGGAACCTTGGAACGGTTCCCGTGTCTCTACATCGAAGTAAAAAGGCCAAGGAACACAGCAGACTGGCTTTCTTCTTGCGTAGCGTCTCCAGTTTCTTAATTTTCTTTAAAACCTCCTCCCCGTAGAGGTTCTTAATCTTAGTGCGTAGGCTTTCACGGCCGGTGTCATTACAATTATTCACTAAAACTTCCGGGCTGAAAGGCCGTGGTCGATTGCTTAAGTTTCTGCTAAACGTTTCGGCCGCACCACCGGTGGCCATCTTCAGTAGCAAAAGAAAGAAAAGTGTTCGATAGATGATACGCCGAACAACGTCTCCCAATGGACTGGGAACAAGCAACAGTGAGTACCTGCTACGATGCCTCTATTTATAACATTTTGTCCGCTTCAGGTGTATAGCACGGACCAATGAGAAGCCAGCTCGTCATACTCAATTCTGATTGGCCATGGAAAACAGACCATGCCAGACACTATTTAAGGAGATGCTTTCTCCTCGGCGGTTCATAGCGACGGACGCATTCTTATGAATATGGATGGACTCCAGATGCAGGCGAGTGAAGTAACCCCGGACAGAAGACAACACACGGGCTTCATCAAACATTACCCGGTGATCGTCGTGGGACAGAGCGTGTTCAGCAACTGCGGACTTCTCCGGCTGGCCCAGGCGGCAGTATCTCCGATGTTCAGAGAGGCGCGTCCGGACACTACGCTTCGTGGTGCCTATGTAGACCTGGCCACACGTACAAGGAATACTGTACACCCCGCACGACGAGAGTGGATCCCTGGCGTCTTTCACCGGTCGCAGGAACTGCTGGATCTTTTTGGTTGGCTTAAAGATCGTCCTGACGCCCCGCTTACTCAGCAACCTGCCGATGCGATCAGTCACGCCACGGATGTAGGGCAAGACAGCAGAGCCAACAACTTCAGGCAACTCCGACTGGTCCGGCCTACCAGATCTTCTCGGCCGGGCAGCTCTCCTAACCTCCGCAGCAGAATAGCCGTTGGACTGCAGTGCTTTCTCGAGATGCCGAAACTCATCTTCGAGATACCGGGGCTCACAGATTCTTTTTGCCCGGTCTACCAGAGTCTTCAGCACCGCCCTCTTCTGCCTAGGATGATGATTGGAGGTCTTGTGCAGATATCTGTCGGTGTGCGTTGGCTTCCTATAAACTTTATGTCCCAAGCTGCCATCGGTCCTTTTCAGGACCAACACATCCAGAAAAGCCAATTGATCACCACTCTCGCGCTCCATCGTAAACTGTATGCGCGGGTGTACAGCGTTCAGATGTCCAAGGAAGCGTTCCAACTCCTCATCCCCATGGCTCCAGACCACGAAAGTGTCGTCCACATACCGCAACCAACACTTCGGCTTCAGAGGCGCAGATGAAATTGCCAACTCTTCAAATCTCTCCATATAGAAGTTTGCAACCACAGGGCTGAGAGGACTTCCCATGGCAACGCCATCCAACTGTTCATAGAAGCCGCCATTCCACTGGAAGTAGGTCGTTGTTAGGACCTGCCGGAATAAAGCAGTGATGTCCGCCGAGAACAGGTCACCCAAATACCCCAAGACCTCCTGAACAGGGACCATGGTGAAAAGGGAGACCACATCAAAACTCACGAGAACATCGCCAGGCTCCAGCACCAACTCCCGGATCCTCCGAAGGAAATCAGAAGAGTCTCGGACGAAAGAATCCGTCTGCCCGATGTGCGGCTTGAGCAATCCAGTGAGGTGCTTTGCCAAGGTGTAAGTAGGCGAGCCAATAGCACTGACGATGGGCCTCAGCGGAACGTCTTCCTTGTGGATCTTGGGTAAACCATAGAGACGGGGGGGAAGGGCCTCCGAACACCGGACGGCCGTCTTCACATCAGGCGCCAGAGAAGATTGCTTAATCAAAGAATCCGTTTTTCTCAAAACAGTTGTAGTCGGATCTTTGTTCAGCCTCCGATAAGTGGCCGGATCTAACAAACCTTCAATCTTCCGCTGGTAGTCTTCGGTGTTCAAGACCACAGTGGCACTCCCCTTATCCGCCGGCATAATGACAATGGATTCATCCCTTTTTAATTCCTTCAAGGCTCGCAACTCCGCCGACAGAAGATTGCATTTTGGCGGAGCGGCCCTTCTAAGGGCCCTAGAAGCTTCCATACGTATTTCATCTGCCTGGTCTCGGGGTAGTCCTCGGATGCCTGCCTCCACGCTCGCCACTATTTCTTCCACCGGTACTGTCTTCGGGGTCACTGCAAACTTCTCACCTTTAGCTAACACCGAGGTCTCGTGTGGTGTTAGTTGACGGTTCGATAGGTTTATAACCATCCTGTCCATCCTGTCACTATCCAGTGTTCTTCCCCTGATGTTCTGGGAAGCGAACCGCTCGAATTTTTCACGCTGTCTCTGGCTAGTACTGGCATGACACGACTCAAAAGCATTATAAGTGAGTCCATCCAACATCTCCCAATCATGTCGTTGGAGGGTACTGCTTAGATGTAGATGCAGTTTAAACAGTTCTTGGTCATTTAATGCCAACTCTTTTCTTGTAAAGTGTATTCGTTCTCGCAGCATGGCAGACTCAGTTCTTCTGTATATCCTGTTGGCCTGAGGTGTATTAAATAAATGTCTATGTCGTAGGAACCTTGGAACGGTTCCCGTGTCTCTACATCGAAGTAAAAAGGCCAAGGAACACAGCAGACTGGCTTTCTTCTTGCGTAGCGTCTCCAGTTTCTTAATTTTCTTTAAAACCTCCTCCCCGTAGAGGTTCTTAATCTTAGTGCGTAGGCTTTCACGGCCGGTGTCATTACAATTATTCACTAAAACTTCCGGGCTGAAAGGCCGTGGTCGATTGCTTAAGTTTCTGCTAAACGTTTCGGCCGCACCACCGGTGGCCATCTTCAGTAGCAAAAGAAAGAAAAGTGTTCGATAGATGATACGCCGAACAACGTCTCCCAATGGACTGGGAACAAGCAACAGTGAGTACCTGCTACGATGCCTCTATTTATAACATTTTGTCCGCTTCAGGTGTATAGCACGGACCAATGAGAAGCCAGCTCGTCATACTCAATTCTGATTGGCCATGGAAAACAGACCATGCCAGACACTATTTAAGGAGATGCTTTCTCCTCGGCGGTTCATAGCGACGGACGCATTCTTATGAATATGGATGGACTCCAGATGCAGGCGAGTGAAGTAACCCCGGACAGAAGACAACACACGGGCTTCATCAAACATTACCCGGTGATCGTCGTGGGACAGAGCGTGTTCAGCAACTGCGGACTTCTCCGGCTGGCCTTCCTTGGACATCTGAACGCTGTACACCCGCGCATACAGTTTACGATGGAGCGCGAGAGTGGTGATCAATTGGCTTTTCTGGATGTGTTGGTCCTGAAAAGGACCGATGGCAGCTTGGGACATAAAGTTTATAGGAAGCCAACGCACACCGACAGATATCTGCACAAGACCTCCAATCATCATCCTAGGCAGAAGAGGGCGGTGCTGAAGACTCTGGTAGACCGGGCAAAAAGAATCTGTGAGCCCCGGTATCTCGAAGATGAGTTTCGGCATCTCGAGAAAGCACTGCAGTCCAACGGCTATTCTGCTGCGGAGGTTAGGTGAGCTGCCCGGCCGAGAAGATCTGGTAGGCCGGACCAGTCGGAGTTGCCTGAAGTTGTTGGCTCTGCTGTCTTGCCCTACATCCGTGGCGTGACTGATCGCATCGGCAGGTTGCTGAGTAAGCGGGGCGTCAGGACGATCTTTAAGCCAACCAAAAAGATCCAGCAGTTCCTGCGACCGGTGAAAGACGCCAGGGATCCACTCTCGTCGTGCGGGGTGTACAGTATTCCTTGTACGTGTGGCCAGGTCTACATAGGCACCACGAAGCGTAGTGTCCGGACGCGCCTCTCTGAACATCGGAGATACTGCCGCCTGGGCCAGCCGGAGAAGTCCGCAGTTGCTGAACACGCTCTGTCCCACGACGATCACCGGGTAATGTTTGATGAAGCCCGTGTGTTGTCTTCTGTCCGGGGTTACTTCACTCGCCTGCATCTGGAGTCCATCCATATTCATAAGAATGCGTCCGTCGCTATGAACCGCCGAGGAGAAAGCATCTCCTTAAATAGTGTCTGGCATGGTCTGTTTTCCATGGCCAATCAGAATTGAGTATGACGAGCTGGCTTCTCATTGGTCCGTGCTATACACCTGAAGCGGACAAAATGTTATAAATAGAGGCATCGTAGCAGGTACTCACTGTTGCTTGTTCCCAGTCCATTGGGAGACGTTGTTCGGCGTATCATCTATCGAACACTTTTCTTTCTTTTGCTACTGAAGATGGCCACCGGTGGTGCGGCCGAAACGTTTAGCAGAAACTTAAGCAATCGACCACGGCCTTTCAGCCCGGAAGTTTTAGTGAATAATTGTAATGACACCGGCCGTGAAAGCCTACGCACTAAGATTAAGAACCTCTACGGGGAGGAGGTTTTAAAGAAAATTAAGAAACTGGAGACGCTACGCAAGAAGAAAGCCAGTCTGCTGTGTTCCTTGGCCTTTTTACTTCGATGTAGAGACACGGGAACCGTTCCAAGGTTCCTACGACATAGACATTTATTTAATACACCTCAGGCCAACAGGATATACAGAAGAACTGAGACTGCCATGCTGCGAGAACGAATACACTTTACAAGAAAAGAGTTGGCATTAAATGACCAAGAACTGTTTAAACTGCATCTACATCTAAGCAGTACCCTCCAACGACATGATTGGGAGATGTTGGATGGACTCACTTATAATGCTTTTGAGTCGTGTCATGCCAGTACTAGCCAGAGACAGCGTGAAAAATTCGAGCGGTTCGCTTCCCAGAACATCAGGGGAAGAACACTGGATAGTGACAGGATGGACAGGATGGTTATAAACCTATCGAACCGTCAACTAACACCACACGAGACCTCGGTGTTAGCTAAAGGTGAGAAGTTTGCAGTGACCCCGAAGACAGTACCGGTGGAAGAAATAGTGGCGAGCGTGGAGGCAGGCATCCGAGGACTACCCCGAGACCAGGCAGATGAAATACGTATGGAAGCTTCTAGGGCCCTTAGAAGGGCCGCTCCGCCAAAATGCAATCTTCTGTCGGCGGAGTTGCGAGCCTTGAAGGAATTAAAAAGGGATGAATCCATTGTCATTATGCCGGCGGATAAGGGGAGTGCCACTGTGGTCTTGAACACCGAAGACTACCAGCGGAAGATTGAAGGTTTGTTAGATCCGGCCACTTATCGGAGGCTGAACAAAGATCCGACTACAACTGTTTTGAGAAAAACGGATTCTTTGATTAAGCAATCTTCTCTGGCGCCTGATGTGAAGACGGCCGTCCGGTGTTCGGAGGCCCTTCCCCCCCGTCTCTATGGTTTACCCAAGATCCACAAGGAAGACGTTCCGCTGAGGCCCATCGTCAGTGCTATTGGCTCGCCTACTTACACCTTGGCAAAGCACCTCACTGGATTGCTCAAGCCGCACATCGGGCAGACGGATTCTTTCGTCCGAGACTCTTCTGATTTCCTTCGGAGGATCCGGGAGTTGGTGCTGGAGCCTGGCGATGTTCTCGTGAGTTTTGATGTGGTCTCCCTTTTCACCATGGTCCCTGTTCAGGAGGTCTTGGGGTATTTGGGTGACCTGTTCTCGGCGGACATCACTGCTTTATTCCGGCAGGTCCTAACAACGACCTACTTCCAGTGGAATGGCGGCTTCTATGAACAGTTGGATGGCGTTGCCATGGGAAGTCCTCTCAGCCCTGTGGTTGCAAACTTCTATATGGAGAGATTTGAAGAGTTGGCAATTTCATCTGCGCCTCTGAAGCCGAAGTGTTGGTTGCGGTATGTGGACGACACTTTCGTGGTCTGGAGCCATGGGGATGAGGAGTTGGAACGCTTCCTTGGACATCTGAACGCTGTACACCCGCGCATACAGTTTACGATGGAGCGCGAGAGTGGTGATCAATTGGCTTTTCTGGATGTGTTGGTCCTGAAAAGGACCGATGGCAGCTTGGGACATAAAGTTTATAGGAAGCCAACGCACACCGACAGATATCTGCACAAGACCTCCAATCATCATCCTAGGCAGAAGAGGGCGGTGCTGAAGACTCTGGTAGACCGGGCAAAAAGAATCTGTGAGCCCCGGTATCTCGAAGATGAGTTTCGGCATCTCGAGAAAGCACTGCAGTCCAACGGCTATTCTGCTGCGGAGGTTAGGAGAGCTGCCCGGCCGAGAAGATCTGGTAGGCCGGACCAGTCGGAGTTGCCTGAAGTTGTTGGCTCTGCTGTCTTGCCCTACATCCGTGGCGTGACTGATCGCATCGGCAGGTTGCTGAGTAAGCGGGGCGTCAGGACGATCTTTAAGCCAACCAAAAAGATCCAGCAGTTCCTGCGACCGGTGAAAGACGCCAGGGATCCACTCTCGTCGTGCGGGGTGTACAGTATTCCTTGTACGTGTGGCCAGGTCTACATAGGCACCACGAAGCGTAGTGTCCGGACGCGCCTCTCTGAACATCGGAGATACTGCCGCCTGGGCCAGCCGGAGAAGTCCGCAGTTGCTGAACACGCTCTGTCCCACGACGATCACCGGGTAATGTTTGATGAAGCCCGTGTGTTGTCTTCTGTCCGGGGTTACTTCACTCGCCTGCATCTGGAGTCCATCCATATTCATAAGAATGCGTCCGTCGCTATGAACCGCCGAGGAGAAAGCATCTCCTTAAATAGTGTCTGGCATGGTCTGTTTTCCATGGCCAATCAGAATTGAGTATGACGAGCTGGCTTCTCATTGGTCCGTGCTATACACCTGAAGCGGACAAAATGTTATAAATAGAGGCATCGTAGCAGGTACTCACTGTTGCTTGTTCCCAGTCCATTGGGAGACGTTGTTCGGCGTATCATCTATCGAACACTTTTCTTTCTTTTGCTACTGAAGATGGCCACCGGTGGTGCGGCCGAAACGTTTAGCAGAAACTTAAGCAATCGACCACGGCCTTTCAGCCCGGAAGTTTTAGTGAATAATTGTAATGACACCGGCCGTGAAAGCCTACGCACTAAGATTAAGAACCTCTACGGGGAGGAGGTTTTAAAGAAAATTAAGAAACTGGAGACGCTACGCAAGAAGAAAGCCAGTCTGCTGTGTTCCTTGGCCTTTTTACTTCGATGTAGAGACACGGGAACCGTTCCAAGGTTCCTACGACATAGACATTTATTTAATACACCTCAGGCCAACAGGATATACAGAAGAACTGAGACTGCCATGCTGCGAGAACGAATACACTTTACAAGAAAAGAGTTGGCATTAAATGACCAAGAACTGTTTAAACTGCATCTACATCTAAGCAGTACCCTCCAACGACATGATTGGGAGATGTTGGATGGACTCACTTATAATGCTTTTGAGTCGTGTCATGCCAGTACTAGCCAGAGACAGCGTGAAAAATTCGAGCGGTTCGCTTCCCAGAACATCAGGGGAAGAACACTGGATAGTGACAGGATGGACAGGATGGTTATAAACCTATCGAACCGTCAACTAACACCACACGAGACCTCGGTGTTAGCTAAAGGTGAGAAGTTTGCAGTGACCCCGAAGACAGTACCGGTGGAAGAAATAGTGGCGAGCGTGGAGGCAGGCATCCGAGGACTACCCCGAGACCAGGCAGATGAAATACGTATGGAAGCTTCTAGGGCCCTTAGAAGGGCCGCTCCGCCAAAATGCAATCTTCTGTCGGCGGAGTTGCGAGCCTTGAAGGAATTAAAAAGGGATGAATCCATTGTCATTATGCCGGCGGATAAGGGGAGTGCCACTGTGGTCTTGAACACCGAAGACTACCAGCGGAAGATTGAAGGTTTGTTAGATCCGGCCACTTATCGGAGGCTGAACAAAGATCCGACTACAACTGTTTTGAGAAAAACGGATTCTTTGATTAAGCAATCTTCTCTGGCGCCTGATGTGAAGACGGCCGTCCGGTGTTCGGAGGCCCTTCCCCCCCGTCTCTATGGTTTACCCAAGATCCACAAGGAAGACGTTCCGCTGAGGCCCATCGTCAGTGCTATTGGCTCGCCTACTTACACCTTGGCAAAGCACCTCACTGGATTGCTCAAGCCGCACATCGGGCAGACGGATTCTTTCGTCCGAGACTCTTCTGATTTCCTTCGGAGGATCCGGGAGTTGGTGCTGGAGCCTGGCGATGTTCTCGTGAGTTTTGATGTGGTCTCCCTTTTCACCATGGTCCCTGTTCAGGAGGTCTTGGGGTATTTGGGTGACCTGTTCTCGGCGGACATCACTGCTTTATTCCGGCAGGTCCTAACAACGACCTACTTCCAGTGGAATGGCGGCTTCTATGAACAGTTGGATGGCGTTGCCATGGGAAGTCCTCTCAGCCCTGTGGTTGCAAACTTCTATATGGAGAGATTTGAAGAGTTGGCAATTTCATCTGCGCCTCTGAAGCCGAAGTGTTGGTTGCGGTATGTGGACGACACTTTCGTGGTCTGGAGCCATGGGGATGAGGAGTTGGAACGCTTCCTTGGACATCTGAACGCTGTACACCCGCGCATACAGTTTACGATGGAGCGCGAGAGTGGTGATCAATTGGCTTTTCTGGATGTGTTGGTCCTGAAAAGGACCGATGGCAGCTTGGGACATAAAGTTTATAGGAAGCCAACGCACACCGACAGATATCTGCACAAGACCTCCAATCATCATCCTAGGCAGAAGAGGGCGGTGCTGAAGACTCTGGTAGACCGGGCAAAAAGAATCTGTGAGCCCCGGTATCTCGAAGATGAGTTTCGGCATCTCGAGAAAGCACTGCAGTCCAACGGCTATTCTGCTGCGGAGGTTAGGAGAGCTGCCCGGCCGAGAAGATCTGGTAGGCCGGACCAGTCGGAGTTGCCTGAAGTTGTTGGCTCTGCTGTCTTGCCCTACATCCGTGGCGTGACTGATCGCATCGGCAGGTTGCTGAGTAAGCGGGGCGTCAGGACGATCTTTAAGCCAACCAAAAAGATCCAGCAGTTCCTGCGACCGGTGAAAGACGCCAGGGATCCACTCTCGTCGTGCGGGGTGTACAGTATTCCTTGTACGTGTGGCCAGGTCTACATAGGCACCACGAAGCGTAGTGTCCGGACGCGCCTCTCTGAACATCGGAGATACTGCCGCCTGGGCCAGCCGGAGAAGTCCGCAGTTGCTGAACACGCTCTGTCCCACGACGATCACCGGGTAATGTTTGATGAAGCCCGTGTGTTGTCTTCTGTCCGGGGTTACTTCACTCGCCTGCATCTGGAGTCCATCCATATTCATAAGAATGCGTCCGTCGCTATGAACCGCCGAGGAGAAAGCATCTCCTTAAATAGTGTCTGGCATGGTCTGTTTTCCATGGCCAATCAGAATTGAGTATGACGAGCTGGCTTCTCATTGGTCCGTGCTATACACCTGAAGCGGACAAAATGTTATAAATAGAGGCATCGTAGCAGGTACTCACTGTTGCTTGTTCCCAGTCCATTGGGAGACGTTGTTCGGCGTATCATCTATCGAACACTTTTCTTTCTTTTGCTACTGAAGATGGCCACCGGTGGTGCGGCCGAAACGTTTAGCAGAAACTTAAGCAATCGACCACGGCCTTTCAGCCCGGAAGTTTTAGTGAATAATTTGTAGTAGATGTTTTCTTTTGTAATGAAAAGGAAGTAATGAAATACGAACTACAGGCACACACGGAGCCAGCTTCTACAAAAGATAAAAGTGAGAAAGATGGATTAGAAATGAAGTATCTAGACAAAGATCAGACCACAGACAGACAAAGATCAAACCACAATCTACACGAAGCAGACTTGCCTGTTTAATAAATAGTATATATGTTTCCAAAATATCAGAATTGCACCTTTCAAATCATAGACTTTCAACAGACACAAGAGGTTCACAGAAAAATGAGGAGAAACAAGCTACTAAGGACTGGATGACAGAGCCAAACTAGGGCAAATGAACGTTATATGATCAGTGAAACAAAGATCAAAGAATAGCTGCAACCAAAAAAATCAGTTTATATTAATTGGTAATTTCATTTTATACGATTGCTTTCGTGGTGACTGCATGAATTTTTATAAACAAAAACTCTTATTAATGTACTACAGTGAAACCTGCCTAAGCCGGACGCCCTATATACCGGAAACCTGGACAAACGGAAAATAAATTTCAGAACGGAGTTATTTCCTACCGGTATGTTAAATAATACTCTAAACCGGAAAACTGCCTAACGCGGAAACGGAATAATTTTTGGGAACCGTCTGCGTAAATGTCCTGACTAAGATGGATTATTTTATGCGTAATACATAGCTACGTACTAAATTTTTTTGATCATTTTAAATTTTGAAAAAGTAATAGGCATTAATTTTGAGCACGACTATACTTGCACCGAAGTTCTAGGAACCATTAACTCTAATCTTTCTTCAAGGACGCAGCAGGTACGCTATATGGGGTAACATCTGTAAGTGAAAGCAATGTACCGTTACTTGTTCCAACCCTCTTGTAATACACATGGTAGGGTACAAGTGTTTGGTACTGTATAGTGTATTCATTCTCAGTTTCGTTCTGACAAGTGATTAAGTACGAGTGGAAGAAAACTGCGAACTTGAGTGATTTTTAAATTTACTTTTTACTGTATTTGTGTACGTAATTCAGTAACAATGACTTCTAAACATAAGACATTTACACTGGAGGAGAAAATTAAACTTATTGAAGAACACGAAAAAAACAAACGTCCAGCTAAAGAATTAACCGTGTTGTTTAAAGCGAGAAAAACTCAAATTTATAACATTTTGAAAAACAAAATAAAAATTAAAGATGAGTGGGTAAAGGGAACAGCAGGACATGTGAAACACATCACAAAATCTATGGACTATGATGAAATAAATCGTGCTATGTTCGAGTGGTTCGTTAGTGCGCGCTAAAGGAATTCCTATTTCTGGACCATTGATACAGACTGAAGCTTTAGAGACAGCAAAAAAATTAGGCAAGCACAATTTCAAAGTGTACAACGGGTGGCTTGAGAGTTTCAAACATCGCAATAAGATTGTTTTTAATGCTGTGTGTGGTGAAGCAAATGATGTTGATATGCAGAGAGTAGTGGACTGGAAAGGGAAAATTGGAGATCTAGTTGCGGGATATGAACCTAGAAATGTGTATAATGGTGATGAAACAGGTTTGTTTTTTAGAGTGTTGCCTTCAAAGACACTGACTGTACGTGGTGATATATGCACAGGTGGCAAGCTGTCTAAAGAAAGACTTACGTTATTTATTTGTGCTAACATGACTGGTGAAATTGAAAAACCTATAGTGATTGGAAAATTAGCATGTTCCAGGCCCTTCCGACACCTGGATCATAATTCCCTCCCAGTCAATTGGCGATCTAATAAAAAAGGCTGGATGACCAGTGCTATAATGGAAGAGTGGCTTCTTTCTTTTAATGGAAGAATGAAAAGTCAAGGTCATAAGGTCATTTTGTTCTTGGACAATGTAACCTGTCATCCAAGGATTGATTTGTCTAATGTGAAGCTAGCCTATTCCCCGCCCCAACACAACTTCAATTACACAACCTATGGATCAGGGTTACGGTTACCATCTGACCAGATAAATCCGGTCTAGACCGGATTTTCAGAGAGCTGACCGGATTCCGGCCGGATTTCATCACAGACCAGATTTTTTCTTATAAGCACTGTTTTTGCAAAAGAGCCTCTCTTCAGCAAGAAGCGATGTCTGCCGTCTGCGACGATCACCGAGATTAAGAATCTATTCCAAACAAAAGGAATTTTATTTATACTACCTTATTATGATGTTATAATTTCTATTTCTAAATCTATATATATATATATATATATATATATATATATATAAAAGAGAAATACCACTGACTCACTGATTCATCACGAAATCTCCAAAACTATTAACACCTAGAAACTTGAAATTTGGCATGTAGGTTCCTTATGTGATGTAGGTATCCGCTAAGAAGGGATTTTTGGAAATTCGACCTTTAAAGGGGGAAAAAGGGGGAAGTTTGCCTGACTAACTGACATAGAATCAACGTAGAGCAAAAACTACTGAATGGATATCAATGAAACTTTGAACATAGCTTCATCATAGGTCTTAGGTGCTCACTAAGAAACGGTTTTAAAAACTTTCACTCCTAAGGGGCAAACCCCCCCCCTATTGTATGTATGTATCTATGTATGTATGTTCCACATCTCCTCCTAAACCACTGGACCGATTTCAACCAAACTTGGCACAAATATTTTACGCGACGGGAGAACCAACATAGGTGAGGTGCTTTTTTCGATGGGGTCCTTTGGGGGGTTCTTTGGGGTCTTCCGCATCTCCTCCTAAACCACTGGACCTATTTCAACCAAACTTGGCACAAATATTTTACGCAACGGGAGAATCAACATAGGATAGGTGTTTTTTCGATGGGGTCCTTTGGGGGTTCTTTGGGGTCTTCCACATCTCCTCCTAAACAACTGGACCGATTTCAACCAAACTTGGAACAAATATTTTACGCAACGGGAGAACCAACATAGGATAGGTGTTTTCTTCGATGGGGTCCTTTGGGGTCTTCCACATCTCCTCCTAAACCACTGGACCGATTTCAACCAAACTTGGCACAAATATTTTACTCAACGGGAGAACCAACATAGGGTAGGTGTTTTTTCGATATGATCCTTCGGGGGGTCCTTTGGGGTCTTCCACATCTCCTCCTAAACCACCGGACCGATTTCAACCAAACTTGGCACAAATATTTTACGCAACGGGAGAACCAACATAGGACGTGTTTTTTCGATACGATCCTTTGGGGGGTCCTTTGGGTCTTAAAAACTATTAGATCTGGTTACTATGGCAACCCAATAGAATAGATTCTGGTTACCATAGCATCGGTGGAAGTCTCCCACGTAGGAAATAGCGTGGGAGTCGTCCGACGGGCCTTCCCCGGAGTTCATCCACGGAACCCGGGGAGTCTTAGGTCAGATCCCGCGAAAGACGGCGGGGCCAGAGTCCACGGTTCTTATAAATAAAGATATAGGTTATGATATCAAAGGTGGTGTATGCATCTTAAGAAACTTCTTAACAGTTTGTGAATTCAGAGTTGTTTCAGTTTGAATTTAAAAGTGGATAAGTTAAGATCGAAGTAAGTTATAAGCGAGTATAAAAAACAAAGTTTTGATAGCAAATGTATTCAGACCATAGTGTTCAGACAATATAAATGCACTTGCTTCAGTTTGAATTTAAAAATTGATAAGCTGAAATCCATAGAGGTATTCTATTGTTAGAATAAGTTTAGGAGACACTAATTTAACAAATGCCTTATTTCAACATTAACACAATGAATTATAAAAGACAGTAAATACGCAGCGCGTGCAAGTACTGTAGACATTTTATTGAAAACTAATTTAGCTGTTCGCCCTCTCCCAGAGTTAGAAATCTAGCAGGAGCATCACGCGCAACAGAATTATTCTCCAGATATAAGAATACAGTTTATGACATGTTCTTAAACAGGTGCGCTACAGAGTATTCCTCCAGTGAGAATGCGAACGTAACAATATAAGGAAGATTATACAATATACAAGTAATATAACGTTAGAACAAGAATAGGTGCTTATGAGCCTATGAATAAATTATGAACCCGAGCAACGCTGGGTAAATCGGCTAGATATACATATCTATATAAGCCTAATACCACTGACTGACTCACTGATCACGATATCTCTGAAACCACTGAATGGATATCAATGAAACTTTGAACGTAGCTTCATCATAGGTCATAGGTGCTCACTAAGAAACGGTTTTAAAAACTTTCACTCCTAAGGGGCAAAAACCAAATAATGAAATTTATCGCGGGAATTGCATACTTTGTAAATGAAGTGGTTGACATCTCAGTTTATTGGAAACCCCGAATACAATTAGTTCTGAGTTTTTAATCATTGTTTTAAATTGAAAAACTTCGTTGTTTGCAGGTTCTTATAGTCGAGAAAATTTCGAAGTTCTATTAATTAATAAATGTATGTCCTTTTTTTTCTCGGAAAAGGCTCTAACGATTTTCTCGAAATAAATAATAAACAGCTGTTGCTATGAATGTAAATAAACAAACTAAGAGTTGAGAATTTGTACAATCTATCTAATCCTATACTATTAAGCGAGCAATAATTGTACAATTACGTACAACGTGAAACTCCGTAGCGAAGCACGGGTATTTTGCTAGTAAGGAATATAATAGCTTCGATAATAACTTCTTATTTAATTAAGACAAAGCGTCGTAGATAGGTAGAGGGGATCGCGATCGACAGCGGAGAACCGATTTTATCTTTTGTAATGTCGATTACTAGCGTTAGTAATGTCGCAGTGTCGCAGAACATTTCTTGTTTCGTACCGCTAAAGGCTCTTTTACAAAAACAGTGGTTCGGGTTTTCGTTTTTAATTGTTTGCGTGCTTAAATATTCATAAGTATTGACTGCAATGGCTTCTTCTAGTAAAAAACGGTGTAAATTTACCAATATCTTGCGAACAAAATATCGTTCATTTGTAGAGGGGCGAAGTGATGAAGAAGTCAAGTGTACTATTTGTGATTCTTACATCTCGATTGCTCACAAAGGAGGCGCTGATATTGAAAAACATTTAAACACCGACAAACATAAGAAACAGAGTAGGTTGTGTGCATCGACAAGTAAGTTGGACAGTTTTATCAAGCAACCAGATCATAAAAAATGTAGTACAGCCGCTGAAGCCACTCTTGCTTTTCACATAGTAAAACATCATCAATCCTACAAAAGCATGGATTGTACTTCGTCTTTGTTAAGGCAATTGTTTAGCGATTCTGAAGTGGCTAGAAATTTAGCATGTGCAAGAACCAAAACGGAGGCTATTATAAACAATGTTATCGCGCCATATACTATAGAAATTCTATTAGAAAAATTAAAAGATGTTGTTTACTTGGGATTATCGACTGATGCAAGCAACCATAATGCTGATAAAATATTTGCTGTGATTATTCAGTTCTTTGATTGGAAGTTTGGCACTGACTGCAAATTATTAGAATTAGCAGCATTACCAAACGAAAATTCGCAAACCATTTCAAAGTACATACTTGAAACTCTCGCCAAATACAGCTTAAAAGAAAAATGCGTCTCTTTTACCGGAGATAATACTAATTTAAATTTTGGCGGCATTAACAGAGTTGAAGGAAATAATATATTAACATTATTGAACAATAGTTTAGATCAACCGATAATGGGAGTCGGATGTCCAGCTCATATTCTTCATAACGCAATACAACATGCTACAGATCTGTTGGAAATTGATATAGAATCGTTAGTCATGAAGATATTCAATCACTTCTCTGTATACACTGTGAGGACTGAAAAATTAAAGAAGTTTTGCGATTACATAGAAATAAATTATGAAAAATTGCTATATCATAGTAAAACAAGGTGGCTTAGTCTTTTTCCTGCAATAGAAAGGATCCTGAAACTATACGAAGCACTAAAGGAGTATATTTTGACAACAGATAAAATACCAGTGATGATAAAAAAGTTTTTCAAAAATGATTTATATTAAATTTATTTATGGTACTTACATTCTTTAATGGCCATATTTCAATCAAAAACAGCATTGTTAGAGAGAGAAAAAAACTCGGTTGCTGAAGTGTTATGTATATTAAATAAAACAAAAGAGGCATTAGCTCAAAGGAAAGAATACAACTTTATTCCAATGAAAGTAAGAGAACTATTTGAAAAATACGAAATTAATGAAGAAAATAAAGACAAAACAAATAACGAAATTAATAATATGTACAAAGAATGCATAGACTACATAGATACATGGATAAAACCCTTAGACTGTTTTACATGTTTTGACTGGCTAATATTTGTGGAAAATCAAGAATTTAATTTTGATGACATTATTCCTTCAATTGTGTTTTTAAAAGATAAAGGCGTCATCATTGATGATGTAAAATTATTTGAAGAATTTTGTTTTCTGAAGAACTTTCTTTCAACTAGGACTACTGACTATTTCCAAGAGCTTGCTGAAAGACAATGGTCAATTTTCTTTAATTATATTAAAGATACCACACTATTTTCAGAGTTATTGAAAATTTGTCAATACTTTTTCAGCATTCTTGCACACAATGCAAATGTGGAAAGGGTATTTTCTTTGATGTCGTCTCAGTGGACCAAAGAAAAAAATAGGTTGTCTGTGGAGTCGATAAGAGCATTATTAATCTCACAGTATAATTTACGTAATATTAATTGTGAGGACTTTTATAAAAACATTTTATTAAAAAAGGACTTTTTAAGTGCTGTGTCTAGTGGGAAAAAATATAACAAACACTAAATTGTTTTATAATTTCTTTTTATTAATAAATTTTAGATACTTTTATTTGTGTTTTATTCATAAGCAAGTACAGACCGGACTTTTTTCAAAAAATCCGGATTTTTAGTCACTTGGGACCGGATTTTTCATTTTTAGTGCTGGTAACCCTAATCAGGGTGTAATTTATACACTTAAATCCTTTTATAGGAAGTTTGTACTGCAGTCACTTGTTGCTAAAATCAACATCAGTGCCAATGTTTCTCAGCTTGTTAAACAGAGTAATGTCCTTGATGCTGTTTACTGGATCCATGAGGCCAAGAAGAAAATTCTCTCCGAAACAGTGAAGAAGTGTTTCCTTAAAGCTGGTTTTCCTGCACAAGCATCGGTGGATACACAAGATGTTACAGTGGAAAATTTACAGGAAATTTCCGTTCTCTGTAAGCAAGGAAATCTGCCAGATGAAGCTGAAGATGTAGTAAATTTTGATAATGAACATGCCACGACTGCAGACATTCAAAGTGCAGCTGATATTGCTGCCGAAAACAGCAGGTGTGAAATTATGGAAGAAATGGACGACGACGACGACGACGACGAAGGCAACGAAAGGGAGCTAAAAATACGCACTATTGGAGAAGCACTATCTGTTGTGAGTGACCTTCAGGAATTTGCAGCTTCCAAGAATGGTCCAGAACTCCTGGAGTTGATGCAGGATGCAAAGGAGATCATACAACGTTCTCTTGTGAAGAAGTCGCGACAATGCATTTGAAAGACATGTGGGGACATGTGACAGTACAAAAATCTTGATGTCGGAATTATGGTATGAGTGGTAGCAAATTATTGTATTTTATTGATTTACACACACATACATAGATAGGACGATTTCCCTTTGTAAAGAGACAACGACGCAGATTTCAGCAGAGCAAAACGATTCCAAGGTCAGGGGCGGACGTGTGAAGCCGAGCATACACAATGGCGGTATAAGTAGACACAGACTTTCAGTATCCATTCTCATTGGTCCGTAAAGCGGGACGTCATTAAAATATAAAGATGACCTAACAACAGTGACATGACAACAGGGCGTGAGCCAGATTGAGACAAAAGACAATGACGTGGATGCGCTAAAACATACGCAAAATATGTGCTTTGCATCCCCACAGTCAGCATCAGACCATCAAGGCGTCAACACGCTGTGAAAATCGCCGGCAGTTTTTGCCAGCGAAAGTGTTTCTTTATCAAATTATAAATGTGTTAACATGTAATAATAACTCTTAGACAGAAGTCACAAAGTAACTATTCAAAATGTAAACTAAAATCAGTGCAACCAAGAAGACACCTGGGACGTTCGGCCGAACACCTGCCTCACCATGATTGCTATATAAGGACAGCGGAGACTTTACAACGCATATACAGGAAAGTCCAACTATTTATCTATTCCAGTCTTTCTTATCAAAATTGAGCTCAAATTTACCAAAATTCAAATGTATGTGTAAAATCGCTGTTGGCAAAATGAGTGTGTGTGTGTGTGTGTGTGTGTGTGTGTGTGTGTGTAGACTGTACCGGTACATATAAATAATGTTTTTATGAGACGTTGGTTTGTGTCATGTTAAACGTAAGAATTGATCAATTCCAAGATGATATTGGTAGTTTTCAGTCAAAGTTAAATTCATTATAAATTTCACAATAAAATTGATACATGAATAAGGGAAAATAATAGAATTGTAATATAGCGGAATATGTGGCCGCCATTTTGTTAATTGAGTATAAGGATTCCATTTTGTTCTGTTGATTTTGATGTTAATCTTGATTTTCCATGTTATTAAAAAGCAACTATATATATATATATATATATATATATATATATATATATAATACGCTGTCTGATTTCATTATTCCGCACAATCGTCCCATCTCTGATAATCGCTTAATCGAATCCTGGGACCCTTACATACAATTTTTGAATCACGAAGTTGACACTACAAGATGGCTGCCGAATTAGTATGATATATACGATAATTATGGTAACGAAAGGTAAGCACGAAAACACACAATTACGACACCTAATTAATCGAGAGATAACAAATGGCGCCCGAACAGGGACGTGATATAAATAAAAGTTTTATACAATAAGCCGGAATCAGAGACGGAGGGTTGTCGGAAGAAAGGAAGGACTATACATAAGATATACCTGGTACGTAGATAATAGGTTATACCATGATTATAGGTTATATTATTGTTTAAGTAAAATATAGAACAATTACTAAAAAATAAAATTCATTATTAATATGAGCAAAATGGCAGATAACGAAAACATTAGTATAGATAATACAGCAACAGAATCACTATTATTGAATGAACCACAAGCGAACTCGACACCCATTATAAATAATAAAGTGTCATTAGAAGACCTTTTTCAGCTAATGAAAGCACAGAATAATGAATTAAATGATAAATTAAACCAGTTTGATGAACAATTTAATGATATCAAAAAAGAAATTAAAAAACAAAGTTGTAATTATGATAAAAGATTAAGTGAAATAGAGACACGGTTAGACGAGATAGAATTAGAAAATAAGAGGGGAGTAGACAAGTTAGATATAAACAAAGACAAGGTAAGTAGGGGAGAGAATTGTAACAATATAAATAAAAGTATGATATTAGAAAATGATTATGTAAACAGGAGTAGTGATAATTAAATTTTATAGGGAATAGAATATGATGATAATGGAATGATAGTGTGTTTTGAAGGGTTAAAGAGAGTGTAAAGAGAGTATAATTGTAAAAGAATTGAAGGGGTAGATTCTTCCCTTAATGGTGTATTTGGGGGTGATGTACATGTACTGAGGAAGGACGAGAGTGCCTTCGATGTATATTTGGGAGACATATGGTCTACAAATAAAGTTGTCCTTGCTTTTTTTAGTGCACTTCACAGGTGGTGCAATAGTTGTGAATTAGTGTCCCCTGCAAATGTGGAAAGAGAGAATGTAGCTTGGTGTGATAGAGAGAGATATATTAAAAGAGAGAGATGTTTTGAAAGAGAGAGATATATTGAGAGAAAGAGGGAGATAGAAATTTTTAAGACAAGTAGAGACTATGAAGAATTTATAGAAAGGTTAGGAGTAGAGATGATACATAATAGAAATAAGAACTTACCTTGTAATAAAACTGAAGTAGTTGGAGATAAGAGAAATAATGACTTTGCAAATTACCTAATTATGACTGATTATACTGAAGGTGACAGAACCATACCCGGTCATGAATTATACGAGTTTGAGGATAATGATAAAAAGTTAAATGGTATATGTACTTATGATGTTAGTATAAGAGAGTCAATATTAAACAATGTATATAGTTATAAGATTCGACTATTGTTCGAAGATGGAGGTTAATTATTTTATTGTTTATGAACATTTAATTATGTGGACAGTGTTTTGAAATGGACTGCTTATAAACTGATTTTGATAAATGATAATTTTGGATTGTATATTTTTACGTGTTAATGTCAATGTATTTGTGTATTTTTGATGTGTTTATTTTATGTATTTTTTATGTAAACCATGTACTGTAGAATTTTAAATATTCAAGAATACGTAATTAGGAGGAGGATTTTGAATAATTATGAGATTTAGATTCTAAGGGATAGTAAATGATTACGCATATGATATATTTGGATATTGAGTTCTTTTAGGATTGTAAGATAAGGGATGAATTTTCTAGTGGTATATTAAGGTGAAATGTTGTAATAGAATTTGGGTAATAATGATAAATAAGGGCATTGGAGTTAGTTAAATAGAGTTAATGGGAGTTAGTGAAAATAAGAATGTTGAGATACAGATAATATATAAAGAGGTGTTAGATATTTTAGGGACACAGTGGTTAGCGATTATATGTAGAGAGGTGAGTAATGTGAATGGTATATATATTTAATGATGATGATATTTTGTAGTAAGGATCCGGTGTAAGGAGTGATCAGCGTGCGATGTGGCAAGAGACCAGCGTGCAACGTGGTGGCAGGCGGAGCAATTTTGGGTTAGAGTGTTTGCCGATATTTGGTGGAGGGCAAATGGTTAGGAATGGATATGGCCAGGTAGGGAACACACATCCTAGTACAAAAAACGAGCGGTGCCAGAGGATTTAAATGGGATTAGTGAAGGGGGTTATTATAGAGATATTGGTGTCATAATATGTTAATGGTTAGTAGCGGTTGTTAGTAGGAAAAAAGGTGGTAGACCAGCATTAAGGGCATGTAACTAATAACTTGTAGATATTATGATATCTTATTATCGTTTTTTTTTATGTGACGCTGAAGCAAAGACAAGGAGATGGCAAAATTCCTCCACCAGTTCAGTCTTTGTGAAGGCACCTGGGCGCTACAGTCCAGTGGGGGTACAATAGTGTGTGTGGTTAGGAGGTCGTTACGGGGGTAGCGACGGTAAAATTACTAATGTGTTAGAAAATATAAAGATAACAGTGGTTTTTAACAAAGAAAAATGAAGTAGTTCTGTTGCAAAGAAAATAAGAATAAAGAAAATGCGTAAAGAAAATAAAGAGTTTTGAAGTTGTTTGCCATGATAGGTATAGGTTTCAATGTTATATGAAGTAAAATAGTAGAGTTAGTGGTTATTGCTTAGAAAAGTTAAAATTTGTTTTCTGCTTAGGATAAGAATATATTTTCATGTGGTAAAGAGAGTAATTATGGTTAACTGGAGTCAGAGAGTTTTTATAAATGCAGGAATGTTTGAAAAATGGAGAGGGTTTTTCTGTCTTAAATCTTGTCTTTGTTATTTGAAAATTTATGAATTAAGAAAACCAACGTCTCAAAACACAAACCAATGCATCTAAGGGGGAAACATATCAGTTGTGGATATGGGAATAGATAAGGCCACTATATTAAAATTTGTATTGCTGGTTTCAGAGTTTTGTGGTGTTGTGACAGCGGTCCTGAGCTGGCCGGTGTGTCAGAACAGGAGCGTTAAGTGCCTAATGGCCTTATGGTGTTGGGATCTCTCCTGAGAAGTCCAGTAAGGTCAGACAGGTACGATCATCATCATTGGACCAAGGGTAAGTGATTATATTTTTTTTGTATAAACATTACAGGGGGTTGTGGCAACATATCTGGGCTGATCCTTTTAGAAAAGTGTGAATGAGTCAATGAAAGTTTTTATGTTTCGACATAAAACCTTTCATTGAGGGGATTTTGTGACAATACGAAAATCTTGATGTCGGAATTATGGTATGAGTGGTAGCAAATTATTGTATTTTATTGATTTACACACACATACATGGATAGGACGATTTCCCTTTGTAAAGAGACAACGATGCAGATTTCAGCAGAGCAAAACGATTCCAAGGTCAGGAGCGGACGTGTGAAGCCGAGCATACACAATGGCGGTATAAGTAGACACAGACTTTCAGTATCCATTCTCATTGGTCCGTAAAGCGGGACGTCATTAAAATATAAAGATGACCTAACAACAGTGACATGACAACAGGGCGTGAGCCAGATTGAGACAAAAGACAATGACGTGGATGCGCTAAAACATACGCAAAATATGTGCTTTGCATCCCCACAGTCAGCATCAGACCATCAAGGCGTCAACACGCTGTGAAAATCACCGGCAGTTTTTGCCAGCGAAAGTGTTTCTTTATCAAATTATAAATGTGTTAACATGTAATAATAACTCTTAGACAGAAGTCACAAAGTAACTATTCAAAATGTAAACTAAAATCAGTGCAACCAAGAAGACACCTGGGACGTTCGGCCGAACACCTGCCTCACCATGATTGCTATATAAGGACAGCGGAGACTTTACAACGCATATACAGGAAAGTCCAACTATTTATCTATTCCAGTCTTTCTTATCAAAATTGAGCTCAAATTTACCAAAATTCAAATGTATGTGTAAAATCGCTGTTGGCGAAATGAGTGTGTGTGTGTGTGTGTGTAGACCGTACCGGTACATATAAATAATGTTTTTATGAGACGTTGCCTGCGCATTAACGATTATGAATTTGAAAAGGTTCAGGGTTTTCCATATCTCGGGTCATATGTGGATTCTGGAAATGACTCCTCTAGAGATATTGAAAGACGAATATTATCTGCTAATAGGTGTTACTACGGACTGGTAAAACATTTTAAATCAAAATTAATAACTAAAGATACAAAAGCCTCCCTATACAAGACCTTGATTAGACCAGTCCTGATGTATGGCTCGGAATGCTGGGTGTTAAAAAAACTAGATGAGCAGAGACTATCCGTTTTTGAGAGGAGGGTACTGAGGAGAATCTATGGCCCTGTGAGGGAAAACAACATTTGGAGGCGACTGCATAATCGAGAGTTGTACGAAAGGTTTAAAGATCTTCCGATCGTGCAACTCATACAAATTAACAGATTGCGTTGGGCTGGTCATGTGCAGAGAATGGCAGAGGATAGAATCCCAAAAAGAGTGATGAATTATTTGCCGATGGGAAGGAGAAGGAGGGGAAGACCGCGTACAAGATGGCTGGACCAGGTTGGTAAGGAGGCAGTGAGGCTGGGTGCAGCAAACTGGTGGACATTGGCCGGGAGTAGAGACCAGTGGGGAAGATTTCTTTTGGAGGCCAGGGCCCGGACTGGGCTGTAGCGCCGAGGATGTATGTATGTATGTATGAGACGTTGGTTTGTGTCATGTTAAACGTAAGAATTGATCAATTCCAAGATGATATTGGCAGTTTTCAGTCAAAGTTAAATTCATTATAAATTTCACAATAAAATTGATACATGAATAAGGGAAAATAATAGAATTGTACTATAGCGGAATATGTGGCCGCCATTTTGTTAACTGAGTATAAGGATTCCATTTTGTTCTGTTGATTTTGATGTCAATCTTGATTTTCCATGTTATTAAAAAGCAACTATATATATATAATACGCTGTCTGATTTCATTATTCCGCACAATCGTCTAGGCAGGTTTTACTGTAATTAGAAAAGTAAATGGAATAATATTTACCTAAATCTAGGCACAACTTTCCAAATGACCAAAAAAAGAGATTCAGGTGAAATTGCTCCCTTTGCAGTACCCTGGTCAGTCAAATTGATTAAAATCTTACGCAGTTCTTCGGCCATCAGTGCATCATTCAATTCACGAAAACTTCGAGACTGATACACTTTATTCCGCCCCACACTCCCTCCACCTTTAACACCTTCTAACGATGGAAGCTGTTTGAAGTATAAACAAAATTCCTGAATATTGCTGGAAAATAAAAGCAGAAAACAATTATAATTTTGAATATCAAACTGTCTTTCAAATTCACATGCAATGGAGTAAAGCAAAACATACCATGTTGATTACTTTTACCTGACAAAAATTTCTTAAAACACCTTGCCCCCCCCCCCCCACACACACAAAACTTTCATATTAGGAAAAAGAAAACATTTAATACTGGTTATTAAAAATACATTAGGCTTACATGAAATGACGTTGAAAGAAAAATGTCCAAGATACATACATGCAATACTAATATAATTTTTAATATAGCCACACCTGAACAGCTTATATGAACAGTTTACTAGTTCACTTTACTAAAATTAACTTTATATATGGATTTATTTTTAAAAATTTCAAAAAAAAAAATTAAACCAACTTCAAAAAGAAGAAAAGTATTTTAACACACCTGAAATTATTTTATAAAAAGCTCTACAAAGTAAAAAATAATATTTACATTCAATGCTACACAATATGGAAATAATGAAATTTCCTAAAAAACTCTGTACCATAACATTTATTATCAATCTATGTACTTTTATCTTATGCTATGTGGCCGAAAAAACAAGCCTTCACATAACTTTATCCCAATACACTTTTTGAAGTTGGTGCCAAGTCACTTTTCAACCTTACTAACTTACCAAATGTAACACCAAGTAAGGTTTAACAAAATTAAAAACTACTTGATCACCGAGTATTACAATATTTCACCCTTGTAGAAAAGACACATTAATGTACAGGTGCTCGAACTTCCTTCTTGGTAACACTGTTCACACTGTAACTTCTATCAAATTCTAATGTAACTATGACATGGCTTCTAATTTTGTAAAACGTTACTGGGTATTACATTTGGTAAGTACATAGGTACATAAATTTGTAATAAATCATATGGTACAGTTTTACAAAATTTCTTATTTCCATATTGTATAGCACTAAATGTAAAAATTGAGTTATTTTATGTTACGTGTGCTGTGTGTTGAAAATTATTATACCCAAGGCAGTGTTGTAAACTTGAAACATTGTCCCATGCTGATCTTCTACCCAATGATTTAGCTGAATTTTTGATGGTTGCACTTGTTGCTATAGCAATATGAAGAAACATAGTTCCTTTTCAAGCATTTGGAATAAAATGGATGTCATGCCCATACTGCCAGAATTTAAGAATTTATCAGATATAGAGCAACGAATACTCATAAGAATAATTCCATTTTTAAAAATCATGATAGTACAGAACAGATTTAACAAAAATTGGTGTATATGGTAATTATCTGATCAAGACATTGTAGAAGTTGCTGAACAACTGCCATTACCTGTGTGTAATGCAGATTAGTAACTATAGCAGAAAGTAGCGAAAATCTTCAGTGGTTATTAAAGACACTTTATATCTTCACGCCAGACCCAGCTTTCCCAATGTATTGAACTACAGTAGTCTGAAATAGTCCAGGTGATAGAAAATCCGGAATACAGAGATGACATGCAAATGCAGACTCAGGAGATCCAACACAGAAACACCCAAGCACCGATTGATGAGTCAAATAAATATCTAATTAAAAATGATAACATGTTCGATTTTATGTGGTTCATTTCATCAAGGTAATGAACAGTTCAACATCGATTCATGTGGTAACCAGTGTACTGGCATAGTAGCAGTTGCTCGTGTAACTTTTTTTCTTATTAGATCTGAATACTTAAAAGACTACAAGTGACATTGGTTACATACTTATAGTAGGTAATAGGTATTATAGAGCATGCATATCACTGTGAGCGAATACTAATATTCAATATCAAAGTAGGGAGTATTTAGCAATGACAGATCTTCAGTCACGGTTATATTTTAATAATCATTGAATAAATTTGAATGATGTTTTGATATATCTGTTGATGTTCATATTGATAAAGAACAAAGTAACAAAGGTTTTTCAAATTTGAAAAAGGGTTTGATCGCTTTTTTCAAAAATCACAAGTTGTTACGCTACGAAAACCCACAAAAGGAAGTAATCCACAAAAAAACAAAAACCTTGGGTCGCCACTTACATTTTTACAGGCAGTACATGTAATATCAGTCTTGTTCACGTGGTATTTTTCACAATTAAAATTAACTTATTGATGAAACATTTATTGTTTAAAATAACACAATATTTAAAATAATGACTGAATATGTTTATAGTGACCCAATATTTACTTTTAGAATAATTACAATCATTTAATTAGAATATCATTAAATCTCATAATTAGAATTTCAGTAAATGAAGTTACGCCAAGTCAAATGAACTGTTGTTTTCTTGAGCTTAAGCATGTATTCTTTTGTGATAATAACCTCCCCCCCCCCCACACACACTTTCTAGAACTTTTTTATTTATACCAATATTTTGTTTATTATGCTCATGATATGTATATATAATTTTGCTTGCTCAGTCCCTTGCCTACCTTGTATGGTAAGAATACCTATTTTTGTTGGTTATGTTGTTGAAGTGGTCTTTCTGGAGCCAAATGAGCTGATGTTTCTTACTTCTGCTATTACTGTGTGACTCAATGAAATTCCTTGGTGGCTGACGTCATCGGCAACGTCAGATGGCGTGATGTGATAACCGGTTAAACAAAATATTTTACAACTCAGTTTTAAAGACTATAATATGTTTCCTACCAAAAATGCTCCTTTTATATCATTTTTATTTAAAGTTTTGAAATTCTATAATCTGAATGAGCACTTTGAAGTGGTCAGCACCGAGAACATTGTGTTAGTGTGTCACTACTCTGTTAATGTAAAATACGTCCAAAATAAAACTTATTGTAGCCAAATATTTTAACTGAGTCTCTTTTATAAAGCCAAAATAGTTAATACTCACCAGATTTAGAAAGTCATCTATATAAAAAGTTCAAAAGTTCCTGGTTCGGAAACACGTACTTGCAATCAACTGCGTAGTACAAAATATAGTAGGGCACACTTACATTTTTACATGTTTAAAATTACTTCACCTCCAGTGCAATTGGCTGCAGACATATATCATTCAATGATAGGCAAAAGACAGGGCAAAAACAGTATGGGATCACGTGACCTAATATCAGCACCTGCCTTGAGTATCAACTACGTTCACATAAAAATCTTTCCCTGATATTTTGTCAAACTAATTTTAATGTTCACTTTGACGATTTCTGTCTCACATATACACCAAGCAAAACATTCACTATACCCTTTTAATGCTTATATTACTTCTTATCACTTAAATATTATGTGCTGTCTTTCGATACCTAAGCTGCACTTTTGAGACATGAATTGGCACACTTTTGGAATAGCCTTCTGTACTGTTATAAAGTATGGGATTCTTACTGGGATTTTCACTAGCTATCACACGTACAGAACAGAGAGATATGAAATACTTTTGGTTGCTTGATTTGTATGCTTCCAAAAGGGCCAAAGGGTCATAGAGCAACATACAGAGGTGTACAGTGCTATATGCATTTTGTTAACTATTGAAGAACTCCAAACAATTTTATGTTGTAATTTGAGAATAACAAAAGCTAATGATACAGACGTATCAAACATATACTGCAAAAACACCTATTTACACTCCTCCCCTGCCTGTCTTACATGTAGCTCCTAATGAATAACCTGATTCAATTACTACTACATTCATATTTGGAGAAGACAATGCTAATACAACAAAGCATGTTCGTTTTGCAACAAGTTTGTTATATTCAACAGATGAAAATACACCTTAACAATGTAGTCAATGTTAATGATAAAGGCAGGGGCGGTTCGTTCTTAGGGCGCTAAGGCCCCCCCCCAGATTAAATCATATCATTAAACAACCCATTATCACTACTTGTGGAAAGTCATTACATATTTCTTTAATACTTTGGACGAGAAAATATTTTTGTATTAGATAATAGCAGAAATGTTTTCGGAACAGCATGCATTACGGCACTCTGACAATCACACCGATTTCTCAATTCCCCCACTCTATCCAAAGTTGAACGAAGTTGTAAGCTTAAATACGGCATTTAGGCGGTCGCTCGGCGCGCCGGCTTCCACGCCTCGTTTAGCAGAACGTGGCGTGATTCACTTAGTACAACTAATCGCAGACTATTGATAATAACATGAGATTTGCTCTTTTTAGTGTTTATAGTTCCTCTGGTGTGGTTAATTGAGTGCGGGCATTTGTTTAGGTTTAGGTTTTGAGTTTGTGTGTTTTTTTTAATAGCTTCACGAATAATTTAGGGAAATACTGTAGTGTCGAATTATTAGGTTTTGTTTTAACATTTAATCCAACATTTTAACATTCAGTGCAGGCCCTTAAACCAATAACTTTTGCAAGATCAAAAAATTGAACTAAAGTCATTAGGTAGGCCAACTCCTGAATTCTGCATGATGCAAACCGAAAATAAGAAAAGTGGGAATCGTGTTTTCAGATGGCAACTGCTTTTAAAAGATGCATACCAAAAAAAAAATGACTGGATCTGGGTGGCTGCAACGTTCAGAAATCTTTGTTCTGTTTTCCATGTATTTTATTGTCTCCCGGAGACAATGGTGATCCAATAATGTTGGATGCAGCACTAGAATAGGGGATGCAAAAGAAGTACGTGACATCATTATAACTCACGTAAAAGATAGATTTACTTATACGGGTCACCTAGAAGCAGCTTCATTGATGTCCAATGACTTATTTCCACTTTTTTCTACAAACTTTCCGGAAGAAAAATTCAAGCTAGTGAATCTATAACCTTTCTTACAAGAAAACAAACTCCGGAGTGAATTGGAACTATTATACAGACGGCATGATTATAATATTAAAGGCGCAATAAAACTTCTTAACTTTATAGAAGAAAACAATCTTACATCAGTTTTCAAAGAAGTGTTGATACTTCTGAAAATTGTCATAACTACCCCCATGACAACTGACGAACCTGAGCGCTGCTTTTCGACTCTGAAAAGACTAAAGACTTTCTTGAGAAATACAATGAAAAACGATAGACTGAATGCCCTTGCGATGTTATCTATCAACAAGGAACTTGTGCAGTAGCGCGATAATTTTACTTTATAGGTTGGCTAATCTGCGCTTTAATTTTTACGGTAATCTGATCATTCATGTCGGTGCTCTACACAGTACGTCTCAGACGCTCGTCAGCAGCGTAAGGCTCGCTCGAAGCCTTACTGTCATTTAAATACTTGCACTCAAGTATTCTAGTGCCGCGTATTTGCGGATAGTCGTATTCTTTACGACTTTAATATAGGCCTTAGGCCGCACTTCATATGGCCCATTAGGCCCTTTCATTTAAATTTTGATACGAACTGTATCCATCATGCTTATTAACCAACCTGTCATTCAAAACAACTTCTAACTGCATATTTCTAATGTACTTTTGAATATCAAATAAATGAATTAAATACAGTCCACTCGCTTCATCATTTCTGCATCCTGGCGAATCAACTAAGTACAAGGCTTCACACTCAACATTCTCCAACAAAACATTTTCGGTCCCACGGGCCGCATCATTAACATTCTTTGGTCCTCACAGTACGGATCAATCTTCTTACTTAACAGAACTTGTTAAAGAAATGAAGGATTTTGAGGCTAGAAAGTTCGTTAATTTACAGGAAAGGCGAATGGACTTTGTATATAAATAAATGGTCTTTTTAAAGTGTAGGTACCATAAAAAATATATAATGTAAATATAGTATATTACTTTTTTTGTGGAAACAGCATAGACATTTTTGTGGACACTTTCGACAGTTTGTGGTAATGTTTATTAATAAAGCTGCTGACTCTCTATAAGAGCTCACAATATTTGAGGTGAGATCAAATTTTTAAATAATCGTTGCATGCTGCACGTGTTACTATTCTTATTTTTTTAAGAATTATATGATAAAATATTGGCGACATTTCCATTGTGCATTAACTTTAATATTGATAAATAATTAAGAAGCCTAAAGGCTGCGCCCTCCAGCCTCTTAAGTCACGAGCCGCCACTGGATAAAGGTGAGATGGACTGTGAAGTTCGAACTGTTGATCTCCATAGAAATCGTTGGATCTCCACTCAATATAGAATGACACAGAAGAATACAACAGATTTGTTGGTGCTTTCTCTATCATTATTGTATTCATTTATTTTTAACAATTATTTGGTAATAATTGTTTAAATATTTCATAATCCCTGTAAAGTTTTGGTGAGTGGACTATAAAACTATTTTATAAAACGCAGATGTGAATTGACAGGATTCCGACCGTTTTCATTGCAAAACGACAAACACAGCAAAAAATTGTATGTCACAGATAGAGATAACGTGACAAGCCCTGATGACGTCAGTGGAAGGAATGCATATTTCCGTAAACAACTCAAGGCTTGGCTATATGAACAAAAGCCTGATGACGTAGTTTTCGCCCCACCTACGCAATGCTTAACAAAGACTATGTGTCATTTCATCCAAAAGTGTGAACGCAGCCGGCCGGCAAAAAGTTCACCAAGTGTGAATTTTAACTTTTACACCACCAAAAGTGGTTAAATAACTATTTAAAATATCAGAAATGTTGGGGCGGTAAGGACTTGAACAGGTGTCATCGGCCGATGGATCGTCAAAAAACGGCGTGCGTATAGAATCTGCCCAAAGTGTTTTCGTGGGTAGACACGACGGTGTGGGCCCGAAAAATCGATGTAAAGAAGGAACAGATTGTGCACGATCGACGACCCTCGCAGTGCGGTGAGACCTGTCCAAAATATAATTGGGTGAGAACGTTCCAATATTTTTTTATTTCAAGTAAATCAACATCATTGTGTAATAATGACCAATTCAAAATTCATTCAATATTATTATAATGACCAATTTTAAACCAATTCAAAATATTTTATTTAAAATTTAAATGAGCTCAAAAATAAAATAAATTGTACCAGAGAATGAGAGAGAGAGAGAGAGAGAGTGAGAGAGAGAGAGAGAGTGACTTAAATCTTTTAAGTGCTGGGTTGTGCAGATATTATTTATTGTATTGTTTATCATGTTCATTATACAATAGTGGTAACAACTGTTTATTTTGGAGGGTTAAAATGTTCTAAGGGTTTGATGTTTGCTAAACGCCCCATGGCGTAATATGTACGTGTTTGGTACAGATAGAGTCAGTTTTTCATATGTACTTAGAGTTTTTGGAAAATAAATTGGGTAATATCATTGGTAAAAAATACAAGTACGAGCGAGTTATTTCAGGTATATTTCGCAATTACTGGTTCGTCTACACGAATACTGGACCGAAAGGTAAGCCTAATATCTATGTTGTTGCACAATCTGGCAACACGGTGCCCAATAATTATTCAATGTTTATTATAAAAGTAGTTAATTTTATGTGACACAAGTTTTGTATTATCACATTTTGCGCCCGAAAGAACAGGGACTGTATTATCACACAATCACTTCTCTGTATACACTGTGAGGACTGAAAAATTAAAGAAGTTTTGCGATTACATAGAAATAAATTATGAAAAATTGCTATATCATAGTAAAACAAGGTGGCTTAGTCTTTTTCCTGCAATAGAAAGGATCCTGAAACTATACGAAGCACTAAAGGAGTATTTTTTGACAACAGATAAAATACCAGTGATGATAAAAAAGTTTTTCAAAAATGATTTATATTAAATTTATTTACGGTACTTACATTCTTTAATAGCCATATTTCAATCAAAAATAGCATTGTTAGAGAGAGAAAAAAACTCGGTTGCTGAAGTGTTATGTATATTAAATAAAACAAAAGAGGCATTAGCTCAAAGGAAAGAATACAACTTTATTCCAATGAAAGTAAGAGAACTATTTGAAAAATACGAAATTAATGAAGAAAATAAAGACAAAACAAATAACGAAATGTAACATGGCATTTTGGCCTACCTGGTGTAATAGCGCAATTTGTATTTCTTTTATAAAATAAAACAATAACATTTTTTCAACAATGGGGACAAAAATTTATAAAGAAAGGTAAATTTATTGGTGGCGATGGAAACAACTATGGCAGCACTGATTGAGGCGTTGTATGCAGAATTATTTAATAATATTTTGTAAACCAGAGCACAGCAACGACCGACAAACTGTACCAAGGTCAACAAATGACACATACAAAAACAGCAACAGGTTGTATAACTAACAACAGGCGACCGTTACGTCAGAGCTTTTACATAACAAGAATGTAGGTGTGTCGATGCCAATTGCGTTGTGGCACACAGTGAACAAAGACAGTCTAACTCCATCACCACTCGCGAGTGGTACACATAAATCGCGGGCCCGCAATCTAAAAAGTAAATACCGCATAACTACACTAAAATGTAGTTATAACCTTTTATAAACTAACAATCTTTTATAACCAAATAATAGAGGCAGTGAGCGAAAGTGGAAATTAAGTAACAGTTCGGCTATAAAAATGTGAAGTGTTTGGACCAACATACCGTAAGCCACGAGGTGATGCCTAAGTCTTAAAATTCGCCGCAATAGCAGGAAAGTAGACATTTTATTTTAAATCTTTCAACAATACTAAATTCATTTTTCAAAATTGAACTAAATAAATAAAATGTATGACATAGTATGGGTATGTGTTTGCGTGAGTGTGTGTGTGTGGGTACCTATCTTAGTATAAGTAAAAGCGCTGGTTTATGTTAAGATAAAACAGTTTATTTTATTGTATTGATTTCAATGTGTAACAAGGGTAATTGGACTTCTAATTATGTTATTTGAAGAAAGTTCGATGTAAAGCAAACTATGTGTTGGTTGCGTAATTTTTTATAGAATGGTTAAATTCATTTGGTTTGTTGTTTCTATAATAATTAAATTCATTTTGTTCAAATTATAGTATAAAAGTAATGGGAGATGGGAATTAGTCAAATAAAATGAAAAGTGTTCGTTAACCATCAATGTGTGTTGTTCATTTGCGCTCGCCCGTTTCTCTCTGCTAATAAGTACACCTGACGAAACCCTGGTTCACGAAAAGTTTAAAATAATCAATGTTTACACAATAATAAATTTATTTTAAAGCTAGTATCACTTCAATGGCGCCCGGTTAACATGGACTTTGTGAATTAGAGAATTAAAGTAATTTACAAACAGGTCGAAAAAATGGCAGAGGGAAATATGAACGCAGATTTAGGTAGAGGTAGCGTAGAAGAATCAATTTTAAATGTCACGCAAGATCATATGATAACAACCAATGATTTTGTTGGTGAAAGTGTTGAAACAAATGTAGACGAAACTGTAGTAGCGGGGAGTAGTAGAGACAAGGGGGTAAATATATTTAACCAATTAGCATTGATGATGGAGATGATGTCAGGAGTGAAAACTGAGATGTCAGGAATAAAAACTGAGATCAAATCAGAAAGTAATAATTTGAAAGCTGAGATTAAATCAGAAATAAATTCTATAAATGTTAAACTGACTGATTTAAATAACGAGTTTATAAATGTGAGGAGCGAATTGAGAGCGAGTGAAATATATATGAATAGCCGTTTGGAAAGTATGAGTGAGGTTATTGTTGGAGTGAAAGATGTGTTGACTAGTGATATCAATAAGATACAAACTGAGATGAAAAATGATATCAAAATAATTAACGAGAAACAAAAAGAGAAAATGTTAGAAACAAATAAAAAATTTGACACATTGACAAGTAAATTTAATGATAAAATTAAAAAGCAAAATGACAAAATTGACTGTAATGTTCAATGTATAATTAACGAATGTGAACAAATCAAACGAGCTAGTGAAATACAAGAAAATATAAATGATGAATTCAGAAGTAACTTTGAACAAGTTGATGCAATTAAAATTAATGTAACTAGTTTAAAGAATAAACAAGCAGAACATGAGCGTGAAAGTCAGAGAAGACTTGAATGTAACCATTAACCAGAAATTAAGTAATGTGAGTGAGAGAGTGAATGTGGAAGTAGAGTTAGGATATTTTAGTAATGAAAGTAGGGGAGTGAACCCCATACAATTTTTGAACTCTATAAAAAGTTTTAATAAATATAACCAAGAAAGTTGGGAGATTAAGTTAGTAAGAATTTTAAAGTACTTTAAAGGGGATGCTAAAATATGGGCGGATGCTCATAACGATAACTGGGTAGATTTTAATGAGTTTGAGCAGGCATTTAGAAATAAGTACTGGTCAGAAGAGAAACAAGAGGGGTTACGTAGTATCATAATGGGGTGGGGAAATTTTAATATTAAGCACATGAGTATTACATCGTATGTGACGAGACTATATAGTCAAGTTAAATATTTAGAACCACCAATGCCTCTTTCATCTTTTATTAGATACATCAGTAAACATTTACCCAAGGACATACGGTCCACAATCAGAACCCGGGATTTTGCCAATATCGCAGAGTTAGAAAAAATATTAGAGGCATACCAGAGTATGAAAGAGGAAGAGGATAATAAGTATCAATTTAGAGTTAGTGAATCGAACCAAACAAATACTGAAATAAGACAACCAGACCATTTTATTAGTAATATGAGTAGATCAGGGGAGGGGGCGTGGTTGTGTCCAAACCCTAGTTGTGGAGCCAGTAATTATAATGGGTCGCGGAATCAATGTTACCGGTGTCAGGGTCCGAGGAGTAGTGCCCAAGGGAGAGGGTAGAATTATAATAGGGGTTGCGATCAATTTAGAGGGAATCATAGAGGGAGAGGTTTTACTAGTAATCGAGGAACATCAGGAAATTTTAATCATAGAGGTAGAGGGGGATATGTTAGTAACCAAAACGAAACTCGGGGCGTGGAAGTACCAGCTCGTAATCAAAACAGTAGGGGTGTTTACAGTGAACCACCACCTCCACATCCGTTAAACTAATAAGGGCGGTTGAAAAAGAAAGCCCCCAGCCGTCTAGTAATCACATGACAATAGGGTCACTAATTACCAATATACATAATGATTTATCGGACGAAGAAGCGGGTGAGAGTAATAATGCTTTCGGGATGGCAGAATTTGAAGCCGAAGTGTTTAATACTAAATATATTTTTCTAGTAGATTCAGGGAGTGAACCGACTGCTATAGACGACAGAATGTTTGAAAAAATCAAAAATCAGACTACAGAAACAATTCCACAATTACCAGTACTGGGAATTAGTGTTATAGGAGTAACGGGTGTTCGCAGTAAAAAGGTAACTAAACAAATAATGCTACAATTAAAAGTAAATGAGAACACAATAAATGTACCTTTCTTAGTTATTCCAGGACTAAATATGGGAGCTATAATAGGTAATGATTTTTTAAATAATTTTAAGGTAGAGTTAAACTATTACACACAGACTATGAAATTAAATAATAATAATAATATAGTTGAAATACCATTCATACAAAAGAAAACTGTGGGAATGAAAGCTTTAAGAATAATTTGTAAGGGAATGTTAATTTCTGACAATGATATAAACGAGTGTAGACCCTTAATGATAAATTATTGTAACTTGAGAGTAAATAATAATGAGTTATTTGAAAGTGAAAATAATTGGGAGGAGAAAATGAATAAAATCTTATATCAAGAGGGGGAATTTAGCTATCAAGACAGGGAGAAAATAGTACTAATAATAAACAAGAATAAATCAGTTTTTTCAGATGAACCCGGTTTAGTAAAGAATTTTAAAGGTAAATTAGTCGTTAAAGAAAAAACACCCTTTGCACCTAAAACCTATCCGGTACCATACTCCAAGAGGGGTTTAGTACAGGAGGAAATAAATAAAATGTTGGGGGAAGGTATCATAGAAAAATCTACATCACCATATTCCAACCCTTTAGTAGTGGTGACAAAGAAAGATTTATCGATTAGATTATGTTTAGATGCAAGACAAGTAAACAGAATAATTGTTACAGACAGAGAATCACCGGAACCGGTAAGTGAAATTCTGCAACGTTTTAGTGGGACCAAATACATCACCACCTTAGACTTGACTGCAGGCTACTGGCAGATAGAGCTGGAAGAGGAGTCTCGACAGTATGTGGCTTTTCTATACAACGGTAGGAATTACCAATTTCGCCGACTACCGTTTGGACTAAATGTAAGTGTTTCAATTTTTATCAAATGCCTGGATTATGTGCTAGGGAGAGAGATCTTAGAATTCACAACCGTTTATGTAGATGATATAGTAATTACATCACCAGACATTGATACACACTGTGAAAGGTTAGATAGGGTACTAAGTAGACTGCATGAGTATGGCATAACAGTTAAGTTTAAGAAGTCAGAATTTTTGAAAGAACAAGTTAATTTTTTAGGACATATAATTTCAGCAAGGGGTATCAGTACAGACCCTAAGAAGGTAGAAATAATACAAAATTTTCCGATACCAAAAAATGTTAAACAGTTGCAAAGTTTTTTAGGCTTGTGCAATTATTACAGGCAATTTGTAGACAAATATTCATATTTAACAGTACAATTGGGACATTTATTAAATAAAGACAATAGATGGCGGTGGAATTTAAAAGAGCAAAATATATTCGAGTTGATAAAAAATAAATTCTTAAACACAGTTATATTAGCTCATCCTAATTTTTCAGAGCCATTTTATATACACACAGACGCATCAGACATTGCATTGGGAGTAGAGTTATTTCAGTTAGATGGGAGTGATAACCACAGAGTAGTAGCTTTTGCAAGTAGGTCTCTATTAAATAGTGAAAAGAACTACACTACGACGGAGAAGGAGGCGTTATCAATAGTTTTCGCCTGTAGAAAGTTCAGAACGTACTTGCTAGGAAATAAGGTAATCATAAGGTCCGACCATCAAGCTTTAACGTTTTTAAAGAACTGTAAATTAACGCATGGTAGGTTAGTGCGGTGGATGCTAATATTACAAGAATATGACTTAACAATTGAGTATTGTAAGGGTAAAGAAAATATAGTAGCTGATGTCCTATCCAGAACAGATTTTGATAATAATACCGAAGTAGACATAGCAAATACATATAAAATATTTATAGTAAAAGAAGCGGGTGAAGTAGATATGAAAAAATTAATAAGTAACTTAGCAACCGAACAAGAGAGAGACACCGAACTTAATAGAATAATATTAGCTTTGAGGCAAATACCCAACGTACCTCATAAGTGGGAGAAACATTTTAGTTTGTTTAATAAACACTTATTTCATCGGGCAAATGAACAGGGAGATGATTGGAAGCTGTGTATCCCTAAAGTCATAATACCTGAAGTAGTGAGAGATTGCCATCTAAGGTATGGTCATATAGGCCCCAAGAAATGTAGTGATATACTAAAAGAGTCATGTAAATTTAATAATATGGAAAGAACGGTGCGTAAAATATTACAAACATGCGAAATTTGTCAGAAAGCTAAAGTAAACAATCGTAAACAGGAGGGTTTAATGCAGCATGTAATGCCAGACAGTCCTTTAGCATTAGTTGCTGTTGATTTATATGGCCCTTTACCCAAAGGTCGAGGAGGGGTAAACTATTTATTTGTTGTATTAGATGTTTTTACCAAATTTGTAAAATTGTACCCGATTAAAAAGGCAACCTCATCAGTGTTGGCTAGGAAAATAGTGAATGAATACCTTGTTGAAGTAGGTAAGCCGAAAATAGTATTATCAGGTCATGGTTCGCAGTTCACCAGCAACACCTGGCGGGAGACTTTAGGTTGGGAAAATATTTTAGTTAAACATACATCAGTGTATCATCCACAGTCAAATCCAAGTGAACGGGTTATGCGGGAGTTAGGTAGAATGTTCAGAACCTTTTGCCATAAAAAACATTCTTTGTGGGCTACTTTTGTGTGCAAAATAGAGTGGTATATTCAAAATATACCAGTAATAGTTTGTGTAATAGTTTACATGAATCCACTAGTTACAGCCCATGTGAGTTGATGTTTCAGAGAAGGCCGTCACGCATATTAGAAGAGCTAGTAAAGTTTCCAACCCGGACGGAGATACCACATGATAGGAAATTGGTAATCGCGAGGGAGCGCCTGCTGAGTAAGGCTGAACAACGGAAACGGAGACATGACCAGAATTTAACACCCATACAATACGAGGTAGGACAACTAGTATTAATAAAAAATCACGATTAGTCCTCAGCATTGGACAAAGAAATTAAGAAATTCTTCCTATTGTATGACGGTCCATATGAGGTTAGCCAAGTGAAAATGGAGAATGCTTATGTTTTAGTAGATTTGCAAACTCGAGAAATAAAAGGAACTTATAATGTGACCCAATTAAAAAAGTATTATCTAGCTGAGTGATGATGGATGTATTTGTAAATATTAAAGTTTTCATACATAAACAGACATTTTTATATTCTATTATTATAAATTGTTATCATTGTTTATACACACATTATGTATTTTATGTAAATGGACATTAAGATAGGGAAAGTTAAGAAAGAAATGTATGATGTTAAAATACCACCAAGACTAGAAATGTCATGTAATTTAAATTATTAATTTTAATTTTAAAAAGCATATTATACTAGTGATTCCCCAACTTTTCGGGCGGTCACGGCCTCACCGAACCTTGACCGTGGAATTGGTTTAGCTTTAACAGCTATGGTTGGGGCACACTACGATTATGCGCTGACCATAACTGGCCATAGCTGTTATTGTTGTAAAGGTGTACTTTGAAATTGATGGGGGGTAAAATTAAGGGGAATCACCAAATTATGGAACAGCGGCTGCCACTCTGCCCGCGTAGGGGTAGCAGAGACAGGTGGTAGAACCGTTTAAGGGTGCATAATTATAAACAAGAATATATCGATATTCAACTGTTCAAATGTAAAGCAGAAGCAAGGACACGGAGATGTCACATTCCTCCATAACTTCAGTCCTTGTGGACGCAACTGGACGCCACAGTCCAGGGGGGGTCATAGTGTGTGTGGCAGGGAGGTTACCGATAGGGGGTAACGAATTTAAAAAATTTTTTGTTGCATCTTAGTAATGATGACTCGCTATTGAATACTTTTATTAAAATTTGAAAAAATAGATGCACTAGATTTTCTATATATTGTGTTTATTATGTCTTATTGAGTTGATTGCAGGTAGTATGTTAGGGATAAGAATTATAAAACTATAATAATAAGTTTTCTGTGTTTAAAGATTTTTACAAAAAATGAAATAAATGTATGATAGTTAAAATTTCCAATGAGTAAAAGAAAAAAAAAAAAAAAAAATTTGAGAAACGAATTAATAAAAGTAAAGTGAGTTTAAAGGATAATTTTATGATTTTATATGCAAATTTAATGATGTAAAGTATGTAACATTTTAAATATAAATTGTTTATTTTAAGATGATAGTAACCGTGTGAATTATTAATGTACTATGTTTTCTTATGTTATATTGTGTTTGTTAGTGTAAGAGAATTTTATGAATTTAGATATTTTAAATGCATTTTAAATCGGGGATGAGATAGATGTAATATGATAATGGGAATGTTTATTTAAATTCTGATGGGAATCAGGGCAATGATTTTAAATTTTGGGATAAAGTTAATAAGAGAAAGTAGATGGAATTTTAAAAGGGATATCATATTGTTGGTAGGTATTCTGATATGTTAGAAATAAGTAAAAACAAAACCAGTGCTTCTTAGCGCAAACCAGCACCGCTAGGGGGAAACAGATCAGTTGGGGATATGGTGTTGTATAAGGCCACTATTGAATATTTGATTTGTTGTTTCAGAGTGTGGTGATGCTGTGGTGGCGGACCTGAGCTGGCCAGCGCGTCAGAGCAGGAGCGTTAAGTATCTGTCTGACTCTACGGTGTTGGGATCTCGAGAGGGAAGTCCAGTATTGTCATTCAGATGCAGTCACAGTCACCGGACCAAGGGTGAGTTGATTATATTTTTTGTAAACCGTAAAGGGGGTTGTGGCGACATATCCTAGCTGATCCCTCTAGCAAGTATGAATGTGTCAATGAGGTTTTTTATGCTTCGGCATAAAATATCTCATTGAGGGGGGTATTGTAACATGGCATTTTGGCCTACCTGGTGTAATAGCGCAATTTGTATTTCTTTTATAAAATAAAACAATAACATTTTTTCAACAATGGGGACAAAAATTTATAAAGAAAGGTAAATTTATTGGTGGCGATGGAAACAACTATGGCAGCACTGATTGAGGCGTTGTATGCAGAATTATTTAATAATATTTTGTAAACCAGAGCACAGCAACGACCGACAAACTGTACCAAGGTCAACAAATGACACATACAAAAACAGCAACAAGTTGTATAACTAACAACAGGCGACCGTTACGTCAGAGCTTTTACATAACAAGAATGTAGGTGTGTCGATGCCAATTGCGTTGTGGCACACAGTGAACAAAGACAGTCTAACTCCATCACCACTCGCGAGTGGTACACATAAATCGCGGGCCTGCAATCTAAAAAGTAAATACCGCATAACTACACTAAAATGTAGTTATAACCTTTTATAAACTAACAATCTTTTATAACCAAATAATAGAGGCAGTGAGCGAAAGTGGAAATTAAGTAACAGTTCAGCTATAAAAATGTGAAGTGTTTGGACCAACATGCCGTAAGCCACGAGGTGATGCCTAAGTCTTAAAATTCGCCGCAATAGCAGGAAAGTAGACATTTTATTTTAAATCTTTCAACAATACTAAATTCATTTTTCAAAATTGAACTAAATAAATAAAATGTATGACATAGTATGGGTATGTGTTTGCGTGAGTGTGTGTGTGTGTGGGTACCTATCTTAGTATAAGTAAAAGCGCTGGTTTATGTTAAGATAAAATAGTTTATTTTATTGTATTGATTTCAATGTGTAACAAGGGTAATTGGACTTCTAATTATGTTATTTGAAGAAAGTTCGATGTAAAGCAAACTATGTGTTGGTTGCGTAATTTTTTATAGAATGGTTAAATTCATTTGGTTTGTTGTTTCTATAATAATTAAAATCATTTTGTTCAAATTATAGTATAAAAGTAATGGGAGATGGGAATTAGTCAAATAAAATGAAAAGTGTTCATTAACCATCAATGTGTGTTGTTCATTTGCGCTCGCCCGTTTCTCTCTGCTAATAAGTACACCTGACGAAACCCTGGTTCACGAAAAGTTTAAAATAATCAATGTTTACACAATAATAAATTTATTTTAAAGCTAGTATCACTTCAGAAATTAATAATATGTACAAAGAATGCATAGACTACATAGATAAATGGATAAAACCCTTAGACTGTTTTACATGTTTTGACTGGCTAATATTTGTGGAAAATCAAGAATTTAATTTTGATGACATTATTCCTTCAATTGTGTTTTTAAAAGATAAAGGCGTCATCATTGATGATGTAAAATTATTTGAAGAATTTTGTTTTCTGAAGAACTTTCTTTCAACTAGGACTACTGACTATTTCCATGAGCTTGCTGAAAGACAATGGTCAATTTTCTTTAATTATATTAAAGATTCCACACTATTTTCAGAGTTATTGAAAATTTGTCAATACTTTTTCAGCATTCTTGCACACAATGCAAATGTGGAAAGGGTATTTTCTTTGATGTCGTCTCAGTGGACCAAAGAAAAAAATAGGTTGTCTGTGGAGTCGATAAGAGCATTATTAATCTCACAGTATAATTTACGTAATATTAATTGTGAGGACTTTTATAAAAACATTTTATTAAAAAAGGACTTTTTAAGTGCTGTGTCTAGTGGGAAAAAATATAACAAACACTAAATTGTTTTATTTCTTTTTATTAATAAATTTTATATACTTTTATTTGTGTTTTATTCATAACCAAGTACAGACCGGACTTTTTTCCAAAAATCCGGATTTTTAGTCACTTGGGACCGGATTTTTCATTTTTAGTGCTGGTAACCGTACTCTAGTACTAGCCTTGTACTGTCACAGTTCATCATAGCATAACTTTAAATACTACGAGACCGCCACGTAAATAAAAGAAGATTCATTAAAATTGACCCAGCCAGTCATTAAAATTGCCTGCCAATTAAGTACTATTTACTTGCCAGTACTTAGTGGTTTCTTATTTGACCAGTACTGGCACGATACTTGACCACTGTGGAATAAAAAAAATAAAAGATCATTTACCTCAAAAAGTCATTTTATATCATGTAGGATAAAAACCATAAATTAATATTTGAACATCTATTATTAAATTTTTAAAGCATAAGTGTAAGTATAAAATACATTATTCTCCTGGTACTGGCACAGTACAGGCCCAATACCAATTTTAAATACTGTAGGTCCAGTGCAGATTAACTGTTAGGAGATACTGGTCTAAATAATTCTCTTCTTCTTCTATATATCTTGCCCAGTTGCCCAGACATTGGCAGTCACTATTATCACCTACTGTGAGAGCTCGGCAATTTTCTGCTGGGCAATACAGCTGTTGCAGTCTCTGACACGCTGTTGAAACAGGTCACTTGTCTTCTCCCTCAACTCTATTGTCCAAGAATTTTACCTCTTCAGAATAAGTTGTAAGGCCTTGTATTTCCAACATGCAATAATGTTCCAAATTAACAGTTCCATTCAACGGTTGCTGTTAGTTCTCATTCACTATTTGCTCTTCTCAATATCGTTTCATTTGTGACATACTGAACCACAAGACTTTCAACAATCTTCAATGTTTCCAGAGCCTTTAGCTGTTTAACTGTGGCCTGTTTAGATTCCAAAATTCAACTCCACACAGAAGTGTGGACCATGCATAACACTTAACCATATGCTGTTTGAGTTATAAATTTAGACCCATCGTTGCAGAGCACTAACTTAAATCTCTTGAAAGTGATACTATTTCAATATGTTCTTTAATTTCCATATCAGGGTTAAGGTTATGCATAATCCAGCAGCTAAATATGTAGTTTTGTTTACTTATTGGGTTAGTTTGCTTTTGAGTTTTAAAGCACCAGTTCCTTGCTTGTTCTACTGAAGACCATTAATTTTGTTTTGGTCTAAACAATACTGGTCATATATTTTAAAGAAACTGTGGGTACTGGACTGATAAACGAATACAACATGGTGTCGAAAATTGTTCAGCAGCTTAGCTTTTCATTATTTATTGAACACTGTTTTTAATTGTACCAAAGTAATTATGTTTTAAATCATTCTGAATATGTGATATGTAATGTCCCATGGTAAATTCTCCTTTCTTTTAGGTAGGCCTAGTTAGCAAGCATAACAACATAACCACTAAGAAGATTTAGCCACTCTAGATAACGTCCCTTGATTATAGAATGAGTAAAGTCATCGAGGCCCAATCAGTAGGTTCTTATTTTATTCTTCTCAACTTTTAATCTGTAGATTCTCAATTCTTATTTTGGCTCACTTAATAGCCTTGGCATTAATTGTCATGGCCTCTAAAATGCAGATCTTGCTTTGCAAGAAATAAATAATATTTATGTTGTTGTTTCTTATGGCTAGTCCGGACTCCAGTCCATCAGCTTTCTGGTATTCCAATACAGTTGTGTGATGTTTCCTGCAGCTCACAGACTTGCGTCTAGTTTTGGTTAGTGGAGGAGGCGTTCACTATCCATCCTGGAGTTCGGCTCATGGCACAGAGTGCAACTTTCAGAAGAGTAAACTTTGGCTGAGGTGGGCAGCAAGGCAATCATGTCCAGTATTGAGACGAAATGAAACAACAGAATATCTCTTAGATTGGTTTTTATTTTTCTCCCAAGCTGTATTTATGTTTTTCCACATCTGGGGGACAACTTTGCTCACATCACAGCACTCCATAAGCTGTACATGAGACCTGGGTGGTGCTAAATGAGCAACAGATCTGGCATGCGACATCCTAATATGAAGAACAAGCAGATAGTACAGATAGTAAACCAGCCCTTGTCAGAGCTAAATACCAGTCAATAAAGATCAAGATCATAAAGATTATTTAACTAGTTTAAAATTTCCTTTTTTTTTGTTACAGCCTGATTGTACAGATTTCAGATATTTTCATCTATTGTTTCAATTAATGATCTATACTTGTTCGCTCAAATGTAAAAATCTCTCCTTGCTCCAAGGGCTATAGACTTATTAAGTCTTGTAACAGAAGGTGATGTATGCTATTTCCATCCTTTTCATAAACATATTCTATCAAACAATATCAGCAAATAGTACCCAAGACCAACAGAACAATCTTTGACATCACAACCTGGTAACCTACTAGTTTTTTTTTACCCTCATGTTTACTAAATGGGACAGTTAAAGAAGAGTACGGTCTGCCTTTTTCAACTATTTCTTGTTTTTCACACGCAAAAAAAAAACTAAAAGCTAAATGACATCTTGAATTAAATTCTATATTACACTCTTTTCGTTTTTTTTTCACTGTGTTTTAAATATTTCTAGAAAAGATATTGCAGTAACTCTTCCACTGTTATATGAAACTTTGAAAGAGACATAGACATAAAAACAAATAAAACCCAAATCTGTTGAACATTACAACAGTATAACTTTCGAACTTGAACTTAGGAACCTATAACTTGGGAATGCAGAAGACTGAGGATTTGGCTTCTTTTAAGTAGGCATCAAGTGATGGTGTTAAGTTCCTCCTTCCATATGGAATAATGAATGTTACCACTTCTTATCAGCAGATAACAAACATGCCTTTGTTTTTGGTATGTACTACGCACTCTAATTTGTATCTCAGAGTTAGTTGTTTGTTATGTGTGCCTGGGTGTTTTATTTTTTATCGAGTTTTTTGTTTGTTCGATGTTGTTTGCTAATAACAATGGAATAAATTGTTTGTATTTACTGTGCTATTACACTTTAAAAATTATGTTCAGTGAACATTGTTAAGTGTTAACATTTGTCAGACTATTTATTATTATTATTATTATTATTTATTTTTTTTTTTTAACATGTCTTTGGACATGGGAGCAGGGAAACAGGTCAGTCACAAATTGTGACATTGATGTAAGTGGTGTGATACCTTTATCCTCAATGTGAAAGTGGCATGTTTCATCAAGAAACCCCGTGATCAACGCAAGAAAAATAATTTCTACGCCATATTTTTATGTTACTTATTTCAACAATCCATTTATTCAAAACTGTCATTATTTAAAATCAGTTTATATCAAATGAACACTGAACACTATAAATAAGATGAAACACTAAAAATCTACAGCTTCCTACTCAGTGAACCTATCAGATAATGAAATTAATTAAGTAATTAAGCCCAAATTGAAGATTTTATAAAGGGAACAAATATTTCAACTCCATCAAAGTTTTAAAACTTCTGCTGCAAGTTGTCAGCATTGGACCATGTGGTTGTATAGCATAATGTGGCAGCACTGCATTCCCACTTTAACTGTCAATTTGGACATATTACAGAAAATATGTGTGTGTGTGTGTGTGTGTGTGTGTGTGTGTGTGTGTGTGTGTGTGTGTGTGTGTGTGAAAAAGAAATTACACTTGAGAAGTAATTTATTATTTGATAATATAATATATAACATAATAAACAAAATATATAAAGTACTACAACCATACCTGAGAACAATGTGTTTAACAAACTTGTTCTACATACAAACACTGCTACTTATGAGAATAGAGTATTATTAAGTTTTAACTAAAAACTATTCTCATTAGAAAATATTTTAAATAATAATTTGAAATAAAAATTAGTTAGTATTGCAAAATATATGAAATAGTCAACAATTCTTAAAGTTACAACATTCTGGTGTCAGGTGAATCCCAAACTTATTTCTGCCACTGTGTTATTGATTAATTCTATTTTACTAGAAGGCCACTAGTATCAAATTGTGTTTTTAACAGTAATATCATTGATTTGTAATATCAATAACAAAATATCAATATTGTGTGTAACAATTTCCAAATGCACCCTACAATATTATGTGTCGCAATATTATTATGTACCTTACAGTTTCCAAATGCGCATACATCTGAAAAATTTGAAAATAATTTGAAATTTTTAATATTAATTCTTTACACTCTTGAAAGGTTATTTCTTAAAGTATAACAATTTCCTCACAAACCATTCTTTGGTTGCACAATTTATCAAATGTTCTTAAAAGATGATATACGTACTTAATTTGTACATGTTGCTCATGCACATTTGTTTATACACATTTAATTACTGCAAAACATATATTATTCTAAATTCGTTCATTTTTAACACTTTCAGGTCGATGCCTAAGTCTAGTCCAAGCGGGTGATTTACCAGCAGTGGACGATGCTCGAGCATCACTCAGGCACAGGTTTACAAGCTTAACTTAATTTCCTTGAGTTGTATTCGATTGTCATTTTCACCGTTTGAAAGATCGATTCTTATTTTAGTTTCCAAAAAATTTGTTTTGAGCAGCACCAATCTGAATGTTTGTGGTAACAATACTTGTGAAGCTCTGCCACAACCTCTTTAATTGGTGTTACAAGTGAAAATCGCTAGTAATCACAAGCACAATTATCGCACTGAATCACAAATTCTTGAACATTTCATATATATAATATGCATATATTTTATACATTTTATATATATAATATATATAAGTGCATTTAACCATATGGCGGTGGTTCCAAAATTACTGATAATGAAGTCAGTGATCCGGATTTAGAACGATAAGATAATATTCCAGATAATAAATATTTTATTGAAAAAGTTTCAAAACAAACAACAAACCTGTTATTTTTACATCATAAGCAATTGAATTTCATTATTTTTTGACAACCACATTTTTTATAAAATATACAAATATATTTTTATAGAGCAGATAGTTCTGCAAAGATTGTAATGTACCACTATGTGTCCCGAAATGTTTTCACTTATTTCATATTAAACTCAAGTATGATAAATAAATTATTTTTATTGAATGTTTCTTTATTGTAAATATTTGTTTTGTAACTTTATTCGTTCATTTTTGTTTGTGAAAAAGTTGCCAAATCTTGGTGAAAACAACTGTAAATCACTTTAGTAATATCAACTGGTGAATGAATTTGTGTGAACAGTAAATGTTTGTGACAGTGCAATTCAGTATGCCAGTATTGTCATAAAAATTATATTTTAGCTCCAGAAATAATATTCAAGACTTTATTAATCTTTCTTTGTTTATAATGAATGCAAAAACTGGTAAAGTGTGTTGTAAAAAATTGTTTAATCTGGTTTAAGAAGACAGCATTCATGTAAATTTTTTTTTATTGTTGTGGCTTCCTGTTGGCTTCTGGTACTTCAAATTGGTTTTATTGTGTGTGATTGTGATGTATGTGTTAGTTTTTTGTGTATTTTCGATGTTGAGTGCTTTGAATATTGTGTCATGTTTTGTATTGATTTGTATTTGTTCAGGTATTAGTTTGTTTTGTGTTTTATGTTTGTATATTTGTAAATTTTCCCAAATGTTTTACAAATATACAAACATAAAACACAAAACAAACTAATAACTGAACAAATGCACATCAATACAAAACATGACACAATATTCAAACCACTCAACATCGAAAATACACAAAAATCTAACACATACACCACAATCACACACAATAAAACCAATTTGAAGTACCAGAAGCCAACAGGAAGCCACAACAATAATAGTCAACCAACACATACGTACTCTCCTCAGACTTGAGTCAAAACGGTAAGTATAAATTATTAAAACAAAATACTTTTCATTAGTATATATTAAAGTAACACACATTTTTTGATAGAAGAAACAAGGTATTTTAAGAAAACATTTGCATTTTTATTATATATGTAATGGCCAATTTATGGAAAAATTAAGAAATACATTAAAAAAACTCAGTCTGCAGCAAAATAAGTTTGTACAAAATGCCTGACCTGAAAGTGTTAAAAATATTTGATGTGAACTGTGAGCCACAATTTGAAGAAGAAATTAATACACACAGGCTAATATTTTATTTTCTTTAAATCTATTGTTCTTATACTTTTCGAATAACCAATTTGCTAAGAAAGCATTGAGAAACAGAATGGAATATATGAATAAAATAAATTTGAATTTGGGCTGCTAAAACAGATCTAGTACTATAGAAGTGGTGTAAGGAATATGGGAAACAGGAAGAATATAATATATTGCAACGGTACAACCATTAACAGTACTGTGCATTGCCAAAATAAATTAAATAAATAATAAAAATAAATAAATATGGATTAATAAACATGATTCAGATTGCATAAGCTGTATCGTAGTTAAAAATAGGGAGCGCAGAATTCATGCATGGAGACGCATTCCTGGCACACCTGTCGCTAGCGTTGTGTACACGCATATTTTGTTTGTGTGTGAAGCCTGTCTGTTCCTGAAATGTAACCAACCCTTTTCAAGTAGGATAGTTTTTATGTTTTATTTTAATTATAAGAAAAATATGTACGATATGGTAAAACAAAAGACACCAAAGTGTACAGAAATTAAAGATGAACAAAGGGTTAAAAGACCGTGCCAATGTGATGAGAAGTGCAATTACTATACATAAAAAGTGAATAGCTCTTTTTGTAATTACAATAAAGAACTGTAATTTATGTATAGTAAACATAGAAAAATTAGCGATCGATTGAACATCGTGTAGTGTGAAATAGATTTTGTAATTCGCGAAGATAGGCGAAAATAGTGAATTGAACCAGAGTGGGGGGAAAGACGCTTCAACAAAATCTGACAAGTTAAAAACTGTTCAGACCTGAGCTTTTGCATGACCTGACTATAAATACCAGGTCGCGCTAATAAAGTTTCTTCTTCTCGATTCAACCGTTGCCACAGGAGGCTATGTCAGTCGACGACGTTATTTTAAATCTATAGTAAGTCATAGGACAAACTGGAAGTCCAACTAGAGCAGCAGAGCACATATGATGATGTCTTTGGACACACCTGCAGCATATGATGTGAGGCAAGACGACTATTAAACAGCACATGCAGTGGAATCCGACCAGAGGACCAGGAGGACACGGAGGACACAGACTGAGGACCAAAGGAGGATGTACGGATGATTAACCATGTCAAACGAGGTGATGAAAAACCATTGTAATTACAGACATCTGAAAGACACTAATTAAAGTTAGAATGAAACACATTCAACCTGTATTAAAATAACTAATTGTACATAAATGTAAAAGCAGAGTGAAATTTAGAATAATATCTCTTGTATAAAATTTATAAATTGAGAGTAACATAAATGATAAAGAGAAATATTTGATTTTTGAGTTAACGTAATTAATAAAGTCTTTGTTGATAAAGGAGAATCCATATGCAGTAAAATTTTTAAAACCAATTAATATTAAAGAAATTGGAATACAAGTAAATTCATTATTGAAGTAAATTAATCAGCAATTGCAAAAATATGACCACACAATGAGTAAACCGAGAGCAATAATATTTTATTAATTAAAATTAGATAATAAGATTTATGTATAACCTGTTGTATGTAATTTGTTAGCTATAAGTTGTGTGCAAAAGAGTCGTACAAACGATTTAATAATGAGTACTATTTCAGTAGGTATGCAAAATGAAAGATTTTGTTTAATAAAAAAATAAATAATGGAACAATTTTAAACTTAAATAACGCATCATCTTCTTATTATGATTACACCCATGAATTCAATATTATTATATAATTTGTTATGTTATATAAATTGTCGAAAACTGAACGTGGGGCTACACAAATTAAATAAAAATATCAATTTGTGATGTTATAATATAGATGTACACTGATATCGTAAGCTTAAGCCAACGTAAATAACCTCTATTTGCTAACTCACCTAAGTGACTGCAGAACAGCATTCATAAAGCATGTGTTCCCTAGATTCCTAAGGCCAACAACCTTCTTTTCTCGCTTTCCATTTTTCATACAACCACCACTGGTGTTTCGCCTCTGACGAGTATATGCTACCGCATTCTCTGAACTGCCTCCAGAACTGCTGTCCGCAGAATGACATCTGGAATGTCACTGGCTGATATTAAATTGGTTTGTCTAATTTACAGGCTAACAAAAGAAGCACAAATAACTGTTATAATAGACAACAGATTTAAACATGCCTTTTTGGTTGATTTGTAAAACCAATATTAGCAGATCCCCTTAACAGGTTAAGAATTCTGTATTGCTACAACTATAGGTAATACAAACGAGTTTGTATGAGATAAGAAGTAGATAACTAATACTATTATAATTTATTCAATCACTTTCTGCTACAGTCCAGTACAGTTTGTATATTTGTAAAAACATTTGGGAAAATTTTCAAATATACAAACATAAAACACAAAACAAACTAATACCTGAACAAATACAAATCAATACAAAATATGACACAATATTCAAAGCACTCAACGTCGAAAATACACAAAAAACTAACACATACACCACAATCACATACAATAAAACCAATTTGCAGTACCAGAAGCCAACAGGAAGCCACAACAATAATAGTCAACCAACACATATGTACTTCACCAGACACAAAAACCGGAAGGCTGAGGATGGGTACAAGATGGTACCCGAAACATGTTCCTAATAAGGAAAAAACATATCTTGAGGTAAATTCATTATAAATATTAAATGTATTATAATTTATTATACATGTTTTTTACTTCCATGTTCCATAAGGAAATGGAAGTATGGTGATGGCAAAAAAATCGTGTTCGAGATAATTGCAGATTCTGATTGTACTACCCTCAAAAAACATGAAAAAAAGTCATTTTTCAAAAAGTGTCTGTGTGTAGAATTTTTTCTATGGCAAACGATAACAGCCGCAAATTCAAACAGAATCAAATAATGTTTTGCACACATCCCTGAATTATAGAGAACTCAAGGTCTGTTGATTTTTGTGAAGATCGGTTAAGAGAAAAGAGTAGTTTACCGGCAACGTTTTATGTTTTAACAATGGTAATTTTTTCGATGACGAACGATAACTGCCGCACATTCAAACAGAATCAAATATTTTTTTGCATACATTCCTGAATTGTAAAGGACTGAAGGTATATTGATTTTGGTGAAGATCGGTTAAGGGAAAGGGGTAGTTTACCTGCCACGTTTTATGTTTTAAAAGAGTAATTGTTTCTATGACGAACGATAACTGCCGCACATTAAAACAGAATAAAATAATGTTTTGCATGCAACCCTGAATTGTAGAGTACTCAAGGCCTGTTGATTTTGGTGAAGATCAGTTAAGAGAAAGGGGTAGTTTACCTGCAACGTTGTATGTGATAACAAGGGTCAATTTTTTCTATGACGAACGATAACTGCCTCAAATTCAAACATAATCAAATAATTTTTTGCACACACCCCTAAAATGTAGAGAACTCAAGGCCTGTTGATTTTGGTGAAGATCGGTTAAGGGAAAGGGGGAAGTTTACCTGCAACATTTTGTGTTGTAACAAGAGAAATTTTTTCATGACGAATGATAACTGCCGTAAATTCAAACAGAATCAAATAATTTTTTACATAATTATGTGCCTGAGTTGTAGAGGACTCCAGGCCTATTGATTTTGGTGAAGATCGGTCATGGGGAAAGGGTAGTTTACCTGAAACATTTTTTGTTGTAACAAGATTAAAGTACTTAATTTTCATAAATGAAGTATCATGATAAGAAGATCTTAATAATCCACTGTAGAAACGTAGATGAAATATCTATAAATGAAGAGGCTAGTTGAATGGGGTGGGGGTAATTTTCTATAAATGAAAATTATAGTTGAAGGGGGAGGCGATAATTTTTTATGTATGTACTACATTATCGGCAACAAAGAAGTAGTTTGTTGTTAAAATTCTTTCCCGGCCTGTTTGCCGTAGACCAATGTTTTCTGCAAAATCAGACGTTTCGGCAATGCCATCGACTTCCATCATCAGTAAAAATCGAGTGCGATAACGTGAGGTGGTATACGTTAGTGACCACAGTACTGTGGTTAAGGCTGAAGCAGTAAGTAGAATCAGTAGTTTCTATGGAAACATTTCATTATGAAAATGATTTTAAATATAAATCTTAGAACATGGAAGTCATGTATGGTTCTCCATACCGATATTCAATACATATGTTTGGAGAATATTTTAACAGAAAATCTAGTTAGTTTTGAGATGAATAACTTATAAAATAACTTGAAAATGTGAGAACACACACACACACACACACACACACACACACACACACACACACACACACACACACACACACACACAGTAGATCTGGTAACCGTTTGCACTTTTTTAAAATTTTGTTTCATGGACTGAATGGCAGTTTTAACATGTATTGGAAAAATATATATACCTATTTGCACAGAAATTTTATTTGTTGTGCATTTCTATGACTGATAACTTTCCCCTAGTGTCAGCTCATAGTTCATATTGTGGAGAGGCCAGGGAAAAAACGATATTCAGATCTCAAAAATTTCATACCTATTACACTCTGTTCTTGAAAAGGGAATCTCCACTACTGAAATTTCAAATGATGATACATTTTTAATATACAAAGATGAGGTTACATTATATGAAAAGACCATTACATGAGGCACTAGAATTGAGAAAAGGAGAATAGATGTACTTTTAGATACCCAAAGAACATGTGCAGCTATAGAAAAAGTTCTTAAAACAAAGTTTTAGGAAATACTGATATACAAATCATGCAAAAAATTATAGAACTAATACTTGAATCAATATTGTTGAAAATATATCTAAGTAGATTACAGAAAAGGTCAAAGGCATAGAAAATACTGCACTTGGCAAAGGAAATAGGAAATGCACTGGTTAGCAGCGCTTACAACTCTATATAGGAAATACCACCTGTAGACTATGTGAGATAGTCCAAGGCAACAGTTTACTACTATTGCCTACAATTTATATGACGGTATTGTTCAAGAAGAGCTTTCAGCTTTTCAATGATCATAGTGTCATTATATAGCTTTTAAATGTGTGACAGTGTATGGTACCACCATTATACTGGGTTCATAAACTGGTGACTTTCCCCGAACAAGTGAATATGTTAGAATTAATGAGGCCAAATGATAATGAACAATTCAATGACTGGCATTCCAGTTTGCTTCAGGGCTTTACAATCACTTCATTATGATTATAATCGTAATCTGGGTATTGTAGCAGACACATGGTAAACAATGAATGGAACAAACTTATACGATAGAAACTGTTAAGCTGATAGAAAAAGGTGAATGCAACATGTTAATCAAAATGCATGTAATTTTACCTATACATGGTTAATAACATGTGATTAATGTTATTTTAATGCGATACATGTCTTTAGAGGACATGGAATGTAATGTTATCATGACATTAGATAACATGACATGAGAATCATGTTTCATGACCTGAAAAACGGAATATTTTATAAAATGAAACCCAATAAAACTAGGTTAAACTCTTAAAAGAGTGAATATCTCAATTACCGTTTTCTTGATCTAGGACGAAGGATCCGTCTGTTTTCTTGTACCTCTTCTTTTGATGAATTGCTAGCATTACGAATTTCTACTAATAACCGTCTAATTGTATCCACACTATTCTCAGCCGTATCATTCACAATAAATTCATTGCACATATAACTGTGAAAATATAATTAATCATAAAATTTATTAATTCACATAATGCAATATAAAAACATGTATGTTTAATGATGAACACAATATCTTCTACACAAGTTAAATACAAAACTCATATTCATGTCTTATCACTAGGGCCTATATAAGTAAAATTTCAGTTTAGACCAGTGACGTTTATATCACATGGGCAAGTAATTTTTAACAGTATGGACACTAACAGTGGGTGAGTCGAATTAAATTAAATTATATTTAAAATAAAACAGAAATTTAAACAAATTAAAGACCAGCAGATTATCTTCATCAAATAGTAGATGGTGTTGTTGAACTATATTACATTCAGCTGGTGCTGCTTAAATTAGAAGATACACTGTTAGTTAGAACTAATTAGAAAAAAGAGTTAATATAGTGTGTACGCAGTTTTGCATTACTAATGATAGAATGAATAAGAAAATGTTGATGTAAAGACTGCAACAATAAAAGAACAGAGCATTTGAGATTTGTATTATCAATGGTATAAATGAAATGGTCAAGAAGACCATCGCAAAGCAGGCGTGGTAACTAAAACGTGGTAGCGGTCCAGGATTTAGAAACAAGCTTTTCTATACATGCAAAGAGAGCATGATAATAGACTTTACAACCTGGAGGGATGATCTGGATAATGTTAATGAAGGTAATCTCATTTTTCAAGAAAACGTACAAGATATTCTTGTAAAAAGAAGCACAATTAATATTATGCCTTAATGTTAATGTGTTTCTGTATGTCAAAAAAGTGAAATTCAACACTTCAAAAAAAAAAAAAAAATTAATTATACAGTCTAAGATTTGTACTGTTCACAATAATAATTAAACAAGTGAAATAAATATATTATACATTATTTACTATTTCTCAGTTAGGTTAGGCTTAATCAGTTGCATTAATATATCAGCAAAATTCAGTTTTTAATATCAGTAATATCTGTAATTCTATTTTTTTTTTTTTTTAATTCTGGCACTTGAATAACTAGCATACTACTGTACAGTCAAGCAAATTCTTATAAGATATTCTCTACTTTTCAATTTAAACTGAGCCGCTAATTATGTCAAAATGCACCAGTGTAATATGCATCACTTTTGGCTAATATTTCACTACAAGTAGCATATCAGTATGCGATGCTTAACTGATAATTTAGTCCAGATGAAACCATACTTAGAGATGTTTATTACTTACTGTGTTTTACATCCTCGAGAACACTCCTGTTTTACAGTTAACAATAGTTTTTGTTTTTTAAACACATACATAATTATAAATGCAATCACTTTACTTTATAATGAAGACAATACTAAAGAAGTATATAGTAATTAAACACATGAAATATGGAACTGATCATAAATTGATTCTTAGTATATATTACTGTACTGACAATATTTAGAAATTTAAAATAACTGTAATTACCAGAATACTGCCAAATTATGGCAATCCATACACACAAAATGGTTGTCATGTTGTGAGTGTTCGATGGCATGCCCATTTATGTACCGTCCACAGTTTATGCTTCCACAGTACAAACATAACCAAGGACTCTGTGCTGTTGAGCATACTGTAACAAACATATTGTATTTATTTAACAGCAAATTTATAAATGTTGTCAATAATTATAGAGCAGGGCAAGCACACTTTTTCATATACATTATTCATTAAGATTATGAATGACTTGTTTTGGTCTGCTGTGCAAAGGGTGAATAAAATTTTAATTTGTTTTAAACATTAAAAATAAAATTGTATTTTTTTATTGAATATATGGGTCATTTAAACAGCTGATAATATTAAAGCCCTCAAGGCATAGAGTTAACTGGCTAAAATAAAAATTGTCTGTACATCATAAATTTTTGTTAACTTTATTAAAATATTTAAGTATAAAAGTGAAACTATTTCTCCCCATGACCAAAATTAAATAATTTTTGTTTACAGAATTTTAACTTAATTGTGACTTAAACCTCATAAAAATACAGTTTAGATACAATTTTTTTGGACTCAAAAATATTACTATTTGTCGAAATGTCAATCTTTAAAAACCCAACCTTTTCTGTCAATGGGCTGAGCAAGGCTACAACCCTATCTTAGCATGTACGTAGTCCAGCAAAAAATACAATATAACTGAATAGTACAGTTAAGATTTAAAACGCACAACTAAGTTATATTTTGAACAAATCAACTCACAAAATAGGCAGTAGCTACCTTATTTTTTAACAATTAATTAATTAAAGTGGATCTATTCCCACCTGCGCAAACTAAATCCTTTGTCAGTTCACTTTTGTCAACAGTGTTCAATATTTTTATATTGTCAGTTAAATGCGGGCACTCCATTTTTACGTTGTGCCTAGAAAATATAAAATAAAGTAAAGCTTAACTTTGTCAGAGAACGTTAGTAGTAGTTTCTATTGGGAGGTACCAAATCAAAACCTGCGAGCCTCCGTCCTATTACACATCGCAACTCCAAACTTGCCTACTCTCTCTCTCACGTCTCACCGTCTCACGTCCGACTGTATCCATGCGCATACCAAAACAATGCTGTAGTTCTTCAGTTATTAAACGTTAGGTGTTTCTAAACGCGTTTCTCATTTTTATCGCAAAAACAAGCTTAATTATATTGTAATTGGCATTTAAAGCACATCTTTCATTTACCGTTTTAAAAATAGAGTACCAACAGTGAGGTAATATAAATACTTAAATATTACGTCAATAAGTACACTCCATAATATTATTATCTCATAACATAACCTTGTAAATCAATATCACTTTTTGAATTTCAATACGTTCTCTGATATCAGTTTGAGCACTACGTTATGAATGTTACGCGTAAATGTAGCGTTTTAAGCACGTAATATATTTGTCAGTTTTTGTGGTTACCATAATTATGTGCATTATTTTAATCTTGGGTGTGGGCAAGAAACAACTTGGGTGGTACCGTAGTGGGGGAAACATATGATTTGTTGTGATAACATTTAATTTTCCACAACTGTTTACGATAAAGTGAATTTCGTTCATAAATGAATTAACAGTAAAATAAAAATTTGCTCTGCGCAGCGGTTAAGACATGAGGCAGAAAGTAGGCGCATGTATCACAAATTTTTATTCTGCTTTCATATTGTCGCAGTTGTGTATATGTCATGTTATTTCCTCTCGTGTCACAAAAGTCAGTCAAAGGAGGAAATTAGTTGCGGTCATTTATCTTGTGGAAGTTTTTTTATTAATTTAATACTTTTTTTACAAAAAATCAGCGTCCTCTTAGTATACCTGTTTCGTGCTTGCATGTGTATATTTGCGCACCTAGTTTGTCTTTTAATAAACAAGATGTTATTCAGTTAACCGTAAATTTAATTGTAGGCCTTTGAATAAAAGAACTCGGAAGCATTAAGAATATAAATAATTTAGCATCAGATCCATTGAATTGAACAGAGACGAGGCGGACAATTCGTGTTGTTAATAACGTAATAACAACCAAAGTTATAATATTGAAGAAAGCTCGTAAGTAAAATAAGGGCCTTGTGTACATCTGAAATAAATTGATCATGGATTGCGCGCGCACCTTGCCATTATGAAAAGCTTCTATGATTTGCATTGAAGATGACGTTTCTCGAAGGTAGCATGAGTTCATCGTACCATTTAGCGTCATTTGAAATCTAATGTTCAGTGATTTAAATACGTTTTAGGCACGCGTTGTTGGTTACGATTTTTGGTTTTATAACTGTATATTAAACAGAAAACTAATGATAAGACAAAATTATAATAAAAATAGAACTTCCAGAATGGGCTGTTTTACTAGGAGAGGTTACAAGATGATATGCGACTGATTAGTTAATTTATCATAATTAGAGCATTCCCCTTTAGCGCCTTTCATTATCAGGAAGCCAGAGTAAGATATTATTTGGATGTAGCAGACTGATCAAATTGTTTTAGCTAAGTCTAGGACTCTTTTAGAGAAAGAATTATTTATGTAAAACATTTTTATTTGAACTGTTACATGTATTATTTTGTTAGAACGATGGCAAATATATTGGGTTTCAATATTAAACATATTATTACTAAACGCTTCTGGAGGCATATAAAATGTTTATATTATTAAGTTTAATAATACATGTTACATCCCTCTGCCCACCTCACTTCTCTCTCTCTCTCTCTCTCTCCCTCCCTCCCCCTTCTCCCTCCCTCCCTCTCCCTCTCTCCCTCTCGCTCTCTCTATGTATCTCACACAAACACAGTATTCATAAAATTTTGATGCTTCGGACACCACATTTTTCAGAACCAGTTATAAAATTTAGTAGAAGACATCTTGAAGAGTACAAGCCATTGTGTCAAGTGTCAATTTCTAGCCTGGTTTTGTCATCAAAAGCTGGTACAGGTACAGGTGTATTTTCATGTACTATGTTTGTTGTTATTGTAAAGGCAGTTCTGTCATTATTTATTGTATTAGATACACACACACACACACACATATATATATATATATATATACAGCACATCTCATTTACACATTACTTATTTGCAATACTTCAATTTTACAACCTAACCATTTTTATTTATTTATTAACTGACCATTGGTTCAATAAATGATTTGCATTAACACATCAGTTTCATAAGACTTTCTTTCCAATATAGCATATTGTGGTTTTGAATCCACTTTAAAACATGTTTATCACATTCAGAGCCAGAGATCTTGGATCATTCAAATTTAATGTCTTCTCTGCTATAAAGCTGAAAACTATCTAGTCCTTGTATTTAGTATTGCCTTGATAAAATTTCCAAATGCAGGACACAGGACTTTTCATAAAATAAAGCCGAACAGATTATTTAGGTCACTGAAATTTTCAAAATAGTTTAGTTATGCTTCTGTACATGATAATGAAGCTGTCTCCGTTATAGACCTATACGATAGTTGTCAACAACGCTTAACTGTTGAGAAAGGAAATGCATTAGTTTATGTCACGAGGAATATCTTAAAATGTACACAAATTATACATTTGAAATTGTATTTTATCACAATGATACCTTTAACTGATTGTTTCAACTGAATTTTTTTCTGTTGGTTACTGAGCTTTGATTAGAGAACACTCATTCAGTCATTACATTTCTGCTTGAAACTCCAAAAGAAAACAGAAGAATTTTTATTAAGTGTTCTCAGTGTTTGTTATTTAAAAGAAAATCCCACCACAATTTGTGTAGTCATCAGAAATCTAGAGTTCATTATTCAATAAACATCAGAAATGTTAACATACACCAGAATCCCTATTAAAAATTCCCTCCACAATCTCGTACATACATTTATATAAGGGCCTTATAATGAGTAGTGTGACATGATCTATGAACGAGTTTATATTAATTTTTTGTTTAAAGTGAATTATAGAGCACTAACTCTAGACTAACTCACTAACTAAACTCTCAATGAAGACTAACTTTTATTTCTCACCATTCATCATTTTAGTATCGGCCGGTAAACCTTGTAGCCTATATATACAAGGTCATTCCAGGTGTATCGAGAACCTTATAGAACATTGTACGCTTACAAAATTTTATATTGTACAATGATGCAGAACATTCTAGTGTATTCTATAAATAGTGTCCATCAATATACATAAGTTATACGTCAATAGTGAATAATGTAAATACGGGTGAGAAACATAACCCACATAGGCCTACTATTCTAATGACAAATAGTTTTATTAATACGAATCACAAAGTTACTTAATATATTACACAATATTCATAATATTAGTTTGAATGTGGGATGGGCGTTATCTAGTAAACAACAGATGAACCTAAGACAAGTGACTGGTAACTCTCAGTCACAGTTAGATAAACATATTATAGTAGGAATAAACCTGTCTTAGTACCAAGCCACGTTTCCGTTAAATATATGAAAAATATATTATACTAACCGTCTGTGACTTCTCGTATTTGATGTCCCATCTTATTACGATATGTTTCGAGACTTATCCCATTGTCAAGCATAAAATTTGTAGCACATATCAGATATGTTTGTCAAACGTTAAAAACCATGTCATAATGACCACAAATAACGGATTATTAAAATAACGAACTATACTAATTTGTAACTTGAATACGCGCATCGGGCGAACAGTGTACACTGCACAGCAAAAGTGGAGGGGTTTTAAATTAGTTCTGAAATCAGTATAACTATGATTTTCATTAATAAGATGTTTGGCGAAACTTGATTTGATAGTATCATAGTTACGACAGATAGTGGGTGGTTTGTGTTCATTGAATCTTTTGAGAAAACCACGGCCCGTCTGGCCCACATAGAAAGCGTCACTATCATTGCATGACAATTTATAAATGCCCGTTTTATTCTCAATACAAGTAGATTCGTGGGTACGAAGATTATTTAAGATATTATTTGTAGTCTTGTAAGTGACTATGATATCAGTGTTTTTGTTTATGAGAGATTTTAAAATGTTCTGCATGAAATTGGTATATGTTGCGGCGATATATCTACGTGGCTTTTTCTCCCATGCAGTCATTGATAATTGGTTAGTGGTCCTTATTCTATTTTTATGTTTCTTGAGAATATTGTTTACGACGTTGGTATTGTAACCATTTGCGACTGCGATATATTTGATGGTATTTAACTCGGTAAGAAAATCTTTGTTATCAAGGGGTAAAGATAAAAGTCTATGTATCATGCTGTGAAACGCAGCCATTTTTTGCGATATGGGATGAAATGACATGGCGTGTATCACGGTGTCTGTCGTCGTTGGTTTTCTGTATATATTAAAATGTAAATTATTGTTGGTGTTTTTGTGATTATCAGATCTAAGAAGTTTAGTTGTCCATTGTCCTCATGTTCCAAGGTGAATTTCGTATGTTTGTTAATATTATTTAGATAACCGTGTAAACGATCAATCTGCCGCTGTGTACCTTTATAAGTTAAGAACGTGTCATTGACATATAAACCGTGTACTCAACATAATCAAACAGAATATAATATTGGAGAATAACTACAGCTTAACTAATAGCATTGACTTTGTTAATAAGGTTAAAAAACTAAAAATCGAACCTTCATATAAAATGGCGTCCCTTGACATCGTTAACTTATATACAAATATACCGATATCCGATACTCTACAGTTACTGAAGAAGAATCTTATAAATACCAAAAAATTAGATATCAAAAGTATACATGAATTGATTGAGTTATTATAGTTGCTCCTTGACCAAAATTACTTTACCCATAACAAATTATATTTCAGCCAACGAGAAGGATTAGCTATGGGTTCACCTGTATCAAGCCTTCTTGCAGATATATACTTAAATTACTTCGAGAATTCCTATATCTTTGAGAATGATATACATAGCGGCAATATTATATTTTATGGTAGATATGTCGATGACATGTTCTTAATTTATAAAGGTACACAGCGGCAGATTGATCGTTTACACGGTTATCTAAATAATATTAACAAACATATGAAATTCACCTTGGAACATGAGGACAATGGACAACTAAACTTCTTAGATCTGATAATCACAAAAAACACCAACAATAATTTACATTTTAATATATACAGAAAACCAACGACGACAGACACCGTGATACACGCCACGTCATTTCATCCCATATCGCAAAAAATGGCTGTGTTTCACAGCATGATACATAGACTTTTATCTTTACCCCTTGATAACAAAGATTTTCTTACCGAGTTAAATACCATCAAATATATCGCAGTCGCAAATAGTTACAATACCAACGTCGTAAACAATATTCTCAAGAAACATAAAAATAGAATAAGGACCATTAACCAATTATCAATGACTGCACGGGAGAAAAAGCCACATAGATATATCGCCACAACATATACCAATTTCATGCCGAACATTTTAAAATCTCTCGTAAACAAAAACACTGATATCATAGTCACTTACAAGACTACAAATAATATCTTAAATAATCTTCGTACCCACGAATCTACTTGTATTGAGAATAAAACGGGCATTTATAAATTGTCATGCAATGACTGTGACGCTTTCTATGTGGGCCAGACGGGCCTTGGTTTTCTCAAAAGATCCAATGAACACAAACCACCCACTATCTGTCGTAACTATGATACTATCAAATCAAGTTTCGCCAAACATCTTATTAATGAAAATCATAGTTATACTGATTTCAGAACTAATTAAAAACCCCTCCACTTTTGCAGTAAAGGACGTTATATGAACACACTCGAGGAATTTGAGGTGTACAAAGCGTTCAGAGACACTAATACCAAGCCACACATTTTGAACGACCAGTTATTATTCAAGTATAATGTATTGTATGACACCGCGTTGAGATATTGAGATAACAAGAATCAGTTGCGGTTAATGCGCGGTAGGTCGCTGTGCAGTGTACACTGTTCGCCCGATGCGCGTATTCAAGTTACAAATTAGTATAGTTCGTTATTTTAATAATCCGTTATTTGTGGTCATTATGACATGGTTTTTAACGTTTGACAAACATATCTGATATGTGCTACAAATTTTATACTTGACAATGGGACAAGAGTCTCGAAACATGTAATAAGAAGGGACATCAAATACGAGAAGTCACAGACGGTTAGTATAATATATTTTTCATATATTTAGATAAACATGCATCTCGTGTGTGTGTGTGTGTGTGTGTGTGTGTGTGTGTGTGTGTGTGTGTGTGTGTGTGTGTGTGTGTGTGTGTGTGTGTGTGTGTGTGTGTGTGTGTGTGTAGACATTTACTGTATACCTTATACCTGTACTGTAAAGGTTTCTGTTTCAAATTATTTCATTTTAGTATAAAGTATAATATAAAAACAAGTAAACAATAATAATTTTATTATAATTATTATAATGTAAAAAAATTGTATGATATTTCTGTACATAAAGTCTGCATTATCACTAACTCGAATGAAGAAAATGTTTATATTTTGAAGAATAATGAAAAGTTAAAGAAGCAGTAATTTCATCAAACAAATTATGTGATAGTGCTGGAAGATGTTACCATTACCATAACCCAGTGGTTTCCAACTTAAAAACGTCCGAGGGCCACAGTTAAACTCAGGGACATATTGGCCAGCCACATCATAAGTGATGAGTTTTCAACAAGTAATGTAAAAATAAAAGAGGCAGTATTTAATTGTAAATAAGTAAACAGACATAATTTACACATTATATTATCTTTAACAGTACAATATTTATTATGTCAGTATAATAACAAACATATTAAACATTATATATTTATATCAAATCTTCAATGTGAAAACTGAGGTTAATCTCCTGCAACAACTAAAGCAGTATAGTCCACTTTGAGCTAAGATGTTGCTAATCTTGGTAGGTGAAGCAAGCAGAGAAGAATCTGTGAGGTGACTTCTACTTGATTCAGCTAATTGTGGAGAATAAGCTTTCACAGATATATGTACTTCCAAACATAACGTCATTTCTGTCCAAAATTTTGCAGATTTGGAAGTTGTTCATTTGGGAGTAGCTTAATGAAATCTGACCCCTTTTCTTACCTGGTCTTCAGGAAGGAATTGACTTGTAAATGACACAATTCTAATTGAAAATTTGGATCTTTTCGGTTAAGTGGCAGCATGCAGTGAGCAATTACTCTACGTAGCAATCGCCAGTAACAACGCATTTCCCCCTCCACACGTAGCGGTAACCAGCGACAGTTTGTATTTTTTATTTTCATTTTGACATAATTTTTTATATTTATTTTATACTTTTTATATTTATATAAAATGGTGCTCACACGCTTCTCGCATGTATGAATTCCAATCCATGCACATGAAGTGATTCACTTCCAGCTCATCTCGACAGTATTGCCCGGTTGTGTACTCCTTACTCCAACAGTAAATAAAGTATACGATTGTGCGGAAATCTAATAGAGAATTATTTATTAATGTATCCTGTCACACTTGTTTGGATTACCGACAGTCCTTTATAGAACATACCCAACGGTCTTTACCTGTCGTATAGGCCTACAGTTTCATTTGATCGCCGTTCGTACAAATTGCAACGCATTTTGCAACTATTCCATGGTGACAGCGTGCCTGTGACTCTGTATGCCGCAGTCACAAGTGTAGACGTATCGTTGCGTATCATGAATTTCCTTCAGTTAACAGCACAGATTCCCGACAAAGATTCAGCGATACAGTTTCTAAGAGACAAAAATAGTTTACATAATCCAAGAATTTGTACGAACTGTCGCTAGTTATCGCTACGTGTGGAGGGGGAAATGCGTTGTTACTGGCGATTGCTATGTAGAGTAATTGCTCACTGCATGCTGCCACTTAACCGAAAAGATCCGAAAATTCTAACATAACAATGAATAGCAGATGCAACTGACTATGAATAAAGAATGAAACATTGGGCAAGTGTGTCTGTTTTGTCTAACTGAGGGATGGAAGGATATAGAGTGGGTCTTGTAATATGATGAAAATAAGAGGACTATCGCAAATACACTTTTCACTAAGCAAAGTGAAGTCTGCGTTTGTTAGTGAATCAGTGAAACATTATTCCATTGGTTGCTTTTGGAAGACCATTCTCAGTTAAATTAATATTTTATTATTCATTTACTTATTATTATCTAATAAGTAAAATTGGAAATTGCTGCTATAACTTAAGTAGATATTAATAAACTGTGGTTTGTAGTACTGTTCTTAAAGAAACATATTACGTGTATATTATGAGTATACTACCAAAGAACACCAGTTTGTCCCAGTGTTTTGAGAGTCAGAAATATCACTGACTAACAATAAAGGCTGAATGGCCTTAAAAGGAAACAAGAATGCATAATTTGTTATTAAAAATAGTGATACATGGTAAAAAAATTTAACAATTTATGGTAATAGTGTCACCATAGTGAGACTATGGTTAACACTAATCCTGTTTAAAAATTTGCAAAGTAGCATTGTTTTACCATAAGTAAAACTATGGTATGTGAATGTTCCTGTATAATTCTGCGATATTAAGCTTTGTATCATATAAAAAGACCTTCTTCTGCCCATTGCACAACTAAAACATTTAGAATTGTTTCATCCATCACCACTGGGGTCCCCTCACATCTCCATAATCTCAGAGTCTACAATTAAGGCCAACCACTTGTGGACCTATATGAACATTCATGTTGGTACTGCAAGTCACTACCAAGTAGCTTGTAATATAAGTCATTTTACACTTCCATTGTAAGCTTATATTATAAGTCAATGACAAAGGAATTATAAGTCATTGTAATACAAATTGGGTTCTACATGTGCATTATCAATAACTAGTTAGCAATCTGCTAAGCAGTACTAACCAATTTCTGGTAACTCGGCGTCCATATCAGTAGCTACTCTAATTACTCATTCAAGTTCCTTTCAATCCTGACCGGAGATGAACAAACAGTTTTTAATATTAAATTGGTGGATGAAGTGGAAAAATATCCTATTATCTGCCTGACTACTCCAGGAAAGATTTGACCAAAAAAGCATGGTGTCAAGTAGAGAAAGAAGTCCAGATGATAATTGCATTTTTCAGTCAAATGAAGTCTTACCATGTGTGTCTTTTTCTTATGCAGGATGAATCCAAAATCGTTTTTGTTTGTTCCTTAATTTCATAACAACAACAGCAATAAAAATAATATAGAGCTAATAACACAGCCAGGATTTTTCTATAAGGGGTGCATTTTTGATTATGATTGTGTGGTTGGTGATTGAACTCTAAATGCCAAAGCTTTAGTTTCAGTATTAGACATAGAATATTATAAACAAAATATTTCAACTTTATTTGAATTTGGTGTAGAAAGCTAAAATTACTTAAAGCATAATTAATTCTAATAGTCTGTAAGCAGCATCCATTACCATACTTACACAGTTGTAGTAATAAAATGTTTAACTGTTTGTATTATTTTATGTCCTAATAATTGTGAAGGTTAAAATGTAATCAAGATTTATTTTTGAAATAGCTGCACATGTCAACACATTTACTGGAGGAGACCAGTTAAACGAATCCAGCTAGAATGATAATGCACATTTTACAACCCATTAGGTCTATTATTACTTGTCATAATGTAATTTGTTTCAGTTGGTAAAGTTTACAGTTTTCCAAACTTGATTTCACAAGTTTTTAAAATGAAGGTTACATAGGAAGTAATGTTAATATCTTAATAAATATAAAGTAAACAATATAAACGGAGAAAAAAATTGATTGGCATATATATCAGGGAGTATATAGTTCTTACACTCCCAGTGAATTTTATAAAATTTATTATGGGTAATATAATATAATGCAATAGAACATTGCAGTAAGGGAAATGTAGCCAGGGCTACATGCTGTTATAACAGGTTTATGACGTTATAGACAAGATAAAATTTGATTTTTGTTTGAGTATGTAAATTAGATGTAAGTATTGAAATAAGAATTGGGTAAAAGACTATTATGTATTAAAATGCTCGTAAATGTATTTGTGATCATGTCATGTGCGAGTTAAAGGTGCGAGTGCGCGTGTCATTCGTATTTTTATGAATAGCTCCAGTATAAATGGACGTACCGAACTGAGTTTTGGGCAGCGCAAGCATCTTAAATAGCGATATATTTTCTGGGTGTCAGAGACTTGCTACGTAGTATGTTAACAGGGATTTTGGTAGTAAAAAGCAGTTTCTATAAAGTCCTTATCTTTTAGAAGTCAGAAAATTCATAGATAAAATCTATACCTGCTTCTGCAGAAATCTGCAAATCGTTTCAAGAAATCGTCTTATCAGTTTTAGCCATCAATTGCGTGATAGCTGTTTCGACCAGTCAGCGGCCCCAATTTCTATTAAGATTGCGTCTCCGGCGACGAATATCTAGTTAGTTCCATCCTGCAGCTCGAATATTACGGACGTGCTCTCTGTGCGAGTTTTTCGAACAGAAACGTGCTTTTGTACGAGTGATCAGGGTCAAATTTAGCGACGAGTTACCCGTTGCTGATACCTTGACTGGGTAAGAACTCAATATTTAAAAAATAAGCTATTTAATATTTGTAAACAGTGCTAGTCTCGCGTGAGTGAAGATTTCCGCATAGGGAAGGTTTATCCATCCGGGATACTCCTATGTTATCGCGAGGACACCTAAAGACGCGGGAAGGTGCACGCTTAAAGCACCAAAATAAGTAAGATTAAATTACGACCCAATTTCTGTGCCCTGAGATACGAGTAGACTGATTAGCGGTGTTTCAGCGTGCGTGCGTACAAGAGGAGTGCTAGCGAAGCGGGAGTGTGCAGAAAGGAGGAGACGAGAGAGGAGCAGATTGCGGCGAATCACAGGACTGGCAGTGAGACGAATCAACCCACGAAAACAACATTCAAGTAACAAATTGACATTTTTTAAAAATCAGATCAGTCTGATTTCAGAGACAATTTTAAAATAAAATAAATATTTTGTGAACTACCAACCATATAAAAATTTTGTCTTAAATATACAACCTTGCTCCAGATAACTGACTATATTGTTCCATTATTACTGTGCCTAACATATGTTTTGTCGCAATAAACTGTGTTCAGAAAAATTTTCATATTCAGTGAAGCCAATCATGGATAAATGATGCTCAATTATGAGTTTGGACATGTATCAAAATATCCTTCACCCCAAGAATGAGACCAGAACCTATTTATTGCCTTGTCCAAAATGTACTTTACCAGTAACTTATCAATGTATTTTAAACTGTAAACAGTTCACCAGCCATGCCATCTAATACCTTTTCATATTTTAATGTAAAAGTGGGTAGTTAGAGAATTTAACCAGTTCTGATCATCTATTCCAACTCTGGTCCATCAGATAACAGTATCAGATACTATCCGATATTTGTAACTTCACCTTATCCTGGCAAGCAATTAATGGCTTAGCAAATAGTAGCGTTGTGTGTGGTTGTGCATATTAATTTGAATAAATGATGTACATTGCTGAATTTTTGAAGTTTAGAGAGTAATGTGATCATAAAAATCAGGCAAGTGGTGTGTAAAAGAAAATATCAAAATATTGTAAATAAATTGTGTAAGCATTTCATTAACTCTTAAATGTGTACTAAGATTTGCATTTGAATTTAAATCATCATCATATATATTATTTCTGTTGTCAACATCCCTTTTTCTCAACTAAAACAAAGCCTACAGCGCTGAATAAGGTATCAGTGGATAGGATTTTTGACCGACTTCTGACATAGCATACTCAGTTTACGTTAAAACACGTTATTTGTTTAAAATTTAAGTTAAAAGACAGGTCACTGAATGCTGTATGATGTGACGCTTCCACACTTTCGATTCCCCACAGTCTAGAAATTTGATATGTAAATGCATCAAGACAGAAATAATCAATCGCTGCTGACATTGAGTTTAGCAATTTAACATGATAATGTTTCAGTTTAATATATTTTATTCTTTTTTATATATACACAGCCTAAAGGTACCATATAAAAGAAGAGGACCATGAAGATTTATTAAACATTATGACAGATTTTAAAAATCATATAAGTTTTGAAATATTATAACAAAATCAGCTGATATAATATATAAACACTATAACAAAATAAATTCCTAGGAAGCTTTATACGACCAACATATGTATAAAACTAACAATATCTACAAATTTGTTTTTATAAATAGTGTTGTTTTATTGTGAACCTGAAGATGGTCTATTGACCGAAATCGATTGAAACATTATATCAACTTTATATGAAAACAAGTGTAACATTAATAAAAAACAAGTGTAAGTATATATAAAATACAATTATCATTAATGATAATGTTTGTTATATAGTAAATATATTAACATGATAATGTTTGTTATTTAGTAAATATATTTGTTATATAGTTATATAGAAAACATGATAATATTTGCGCAAAAGAAACAATCAGTCAGTCAGTTTACGTTAAAACACATTGTTTGTTTAAAATTTAAGTTAAATGAAAAATCTACGATGTCTTAATTTTTTAATTTTTTTTTCTTTCCTGCTGTCAGACATGCTTAATATCTTAAATCATGCCGAGGAAAAGAACTCTTAAAGGAGTGAGTGAGAGATGTCGCTACAAAAGACTGGCAACAAATGAGACGCCTGGCCAAAGACAACAACGGCTTGCAACCCTGAGAAACTCTCAAAGAGCATCCCGTCTCAGGAGAATCGATCAACTACAACCACAAACAACAACCAGCATACATAATGAAGCAATGGCAGCAGAGAACTCAACACAACCTACAACCAGCACATCTTCACAACTGTAACGGTTGAAAATAGACATTGAACGAACGCGAGTGCAAGACAAGCTGCCAATGACTTATTGTTGTGCAAGGCTTTTACAAAAGGATTGTAATGTCACAAAACACTCTGTTGGTCCCATGAACAAAATTTGCAAATATTGTGGTGCAAAACTGTTTTATTTAGAAGTCTCAGAGGGATCGTCATCTCTTTGCTGTCACAAGGGTAAGATTAATGTACCAGAAGTTGTTGTTTGTGATGAACTTAAAACTTTGCTTGAGCGTAATGACAACACAATTAAAAATTATTTAGACAACATTCATCAATTTAATAGTGCTTTAGCTATGGCCTCTGTTCAAGTAAACTCAGTACGTGTTCCAGGACATGCCCCATTTTGTTTTAAAATTCATGGACAAATGTATCACATGATCGGTGGCTTGCAGCCACCTGCAGGTCACAATCCATCTTACGCTGGATTACTTATTATGGATTCTGACGAGGCTTTAGAGCAACGACTTGGAAATGTTGCAAATACACCTGTGACCCAGAAATAATGGCCATGTTGCAGACGATGTTGACACATCACAATCCTTATGCACAAATATTCAAATTTGTCAAACATTACATGGTGAATGCTCCAGATGTACAATTACAATTCACAACAGAAAATGCTTTTGATCCAAGGAGGTATAATTTGCCAACAACAAGTCAGGTGACAGCAGTATTTATTAGTGACGATGGTGCACCCCCAGGCCAATTTCACTTTGTTGTGTACTCAAAAAGTTCTGTAGCATTAACTCGCATATCCTATTTGAATCCACACAGAGACACAGTGACCCAATATGTTACCCATTGCTTTTCCCATGCGGTGATTCAGGGTGGAAGCCTGGCATGCCTCACGTTAACATTCATAGAATAGCAGTAAGGACTGTCACTACCCAATTACAATATTACTGTTATCGTCTGGCAGTCAGAGGGACTTTCAATCTAATTCATTACTCAGGAAAACTGTTTCAACAGTATGTCTTTGACAGTTATGTAAAAGTAGAAGGCTCCTGTATTGCTTATGTAAGATCTCATCAGAAGGAATTGCGAGCTGAAAATTACAAAGGTTTGACTGATTTCATTCACAGTAATGCTCAGCAAAGGGGTATGTTACCAGGAATTCCAGTGGTTTTGCCATCATCTTTTATAGGCTCTGCAAGAAATATGCTCCAGAACTACCAAGATGCTATGTTGATTGTTACTCGCTTTGACAAGCCTGATATTTTTCTGACATTCACATGTAATCCGAACTGGCCTGAAATAACAGGTGAATTACAGCCGTTTGAACAAGTTCAACACAGATCAGACCTGATAACAAGAATCTTTATCTTGAAGTTAAAATCTTTGCTTGATGATCTTCTCAAAAAACATGTGTTAGGGGTTGTAATATCTTATGTCTATGTCATAGAATTCCAAAAGAGAGGGTGCCTCATGCACACATTTTACTTATGTTAAGGCAGTCCGACAAATTAACTGAAGATGAACATGTCGATTAGTTGATTACAGCTGAAATTCCTGATCCTCAAACAGATCCCATACTTTACAACATTGTTAAGAAATGTATGATCCACAATCAATGTGGACAGATCAATCCAAACTTGCCCTGTGTGAAAGATGGACAGTGCACTAAAGGTTTTCCTAAAGATTTCAATGATCAAACAAACCTTAACGTCAATGGGTATCTCTTATACCGGAGGACAGATAATGGAATCAATTTTGTAGTGGGAGAGTCAGTGGTCGATAACCGTTGGATTGTGCCATATAATCGATATTTGACACTAAAATATGACGCACACGTTAATGTCTAAATTTGTTCTTCGGTAAAGTCTGTTAAATATTTGTACAAATACGTATTCAAGGGTCATGATTGCGCATCAGTACGTTTACATAACAATCCAGAAGATCAACAACAAATCAGTGTTGATGAAATCAACCTTTACTTGGATTGTCGATATGTCAGTCCCCCGGAGGCTATATGGAGGCTTCATGAAAGACGCCTTTTTGATCGTTCGCATGCCATCGTACGTCTACCAGTGCACTTAGAGGAAGAGCAAATGATTTACTTCGAACCTGGAAGAGACTTGGAAGCAAACGTGAACAAGGCAACGAAACTTGCAGCTTATTTCAAATTATGTGAAAAAGAAGAAATTGCGAGACAGTATTTGTACTCAGAAATCCCAGAACATTACACCTGGATCAAGGACGAGTGGAAACCATGAAAACTCCATTGGGAGAATTTACACCGTAAACCCTGCTGACCGTGAAAGATATTTCCTACGTGTTCTTCTACTGCATGTGAAAAGTGCGACAAGCTACACTCACCTCAGAACGGTTGATGGAACACTATGTATGTCGTTCCTGGAGGCTGCAGAAAAATTGCATTTGGTGGACAATGATCAAGAATGGGTAGACTACTTGCAAGAGGCCACAAACTTCAAAATGCCTCAGCAGCTACGTGAACTGTTCGCCATTGTGTGCTTATTTTGTACGCCAACTAACATTCCTGAACTTTAGGAAACTTTCCACGAGCAATTATCAGAGGACTTCCGCAGAACTCATGACGTTGAAACTAGCAAAAACTTTGCTTTACATTGTTTAGAAGACATTTTTAAACAACACGGCCACCATTGCGAAGACTTCGGATTGCCGAAACCTACCGATTGCAATTTTCACGACGACGGTAACAGATACAACATCGAAGAAGAAAATCAAAAGGGAATGGAAGCTTACGCCAAACTGAACAATGAACAGCAACAAATCACAGATGACATTTTGCAAGCAGTCTGAAGTGCCACACAGCGATTAATGTTCATCGATGGACCAGGTGGAACCGGCAAAACTTTCCTTTACAGAACGTTATGCCACATTTTACGAGGAGAAGACAAGGTTGTCTTACCTGTTGCTTGGACAGGAATAGCGGCCAATTTATTGCCAGGTGGCAGAACTCCCTCTCTATTCAAATTACCTGTACCTATCCTTGACACTTCAGTATCATCTATCAGGCCATATTCAAAACAGGCCGACCTACTTCGAAGAGCATCATTGATAATTTGGGATAAAGTTTCAATGGTTCCCAAACACGCCCTAGGAATTGTTGATCGACTCCTACGAGATATTTCCAACGTAAACACACACTTCAGAGATAAAACAATAGTTTTCGGTGGTGACTTCAGGCAGGTACTTCCTGTTGTCAGGCACGGAAACAGAACGACCATAATAGAAGCAAACATACAACAATCACCACTGTGGCGAACAATACAGAAACGAAAACTGTCACAAAATATGAGAACAGAATCCAGAATTCAGCAATTGGCTGCTGCAGTTAGGAAATGGAGAACTCGAAGTGAAACACGACGTTTCACCAAACACAGTCAAGATTCCCAAGACATTCTACTGCGACGAAAACGAGATAATTGCGAAAGTGTTCCCAACTGGCAGCATTAATGCCAACAATGTCAACGACTTTATCAACACAGCCATATTATGCCCGAAAAATGAAGACTACAAAAATCAACGAACACATTGTGCAAAACATTGTAGAAGGAGATTGCAAAGTTTACCACAGTTGTGATTCCGTACAATCCGATAAGGGGACTGACAACCAATTGAACACAACTGGGGGTTGCGCGGGTCGCGAGTGGTGCAGTGTCCCGAGTCTCAGGAAGGACTCCTGCCACTTGGTCAGTTTGAGTTCTTTTTATATAATTTTATCTATTTAGGAGGGGGGGTTTGAAGCGACCTGCGATTGGTGGATTATACCACCGGGACTAGCAAACGAGGTCGCTTCCAGGACACCTGGTCGCAGGGTGTATTTACCAAGTCCGGCAATGAGGGAATTGTGGGTCACTCTGTCGGAACGAACATAGAATCTACGCGCCAGGCGTCTCACGGTGTCATCAAGAGAGCGGACACCGAGTCCTCTCCTCAAAAGACGAGAAGAGTACCTCCGGGGGGCTTTACACGCAAGCTTCAGTCCCCGGTCGAGTACGCGCTGGAGCGTCGTTCTATGACCACGAGCCAGGTATCCCCAAACAGGACAGGCGTAGGTAATCACGGGCAACACGTACGAGTTGACTATGAGCTTACCTAGCCGGGGGGTCATTGCCGGATTAGATAGCACGGGCCAGAGTCTACTGAGTTGCGCCGAAGCGCGTTGTCGGATGTAATTTGTATGGGTTCGCCAGGTGAGTCGGGAATCCACATGGAGCCCGAGGTACTTGACGCTATTGGTCCAGGGCACCTCGACGGGGCCTACTTTAAGCGGCCGAGGCCGCTTGCGTTTGCGCGAGAATATTACCGCGGCGCTCTTGGAAGCGTTAACGGCAACTCTCCAGTCATCGGTCCACCCGACATACGCGTCGAGTTGGCGCTGGAGCTTAATTGTTGCATAACTTGCGTTCGGCTCTGAGGCAAAAGCCGCAGTGTCGTCCGCGAACAGCGACAATTTTACTCCAGGAACTCGGGGCGTGTCATTGACAAACAGCGAGAACAGGAGATGCCCAAGGACACTTCCCTGAGGGACGCCAGCGGTAATACGCCTCTCCGAAGAGAGAGCGTGGTCAATTCTCACTCGGAACGTACGGTCTCGCAGAAAGCTGCCGATCAAGTGAACGTAGCAGTGTGGGAGAAGGACTTCCGTGAGTTTGTAAAGGACACCCTCGTGCCACACGCGGTCAAAGGCTTTCTCTACGTCTAGGAAGATCGCAGTCGTCTGTTTGCCCTGGCAGCCAGCTTTGGTGATGCATTCCACGAGTCTCATCAGCTGATGAGTCGAGGAGTGCAGCTCACGAAAGCCGAACTGTTCGGGGATCAGCACGTCTAGTCTTTCTAGATGGTCGCGGATCCTACGCTGGATCAGTCGCTCGAAAACCTTGGACGTCGCGGACAAGAGGCTGATGGGCCTGGTTTTCCACGCGAGAAGAATTCTTTCCCGGCTTGGGTATCACTATTACGGTAGCCGTTTTCCATTTCACCGGAAAGTAGGCCAGTCTGAGGCATGAATTGAACAGGTCAGAGAGGAACTGGGTTCCTCGCTCCGGAAGGCGATGGAGGGCAGAATTCATGACTCCGTCCGGGCCAGGCGCCTTCCGGGGCTTGAGCTGAACAATCCTCTCAGAGACCTCCGGGGAGATGGGCTCCGGTTGGACTGTGATACCGGCCGATAGAAAGCGCTCTACCTCGCGGCAGATTTGGTCAGTGAAAGCCGGGTTCTTGGATGGGTTGGGAGCGAACTGTCGCTCTAAACTGTCAGCCAAGAACTCTGCCTTTTCGAGGGGGCGGCCAAGGGGTTGACCGCCGGGTTCGACCAGTGCGGGGAGAGGCACGCGTTTACGCTTTCCCGTTAGGGCACTGGGAATCCGCCAGACATTACGGTCCTCGGCAGGGCCATCCATCTGTGTAACAGCTAGCTCCCAGTTGCATCTACGGAACGCCAGCATGTCGCGACGCAACTTGCCGGACGCTCTGTTGAACGCAGCCTTGTCAGCCGGGTCACGAGTCCTCTGCCAGCGTCTCCGGAGGCGATTACTCTCGCAAGCGAGCTGAGACACCTCTTCAGGGATACGCTGATAGTCGGGTCATCCGGGAGGACACGTCTACCGCCGAGACTACGGCTGTTTGTCGAATAAGGCAACTGCCTCGTCGACATGCTGGGTAGTGTCGAGCGGGATATGCTCAGGTAGGCGGCGACTGAACGCCGGGCCAAAGCGGTCCCACTCGATTACTCGTCGCGGACGGTGGCGTGCTGGGTAGCTATATGCACACTGATAGGCCAATGGTCCGAGGACAGTTCCGAAATGACGGAGACGTGGACCATGCAATAAACGCCCCTGACCGCGGCAATGTCCAGTACGTCAGGGCGGGAGTTAGCCCTCGAGGGATAGTACGTAGGCCCGGTAGGACCCATGACTGTGACCCGAGCCGCATCAGCATACCTGCGTAAGCGGGCCCCGTTTGGGTTCACCAAGCGGCTCCCCCAATCAGGGTGCTTACAGTTCAGGTCGCCCGCCAGGACTACCCTCCTGTTTGCGCCAAAGACGGCCTCCAGATCGTTCGACAGGAGCTCCGTTTGTGGAGGCTTGTAAGCGGAAACCACGAGTAGACCTCCGAGAGCACCATGGAGCTCAACCTCGGTGCACTCGAGGTTCCGCCGCTGAGGCAGGACAACGCGGTGATGGCGAAGACTCGCCTTCACCGCGATGGCTGTGCCCCCTCCTGCGCGACCCGACCGGTCATCCCGGTAGCACACGTAGTTAGGTAGTCGGAAACGACGATGCGGGGTCAGGTGCGTCTCACCAAAAAGAAGCACATCGGGCTTGTGTCGGGCAACGAACTCTAAGAGCTCAGAATGCCGGGAAGCGAGGCCGTTGGCGTTCCACGCCACGAGCTCGAGGTCTCGTTTGAGGGATTGCCGTGGTTGTCCGTTCATACCAGACCAATAATACGGCAGGCTTCCACCAAGAGGAGGAATTTGTCTTGGGGCAAGGCTGTTGCCAAGCGTTCCTTGATTTTAAGGAAAGTTTGGGCTACTTTCTGCAAGTCGTAGCTTGCCAGAAAGTCGGACACGACTGCGAGATTATCGGTAGATGAGGCCTGGGGAGAACGCTTGGCGGCAGCTGCATAGCTGCGGCGGGGCGAGGCGGTGGAAGCCTTGGGGACAGGTTCTGGAGCGGGTGGTCGCTCTGACTTTAGGTGGACAGGCTTTGGGTCCAGTGGCAGGTAACTTTGGCTGGCCCGTGTTCTTGGCCTGGGTTTTACCTTTCTTGCCTGATCTTGGGTATCGAGGCTTGGGTGGCGGCGGCCGTGGAGGATCGATTTCCTCTTTATCTTCCGGCACGGGACTAGAGCGTAGTGGGGTACTACGCGTTCCGGTTCCGGGGGCGCGGTAGGTGGTTTGGCCTGTTGAGCTTTGCTCGGGCTCACTGCACGTTGAGGTTTCGGAACCGGAGCAGACCTAGGGGCTGGTTTCCTGACCACAGGTTCAGCGGCTTTGGCCGTTTTGACTGTCTGGCTAACAACTTGCCGAGGCTTAGGCTGGACAGGTTTATTAAGTTTGTCCAGCTGCTCTTTGTAAACTGGGCAGCGCCTGTTATTAGCAGCATGGGCGCCGCCACAGTTGATACAATATCGGTGGTTGTCCGGAACAGCGCAGGCCTGCGTTAAGTGGTCATTTCCACAGCGGACGCAGGTTGGCGCGTTCCGACAACCGAAGCTGCTGTGGCCGAACCGCTGGCACCTGTGGCACTGGGAGATTCGCCCGGTCTGACGGCAGGGCTAGACGCTAACGCAGAGCCCGAAAAGCCGTTTCAAGTCTAAAAGGGCCTGGGAGGAATCGCCCTTCTCCACCAGGAGTCTGATTAAGGGGAGTGGTCGACGCGAGCCATAAGTAGTGTACAGCCGAGAGGCTCCCATAACCTTATAGCCCGCGTCGCGCAGTTCGTCGAGGACGACCTGCGGGTCCGCCTGTATGTCCAGGCCCCGAAGGACGAGGGCTACAGGCTTGATTCTGTTAAGGGAGTATGTGTGGAACTGGAACGATTCACGTTCCAGCCACTGGATCACTCCCAAGTGCTCAGAAGCGCTGCGGCAGGTAACGCGCACAGTCTCACTCGCTAGGAGGTTGACCGAAGCGTTATCTGCCAGCGCAACGACCTTGCGGAGTCGGCGACTAAAGCCGATAATGTCCCTTACGTTCGTGACGAACACCGGCGGGATCCTTCCTTCGGAGGTGCGGCTAGGCGCAACCTCAGCGGAGGCTTGGAATGCCGCCGAGTTCGTAGCCGAACTCAGGGAGGCCAGGGAAGGAGACTTCCTCGGCTTGCCACCGTGCCCTACTACCACCCAGTCGGTGGAAGCCGAGGTTTCCATGTCCGGGGAGTCAGACTCCAGCGGAGGATTAGGGCTGCTTGGCCTACTAGCGGCCGTGCAGCCGGAAGGTCCGGCCTTTACGGACTTGGTCGGCCCTAACAAGGACCGATTATTGTCTCGAACTTGCGCGGGTTGAGCAGGGCTTCCCGCGCGAGTCGTAGGGTTCCCGACTGGCCCAAGTGGCCGGCCGGGGGGCTCGTCGCTGCCGCACAGTGCTTCAGGGGCACTAACAGCTAGTCCAATGCTGACTACCTCAGCTCTTTGCCCAGCGGGTGTCTGGGGGCCGAACTGTGACACCGTCACAGTGGCGGCGCAACCCGCATCTCTATTGGTAAGTCCTACTCTCGGACTCCCCGGATTCCACTGGGTAGTGCTATCTACTCGACTTACCGGCACTGTGCGGCAGGTCCCAGTCGTGTGTGATGTGTTGACTTTGCCTTGGCAAGACGGCTGGTCCACTTCCATCGCTGCAGCTTGATGATGGCGCTGGTGATGAGGAGAGTGTTGATCCGGCGGCTTCTTCTTAACTGCCGCAGTGGCTTGCTGAGATGGCCTCTTCATGATGATCGAGGTCGAGGCGATCCTCTTCTGTAGTCTTCAAGTGATGTTGTAACCCCTCTTTAACTTAGGCAGTAAAAAAAAGTTTTTTTAAAAAAATTTTTTTTTTTTTTTGAAAAGAGGGGCCACAAGTTAATTAGAACTAGGCTAAAGCCTAGAGAAGCCAAAAATGCGCTGGATCCAGTGAGACGGGACTTGCAATGAAAACTCATAAATTAAACAATTAATAAATCCCTTTTATTATTCTATCTCACTTGGTAAACAAAATTAATAACAAAATAAATAAACACAACAGTCATCATCATCATTATTCCTGCATCTCCTAAGTGGAGCATAGGGCATCAATGAACTTCCGCCACCGGACTCTGTTCCGCGCCATCGTCTTGATCTCGGGCCAGGTCTTCCCTCCTTTCTCCATCCCTTCCGCTATTACACTCCTCCTCCATGTGTTCCTTGGTCTGCCTCTTCTCCTGCTACCTTGTGGGTTCCATTCCAGGGCTTGTCTTGCTATGTTGTCTCTATCTCGTCGTAATGTATGCCCAATCCACTTCCATTTCCTATGACGCATCTCAATGTCAATGGGTGTTTGATGGGTTCTTCTCCACAGCTCTTCATTGGAGATAACTTGTGGCCACCATATCCTCAGAATATTCCGCAAACTTCTGTTCACGAATGTTTGGAGTCTGCTAATCAGTTGTTTGTTAGTCTTCCAAGTTTCACACCCATAGAGCAGTACCGACTTGACATTTGTATTGAAGATGCGTAGTTTGGTATTGGTGTTAAGTTCCCTTGATTTCCAGATTGGTCTCAGCATTGCAAATGCTCCTTTAGGCTTATTTATTCTATAAACACAACAGTCATAATCTATAATTCCCTTAAATTGTCAATTAAAATAAAGTATACTCTCTCAACAAGGTCACCTGAAAATATTTATTAACACCTATAAAATAATTTGCTATCTCTCTTTACAAATGAATTAAAATGTACAATCATTACTATCCTTGAAATAAAGTTTCCGGTAAAATATTAATATTATATAAAATTTATTTTATATGTTCTCTTTAGAATGCTTGCAATGAACTTAATGGAGATAAATGGTATAGACTCTTTGATAATATTAATTATAATAATAAATTCTCAAACAAATTAATTAAAAATTAAAGGGTGACAATTCATATACTTGTTATTAAAGTTAATTAAAATAAATTATTTTCTTAAAGAAATAATCAGCAAAGATTAATTGAGATAGAATAAATACTTGTTATAAAAATTAAAAGGATATATACATATCTCCATGTTTCAACTTTCTTTTATAAAAACCCTATATCTAAACTCCCCACCAAAAATACACCTAAATGTACAATACATATAACCCCCCCCCCAAATGCACACACAAATATACAAAACATTACATGTTCCACAATACAAATACACTATACAATACCATACAATACAATATATATAGATCTCTTGCCACGCCCTTTTCTTACCCCCATGATATATATTATTAATTCTTTTATAGATATCCCTGGTAGGATTACAATATTTACTTGGTTCATTACACATCATGTGTATTAGTTTATGCTTATGCACTTCAGTAGTCCCCAGGACATAATAAATTCCAAAAATTTGGCTAAGTACCTGATACTGTTATACAATTCTGCCCCAATGGGCTCTATTACTGTGAGAAATAAAAAATATTTAAAACAATGAACACCCCCCAGTTATCATAATTAATTAAAAGCATTTATATATCTAGAAACATTACTAAGTTGGGAAAATAGAAATATGGCATGAATATTATAACCCTATGAAAAATACTTTTGGCCCAGAGACCGACATGTTAGTTTGCCAGTTGATGCATAATTTAACTTGTCTCAACAACACGTTCAACATTGTATGGACATGCATCCATTCAGGATGAAACTTGTGAAAATGCACCTACCTACCCCAGAAATTTCTATACAATAAGAACCAAACTGAATTTAAAATTTAGAATAAATATGTATATAGACTACTAAATTGAACCCGATAAATTACCAATAGAATGAATGACTTAAAAGCTGTAAAGAAACATATATACTGAAATAAGAGGGAATTATAGGTTTGAATGTAGAACTGTCTAAGAAGACATGCCAGTCTCTGAGCTGACAATTTTACCAGAAATTTAATAAAATTTACAATTAATTTTACACCCAGTTCACACACTAAACTGTCCCATCAATTGGGGATCCAATTAAATGTTTAAAAACTTGAAGGTGTAGTGGTTGATAGATAGAACTGGTTCACTGGGTATTATTGAATGCTGACTCTACGTGTACATAATATATTGGTTTGACATCACCTGATTTTGTCCATGGGGGAGGTGGCAATCTCGTGGCTTACATTACAGGTGTTGGTGTGGCTTCCTGGCTATCCCTCCGGCAGATGAAAAGGAGAACTTTATGGTGTTACAAGTTCAGGCCATGTTGTAGGCGTTTTCTCGACTTGTTCGATGGACCCTAATTACACAACATTATATATATCAACCAGGGTACACAACACACTGCCCCAGAGAAGTTCGCACACCCCCCAAAATACATATATAAAGTTAACATAGCTTTAGAGCTACTTAAATGTAAAACTTGACAAAGTTATATGGCCAACATGCCCTATTTGAAAATATGTAGTACAGTAAATCTTCATAATAATAACTTCACCCAATGCGGGTTACGATGTTTGCATTTTTGATAGTTAATAATGGCTGGGTACAATTTTAATAACTTTATACATAATGTGAATATTTAGTACCACGTGGTTGAGAGGTTAAATCAGATTACATAGTCTTTACCATAGTAGTTAATACGATTTGGTGATTATATTACTTTCAAAAGGTGCCTCAGTAAGTTTCCTGATATGAATAAAATTTTATTGTGTTTTAAAAATTCTACCTTGAAACTACTTATTGCACAACCGCCACGCGGTTGCATCAAGGTTAACAGAAATCCACCTACTTAGGCTTATTAAAAACAGTTTTCTTTAGTGAAATATTATATACAATTAATATGAGAGTATAGGCGACACTTACCGCAGTCGTGTATCTGTTTAGCCTGACATGGTGTGAAGGCTTGAAGGTGTAAAAATCTTCATCTTACCGGAGAAGAACAAGGCAACCATATACGTTGAAAGTAGAAGCCAGACAGACTTAAACATAAAAATTCCTGTCCATCTCGCCTGCCTACAGAGCTTGGCACTAGGTGCCAGCACGTCTCAGGCACTCAATCAGCAAACAATTAGTGCCTTATCTTCGCTACAAGAGCGCAGCAGCGATTAAAGCGCTATAAATTAGTACGGCGTTTAACTACAGGCGGTTATTTACTGGTTTTGCGCCGTCTCTCCACTAGAGTTCGGCACAACGTCTGTTCTCTTCCAATGCTGAGTGCAGAATGTCCCTGTTTTCTATGTCGACAACCAATTGTATCCTCTAGAATTCTTAAATAGTTTAAACCCGGCTTGCCAACACATAAATTAATTTAAGATTCATTTTTCACAAGTATCCAAGTCACTTGAAATTATATTCAAAAACTTACGTTAATAGTTCCGTCAGTGACTTACTTTTTTGTCGTTACGACGCGTTTCAACGCGGGGTCGACTTCAACGCGGTGCGCACCGGCCGTATATGTTCCGTTCACGTTTGTGTTTTTATGTGTTCATTTATTTGTTTTATTTTAATGTATTGACGACCTCGCCTATCGAGTGAAACACCTGATGATGAAACATACGTCTTGAAACGCGTCGTAACAACAAAAAAGTAAGTCAGTGACGGAACTATTAACGTAAATTTTTGAACATAAATTAATTTAGAAGAAAAACTATTGTCATGTTGATCAGAAATTTAAATGCTAAACAGGGCTTAATCAATGGGGCAAGAACGGTCGTCACGCACCTCCATGACAACACTGTCACTGCTCGGTTAATTGACTCTGGAAAAACTGTTGTCATACCACGAATTAACCTCACCGCATCCGACCCAACCATGACTTTCCAAATGACCAGAAGACAGTTCCCACTGAAAGTTGCCTTTGCAATTACTATCAATAAGTTCTTGGATTTCGTTGTCCATGACGTGTCCGTTACTTAACTAAATACAACTATTACATTAACGACTCGGAACACAAAGAAAGAAACCTCTGAAGAAGCCTTTTAAAGGTGAAAACCGGTTCAGGTTGTAAGGTAAAACTTTATGTTTTTACTTATAAAAAACTTTGTGTTCCGAGTCGTTAATGTAATAGTTGCATTTATCAATAAGTCTCAGGGACAAACGCTTCAAAGAGCTGGATTATACTTACCAAATGCCGTATTTACTCATGGACAACTCTATGTAGCCTTTTCAAGAGTCACTAAATCTAACAATATTTTTGTATCAATTACAGAAAATGACAAACAAAAAATTCAAGGTGATTGCATTCTAACATCAAATATTGTATACAAAGAGGTATTGTAAATTGTAAATACGTTCACATTAATAAACTCTCTTTGCTGTTTTGTTTATACACTTCGCAGAACTGTTCTCGAAAAACTTTTGTTTCAATTACCGAAAATGACAAACAAAAAATTCAAGTTGATTGCATTCTGACATCAAATATTGTACCTATACAAAGAAGTACGGTATGTAAATTGTAAATATGGTCACATTAATAAACTCTCTTTGCTATTTTGTGTATACACTTCGCTGAGTATTTAATTTCAACAACCCAACAAAAGATTAAATCATTTTTTTTTGGGGGGGGGGAAGGTTCAATGTGCGAACGTTTCGCACGGGTTTGCTGGTTTTATATAATCCTTCATACAAAATTCTTTATATATTCTTTAACTAGACTTCTGTTTGTCCTTACTTGGATAAAACTAGGGTCTTACTTTCACAAATATATATATATAACAGTGCACGTGTGCCGTCCGTCTATTTTCTGCAAGAGTGTAAACGTGTCAGAGTGTAACTTGTATATTGTGTCTTACCAGTCCATCCTCGCTCGGTAATGTAACTTACGATGCTTGAGTCCGTCGCGAACGTACGGATAACCAGGTATCGTAGTCCTTACCTGAGGTTCACTAGGAGTGTATAAATCCCGGGTGGCGCCAAATTGTTTATTTTAAACAATTAAAAAAATTTATTATTATCAGCGGTTCCGCTCAGGCGGTGTGGAGAATTCAAACTTGTCCCGCCGCTTATCGATTTTTTCAATCAAGCCAGCAGTTTGCTGTATTCGCGGCTTGAGCGCTAGTCGCCAATTCATAGATGTCCGCTATAATGTACAATATTAATAATACACTTTCCTACTAAAAATAAAACACATTTGTTATACAAATGTAATGTAAAGTAATGAATGGTTATTACTTTTTCATTGACACAAGTTAGATTTGGTTTGTTATATTATTTTGCACCGGTCATTTATCTATGAGACAATCTCTCTCTGGGTTTGACAAATCGATTTTGAACATACACAATCCGCCAAGTTGTGTTATCGTTGGTCCGGTCCATACCGCATTCTGAGGTTTGTGTCACCATTGACGGTGAGGTTGGGAGATCCCAACAGTGATATAGGGAAGTTGACCACTCACAACACCGTAATGGCGTTCTACCGAAGTAGTAAACAAATATTTTCATTCGATCGTCTGGATTCTTGTGATTACGATAAAAAGATTAGATGCAATTACAATGACAAAAATACACAACCTTACAATATTTCTACTTAAATCTTATAACGTGTAGTTATAATTGGTTTGTTGGAGTGTAGTAAAAGTGTTTTAAAGGTTCGTAAACTAACAATAGGTTAATTTTATAATTTGACAAAATTTCAGTGTCTTAGTATTTTTATTTAATCTTTGAAAGAGAATAAATTCAGTTTAATGATATTCCATAGTATAGTGAGAAATATTTAAAGTGCGTTTTTGGGGGAATTTGGATAATTAATGATACTTAACAACTTCGTAGACTGGGGTTAATCAGTTGGTCTGGTACAAAGGACTGTAGCTGCAATAGTATTCAATTTTCAATTATTTGGGCTTCTGGCATCTTTTTCAATTTACTTGGATTAATTTATTCACTTCGTTTTGAATTAAAAGGTCTTCGCCATCCGTTAATTGGTTTCAGTCATAGTCTGCCTCCTTCTCGTCCAATTTTGGTAATTTGGTTAACTTTTATAACATTTTAAATGAAAAATTGGTTGTTCAAATTTTGGCTTCTGTTTTCCAAGAGCGTCACTTTACGAGTAACGATATTCAACGGAAAATCCGTACTTAACGGTGGTTGGTATGGTAACTCAATAAAATCTGATTGGGTAATAAGGCATAAATCCATTGTTATCAAAATTTGAATTCTTTTCAAAATCCTCATATATCTTCTGACTGTCTTCATTCCATTATCTTCTAAATGTCACTATGGTATTGACGACTCGGAACACTAAGTTTTACCTTACAGCCTTCACCTATAGAAGGCTTCACCAGAGGCTGTCGTAGGTAGCGCTGTTCGTCTTGTTGTTGGCGACGGGATAGTTTTTCGAAAGATCGAAGCTGTGTGTGTGTGTGTGTGTGGCGAGATGTGTTCGAATAATGCGTGCGATTTGAATTGTGTCTGTTCGTTTAGGATGTCGTTTTTATTTGTTTGTGTGTGTTTGTATATTTCTAATTGTTCTAGAGTGTCTAGTTTTCGGCCTTTTGTGTGTACGTGTAGAATGTTCATGTTATTGTCGATGTTTTTATATGTGTGGTTTGCTTCAATGAGGTGGTTTGCGAAGGTAGATTCTGTAGTGGTGTGGAGTGCTTTTGTGTGTTCAATGTATCTCTGTTTGAAGCTACGTCCTGTCTGGCCTATGTAGAATTTACTGCAATTTGAACAATTTAGTTTATACACACCGGGTAGATCGAATTTGTTTTGTGCTTTGGGCATGCGTTTTGATAGTGTGTGTTCTGTTTTGTTAGTAGTTTTGTAAGCGATTCTGTATCCTGCTTTTTTGAATTTGTGGGCAATTTTTTCTGTTTGTTTGTTGATGTATGTTAGTGTTATGAATTTGTTGTTTTCTGTCTTTGTCTGTTGTTTGTTTTGTGTTTTGTGTAGGAGTTTACTGACTATTGTTCTGTCATAACCGTTAGATTCTGCTAGATATTTTATCGTGTTTAGTTCGTCTTTGTAGTCTATTTCATCTAAAGGGATGTTGTTAAGTCTATGTATCATGGTTCTAAAAGCAGCTAGTTTGTGTTGTATTGGGTGATTGGAGGTGTTGTGTATTAGTGTGTCAGTTGTAGTTGGTTTTCTGTATATACTGAATTTGTGCCTGTGTTCTAGTTTTGTGATGGAGAGGTCTAAGAAGTTTATAGTATTGTTGTGTTCGTATTCGGCAGTGAAGGTTTTTATGTATTTTGTTTATGTGCGTTAGTAACTGTTCACATTGTCTTTTGTTTCCCCTGTATAGTATTAGAATGTCATCAACGTATCTGTGCCAATATAGTATTTTATGTGAGTGTCTGTCATTGTTTGTGAGTATTTTTGTTTTTTCTAAGTGTTGGAGGAAGACTTCTGCTAGAATGCTGGATATGGGGAAGCCCATGGGTAGGCCATCGTTCTGTGTGTAGAATTTATTGTTATAAGTAAAGTAGTTTTGTTTTGTGATAATGTTCAGAGTTTCTGTTATTTCATTGATAAGTTCGTCTGGTGTGTTGTTCTGTTTGAGTTTGTTTTGTAGGATTGTGAATGTTTCAGAGATGGGGATGTTTGTGTACACGTTTTTAATGTCAAAGGAGGCTAATGTGGCATTATGGGGGATGTGTATGTCTTTTATTTTTGTTACTAGGTCAGTGTTGTTTTTTACTGCAATATTGTTGTCTATTTGTGTGTGTTGTCTAATAATTTTTCTTCCTTCCTAAGTATTAATTATTAGCACTGTTATTTGTATTTTCTTCCAAAGATTATTTTGGTATCCCACAAGATTGGGTTATTTCATGTTTTATAAGTTTACAATTATTTTAATATTTACTAATTACATTTCTCTGTTTATTTAACTCCTTATTTTAATATTTTGCTTTTAATAAGATTTACAATTTATCCTTGGTTGATTAGTCACCTTGGATTTGTTAATTACTTGGTTATTTTCGTACAATTTGTATTTGTTGGTGTTTGACAGTTAGGCCTGTCTCAAGTCTAAGTAGTCATTACTGATTTTTGATTATTTCATATACATTACATCTCATTTTTAGCCTAGAGCTTTATTTTGTTCTTATAACTATGTTTATTATCTATTGATGTGTTTTGGTTCTGTTTTTGTGTGATTTGTATGTTGCTACTATTTTATTCATCATGTATTGCTAACTATTTACTAACTGGTTTTCTCGTTTTCTAAATCAAACATTGCTTTCCTTTCTTACTTATTTACTCCGTCAGTGTCAACAATATGGCTATTAATTACTATTTTTTCATCACATAAAATACAACATTTAGGTCTATGGTTGGTATAATTACCCCAGCCATATCCTATTCATAAGTTTGTTTAAACAATTATTTAACACTTAATATCTAATATTGGCGTACAATTCATTACCTTTGATTTATTTTTTGGGTGATAAACAACCTCACCTCTATTGAACTTGCTTCAATAATCATCCCTTATAACATGGGTGTTTATTGATTGTTTTAAACTTCTTATTATATAAATACTCTTTGCCTTCACTCCATGGTAACCCTATCTGATTACATTTTCATGGGGTTCTCACCTTTAAATTCTACTTAATACTTTTAAACTCTACAATAAGATTCTTTTCTAATCTATACAGTTAATATCACTCTTCAGTGTTCATTACTACTTAATTAATGGTTTATTTTAAATACTATTTTCAAAAACTTTCTTAACTATTATTGTTCACTATTAAACCTTTAGTGTTTGTTATTTTTACTAAGTGTTTATCTTAGCTTTCACTATTTTTTCTATTGCTATCATTGACAATATCTTTATCTACTCATCACCTGCACTTTTTTAAATCATCTCGTGTTTATTATAATTTACTTAGTGTTTCTTTTTCTATCATTTCACTTTAGGGTAATTTCACTTTCACTATGTTAAATTCCGTTTACTTCTCACTATTTCAATATCTCTCTCTTTCTCTACACATATTATATATACTTATTAATATCATGTCTTTCTCTATTACTAACTTACATGTACTTCTAATTCTTTGGCTAGTGTATTTTTAGCTATCGTATTTTATTAATGACTAATTACAATTGTCACTCAATCAATACTAACATTTATTCTTTATATTGGTTCTTTACCGGTTTTGTTTCCTTTATTATATTTGATTATATTATTTCTCCCTTCTCTATTCTCTATTCCTTGTCTGTGTTTTCTCGACTTGTTTCATTTTATTTACTTCATCGTTGGTTTGTTCCCTCTTTATTCTCATTTTTCTTCTCCTTCACTTCTCATCTTGTTTACTTTTATATTGGTTCTTATCTGGCCAATCTCTGGGGTTGGGTCAAAGTCGTTTGTCTGTCAGTCTAGTCTGTGAGTTTCTTTACTAATCACTTTTAGTTTATCATTTTTCCTCCTTCTTTCTTAATTACATTTTATATTTTTATTCTCTTTATTATTTATTTATCAAAATATATCACTTTTTAGCATTTCTTACATACTTATAGTTATCAAATATGATCTGAATTTGGTGATGTTATATAATGCCCTTCTACCAAAATTGATCTTTTTATAAAACGTGATTCTAAGTTTGATGAAATTATCAATTGTATTGTATCATTTTCTTCTTAAATTCTCCTGCTTCTTGTTCATTTTCTTGTTCAATTCTGTATCTTCTACTTCCTTTCTTCTGAGTCTTTTCTTCATTATCTTCTCTTATTACGAACTGGCTTATTGATTTTTTATTATAAATTATTCCCTATAAATCTTATTTTCCCTAACTATCCCTAATTTGTAGCTGAAATCAATTCGGATGGGCTCTATTGGCTTACCTAACTCCGTCGTTCAAAACTCCTTTTATTCTGAGATCAGGGGAATATCATCCCTGCTCAGTTAAATGATTGCTGGACTCATTCAACAGTCAATCTCAATTAATGAATCTTCAATATAGTCATCTCGTGACTCATAATAATAATAATTATAATAATATTTGTTGGGAATCTTTTACTTTTGTATTTCATTATTGCTCAGTTCGAGTCATATATTTTTTCATCTTTCTTTATTGATACTATTTGATAATACTTAAAGCGTTGGTTTTTATTGATACAATTCACATTTTATTCATTTTTAATTACTCTTTGTTTCATCTCATTTCATATTATAACTCTTAGAATATTGTAGCGCAACAAAAATGATAGCATTTATGCTACATAAAAGAAGATTCACAGATTGATAAATAAATTGATACATAATCCCATAATAGAACAGAGACCCAATTATGACAATTATAGTCATAGACAAAATAAATAAGAATGCAAGGTAGTGTTGAATAGAATAAACGAACCTGTAAAATAAATAATAGCTAATGATATATGTTTAATAAAAAACAAAACAGAAAAATGAAACAATGACTTAATTCATGATAATAACAGATAAGAATTTTGTATTAAAAAAGTATTATATTATGACAAAAATGTTATGATAAAGTTTATGTGATGTTATATCAAATATGTGTTAAGTTCATGAAAAATAATGAAACAAATAGTGTTATTCAATGACTGTCATAGAATGAAGTGTGAGGCAGTTAACCAATGTTCATAAGTTCGAATTTTGTTATATGTGATCGAGAGATCAAGATAAATTTGTTATTAGATGTAGAAAAATAATTGTTTATACAAATGTTAATAATTAAGTTTTGATTGTATGTACGAATTTATATAAAAGGGACTATAGATGCCTAACAGACATAACCACAGGTAGATCAATTTACAATAAAAGGCCTAACAGCCAAAAATACTAAATAAACACTTATAACTTAAAGGTTAGATACATCAATTAATAATAATTAATAAATACACTATGAAGAGCTAGAAAGAAGAAAAAACATTAAGTTAATAATAATATTTAATAAAATTTATACAAATTATAATAATACCATAATGCCATAATATCGATTGGTAAAAAATAATATCAAAGGTGGATTAAATATAATAAAAAAGAAAAAAAAACGGAATTATATCAAAAAACCAGTAGAAGATGTGTATAAAATGATAAACCAGCTATCAGTAAATTTACATTCCGATAGGACAGCAAATTGACAAAGAATAGACAAAAAAATATATGAAAGAAACACTATATAGTCCAAACATGTGGAAGCGGAAATTAATATAGGTTGCTAGGGAAAAATTTAAGAAGAATGTTGTTGATTTTAAAAATAACAAGAATTGCTTTTGTAAAAACTGAAGGTGATGATTTAAAAAAAAAAAACCCAAGAAGAATATATTGAATCGTAATATTCGAAATCAAAAGATACGATTATAAAGAAGATAAAATTCTAATGATAATACTTACATCTATCACTAACACAGATTAATAAAATAACGATATATTATGAAATAGTAATCGAGAACAAATAACCAAATCCTACAAGAAGAAACTTGGACTGTCCCATGTCCGAAGGGAATTGATGAAAAGTTAATCAAGTATAAAGAGTTAACAATAACACAAATTATAATATTCACAACACAAGAAATTATAACCTTGCAAATACACGGAACAACACTAACTGCTTCAACCGAAGTAAGAACCTATTTGGATCCTGACGGTGCAGAAGAAACATCAATCGTGCTGTAAAACAATTCAGAAGCTGTATTCCGAAGTGGACAGGACAAGATTTAATTTTATTAAACTGAAGAAAGAAAACTGTGCTTCATAATTGACCAGAACAACGAATTTAGCGATCAATTGCCAACGTGATTTGCTTCGTTAGAGACTGGTAAAGTTATATTATATTAATCATACTAAATACACAACACATAATTTTTGTAAATCTTGCATTCTTTGTATGTATTTTTAGTCTTCCCCACAGTTACAAGAACCTTCACACCCTGAAATAAATAAAATACGAATCAAATATAATATATAACCAAATATAAACAAAGGATCAAATAATCAACAATCGATACCTGAATCTATAGTCCCAACATATATTAATTAGAATATATCTGAGTTAATGTAAATTGAATACACAAATAAAGAACCTTTATATATTTGTTACACCTTGTTATTTGGAGTATGGTTTAGTGAACTGGAACAAAAGTAACTGAATAAGTAGTATAATAAATGGTTAATATAAACATCGAATAACCTACAAGTTTCGTTGAGCCGATACTACAGCGGAATTATCTGACACCAAAGAGGGAGCGTAAAATTATAAAATTAGAACTCTCTTCAAGGCATAATAGGGTTGGATGAAATTGTAGAATAAATCTTAAGTTATTTAAGTTCTAGGCACACTAACACTGATAATTATTAAAGAATTAAGTTAACATTAATTAAGTACATCCATATATTCTACAACTCCAAATATTTCCGAGAATTTATACAATTAAATTAATACAACACAATTGACAAATACAACAGTGGGAATTTAGACCGTACGTATCCGATCTAGTACAAATTGATGCTCATAACGTGGGACCTAATTAGGTGACGCGCGAGAGAGTTAGTACAAATTGGCGCTCAACTTGTGTAGGGCTTGAGTTAAGTAACTATAATAACAATAACATTACTTAACCAGAGCAGGCAACTGTGGGAGAATAAAAATGTATGATACCAGATTTAGATTAAAGAGGAGGGCAGGAGAAACGGAGAAGGAAATAGATGAACAAGAACAGGAAATAGAACTAATAACAGATAGTGAAATGGAACAACAGACAGACGAAATAACGGAAACTGAAATAATTACGGACAAGGAAAAGGAAGTAATGGAAGAAGTTGCCCAAGGGGACCAACCAGATAAATCCAACAAAAAGGAAGACATGAGCATGCAGGAGCTGTTGAGGATTATAATGGAAAACAATAGACAAATGAATGAAGAAAATAAGGAAAACTTAAGAGAACAATTGAGGAAGACAAATGAGGAAAATAAGGAAAACTCAAGGAGACTGGAGGAAAAATTAGATAAAACAAATGAGGAAATTAAAGAAACCTCAAAACAAATTCACGAAAGGTTAGATAGGAATGATGAGGGTTTAAAACAAATGAAGGAAGACATCTTACAAATACATGAAGGAAATTTAAAGAAAATTAATGAAAAAATTGAAAATATTCATGTGACAATTAACCAGAAGGTGGACCAAAATAATGAGGAAAGAAAATTAGAAATAGCCAAAACAAATGAAGGGTTAGAAAAAACTAACGAAACAATAGTACAGGTTCGTGAAGAATTACAGAATAAAATTAATGACACAAAAATTGAGAATAAAACATTGATCGAAGAAATCCAACAGGAAACTGTCGAAAAATGTGAGCAAATTAAAAACGAAGTACATCAGGTACGGGAAGAGAATAAGGAAGGTATTAAGCAAATACAGACAGACATGGGCGAACGACTCGAAAGGGTCTATGGCAATTTAAATAATATGGAAGGTCAAATCAATACCAATAAAAATAAAATAGAAGAGATTAGTAGGCGTGAATTACAATTACAGGAGGAAGTAGATTCATGGCGGGATAGGACATGCCAAAATAGTCATACAAATAACCATGAAAACAGAGAATCGATTAATTTTCGTAATTATAAGCGCAATCCTATGGAATTTTTAAAGAGATTGGAAGAAATGATCATAAGAAATAGAGAGAGTCGCTGGAGTACTATACGAAGCATGATTGATGAAACGTTTAAAGATACTTATGATAATTGGTGGACAGCGGTGCGCCCGGATATACTGGACATGACTGAGTTCAAAAAACAATTTAAGGAGAAGTATTGGTCGGAATCGACCCAGAACATGATTAGGAATAATTTGAGTAACGGTCGATACGAAACAAATGTAGGCCAGTCCCCTACTTCATACTTTTTAGGAAAAGTATGTATGGCGCGGAACTTAGAGCCCCGAATTCCCGAAGAATGTTTGGTAATACAACTATCCTATCATTACGAGGAAGGGATAAAAAATGCGCGTATGTGTAGTCAAATCAAAACGATTCCAGCCATGGCCAAGTTCTTGGAGAATTATGAACACGAGAACCAATACCAAAGAAATAGAATGCTAAATCATAAATATCAGAAGTATGATAATAACGCGCCATCAGCCAATTCTCATAATAACGATCGCAATCAACCTGCGCATAACGTTAATACTAATAGAACACAAAATGAAAACACGAATAATAATTCCAGAAACTATAATTATCGCGGCAATAACAATTACAATTATCGTGATAGTCGCAATAATAGAGGAGATGGGGACAGACGACCCAATAATTATAGACATAACGTCAATTATATTTACTCCAGACCTCAAGGTAATCAGCGACGATACTACCCAAGGAGTCACCGATATGACAACCATTATGACCAATCTCGGCATGAAGACAACTACCCACATGATGGAAATTATAGGATAGCAGAACATAATACGGAGGATCGCACGGAAACAGTACAAAACCAACACAGTAATCGGAATGAAAATAGAGAAGAGGGAGTAAGCCCTCATTTAAACTAATAGAGGCAGTGAAAATTCATGAATACCCGTCACTGAACCGTAATCTTGGGGAACAACAGTTAATAAATAAAATTAAGTGTAATCATAAAATAACCATAATTAATAACCACTATTTAAAGAATATCCGGGAAGATTTGTTAGAAGAGGATCAGAAACATGTAAACAGTAATAGTAATAACGAAATCATATATATATCAGCAAAATTCTAAAAGACAGTAAGACCAACTTACAAAAATTATTTGAAATAACTATTATATATAAAACGAATTTAGTAAGAAACAAAAATTACTAAATCCAGAAGAAATATTATGAATAAATTCTAAAATGAAGTAAGGACAACTTATTACCTTATATTTGAACAACTTCTGGATTAACAAAAAGAAAAAGAATTTATATAAATGAATAAATTCTAAAATGAAGTAAGGACAACTTATTACCTTATATTTGAACAACTTCTGGATTAACAAAAAGAAAAAGAATTTATATAAATGAATAAATTCTAAAATGAAGTAAGGACAACTTATTACCTTATATTTGAACAACTTCTGGATTAACAAAAAAAAAAAAAAAAAAAAGAATTTATATAAATGAATAAATTATAAAAATAATAAGAACAACTTATTACCAATCTTGAAGAAAAATACTTGGAATTTAAAAATAATTTGAGTTGAATACTACCACTAAATTTTGAAATACAATGAGAACAACGTATTATCGATTTTGAAGAAAACGATAATTATTATTATTATGTGTATAAAGAAATAATGTGTATAATTAATAACAAACCCCAAGATTACAGAAGAAAACGATAATTATTATTAATAATATATATATACTTTCACTTATGAACTTACTATTGTCACTTCCCAAACGTTTCAAGATGTTGTTTCTCTTCTTCAGTGGGTTGAGTACTAACTGTCGATTACAGAATAACCGTTACGGAATGGAGTGTGTGGTGGGGGTTGATGGTGGGAAGGGGTTGGCGCTGAGGTTCGAATTATGTGTATGGATCAGTGTGTCAAATACACATAATTCGAACCTCAGCGCCAACCCCTTCCCACCATCAACCCCCACCACACACTCCATTCCGTAACGGTTATTCTGTAATCGACAGTTAGTACTCAACCCACTGAAGAAGAGAAACAACATCTTGAAACGTTTGGGAAGTGACAATAGTAAGTTCATAAGTGAAAGTATATATATATTATTAAATTAACAAGTGAACGAAGAGGATGCAACAACAAGATAATTATTATTATTATGTGTATAAAGAAATAGTGTGAGTAATGAAGAATGAACCCCAAGATAAAAGTTATTACCTCAAACCTACTTATCCAAAATAAAGAAGAAAAAAAAAATCATATGACCTAAAATACATACTACATTGCCACATGATGGAACAATCTCAGTAAACGATTGAATGTAACTAATATAATGTTAAAGAAGACAAGAAGGAAAGAGTATTTATGAACATAATTCATTAAAAAATAAACAGCCAAAATAGTGAAATACGATAAGAAGAAGAATAATTAAGTATAAGGAATATATTTAGTAAGAAATACAATTATAATGATCAACACACAACAACTGATTAAAAAATATTGAGAAAAAAAAAACGAAGAAGATACTTAACATTACAATCTCAACAAAAATGAAAACAAAAATGATTACAATTGATAACTGTCAAAGTCAATATTAACGAATGTTTAAGGAATTAAAATGGAACTACGAAATATGAAGAATAGTAATGAAAAAATATAAATGCAACAAAGAAAAAATCTTTTCCCAAATATTTATTATTAAATAATTAAAGAGATTGTTAGGAGATTATTATTATATTTTATAGCTGACTGTAGATGAATTCCAGCAGTACTATATTAAGATGTAGTGTGGGCAGCAGAGTAAGAAGCCAAACAGTGCCTCTCTGAACTGTACCAACGCATGTGTTAGGGATTGTTAGGGAAATTAAATATTTAAGGAATATTAGAATAGTTGCAAAAATAAATTCAGTTTCCGAAGGAATAGGACGAAGAAAACAGAAAGAAGCGAGTTGACAGAAGAAAACAGAAAGAAGCGAGTTGACAGAAGAATAATGAAAAATGCAGTAATTATAGTAATTATAAATAGGAGAGATGTAAAACTAACGTATCAGTGAATAGTGTAGCCAGTTACCAACAAATAATGTGTACAGAAAAAAAAATGTATCAAGAATCAAGAATGTTAAATAAAATGATGAAATGTTATTAAATAAAAAAGGTACTAGTACTAGTCTAATGAAGTTACATTGAGAAGACCATCGTCAACCATTAACAATGAAATTAAGAAAAGGCATGTGAAAAAGGCAAGTTTATTTGACCTAAACTTCATTCAGGTAAACTAAACTTTTTTAGGAGGGGAAGCATATGTAGCGCACCAAAAAAGTGATAGCATTTATGCTACATAAAAGAAGATTCACAGATTGATAAATAAATTGATACATAATCCCATAATAGAACAGAGACCCAATTATGACAATTATAGTCATAGACAAAATATATAAGAATGCAAGGTAGTGTTGAATAGAATAAACGAACCTGTAAAATAAATAATAGCTAATGATATATGTTTAATAAAAAACAAAACAGAAAAATGAAACAATGACTTAATTCATGATAATAACAGATAAGAATTTTGTATTAAAAAAGTATTATATTATGACAAAAATGTTATGATAAAGTTTATGTGATGTTATATCAAATATGTGTTGAGTTCATGAAAAATAATGAAACAAATAGTGTTATTCAATGACTGTCATAGAATGAAGTGTGAGGCAGTTAACCAATGTTCATAAGTTCGAATTTTGTTATATGTGATCGAGAGATCAAGATAAATTTGTTATTAGATGTAGAAAAATAATTGTTTATACAAATGTTAATAATTAAGTTTTGATTGTATGTACGAATTTATATAAAAGGGACTATAGATGCCTAACAGACATAACCACAGGTAGATCAATTTACAATAAAAGGCCTAACAGCCAAAAATACTAAATAAACACTTATAACTTAAAGGTTAGATACATCAATTAATAATAATTAATAAATACACTATGAAGAGCTAGAAAGAAGAAAAAACATTAAGTTAATAATAATATTTAATAAAATTTATACAAATTATAATAATACCATAATGCCATAATATCGATTGGTAAAAAATAATATCGAAGGTGGATTAAATATAATAAAAAAGAAAAAAAACGGAATTATATCAAAAAACCAGTAGAAGATGTGTATAAAATGATAAACCAGCTATCGGTAAATTTACATTCCGATAGGACAGCAAATTGACAAAGAATAGACAACAAAATATATGAAAGAAACACTATATAGTCCAAACATGTGGAAGCGGAAATTAATATAGGTTGCTAGGGAAAAATTTAAGAAGAATGTTGTTGATTTTAAAAATAACAAGAATTGCTTTTGTAAAAACTGAAGGTGATGATTTAAAAAAAAAAACCCAAGAAGAATATATTGAATCGTAATATTCGAAATCAAAAGATACGATTATAAAGAAGATAAAATTCTAATGATAATACTTACATCTATCACTAACACAGATTAATAAAATAACGATATATTATGAAATAGTAATCGAGAACAAATAACCAAATCCTACAAGAAGAAACTTGGACTGTCCCATGTCCGAAGGGAATTGATGAAAAGTTAATCAAATATAAAGAGTTAACAATAACACAAATTATAATATTCACAACACAAGAAATTATAACCTTGCAAATACACGGAACAACACTAACTGCTTCAACCGAAGTAAGAACCTATTTGGATCCTGACGGTGCAGAAGAAACATCAATCGTGCTGTAAAACAATTCAGAAGCTGTATTCCGAAGTGGACAGGACAAGATTTAATTTTATTAAACTGAAGAAAGAAAACTGTGCTTCATAATTGACCAGAACAACGAATTTAGCGATCAACTGCCAACGTGATTTGCTTCGTTAGAGACTGGTAAAGTTATATTATATTAATCATACTAAATACACAACACATAATTTTTGTAAATCTTGCATTCTTTGTATGTATTTTTAGTCTTCCCCACAGTTACAAGAACCTTCACACCCTGAAATAAATAAAATACGAATCAAATGTAATATATAACCAAATATAAACAAAGGATCAAATAATCAACAATCGATACCTGAATCTATAGTCCCAACATATATTAATTAGAATATATCTGAGTTAATGTGAATTGAATACACAAATAAAGAACCTTTATATATTTGTTACACCTTGTTATTTGGAGTATGGTTTAGTGAACTGGAACAAAAGTAACTGAATAAGTAGTATAATAAATGGTTAATATAAACATCGAATAACCTACAAGTTTCGTTGAGCCAATACTACAGCGGAATTATCTGACACCAAAGAGGGAGCGTAAAATTATAAAATTAGACAGAACTCTCTTCAAGGCATAATAGGGTTGGATGAAATTGTAGAATAAATCTTAAGTTATTTAAGTTCTAGGCACACTAACACTGATAATTATTAAAGAATTAAGTTAACATTAATTAAGTACATCCATATATTCTACAACTCCAAATATTTCCGAGAATTTATACAATTAAATTAATACAACACAATTGACAAATACAACAGTGGGAATTTAGACCGTACGTATCCGATCTAGTACAAATTGACGCTCATAACGTGGGACCTAATTAGGTGACGCGCGAGAGAGTTAGTACAATATTTATTTTATTTATTTCGTTTTTTGATCATTGGTTTTTTTTTATTTTACTTCTTATATTTTTTCTAAATAGTTGTGGAAGTTGATCAATTTGATTGGTTTTTTTTTCATAATTTTTTAAATATCATAGTAAGTTAGTGTTTCTTACTAGTTAGGAATTTTGTAGCTTATTCCTTTATAGTATGTTTTGCTTTTTTCGCCTCATATGTTGGCTAAAGATTATTATAAGTTGATCTTACTTTGTAGGAATTTTTTGTAACTTTATTCCTCCATTTTATAATTTTTTGTTTAAATATTATAGTAAGTTTGTGGTTCTTACTTTATAGGAATTTTTGTAACTTATTCCTTTATTATTATTTTTTATATTATACTTCATATGTCAACTTCATTTGATTGTAAGTTGATATTACTTTGTAGGAATTCTTTGTATCTTTATTCCTCCATTTTATAATTGGTCTAATATATCATCGAAATATTTGCGTAAGTTGGCCTTACATAACTTTTGGAATTTTGAAATTCATCTTACACTTTTCTTTATTATTTATTTGCAAACTTATTCGTTTGTCTTATTATCTCTTTTTATTCAAAGTAATTTGGTTGGTTTTGTACCTTAAGTTTTTTCTCAGTCATGTTTGGCTGTCATAATATTTCTTAATTGATGCCTGATTGTATTACCCCCTTTATTTTCTTAGTGATGGGGTTAGTGATTTCATAAGTGTTATTGCCCTTGTCTTTTGTGATAGTGTACGGTCCCACGTATAATAATAGTAACTTTTTTGTAATGTCTTCTATTGAGCTGGGTAATTCTCTGTTTTTTATCAGCACACTTTCTCCTATCTGGAATTTGATAGTATTTTGACGGTTCTTACAATATTTATTCTTTTGTTGCTCTACCTTCTCTGCGATTCTGTTGTAAACTTTTCTTTTTTCGAATTGGTATTCAGTGTTTGTGGGAAATTGAATCAGATCATTTATCTCTCTAGGCGGTGGCCGCTCAAACATCATTGTGTATGGGGTGGCTTCAGTGAAGTTGTGGTAAGCCAGGTTTATAAATTCTTCAGTGGATTTTAGGTAATTGTGCCATTCCTTTTGTTTATCATGGCAGTAGGTCCTTAGGATTCGACCCACTTCTCTAAGTACTCTCTGAGCTGGATTACTGCTGGGGTGATAAACAGATGTTTTGTAGGTTTTAATACCATGTTCCCAGAGTTTGCCTTTCCATTGTGTTCCTTTAAACTGAGTCCCGTGATCGGTTATGATTGCCATAGGTTTCCCTACTTCTGGTATAAATTTGGTTAATATGATTTCAATAATTTTCTTGGTAGTAGCACGGTTAATGGAGTACAACTTAGTATATTTGGTGAAGTGATCGAACATGATTACAATAAATCAAAATCGGTGTCTTCCTCCACTGCGAGGAAATGGACCACAAATATCAAGGAATACTCTTTCTAATTTTTGACATGATATTATTGGTATCATCATACCCTCTTTTTTCGAATTGTTGCACTTTACCATTTGGCAAAAATTGCATTTTTGTATAGTTTTGCTCACCTTTCGATAAATATTCTTTATATACACTTGTTCCTCTAATGCTTTTATTACTTTCATAGCACCCATATGGCCATACCGAATGTGGTAGTCCAAGATCAGTTGTTCTTCTACAATAGACGGGATTACTAGTTTCCACTCTCTAATGTTAGGGTTGTTTTTAATGAATAACAGGTTATTGTGTACTTTATAATACTGTACAATGGGTTCTTCTTCTTTCAATATTCTCTCCCGGATACTCATTATTTTTGGGTCCACATTTTGATGTTTACTTATTTCCAGCGTTATTTTCTCCAGATCTGTTCCATCCTTGATTATGTTATACACCTTAACTAACTGTTCTTTCTCTCCCTCGAAAGTTTGTTGCTGGATGTTGATACGGGATAATATATCAGCAGCTGTGTTTTTCTTCACTGGTATGTATTCCCAGTTAATATGGTATTCTAGTAGTAATAAAATCCATCGGGTTAGTCTTCCATGACTGAGCTTACACTGCTTAAGGAAAGATATGGATCTATGGTCACTTCTCACGGTTATGTTGTATCCTAAAATGTAAGTCCTGAATTTGTTGCAGGCGAACACAACACTAAGTAGTTCTTTCTCCATGACGTGGTAGTTCCTTTCACATCCATTTAAGGTTCTACTTGCAAAGCTTATGACCATATGTTGCCCCTTATCATCTTCTTGATATAATACAGCACCTACACTCACGTCGCTCGCATCACAGTTCATGAAGAATGGCTTTTTGAAGTCTGGATGGTGTAAAATAACGGTGTTTAAAAACTTCTCTTTTATTTGTTTAAAACTTCATCTTGTTCGGTTCCCCATGTCCATTTATCTTTAGTTCATAATTGTTTTTTAAATTGGGCTGTTAACTTGGAATAATTGTCCTGGAATTTCCGATAATAATTGCAGATTCCAAGGAAAGACTGAAGCTGTTTTTTGTTTTTAGGTGTGGGGAATCGTTGTATCACTTCAACTTTTTCTGATGAAGGGGAGATGCCTTCTTCTGTTAGATTAAACCCTAAAAATTGTACCTTGCGGGCTATAAACTTTGACTTATCCAGCTTAAGGGTGATGTGGTTATCTGATAATTTTCTTAATGCTGTCTACACTCTAGCACAGTGTTCTTGCCAATTTGATGATGTTATCAGCGAGTCATCTACGTATACGGTGGTAAAATTCAGCACCTCGTGTCCCAATATCTGATCCATACACTTAACGAATACTGCGACCAAATTGATCAGTCCAAATGGCAGTCTTTTGAACTGATAGTTCCTCCCATCGAACAGAAAAGCTAAGTATTTTCTACTGTTCGGATGTAGCTCCACCTGCCAGTATCCGCATACTGTATCCCATGCGCTGATGTATTTTGTACCATGGAATTTCTTTAGAATCTCTTCAATTTCACCTGGGGATGTTCTGTCATTTACAATCATTTTATTGATCTCTCTTGCATCGAGGCATATTCTTACTTTTCCGTCCTTTTTCGGTATCGCCACTATTGGACTGGTATATGGTGATTGACTCAATTCTATTATATCGTCTTCCATCATTTGGTTGATCTCTGCCCTCACTGCATTCCTTTGTGAGTAGGCGATAGGGTAAGATTTTTTCTTAAAATCAACGGGTTCTTTAAATATGATTTTACATTGGTAGTCTTTTTACCTTGCCTGGGGTATCAGAAAAAAATATGTCGATATTTATTGTAAATGTTTATGAGATCCTCTGCCTGGTGTACACTAATCTGTTGGTCTCGTCCTTCTCGTTGGAATTGTCTGATCTCCTCCAGCTTGCTCGATCATAGTTCTTCCTCTTTCCATTCATTTACTATCCTTCCGTGTGATTGTTGGCAATAATTGTTTTGTAACATTGTGCAGCAGTTGGTTATTGAAGGTAAGTTTACTATATCGGTTGTCCATATTCCATGTTCAGTGTTTAGTGATACTTCTCCTTGCCGCAGATCAATTATGGCAGAGTATTGTCTGAGTACATCACATCCAACAAGTATTGAGAATGGCAGGCCGCTGGCAACAAGAAAAGACATAGTGAATGTTAAGCCTTTACTGTTAAGTTCCAAGGACACTTGTTTCCTGACAGTTTTGTTTTGTCTGCCTGTAGCACCGATGATGGTCACATTGTTTATTGGTAGAGTTGGTATAGGTATACTACTTTCCTGCTGTAGTCTGCTTAACTCCACTTGGTCGATCAAAGATATATTAGATCCTGTATCGATCATCAATGTTGACTTGATTCCATTTATTTGGGCACTTATGTACACTATCTCACTGTTTCGGCTAGGCATCGGTTGATTACTTTCTTCAATCAACTCGTCTCTTATATTTTTTAAGTAATTTGTATGTATTATAGTGATCTTTGTCTGTCGTCTTACATTCCCCAAGAGATTGGTCCAGTGATGGGCTGTTCACAGTTTTCACTGACCTTAGGCGTTTAAATGAGGGCTGGCCTCATTGTCCCTAACTTCATTAGTGTTTATTTGTTGATTCGTTACTGGCTCCTGTCGGTTGTTCATGTTACCTCCATCGTTCCCGGTATTTTCCTCGAATGTATGGCTTCTTGTGTCTGGTACCTGGTTAAAGTATGCTCGTCGGTAATTTTCTTGGGAATAGTTTCTTCCTGGACTCCGCTGTGTTTGTCCTCTCACGTAATTCACTTGCGGTCGGTACCCTTGGTTGTTGTTATTACCGTTTCCAGGGCGATAATAGTTATTAGGACCATTCTGTGGGTAGTTACCCCTGTAGTTGTTTCTAAAATTATTATTGTTGTTCCCACTTCAGTTAAAGTTTCTGGGTGCATTATTACCACGTTGGTTCCCTTGATAATTATTAGGGTTGTTTTGTGGTGGCTTGTTATCACCCTGTTGGTTTGTTGATGACGGTCCTTCATTTACCTTACTATTTCTGAAGCTCGAGAATCTATTTTTTCGGTATTGCCATTCGTGCTCATGGCTCTCTAACAGACTAGCCATGTCTTGAATGGTCTTGACCTGACTATACATCCAGGCTTTCTGTATGGCGTCGTCATAATGGTAAGACAATTGTATTACAAGACACTCTTCCGGAATGCGGGGTTCCAAATTTCTTGCCATGCAGATCTTTCCCAGGAAGTAGGATGTAAGAGATTGTCCATTCTGACTCTCATACCTCCCGTTACTTAAGTTGTTGCGGACCATGTTCTGGGTCGATTCAGACCAGTATTTTGCCTTGAATTGGGTTTTGAATTCTTGGATGCTCTGGATGTCTGGTCTTGTGGCGGTCCACCAGTTGTCATACGTTTCTTTGAACATCTCGTCCAGCATTCCCCTCACCATTGTCCATCGGGTCTCGCGATTTTTTACTACCAGCTCTTCCACCCTTTTTAGGAATTCAATTGGGTTTCTCTTATAATTACGGAAGTTGATCGTATCCCGATTGTCAGTGTTAATAATATGGTTAGTGTTACATGGCCGGTCACGCCAGGCATCCACTTCTTCCGTAATGATTCTTCTAATCTGTGCATCTCATCAATTCTTTGTTTGTTTTTGTCCACCTTGCTGTCGATTTTATTTAGATTGCTGTACACTCCTTCCATTCTTTCTCCCATGTCTGTTCGTACAGCTGCTATCTCCTTCTGGTTTTCTTCCCGGACTTGATGTATGTCCTGGTTCACCTGTTCACATCTTTTGGCTGTTTCTTCGTGACATTCCTCAACTCTCCTTTTATTTTCTCCTTCGAGGTTGTTTATTTTATTGAGTACTTCCTCACGGACTTCTGAAACAGTTTCGTTGGTCTTCTCCAGTCTCTCCAACGTCTCCTCTAATTTCTCATTTGTTTCTGTGATCTGTTGTTCCTTCTCGGTACTCCCTTAATTGTTGTATCACCTGCTGCTTCATCTCTTCCTTAGTTTTTTCATTGATTTCCTTCAGCTGTTGTTGGAGAGTTTCGTTATTTTTGTTAATTGTTTGTCTCAACTCTTCCTTAGTACTTTCATTTGTACTCACTATTTTTTCATTGATTTGTTTCAAACTTTCTTCACTCTTGTCAAATTTTTCGTTAATTTGTTTTAAACTGTGATTGGTTTCTTCCTTCATGCCGTCGAATTTCTTGTTCATCTGTTTCAGACTCCTCGTTCTCATCGAATTTCTGGTTAATTTGTATGATCAAATTTTCATTATTTATTCTACTTTGTTCAGACATTGCTTCCATTATTTGTTGCCAATTTAGTTCTCCTCTAACTTCTCCCTTGTCACCCGCCTGTAGTTCCCTTTCTTTGTCTTGGGTTGGTTCTGACGTAGTTATTATTGTCTCCACCTCTTCAATCAATGTTCCTTCCTCTTCTTCCCCTCTATTTTCTTCCATCTCTTTGTCCTTCGCCAATTTTTTCGTCACTCCTCTGGTATGCATCTTGATCTCCTTTCGTAATCGCCGCTAGAATTTCGTATCTCCCTTTCTTCTAGTCCCACCAGTTGGTCGCCAATTTTGTAATAAACCTGCTGTCCGTCTTATTTCTGCAAGAGTGTAAACATGTCAGAGTGTAACTTATATATTGTGTCTTACCAATCCGTCCTCGCTCGGTAACGTAACTTACGATGCTTGAGTCCGTCGCGAATTTACGGATAACCAGGTATCGTAGTCCTTACCTGAGGTTCACTAGGAGTGATAAATCCCGGGTGGCGCCAAATTGTTTATTTTAAACAATTAAAAAAATGTATTATTATCAGCGGTTCCGTTCAGGCGGTGTGGAGAATTCAAACTTGTCCCGCCGCTTATCGATTTTTTCAATCAAGACAGCAGTTTGCTGTATTCGCGGCTTGAGCGCTAGTCGCCAATTCATAGATGTCCGCTATAATGTACAATATTAATAATACACTTTCCTACTGAAAATAAAACACATTTGTTATACAAATGTAATGTAAAGTAATGAATGGTTATTACTTTTTCATTGACACAAGTTAGATTTGGTTTGTTATATTATTTTGCACCGGTCATTTATCTATGAGACAATCTCTCTCTGGGTTTGACAAATTGATTTTGAACATAACATATACACCGTAATGGCGTTCTACCGAAGTAGTAAACAAATATTTTCGTTCGATCGTCTGGATTCTTTTGATTACGATAAAAGGATTAGATGCAATTACAATGATAAAAATACACAACCTTACAATATTTCTACTTAAATCTTATAACATGTAGCTATAATTGGTTTGCTGGAGTGTAGTAAAAGTGTTTTAAAGGTTCGTGAACTAACAATAGGTTAATTTTATAATTTGACAAATTTTCAGTGTCTTAGTATTTTTATTTAACCTTTGAAAGAGAATAAATTCAGTTTAATGATATTTCATAGTATAGTGAGAAATATTTAAAGTGCGTTTTTTGGGGAATTTGGATAATTAATGATACTTAACAACTTCGTAGACTGGGGTTAATCAGTTGGTCTGGTACAAAGGACTGTAGCTGCAATAGTATTCAATTTTCAATTATTCGGGCTTCTGGCATCTTTTTCAATTTACTTGGATTAATTTATTCACTTCGTTTTGAATTAAAAGGTCTTCGCCATCCGTTAATTGGTTTCAGTCATAGTCTGCCTCCTTCTCGTTCAATTTTGATAATTTGGTTAAGTTTTATAACATTTAAATGAAAAAATTGGTTGTTCAAATTTTGGCTTCTGTTTTCCAAGAGCGTCACTTTACGAGTAACGATATTCAATGGTAAATCCGTAATTAACAGTGGTTGCTATGGTAACTCAATAAAATCTGATTGGGTAATAAGGCATAAATCCATTGTTATCAAAATTTGAATTCTTTTCGGAATCCTCATATATCTTCTGTCTTCATTCCATTATCTTCCTTCCTAAGTATTAATTATTAGAACTGTTATTTGTATTTTCTTCCAAAGATTATTTTGGTATCCCATAAGATTGGGTTATTTCATGTTTTATAAGTTTACAATTATTTTAATATTTACTAATTACATTTCTCTGTTTATTTAACTCCTTATTTTAATATTTTGCTTTTAATAAGATTTACAATTTATCCTTGGTTGATTAGTCACCTTGGATTTGTTAATTACTTGGTTATTTTCGTACAATTTGTATTTGTTGGTGTTTGACAGTTAGGCCTGTCTCAAGTCTAAGTAGTCATTACTGATTTTTGATTATTTCATATACATTACATCTCATTTTTAGCCTAGAGCTTTATTTTGTTCTTATAACTATGTTTATTATCTATTGATGTGTTTTGGTTCTGTTTTTGTGTGATTTGAATGTTGTGACGTTCAATACAGTTTAAAATACACAAAATACATAAATATAATTTCCTCCTACCTGCAAAACTTCTATTCGGGTCCAGAGTTCGATCATATGTACGTCGGATGCAAACCTGTGTTAAGGTTATCGAAATAAATAACTCTACACATCGTTATGAAGAGAATTGATAATTTAATTTAGTTTAGCATTATTTAAAATTGTTACAAATTTTACTGCATATGAAATGTTTGCGTAAGAATTGATTCTTTGCTTGTTACATGATCACCACTATTATTCTAACTTATACTAATGCTTACCTTATTTTATTTACTCACACACACACACACACAAAGACTGCCCAGCCTGCAATTTTGCACGCACACAAACACACACAAAATTTATTCAACCCTTAACATTTTTATAATAATATTCCCCCACGCCGGCCACGCGGTCTTCGCGCACACTCATTGTTCTGGTATTCTTCTTTTTAGTGTCCGAAAACTCTCTGAATATGTTCTGCACTTTTACCGGACCGCGGTCATACAAATCTTTATTGTTATAGCACTTTATTACCGGTAAAAATAAAAAATTTTGTAGAGAGCCTACTTGGCCCTGTGCCGGCCGACACGAACAGAGTAAGACTGGGGAGCGTCCTTTGTTGAGCGGTAGGAAGTTCGTATCCACTGCCAACAGATTTTGTCGCCGTTCATAGCTGATTTGCTGTGGCTTATTGGCTAAACCCAAGCTACATAATGTTTGTTTTAGTAGTGAGTGTTGACGATATTCTGCGCTGCTAGACTGACGTCACGCATAGGAGGCGGTCTTTAGGTCTTCGTATCCGGCCTCAGGGTAAAGGAGACTGCAACAATTCCGCTCTAGGCCATTTTGAGTTTTCTGAAAGGAGCGTCACTCCAGCGCGCATACCTGGGTCGTGCGTGCGTGCACCGTCACATTCAAGCACAGTTCTGAGAAATCGAGGGTGGTACAAATTCTTTGCCTGGTTTCGCAATTGAATACTACGTTGCTGCTTTGTTTCAACACTGTTTCTACACGTGGTCTGTTACAAAGGAATTAACGTTTGCACAATAATTTTATGCAACCCCGAAAATTGAAATAAAATTTAAAAATACCAATACCCCATATTTTGACACGTCACAATACCCCCCCCCCCAATGAGAATTCTTCTGTCCAAAACAGAAGAAATCTCATTGATAAAACCCCTAAGAGGACCAGTGAGGAACTGGTGCCCACAACCCCCTTGTTCCCACAATTAATCTGCATGGGTATACGACCCCCCTGGCTCGGCGACTATGGACGCATCTGAACGAGATCACTGGACTTCTCCGTAAGAGATCCCAACACCGAAAAATCGAACAGACAAGTACCACAGCACACCTCACCTTCTAACATGCTACCCCCCAAAATCCTCAATCCCTGGCTTAGATTATGCCAGATCCTCCACCGATATGTTTCCCCTTATACGCAAGCTGGGCTGCCTTTAGCAGATACTGGGCTCACACACACTCACATTACATACTGACATTACATATTATAAAATTGAAAAAAATCCTTTAAAATTTATTTAAATTACAACCCATTGGTTGTTTTCATGTAAAATCAATTCATAAATTTTGTATAAATTCTAAATTATTCTCTTCACTGGTTTCTGTTTTTATTTAAAATAAATTGATTTAAACATTTCTTATAATTAAGAACATCCTTAACCTAACATGTGAATACTTAGAGTCTAACAATACAAGTCAATACAATAAATCAATAAAATAAACATGGTTAGTACACAAACAATAAAATAATCAAGGCGTAAAATACCCATTAGCTGGCAGGCGCAAAATCATTTTTTTTTGTTTCAAAACAAATATTTTCCAAAAAAAATTTTAAAATTCAAAAAAAATTTAAATTTATTAAAATGTTTCCTTTACATAGAGAAATTATTTAAAATTTGTTTAAATTAATAAAAAAACAAATGTTGAATTAACCTTCTTACTAAACAAGCTTAGTATGTATATGACCTCACTGTCAGCTGATCAAACTAGGTCAAGTCCACAACCTTGACCTACATACATTAAGTACAAATCACACCTGTGAACACATTAAACATTGATAAAATTCTGTTGTGACACACAAAATATAATAAAATAAAACCTTTAAAATAACAAAATATTATTATAACTAACAATCAAATTGACATTTAAATTATTTAAAATAAACACCTTCTGACTTTACATGTCCACATTCTATCAAAATTTGTCACTGGTTTCAAAATAAAAATTTTATATCTTTATTATAAATCTCTTTCTTTGCTTGACAATCTTATTCTACATTACTGTGGGTGATTTAAACATTTATCTTATTTAATTTACTACTTGATCTGTATACATATATAATCTTTCTCCCATATTGACTCTAACCTCTAACAACTGTAACTCACATGACACCCATCTCTATCAAAAACATCTCCCAATCAATCTAAACCCCACTTACTAATAAACTCAAATCACCACCTTCTCTATATATATAAAAAACTCTCTAACCCTTTGTACTTAGGATACGTGTTTTCCCCCCCAAAAAAACTCATTTCCCATTATCTGGTCCCTGGATTCTACCTAAGGTGACCACTTTCCCATAAAATCGGTCCCATCCCATCCCAACCTATCATTATGTTGCGGACTCCTACATTACACTACCCCCTACTACAAAATTACCATCCCCAAAATCTCAATCTTATTACCTCACTTCAAATACAACAAAATAACATCATTTATAAATAACAATAGATCACTCAATATTCTACATATATTTCCCATGACTACTGTGTCAACATAAATACTTCTTAAAACTCTATAACACACATTAACTCAAAACAACATTACATTAACTCAAAACAATATTTTCTCTCTACTATTTCAACTTTAACTTTGACTTGGACTGATCTATATGTCCCACAAAATAGTCATCACCCTCAAAAACTATCTTTTATTAGCTTTCACAAATTATTACTTTATTCTTCACTTTATCAAGTTATTTTTATCATTACTTAAATAGCATCTGTAATACATTGAAACATTACATTAAACATCAATTACCTGGAACATTTACAACCAATATACCAGTGACGTTTTATTGCTGATCAGCTGATATCCCTAACACAACGACAATACATCTCAAAATTGAACAAATTACACAAAATATATATATATTTATCAATATTTACTTCTAACCCCCATGTTTCCCATTTCTCTGATTCTGATGATTTATGTTAACCGCCTGCCAGTCAGTTTAATCATTTACTTAGTTGCAAACATACACAAATTATATAAAACATATACTTTATATCAACTCTTATATCTAACCTGCTAAAATACAATATTACCCTTAAAAAATTATACAATGAACACCTTATAGTGAATGTATGAGCAGCTAGTTATTTAAACAGAGCACAAGCATTTTTATTGGATCAAAATTTTAGTTAGCAATCTTTATGTTATCAAATTTAAATTCGTGAATCACCTGAGTCACCTCCCATCCACACATTCTATTGCAAGTTATGTAAGGCTGTGGCACCTTTTCGCTTCCACAAAGACAGCATATTTTGGAGTAGTTTGACCTCTCCGTGTCTTTGCTTCGGCAGTTACATTTTAATGTTATGAATATCAGCATATTCTTGTTTATAATTAAACGCCCTTAAACGGGTCTACCACCTGGCTTTGCTGCCCCCATGCGGACAGAGTGGTAGCCGCTGTTCCCTAGTTTGGTGATTCCCCTAATTTCACCCCCCGTCAATTTCAAAATGCACCTTGACAACGGTAACAGCTATGGCCAGTTAAGGCAGAACGTGACGCAATGAGCCCCAACCATAGCTGTTAAAGCTAAACCAATTCCACGGTCAGGGTTCGGTGAAGCCGTGACCGCCCGAAAAGTTGGGGAATCACAAGTAAAATATCTTTTGTAACACTAAACTGAATAATTAAATACGAAATTAAATGTACAACATCATAATATGAAACTTTCATCCATCATTAATCATTTAACTCCTCCATAACTTTCCACAATTGGATTACTTAAAATTTTCAAATTCATTATTAATAGTTATCATATGTCATCGTTCAATTATTATTAAATTTTTTAATTATCATTTTTATTTAACACAATTGTTTCAAATAAACATTTTTATTATACTTGATTCGTACTATAAAATTTCTATACTTACAGTCCATTTAAATTGATATACACAAAACATATATATTCACCATACCAATACTTTCACCTCACCGCTGAAACATTTAACACAAATATTAGTTTAAATCAAACAATTTATCATTTAATTACCAAATTTCCATCTCGTAAAATAATTCAAATTCATTAAAAAATTCAATTATATTCCATTTAAATCAATTAAAATATTTAAAACATATCAAATTGTTTTAATTAAATTAAAATACCAATTATTGAAAATACAAACTACATAGCTACCAAGCAATTACAATTAGTCAATTACTGTTCTCAAAATTAATTCTGATATTTATTAAATTTCAAAATATTACTATTATTATTGTTGCAACAATTACCTGCATACTTGTTTACTTAACATTCTACAAGGCACACAAATAAATTTACTACATTTTTATTTACAAACTTTTGTTATTAACTGTTCAGTTTTTCCGCACAATGTCCAAATCTGCCATGTCAAAACCACAAAACAAAATGTTTATAACTGTCTTTTATTGTTTTATAGTTTAGCCTCCATCGTCATAGATTAACCTTGGTTTTATATAACATTGTTCAATTTCGTTCACACACAAATTACTCTCTTGTGTGTCGTCACCATAAAAACCAAATTCATTCATTTTACCAAAATAATCATAAAGCAAGTCAACGTTAAGTACATCGGTTAAGTCTCCATCAGTAATTACATTCATTGTCCAATCAGTGATTTTATCATTCATTACAACATAAGGTAAGTTATTATTATTTAAAACTGTATCATCAAAATAATCTTCACTCTCTATTTTAACAAGTAAGTATTTCATATCAACTAACATCTCTTTCAACTCATTATAATTTCTCTGCAACTTATATAATTCTATTTCTTTATCAACACACAACTCTCTCTCAAAACATCTTTCATCATCATAACACCTGTCACTACCCCCCTGAACTATCTCACTCCATGCAGAGGGTACAAAATTATTCAACAAAAATAAACAACTCAAATCTTTCACTAATAAGGGTCTCTTGCTCTCCAATAATACCATTTTTGAACACCTTGGTTCGTCACAAATAAGGGGAAAATTTACCCTCTGCCCTACACATTCATCTACTCTTTCTTTCCATTCTTTTTCTAATTCATCAACACCAATTACTACCTCGTTACAACATATAACTTTCTCTCTCTCACTCACTGTTTCACCATCTATTTTCAACGTTTCACTCTCTGATACCACCTTTTCAATTACATTACCACTTTCAGTCCCTGTTCGGGTGCCACCTGTGACGTTCAATACAGTTTAAAATACACAAAATACATAAATATAATTTCCTCCTACCTGCAAAACTTCTATTCGGGTCCAGAGTTCGATCATATGTACGTCGGATGCAAACCTGTGTTAAGGTTATCGAAATAAATAACTCTACACATCATTATGAAGAGAATTGATAATTTAATTTAGTTTAGCATTATTTAAAATTGTTACAAATTTTACTGCATATAAAATGTTTGTGTAAGAATTGATTCTTTGCTTGTTACATGATCACCACTATTATTCTAACTTATACTAATGCTTACCTTATTTTATTTACTCACACACACACACAAAGACTGCCCAGCCTGCAATTTTGCACGCACACAAACACACACAAAATTTATTCAACCCTTAACATTTTTATAATAATATTCCCCCACGCCGGCCACGCGGTATTCGCGCACACTCATTTTTCTGGTATACTTCTTTTTAGTGTCCGAAAACTCTCTGAATATGTTCTGCACTTTTACCGGACCGCGGTCATAGAAATCTTTATTGTTATAGCACTTTATTACCGGTAAAAATAAAAAATTTTGTAGAGAGCCTACTTGGCCCTGTGCCGGCCGACACGAACAGAGTAAGACTGGGGAGCGTCCTTTGTTGAGCGGTAGGAAGTTCGTATCCACTGCCAACAGATTTTGTCGCCGTTCATAGCTGATTTGCTGTGGCTTATTGGCTAAACCCAAGCTACATAATGTTTGTTTTAGTAGTGAGTGTTGACGATATTCGGCGCTGCTAGACTGACGTCACGCATAGGAGGCGGTCCTTAGGTCTTCGTATCCAGCCTCAGGATAAAGGAGACTGCAACAATTCCGCTCTAGGCCATTTTGAGTTTTCTGAAAGGAGCGTCACTCCAGCGCGGATACCTGGGTCGCACGTGCGTGCACCGTCACATTCAAGCACAGTTCTGAGAAATCGAGGGTGGTACAAATTCTTTGCCTGGTTTCGCAATTGAATACTACGTTGCTGCTTTGTTTCAACACTGTTTCTACACGTGGTCTGTTACAAAGGAATTAAAGTTTGCACAATAATTTTATGCAACCCTGAAAATTGAAATAAAATTTAAAAATACCAATACCCCATATTTTGACATGTCACAATGTTACTACTATTTTATACATCATGTATTGCTAACTATTTACTAACTGGTTTTCTCGTTTTCTAAATCAAACATTGTTTTCCTTTCTTACTTATTTACTCTGCCAATGTCAACAATATGGCTATTAATTACTATTTTTTCATCACATAAAATACAACATTTAGGTCTATGGTTGGTATAATTACCCCAGCCATATCCTATTCATAAGTTTGTTTAAACAATTATTTAACACTTAATATCTAATATTGGCGTACAATTCATTACCTTTGATTTATTTTTTGGGTGATAAACAACCTCACCTCTATTGAACTTGCTTCAATAATCATCCTTTATAACATGGGTGTTTATTGATTGTTTTAAACTTCTTATTATATAAATACTCTTTGCCTTCACTCCATGGTAACCCTATCTGATTACATTTTCATGGGGTTCTCACCCTTAAATTCTACTATATACGTTTAAACTCTACAATAAGATTCTTTTCTAATCTATACAGTTAATATCACTCTTCCGTGTTCATTACTACTTAATTAATGGTTTATTTTAAATCCTATTTTCAAAAACTTTCTTAACTATTATTGTTCACTATTAAACCTTTAGTGTTTGTTATTTTTACTAAGTGTTTATCTTAGCTTTCACTATTTTTTCTATTGCTATCATTGACAATATCTTTATCTACTCATCACCTGCACTTTTTTAAATCATCTCGTGTTTATTATAATTTACTTAGTGTTTCTTTTTCTATCATTTCACTTTAGGGTAATTTCACTTTCACTATGTTAAATTCCGTTTACTTCTCACTATTTCAATATCTCTCTCTTTCTCTACACATATTATATATACTTATTAATATCATGTCTTTCTCTATTACTAACTTACATGTACTTCTAATTCTTTGGCTAGTGTATTTTTAGCTATCGTGTTTTATTAATGACTAATTACAATTGTCACTCAATCAATACTAACATTTATTCTTTATATTGGTTCTTTACCGGTTTTGTTTCCTTTATTATATTTGATTATATTATTTCTCCCTTCTCTATTCTCTATTCCTTGTCTGTGTTTTCTCGACTTGTTTCATTTTATTTACTTCATCATTGGTTTGTTCCCTCTTTGTTCTCATTTTTCTTCTCCTTCACTTCTCATCTTGTTTACTTTTATATTGGTTCTTATCTGGCCAATCTCTGGGGTTGGGTCAAAGTCGTTTGTCTGTCAGTCTAGTCTGTGAGTTTCTTTAATAATCACTTTTAGTTTATCATTTTTCCTCCTTTCTTAATTACATTTTATATTTTTATTCTCTTCATTATTTATTTATCAAAATATATTACTTTTTAGCATTTCTTACATACTTATAGTTATCAAATATGATCTGAATTTGGCGATGTTATAATATATATATTGTTACAACACAAATAAGCCACCCCAATACCAGGGATAAAAAAGATGAATCAACAATATAAAAAATAATTCGTATAATAAAATGTTTAAAATAATGAAAATAAAATGACAATGACGCGACAAACGACGACATGACCTAACCCAAGTGATTGACCAAATAAAAAGAAACAAAAGGAGAAGGGAAAAACGAAACCAAATAAGAATGAAACCTATTGAAGGAAGTGAATGACTCCATACAACCAAATGAAATAAAACTAAATGAGAAGGGGAAAACCAAAATAAAATGAAACAAAATAAGATGAAAGTGAAGAAGAAGGAAAATGGACATGAAACAAACCAAGTATAAAGGAAATAAAGTGAAACCGAATGAGAAAACACAGACAAATAATATAGAATATGAAAAGGAGAAATGGTACACTCAAATGTAATATTGGAAACGAAACCAATAACTAACCAATGTAAAAAATAAGTATTATTATCGATTAAAAGGTAAATGTAAATGATATTTGATAAAACCCAATAAAGTAATGTGAAAAATAAAAGTACACTAACCCAAGAATTAGAGTTAGATGTAATAAAGAACTCTATAAAGACAAACTTATTAATAGTATAAATGATATTTGTAAAGAGAGGAGAGATAGTGAGATGGTGAGAAAATAAAATTAACTAAGTGACAAAGAGAAAGTAATGCTGGGATTACCCACTAATAAACACTTAAAATAAACATTTAAGGAGTGCAAAAGTAAAAGTGTAAAACCCCCAAAATAATGAGAAAATCTAGTGATAGATAAAAAACGCTTAATAAATCAGTGATAAACACTAAACGATTTAATGGTAAACAAGTGAGAATTTGGTTAATAATAGTATTAGATATAAACACTTAAAAATCTGTAATGAACACTGAAGAGTGATAATATTTAATACATAGGAAGGAAGACAGAAGAATAAAAGCAATCAGAAGATATACAGTAATTTTGAATAAAAATTCAAAATTGATAACAGTGGTTATAAAGTCATGATCAACCAATCAGAATTTATTCGTAACCATGACAACAGACCGTTGGTTATGATTTTTCCGTTAAATCATAGTACTCAATAAGTGACGCTCATCCAGATTAGACGCCAGGTCGTGAATGACCTAAATTTTAATTTAAAATGTATAAAAAGTAATCAAAATTCAAAAAGATGAACAAGTAAGAAGCAGACGAGGAACGAGAACATTTAACTGATGCCAAGGACCAATTTAAATAAAATTTAAATGAATAAATTACCACAACTATCATGAAAAAGATGCCAGAAGCCCCAGATCATTCAAAATTGATGACTATTCCATTTCACCTGAACAACGGTTTATCTCAAGTCTACTGATTTGATAAGTATCATTAAATTACCCAAATTCCAGAAATAAACTCACTTTAAATATTTCTCACAGTCATCTGAACTCTCACTATAAACTGAATATAATTTCTTTCAAAGATTAAGTAAAACCATAAAACACTGAAAATTTATTAACTAAGAAAATAACCTGTTGTTAAATTGTGAACTTTTGAAACACACTTTACTACACTGCAGGAACAAATTGTAGCTACACATTATATTATTTAAGTACAAATAATGTAAGGTAGTGTACTTTTTATTGTAATCATTATTAATATTTTTCTTGTAATCACAAGAACCCAGACATTGAACGAAAATAACTGTAAACAAACAACACAGTCGCCATACTTGACTAAATAGTTCGTTCAAAATCGATCTTCACCCAAACCCTAGAGATATTAGACTCATATTGATTGTCGGTGCAAATTTGTTTAATAACCAAGTATAATTTTAATGTCAAACTGAGTAATTACCAATCACAAATTAAAGAAACTAGTACAGAGTGTAACCATTGTTTTTATTTCATAGGGAAGTGTATTGTATAAATTGCGTATTGTATAGCAGAGAGAGCGGGAATGACAGCCAGCGCTCACGTCGCCAATCCGGCGAACTAACTTCTCAATTAAGAAGGTCGAACGAAGGCGGGAGTATAATTTGAATGCTCCAGGCCGTCATAGCTAAGAACACTGTTTACCACACTATCTATTAATTTAATTGTTTTAAATAAACAATTTGGTGCCACCCGGGATTTACAAACTCCTATTGAACTACAGGTAAGGTTTCCACTTGCGTTGTACTGGTAATTGAAGGATCGCTACGGAAATCGCTAGCGCAAAACATAAAAGTAATGACACCAGTGTGAGGCGAACACACAACATATACATTTTTACAGAGACGACTACATAGCTTCGTTACAGATTGGCGACCAACTGGTGAGGCTAGAAAAGAAGACTAGCGGCGATTACGGGAAAATATGCAACATTCTATGGTTACAAGATATAAAGCTAAGCAGGGAACTGAAGATAACAAGGGAGAAGAAATGGAAATGATGGAAGAAATAATCGAGGAAACGATCGAAGAGGATACCCAAGGGGACCAACTGGAAAACCCAACCCAACCAGAACCGGAAGTGGAGGAATAGTCAGGGACCAACCAGACAAACCAACCCAATCAATGGACGCACATTTCCAAGAAATGATGAGGATTATGGTGGAACAATTAAACAGAAACAAGGAGGAATTTAATGAAAAAATAGACCAAAACAGCGACGAATTGAAAAAAAATGGAGGAAAAAATCAATGAAAATTCAAAAAGACAAATTGAGATTTTAAGGGAAGATATTGAAACACTGAACAATTAAATTGAAGGAAATAATGAAACATTGAAGCAGCAGATAAACGAGAAAATGGAGGAACACAGTGATACTTTGCGGAAGAACCAAGAAGCTCTACAACAACAATTGATGGAGGACATTCAAAAAAGTAATGAAGAACTGAAGGGAGAATTAAGATACATACTAATAGGACATCGTGAAGAAGTCAAGCAGACAAAAACAGGGATGAATAAGAAATGGGAAGAAACAAATTACCAACCAGATCAACCTAATGAAACATTAAATAGTGATTTCAAACAATTGAATGAAACACTAGACAGCACTTCTGAAGGTATCAATGAAAAAATTGATAATAAAGAAGACAAAAGTGTATTGTTTTCTGAAAATAAAGATAACAAAAACAATGAGAAAATTAAGCACATAAAAACCAACCAGAGAAGAGTAAAGAAGAATCGAATAATTAAGAAGATTAAGAAAACAAAGGAAATAGGAAAAATATATAAAAAGAAACTAATAAAAACAAGAGAAGAAGTGGAGATGATGAAGAACGGACTAATTGATGCGTTTAATTTAGCCCTTACCGACCAAAATAAATTAATGAAATATAAAGATTGTAGAATCTCCAATAATAGAAATGAAAAAGGAATAAAGACTGTTAGATACAATACAGAAATACTAAAGGAAGAAGAAATAAAACGGAGTTTCTAGGAAGTTACTAATGAGAAAATTAGACAGTGGAGACTTGAATGCCGTGAGGAACAAGATATAGAAAACCACTGGCTTAATCTAAAAAACATGTTAGTGACCACGGGAGAAGAAATTGTTGGTTTGAAGAAGAGACATGGGCGAGATGAGTGGTTTGATAAGGAGTGTGAAGAGGCAACTGACTTAAAAACAAGACATACAAATTTATAATCCAAAGGAAATGCACTAGGGCTGTTTGAGAGGAATACAGGAAGGCCAGGCGGATGGAAAAGAAGATTCATAGAGGAAAAAAGAGGGAGTATATGATGCGACAGATGAAAAAGATAGAGGAATATAAGAGTAAAAGGCTAAGCCGAGATATGTACAGGAAGGTGAATGATATGAGACAGGAATTTCAGCCTAGAACAAATACCTGTAGGGATAATAATGGTGGCCTTGTGAGTGATAATGCTGGCGTAATCAGGAGATGGACAGAACACTTCGAAGAGTTGCTAGGCTCAGTTGGGGAGGCTTCGATGGAGGCATCTGAGAATGAAGAGGAAGCAGGAGAATTCGAGGATGATAGAGAGGAGTTGGTGCCTTCCTATGACGAGGTGTATGAAGCTCTAGAAAAGCTTAAAAATAACAAGGCAGCAGGTTCCGATGGTTTACCAGGGGAACTATTAAAGAGCGCAGGAGGAGATTTCATAAAGGAATTTGCCCATCTCATAGAGCGAATATGACTGGAGGAGGTAATGCCTGATGAGTGGAACAATGGGGTGGTGTGTTTAATACATAAAAAGGGTGATTCGCTCATATGTAAAAATTATAGGGGCATCTCTCTACTTAATACAGCATATAAGGTATTGTCCAACATCATATTTTCTAGGCTGCTTCCCTACGCTGAGGAAAACATAAAAGAATATCAATGTGGATTCACTAGGAATAGGTCAACAACAGACCAAATATTTACACTAAGGCAAATCCTAGAAAAAACGTTGGGATATGGAGTGGCCACTCACCATCTCTTTGTGGATTTCCAGTCGGCATATGATTCAATCAACCGGAAAATGCTATATAGAGCTATGAAGGAGTTGAATATACCATCTAAGTTGGTGCGTATGGTTGGAGTAGTTATGTCCAATTCTAAGTGCCAAATAAGAATACAATCAAATCTATCTAACTCCTTAAAAACATTGAATGGGTTGAAACAAGGAGATGCCTTAGCGTGTCTGTTGTTCAACATAGCTCTAGAAAAGGTCATCAGGGATTCAGGAATTCAAACTAGCGGACACATATTTCACAAGGAGGTACAGCTTCTGGCCTATGCCGATGACATTGACGTCATAAGTAGGTCTGAATATGGCTTAAAGGAAGCCTTTCGGGAACTGGAGTTGTCCGCTAAGGCTATGGGCTTGGTTATAAACCAAAGCAAAACCAAATATATGGTTGTAGGTGCCAACACTCGTGCCCTGTCCCTGCGCATTAACGATTATGAATTTGAAAAGGTTCAGGGTTTTCCATATCTCGGGTCATATGTGGACTCTGGAAATGACTCCTCTAGAGATATTGAAAGAGGGATATTATCTGCTAATAGGTGTTACTACGGACTGGTGAAACATTTTAAGTCTAAATTAATAAGTAAAAATACAAAAGCCACCCTATACAAGACCTTGATTAGACCAGTCCTGATGTATGGCTTGGAATGCTGGGTGGTAAAAAAACTAGATGAGCAGAAACTATCCGTTTTTGAGAGGAGGGTACTGAGGAGAATCTATGGCCCTGTGAGGGAAAACGACATTTGGAGGTGATTGCATAATCGAGAGTTGTACGAAAGGTTTAAAGATCTTCTGATCGTGCAACTCATACAAATTAACAGATTGCGTTGGGCTGGTCATGTGCAGAGAATGGCGGAGGATAGAATCCCAAAAAGAGTGATTAATTATTTGCCGATGGGAAGGAGAAGGAAGGGAAGACCGCGTACAAGATGGCTGGACCAGGTTGGTAAGGAGGCAGTGAGGCTGGGTGCAGCAAACTGGTGGACATTGGCCGGGAGTAGAGACCAGTGGGGAAGATTTCTTTTGGAGGCCAGGGCCTGGACTGGGCAGTAGTGCCAAGGATGTATGGTATGTATGTATGTAAAGATTGTAGGAGGACCTTAAAAGAAATTATAGAGGGAATTCACAACAAACCAGCGGATGAAAACTTCAGCAAATCGATATGTAAATGGAAAATACCCAAAATTGAAAGGACTCGCAACAAAATAGTGTGTCACAAATTAAGAAGGTCTCTAAAACACATGAATACACCAGAAATAGAAATGCAGCATAAAAACCCAATGATAACATTAATGAGGGAGGTACAATTAACTTCTTTGATTAATAAACAACATAATACAGTAGAACTTGGCTAATTCGAACGTGCATAATTCGAATTCGTGGATAATTCGAACTTTTACCGTGGTCCCTTAAATATCCTATGTAAAACCATGCAAAAACATCGTCTGTAATTCGAACTTTTTTTGGTTAATTTGAAATAAAAATTTTGCTCAAACTACAAAAAATCGCCTGCTGTATGGGCTAGACCACGTAACAATAGAGACACGACTGGAAACAGACAAGCAGGCATCGCCCTTTGTGAACAGACGCTTGTCCTTTGTGTCAAATTCGTGGAATTGCCGTCAGTATCTGGCGATGACACATGACTGGCTTGTGTAATGGTACCATCCGCCATTGTCCCTGGTTCCACGCCTCGTCAGTCAGCCACCCTCACTGTTGCTTTCAGTTCAGTCTGCCTGCATTCATGGAAGTGTTAAGTCTTTTTGAGTTTCTACTGTGCGAGCTGTGTCCTGTAGCGAGAGACCGTTCCTTTCTTTATACAGTACTGTATATACAGACTGGTGTGTTTTAGTGATGCTTATTGTGCAGTTTTATTGTGTTGTGTGTTCATCATGGCCCTTTCAAAACCAACACGGACCCAATACAAATCATTGACATTTGCTGAAAAAGTTGCCGTTATACGGAAAGTGGAAAAGGGACAAAAAAAGAAATCTGAAATTGCCAAGGAATTCGCGATACCACCAAATACGCTGTCAACGTATCTAAAAAATAAAGAGAAGATTTTGAATAGTGTGTGTAAAGCCAGCGACAAAGATAGGAAAAGAGCGCGAGGACCAGAAAATCCTGACGTGGATGAATGTGTAGTGAAGTGGTTTAAGCAAGCAAGGGACAAAAAAATTCCAGTCAGTGGGCCCCTCGTCAGAGCCAAAGCTGAGGAATTCGCATCTAGCTTAGGGAAAAATGATTTTAAGGCCAGCACTGGTTGGCTCGATGGTTTTAAAGAAAGGAATTTCTTTCAAAACTGTTTGTGGGGAAAGTGGATCTGTTGACGTTGAAGCTGCAAATTCATGGAAAGACGATTTGTTGCAAATGATTTCTGATAGAGACGGTAAAGACATTTTTAACGTAGATGAGACGGGCTTATTCTTCAAATGCACCCCCGACAAAACACTTGCTTTTAAAGGAAAAAGTTGTAATGGCGGCAAACACAGCAAGGAGCGCATAACACTTTTATTCGGAGCAAACATGGATGGCTCGGAAAAACTGCCTTTGCTAATGATAGGGAAGTCAGCCAACCCACGTTGTTTCAAAAATGTAAAAACGAAACCAGTTGAATACAAATCAAACAATAAAGCTTGGATGACAGGTGAAATTTTCGAAAGATGGCTTTTGAAAATCAACACGAAATTTTGAAATCAAAACAGAAGAATCGTCTTGTTTATTGACACTGTACAGCGCACAACACTATTCCTCTGATGGAAAATGTAAAGGATGTGTTTTTCCCTCCAAACATGACTTCGGTAGTTCAACCTATGGACCAAGGTGTAATAAAAAATTTTAAGCATTTTTACAGACGGCTTGTGGTCCAAAACATTCTGTCAGGTGCTTATTTAGATGAGCATGAAAATATCAAGATTAACATCCTTCAAGCTGCCCGCATGTGCAACAGTGCTTGGGACTAAGTTACGCAAAAAACAATTGCTAATTGTTTTCGTAAAGGTGGTTTCTGCCACATTGAAGGTGAAGAGGAGAATAAAGCTGCTAGAGAAGTCGTACCCACTACGGATAACTGGGAAGATGTTGGACATGATGCAGGCATTCGTTACGAAGAGTTTGTAAACATGGATGAAGACTTGGCGGTGTGCGGTGAACAGACAGATGCGGAGATCGTGGCTGATGTTATGAACATAAGAAATGATGGTACATCTTCAGATGAAGAAGGGGACCAGCTAGAACTTCCAGAGATACCGATTCCAACGGCTTCACAGGCATCAAATTACATTCAAGACTTGAGACGGTTTGTTGAAGGACAGCAGAACGTAAGTGGCGCTATTTTCCAAGCACTTAATAAACTTGAAGAGTTTACTACAACTCAGTGTATTAACTGCAAAATGCAATCAAAAGTTTCTAGCTTTTTTAAAAAACTGTGAATGCTATATTTTGTACTGAAACGTGTTTATACGTTTGTAATACATATATATAAGGAAATTGTTTAATAAAATAACATATTGCTTTACTGAATTTCGGTTTTTGATTTGATTTTTCTACCCTTATTAAAAGTTTTCCTAATTCGAATTTTTGGATAATTCGAATTTTTTACTGGTCCCTTCAGCTTTGAATTAGCCAAGTTCTACTGTATAGCGAATGATGTAGGCATGGATACAAATGAACATATGATATTAGAAGAATTGTGGTACAAGATAGAAGATACCTATTTCACAAGGACGAAAATAGTTCTACACACCAAGGTTAATCCGAACCACAAGTGCAGAGGAAATGATGGACCATGGGTAAACTAAGTGAAGATAAACACCGAGAAAAGGGACTGATTTACAAATTAATGACCAAGCAAACCAATGGAAGGGAAGGAGCATTAAATTAATTAAACCAATTAAGAATAACCAAAACAAAAAACATAAATAATATTTAAAGAAAAAAACGTAAAAATAATTGACAAGAAATGACTAAACGACCAAGACAAAGTGAATGAGAAGAGCTATCAAACCATAATCGATAAAAATAAATTGTCCAGAATAAATGTAGAAAACCAAACATGTGAAGGAGAAAAGGAGAAGATCGCCAAAGTGTATTACATATTAAAGGATGGGAAGGACCTGGAAGAAATTGTAAGTGAAATAGTGCTACAGCAGAAGCAAGATACCAAAATCTTAAACATACGAAGGAGACTGTTGGAATCTGAGGAAATTATAAATAACTTTTATTGCATACACAAAGATATACTATTCATTCAAACCAAAAAGAATCAAGGAACATGGAAACTAGTAGTTCCAAATTCACTAGAAAACAAAATAATTAAAGACTACCATGTCAGATACAGACACATGGGAACACTAAAAATGGTAAAAGCATTAGAGGAAGAACTATCCATTAAAGGTATAACTAGAAAGGTAAATAAAAACATTAAAACCTGCATCTAATATGTCAGATGGTCAAAACAAATAACGAGAGAAAAGATGGAACGATGATACCCATCACTGCAAACGCCAAACTGGAAAAAGTATTTCTCGACATATGTGGACCATTCCCACGTAGCGGAGGGAGACATAGATTCAAGTTCATAGTGATTCTATTGGACCATTACACCAAGTTATACGCTATAAACAGAGCAACAACAAAGAAAATATTAGACATCATAAAAAATAAAAACATTACAGAAATTGGAAAACCATACATGATTATAACAGACCACGGAACACAATTCAAAGGGAAAAAGTGGAAAGATGAATTATTAAAATTAAACATAAAAACATATAAAACATCCATATACCACCCTAGCAGTAATCCCGCAGAAAGAGTGTTAAGAGAGGTGGGACGTATTTTAAGAACGTACTGCTATGATAATCAAAAAGAATGGCAGAAATATTTAACTTCAACTGAAGGATTTTTGAATATAAGTTACCACCATTTTATTGAGAACACCCTATATTTAATGATGTTTGGAAGAAAACCACATAGAGAGATACAGGAGTTAATAGACTTTCCAACCAACCCAGAAGACCCGTATGATGAAAACAAATGGTACAGCTGAATCATGGAGAAAATCTAGAAACAAAAAGCAAAGTATTCTCAAAATCAACCTAAAATAATTAAATATAACAAAGGAGAAAGGGTATTAATAAAAAACCGTAAACTACCCAGTACATTTGAAGGTATAGCCAAGAAACTGTTATTATTATCAGGGGCGGATTTACGCACAGGCAGACTAGGCACTTGCCTGGGGCGGCAAATTTTGGGGAGTGGTAAAATTTGAGTTAAGAAATGATATTTTTAGATTCAAACAAATTTACAAGTATAAAAGCCAGTTGAATTAAGCACACACAAATATAAAAATTATCTTCACTTAATTTGCAACTATAATGCAGCTATCGTTTTTCACCCAAAAGTAATATGGGCGAATGTTTATGTTTTCAACCGTTGAAATATTTGGCGTTGATCATCCGAGAGATTTTAGATGTTGGCAATCCAGATCAAAGTGAGAAATGTAGATCTGTCAGTGTAATACCGAATTGTAGGTTGGTTTCAGAAACCGAGGCAAGCTAATATTTAAGGAATCGAGACATTCTAGTGATACCGACAATAAATGTGATAGCAGTGAAGGTGAAGATACTGTTCACACAGTTCAGCCAAAGAGGTCCGTTGTGGAGGAACCTTCATTTTTGAAGAACGAAGAGCCAGTTCACGTCAAAAATCATGATGAAATCAAATCAGGTAGGGAAGGTCTTAGATTCTGATCCTATTAATTGGCAAATGAACGAGAGCACACGCGATTATGTAGCAAAGTTTGGATTTAAACAGAACACTAGTGCAGACTGTAAAACCAAAGAGTGAATATAATGATGCCCCCCCCAACAGAGATTTGTGGGAGGGGGCAAATTTATACTGCCTACGGGCGGCAAAATGTTAAATCCGCCCCTGATTATTATACATAGGACCCTATGTCATAACTAAGGACAATGGTAACAATACATACAAAATAAGTAACATAACCACAAAAAAGTTAAAAGGAGTGTATAATCAAGCGTCTATAAAAAAGTTTTACGAGGAAAAATAAACCATAATAAACAAATAAAGAATTACCAAATTCAAAAGAGGTAAGATCAGCTTACAACAATATTTAGATGACATATGAGGTATAATATAAAATATAAAATAAAGGAATAAGTTACAAAAATTCCTACAAAGTAAGATCACCTTACAATAATGTATAAATAACATATAAAGTAAAAAGAAAAAAAAAAATATATATATATATATATATTGTTACAAATAATAATATGAGACTCCTTATACTCTTCGAAACTCTCGCCTAATTAAGCCCCACGTTGTTGACGTAAATTTGTTACCAATCATTAACTGAGTATGTAACTAGTGTTATACTGTTGCGGGTTTATAGTTATTTCTGCCCACGTTATGAGCGTCAATTTATAACAAATAACTATAATGTTACTTATTGAATTAGATGAAGATCAAAAGCTCCACTGTGGAATGCGCCAATTTGTAATATTTTACTTTAGATGAGATCTCCTGCAAATCAGTGTTAATTTATTTATAAAGAAAATTATTTATTATGTGGTTGATATTATTTGGTTCTTGATAATAGATCTGTATTAAATAGTTATCAAGTGTTTTACAAGAGAAAAACGCTATATTCCAGTTATTATATTGAATAATTAAATATTTTTCTCCAACCCTAGTCGGTATATACTATCGAAATTGTAAAGAGAAGAGAGCGGAGAGAGTAAGTTAGTTCTCTATTCTCCCGTATTCACCAGCTGTCATCAAACGAGCGCTGTGGTTGGCGATTGACCAGTTATTATAGGTTAAGTCGTTCTGCTTGAGGTGTTTCTCACGTTCCTTTCTCTGTAACTTACAACATATTCAAAATCCACTAATTATTCTACAAATAACAATAAATCGTCAAATTCAAGAAGGATTCTTTAATTTATATATATATTTTTTTTTATTCCAACAGATGCTTTCTCTTGCTACCAATACACCATATCGATTACGCAATACGTAATCGATTTGTCATTGAATTTGGGTATTAGATTTTAAGATTTAATTATAAATTTTAATTTGTTTTTTATCTCAGGGTACATGTAGTTCTTTTAACTATTAGTAAGTTCAGGTAATGCAATTTTAAGGTTACTAAGTATTACAATATTGTTATAAAATCTTATTATATAAAATTAAACATAAGCAGGTTTTTTACCAAATTGGATCAGATACTTAATGTGGCAGTGTCTTGCTACGACGAGGCGAGAACAGAATGGTGATTCAGCTCTTGAATAAAAACAGCATTCAGTTTCTCAATAACAGTTTGGATTTGATGTCCCCGAATGTAGTAGAAGTTTCAGTTCTGGTCTTCATTATTCTTCACGGTTCTGGTGTTGCTGGTCCCAATGGAATTTGTGTAGTATTAAGACTTCGTTCGTTCGTTGAAAGTGAGGTTTAGTACTTCAATACAAAATTTCTTCGTTTGATTTTTAATATATATTTTAATTAATTTGGCATTCCTCCGCTATGTATCATCTTTATTCAATTATAGTTCATTTTCATCATTACGCTTTTACTGTAAGTAGGTTGAATGAGATATTTTTTTAATTCAGTTCTTTAATGGTATGCAGAATTATATTTGCTGAGAGATAGATTCAGGAGTTACTACTCAGTCCTTTTAAATGGTTTTCTTTTATGAAATTTAATTTATTTTTTTTTGTTCATGTAGTTTGGTTTTCTCCTTTTAAATTTGTATTCTGAACTTTACCCATTCACATATAACAATTGAGTCTTGAAAATCAACAAGATATCTTGCATTCAGTCGTCCCTAGCAACCATTTTCCTCTTCTGTTATTGGATAATATTTGTTATCCTAGAGCCGTAATTAGGAAATATTCTTACACTTATTTAATAAAATACTCCCTTCTTGGAATTACATTAAATCACATAACACTTTCACTTAATCTGCCTTATTAAACTGTATACATTTTATTACATTTTCTTCTTGATCGACTTATTTTAAAAGGTATTATTTTCCTTTTAGCTTTTAACTTCTTCTAGCTTATTACGCCATCATTTCTTATTATCATATTTATATTTAATAACCTCGCTTGGTGTATAATCCCTAAAATACTATATTTCCCTAACATTTTTCCATAATATCATAGCTGGTACGGAATCAGAGGGGCACTATTGGCTTCCATTACTCTGCCGTTTCCCTAACTATATCTTCTGAGATCAGAGGAACTTCATCTCTGTCTAGAAAAAAAATAAACGTTGCACGATCACAACACAATACATATAATTATTACCTATAAGGTAGCTCCTTCGCTACAAACTTATATTCAAGGGATGATTACAATTATTTCTGAGGTATCCTAATACTTTTCTTAACTTATTTATCTCGTTGTTCTGTAGTTCCATTTATCATATTATTCACCAGTATAGTAGTTAAAGCTGTTCAATATTCATTTTAAATTCTCCTTAGTTCTGTGCTGTCAATTAATTATTCTTTAGCATACGTATTTTACTATTTTTAATTCACTCCCATTTACTTCTGCAATTAAACACTGAATCTCCTCCTTATCATAAATTGTATGGCATATTCTTCCTTCATCTAACTCATTTCTAACCCTTCTTTCTCTTTTTTTATGTTTATTAGTTTAAAATAATTTCTTCTGAATTATATAGTAAGGTGTTCTTACTTATTTTGGAATTTTGTGGTTTTAAAATTGATTCCAACTAATTCCTCTGAAGTATCGTGTAATTAGTTTATTTCATTTAATAGTTAGTTTAATATATTTTAATTAGTTTCTCATTATTTTCCTGTGGTTTGCTTTATTTGTTATCCATAAAATCCGTCCCTTTTCTCTATATTCTGTTTGGAATCTGTTTAACCGTGGTCCATTATTTCCTCTGTACTGATTGTTCGGATTTCTCTAGTTTGTAGAATTATTTCCGTCCTTGTTGTATAATAACACATTATTTGCCTTTATTAGTTATTAATAATTATGCTTTATATTTGTGTACTTACCACTATTACTTCTCACTAGGGTCCCAGGTTTCTTTCTTAAGCGAGGCCAGAAACAGTGTGGGGGTACGAAATAAATACTCTAACGACATACATAGTGAAAAGAAAACTTTTGTTTAATTTTTCTAAAATTATCGTTACTCACAGTTACATTCCACATAGTTGCATGCGATTCTATTTCGGAAACAAAGCACATTGCCATTCGCCATGAGGAAAATCTCTTTCCCATTTATAATTTTATAAACATAATCCCACCAAAATAAACATAATCAATCATTTCTTTCCAAATATTTAATACGGGTACAAACTATTTCCTTGATTATTAGCAAAACCATAATATTAAAATCCAAATACAAATTAATATAAACATATTATATTTATGAAAGCTGCCCAGCCTGCCCGCACTCACATTCATACTAATTTAAATTCCCCATAATTTAGTTTAGAGTACTCTTTTGATGATGGATTATTAAATGATTAAGATATTGGAATTTTGCTGGTTACTTAACAGACTTTGTTCTCTTCGTTTGCGTGACGCTGAATGCATGTCCGAAAGTTTTCGTTTGATGCCTTTTTAAATTTTCACTCCTTAACTACCGTATTTTTGGAAAAAACGGCACTCACTTTTAGTGGATGTTAAAATGTTATTGTTGAGCCCCGTTTGGCGGGCTGCCTGCGCAGGCTAGCTGGCGAGGAACTGGAGAGAGCGTCTCTAAGTCCCCTCTACTAGATTTCAGTCGTACAAGATGGAAACCAATGCCTGGTACCTTTTAGTCATAGTTACTGTTCAGCCAACACATGTGATTTTCATGTGTTAGACGTTGACGATATTTAGTGTTCACTGGTCAACGTCACAAATGTGGGCAGGACTTAATTTCATTTCCGCCGTTTTGAGACCACGTGCGAACAAAACCTTTGTCTCCAAGCCATCTTGTGCGCCTTTCGCTTAGCGTGGGTTAGGCGCTCCGCCGATGTTCATGCATTGGGGCACATTACATTGTTTTGCCGCTCTGAGAATTAAGCAGTTGTGTGCGATATGCACATTCCATTGTACTTGCTTCATCACAGTTCCTTTGTTCGAACTACGCTTTATTTGAACCCGTGGCTGTCCACACAGATGAAGTGAATTGTGAATATTTTAATAAAATAAAAAACCCAAATTTAATAAAATAAAAAGCCCCCCCTTTTGCCCCGTTACAATACCCCCCAATGAGAGATCTTCTTCCGAAACAGAAGAAATCTCATTGCTAAACCCTCAAGAGGATCGGTGAGGATATGGTGCCAACAACCCCCATTAGTTCTTACACATCATGGGTAAACTACCCCCCTGGCTCGGCGACTATGGCCACATCTGAACGAGATTACTGGACTTCTCTATTCGAGATCCCAACACCATAAAATCGAACAGACACGCACCACAGCGCACCTAACCTTCTAACATGCTACCCCTAACTCCAAATCCCTGGTCTTATACCATGCCAGATCCTCAACCGATATGTTCCCCCTTATCATGCACACTGGGCTGCCTTTAACAGTTACTGGGCTTGTACACACACTTATTACTACATCCTAGCAAGAAATTTATTCTTACATTCAAAAAATTTATTTAAGTTGAAATCAAACTGCTCTATCTCCATTACTTTCTTCAAAATCAAAAAATAAAATCTTTTATCTGAATTGATTAATTCTCTTCGTTATTATTAATAATTATAAAAACAAATAAATTGAACATTTAATTAAAACATGAACTCCCTTATCCTAACATTTGATTATACATATATCCTACACAATATAATTCAATAACACTATTGATACACATAAACAATAATATAATCAAAATTCAAAACATCAATTAGATGGCAGGCACAAAATCAAAAATTAGTTTTTTCAAAAAAAAATTTTAATTTTATTAAAATATACTTCTCTCAATATTCAAAAATTTTAAAATTATTTAAATCAATTAAACAGCAAAATTGGCATTACTTCATTGCCAAACCGGGTCTAGTATATAACATCACCCATCAGCTGATCAAACTGGGTCAAGTCCACAACCTTGACCTACATAGGTTATACGTAGGCTACATCATAAAATACATTAAACATCTTTTAAAAATTCTATCTTCAAACACAACAACATAATAAAATATGACATTTAAAATTGACATGGTTATTATTACAATTAACAATAAAATTTACATTTAAATTAATCAAAATTACACATTTTACAACTTTACTTTATTCTCAAATTCTATTAAAATTGTCACTTGTTTCAATTAAAATTCTATATTTTTACTATGACTCTCTTTCTTTAATATTCTCATTCTCCATTAGTTTGGGTGATTTAATTATTCATAATAACTTGATTGTATCAACTTGGCATTTATATATATATAATCTTTTAATTCTATAAAATTCAAATTTATTATTAACATTCATTTTACATTATATTTCATCTCTTATTACCTTTTTACTATGAATTTTCTACTTAACCCTTCACATTTTGATCATTGATTAGTCTGGGTGACACCTGTATTCTCTATGCTTTCAATTGAATAGACATTTATAATCTTACTCCCTTTCTTCCTACTAACAACCATATTTACAAATTATGACACCAATCTCCCAATTATAAACACCTTCACTAATTCCACTTACCTCTGGCACCACTCATCTTTGTACTAGGACGTGTGTTCCCAACCTGGCCATATACATACCTAACCATTTGCCCTCCAAAATATCGGCAAACACTCCCTTATCCTACTCTATCACTTGCCACAACACCACACGCTGGTCTCTCGCCACGCCGCACGCTGATCACTCCTTACACCACTACCCTGACTATAAAATATAATCTCTAACCACTGTGTCTCTAAATATCTAACACTATTTTGTGCGTTACCGGTATTTCAAAATTCTTATTCTCTCTAATTCCCATTAACTTTAATTCTGCTTAACTCACCTGCCTTATTTCATTATCACCCCAAACCCTTTTTACAACATTTCACCTTGATATAACACTAGAAAATTCATCACTTCTCTCCTTATAATAATATACCTCAATTTGAACATATTATCTGTTTAATCATCTACTAATCATTATAGAATCTTAATTTCATAAAATCATTTAACTTCATTATCAAACTTTCTTTTGTACAACCTTAATTAAGTAATTAATTTTCAATTATTTAATTCAATTATTTAAAAGTTCACAATTACTTTCATCGCTTATTTAGTCTGTAAAATTTTATAATTATTATTAATTTATACTAATTAATTGAAAATTTAATTTAATTGATAATTAATGTTATCAATTTCTACTACATATACACATTGTTTACATAACACATAGTACACCATAATGTAGTACACAAATACATTTAACATAATGACATCAACACATAAAAGAATATACAGTCCAACTTATTATTTGTTATCATCAACCACAAATCATTTCATAAGACAATCCATTTCAAAACCACACTATTCACATAATTAAATGTTCATACACAATAAACAATCACCCTCCATCGTCGAATAACAGTATAATCTTATGATTATACCATTCATTTGCAATTAAATACATTATCTCATGATTATCAACATAATGATTATCTATATTGTCATATTCTTCCACAATGTCATTTGAATTAATATGATTATTCCATATTATTCTATCATGTACCTGGTCATGCTCGAGTATACTCCTGTCGCCTTTAGTATATTCTGTTAAAATCAGGTAAGTTATATTATCATCTTTAACCTTATCTACTGCTATCTCAATTCCACTATAAGGTAAGTACTCGTTATTATTATTACTTCTCTCTCTGCCTAACCTTTCTACGAATTCTTCATAATTTCTCTTTACTATAAATATCTCTATTTCTCTCTTTCTCTCTCTCTCTCTCTCTCAAAACATCTCTCTCTTTTAAAATATCTCTCATAATAACTCTCCCAACAACACTTCTCTCTCTCAATATATCTCTCTTTAGACCCTCTCTTTAACCCTTCAACACACTCTATCATTCCATTATTATTATATTCTATTCCCCATAAAACCTCATTATTACTACCAACCTCCACACTATTATCTCCTATTACTATATTTTTATTTATTTTATCATCATTTCCACTACTACTTACCTTTTCACCTTTGTTTGATTCTACTTTCTTATTTTCCAATTCTATTTTGTCTAACCGTGTCTTTATTTCACTTAATCTTTTATCATAATTACAGCTGTGTTCTTTAATTTCTTTTTTCACTTCATCGAATTTTACGTTAAGATTATTTTGGATTTCTCTAATTTCACTTTTCTGCTCGTTAAATTTTTCATCAAGTTTACTAAATTTCTCATCAAACTTATTATTCTGTGTATTAAAAGGCATTTGCATCATTTTCATTATTTCATTATCTTCAGCCCTGTTAGTCGGGACTGGCGTTGAGTGAATAACTCCTTCACTCATGATTTGTGACTCAGTCATGCTTGTCTGGCTATCATTTGCACTGTCAGTGATGCTGACATTTTCCTTATTGTCTGCCATTTTAAAAAAAATTTTTGTTTAAATATATTTCTTTCAAAATTATATCGTGTAATAAATATTACACAACCTTATTATATATAAAAAATATTCTATTTAAACTATTTACTCTACCACATGTAGTCACAACATAACCTTATCTTTACATCTTATATACTCTTTCGATACCCACTCTGTTTCTGATTTCTGGCTTATTTTATATAAAAATTTTATATAAAGTCCCTGTTCGGGCGCCATTTGTATAATAACACATTATTTACCTTTATTAGTTATTAATAATTATGCTTTATATTTGTGTACTTACCACTATTACTTCTCACTAGGGTCCCAGGTTTCGTTCTTAAGCGATGCCAGAAACAGTGTGGGGGTATGAAATAAATACTCTAACGACATATATAGTAAAAAGAAAACTGTTGTTTAAGTTTTCTAAAATTATCGTTACCCACAGTTACATTCCACGTAGTTGCATGCGATTCTATTTCGGAAACAAAGCACATAGCAATTAGCCATGAGGCGTAGTTATGGAATCAAATTAAAATTTCTTTCCCATTTATAATTTTATAAACATAATCCCACCAAAATAAACATAATCAATCATTTCTTTCCAAATATTTAATACAGGTACAAACTATTTCCTTGATTATTAGCAAAACCATGTGCCGTACTGGGTTCGGCATCGTATGATTAGCGTTTTTAAAATGAGCGGCGTTGACGTCACGCACGGCCACGGCAGTTTGTCGCCGTCCGGTTATGCACACAGTTGTGGTGTATCTACGAAATTCAGTTGGCGCGTCCAGCTGTTTTTGTACATTCCTGCATCGAGAGTTTTCTTGGGTAGACAGACACATTAAATCTGTCTCATTTCTATTCGAACCCTCAACCTGGTCATCTGCTCTCGACTGGCGGCACTCTTCAGTTCAGGACTTGGTCGACTTTTCTTGGTTGGCTGAATAAAGTTCTGCTCCAGGTATGTACAAGTTGTCTGGTTCTAAAAATATTCTAACCCCAAATATATTTTGTGTTTCAGCTTCTATTATAAACTATACTTGTGTGTGTGTAGAGCAGTTTTCAATTTGGGCATTAACGCAATTAAAAATTAAATTAATATGAATGTAAATGTTGTGGGTCAAATTGACTTCAATAAAGAAAATGCTAATGCATCTTGCACTCAGCTGTGTTTTGTGTCATTAATAATTATGAAATACGCAGTTAAGTAATTTGAATATATTCAACAAAATACTTAAAAAGTAATTGGTAGATGAGTGAAATAAGTCGCAGCTGGGGAGTTTAATACTGATTAATATGAATTAGTGGCGATGTGTGTGTGGGCTGTTGATGTTTAAAGTTGGTGTTAGAAATTTAATGTGGACGGCCTATGTGGCGTGATTTTTCCTTATGACACCCTATACAACCTATTACATGTCGCAGGTGCTCGAACAAGGGCGAGATGGGTGTCGGGTGTGACGAACAACTGTCCACCCTCCTGGCAGAGACGATCTTTTAGCCACGATTGCCGTCAGTCGAGAACAACTGTTCGGACACTCTTCCAACGCTACGCTGCCCCAGGACTTGTGATACTACCGTGACATTACTGATCAGCGCCAATATTGACTAAGTACACCGGACAATTCAGGTGGGAACATTCTAATTATCTATTTTCTATCTCAACGACATGGTGAATGCACGGAAGCTCCCAGAAGCTCACTCATGAAGTTTTAACCGTTATACTTTGGCACAAACTCTCATGTTCAGTTATGTTACTGCATGTGTGAACATTACAGCATTAGACCTAATGAAATCTATTATAACTGTTTATAATGTGTAAGAAAATTATACACACACACACGCATATCCGCAGGTTGCTGTAAGTTCTACCTTTTCATCTAGTTAAAACCATTAGGGAGTTAGTTCTTGTGCTTTCATGTAATACGGTCATGGCAGAGTTTTAATCACGTAACAGGGGCTGTCTGATGCTTTAGTTGAGAAACTATTTTCCCTTTTCACATATACTTAGCGCTTTTATGATAAAAGTCAGGGTTGTTTAGTATGTTGAGTCTCTGGGCGGTCACTTACATTCTCTGGTGCTAATTACCAAGGCACATCTATGCTTAGGAGCTGTGATTATCGGATTACCCTGTCAATTATATTTATACATATGTATATATTGTTGTGCATTCATTTACGGTAGTTGAAGTGGGTTTATGAGGGATTTAGTACTGAAATGAGGGATGTTGTGTTAATTATGTTGTGTATGTGCTTGTGTGTGTAATTTTAATATATTTTGCTGGGGGAATATGTTATGAATTTAAAAAAAGAAAAAAACCATAAATGTGCTTACTAAGACAAAAGGCTAGCCTATTTGAAATCTATACAACACTTATGGATTAGTGAATTGCTTTTTATGAATGAGATTATTGCTACCATTGACTCATACATAATCAGGCAGGAATTTTGCAATTTATGTTAATATTCAATTCACTTACATTTTATGCCATTATGAATATTAATTGATATATATATATATATATATATATATATATAATCCTGCCGTTAATTATGTGCTGGTACAATCGATAACTTGTCATCTCATGTAACATTTTGCAGGCTTAATAAAGCATACGCTTGTTGGTTAAAAGACTTTTTCATTTGCAAGTCCTGTCATTCACCTGGGGGGACATGTCTGTAATTGTAATTGGGCCTTGCACACTTTTGCTTCCTCTAGGTTCTCCACATAGTTCTAAATATGATGTCTCTCCCCTTTACAAAAAAAAAAACTTAATAAAAATAAAATAAAAATTTCAAAAAAAAATTTACAAAAAAAACTTAGAAAATAAAGGGGGGTTTCAAATGTTGGATCAGAGCATGGTTGTGATTCTAGGTAGGTAGTAGGTATTATTTCTGCCTTATTTTTTTTCTTTTGAACTTGGGAAGTTTTAGAATCTGGGGACTTGCATTTATTTTCTTAAATGAAACTTGGTGTGGCTACAGACATGTCAGCTGGTGTTAGGACTTGCAAATTATTTCAAATTAGTTTAATTGGAATCCAAGTGTTGCAAGAAAACTTAATGGTAGGGTAACGAATTAATGGAATGAATAACCAGAAAAATAGCATATTTTATAAAATGAATAAGGGGTTGATGAAGTTTAAAATGATTTAATATGTGTTAGTGTTTAAGTAATTATTTTGTGATGTTGAGTGTAAGATGAATTTTGAAAAGGGGTTATAAGCATGTGATTGATTTTTTTTAATGAATGAGTGCTGATTGATTTCACTTGGACATACCCTGGAGCTCAAGCAGATTTTGGACGTGATGAGGGCCGTCAGTACTTGTTGATTTTGATTGTGACTTGTCTCATGGATTAGACAACGTGTTTTATAGCACCCCCGTTATATAGTACTTGTTTATTGAGGGCGTTGCGTTGCGGTATCGGGTATTTTGAATGCGGTCTTGGTCCGACCAAATGTCATGGACGTGATAGTTTTATATTTTTGATTACATTGAATTTTATGTGTACTTTGTGGATTGTATATAGTGAGTCAATTTTGTTGTTTTGTGTCGTGTTCTCTTCTGGGAATTTTGCATGGCTGTTTCTCTGCCTTTATCACACCCATCTCGTCGCATCGCTAGAGCACTGTGGAGCGGCTCAAAGGAAGAAGAGTACTTGAGTTTTTTCCGGATTCTTTGTCATTATGTTTTGTAGGTTAAGTTTGTGTTAGGTGTTTCATTGGGATTTACATTTTATTGTTGTGTTTGAGTATTGTGCAACTCTGGCGACGGTATGTTACCAGGAATTGCCCCACCCCATTTCAGGGATTCTCCAGAAACTTTCGGTGTTGGATGGAGTAGATGAGGACAGGTTGTTGGTCTTCTTGGACCTGGTCCTGCAGTTGGCAGATTTCCCGGGTGTGTCCGATGAGGAGGTCTTGTCCCTTATATACCCGTATTGCCGGGGTTCATTGGCCGATCTGGTCACCAACACTCTGCGTCAGGGCTGCAGTGTTGACACCTTCCATGGGGAAGTGTTGGATTTCTTCATACCCCATCGCCGATGTTTCCAGCTTAAGTTAGATTTATTCTATCGCCTACAGGCCAACGGAGAGGCATTGGGGGACTTCGTGCATGATGTAAGGAAAGCTGCCCGTATATTAAGGTTGGGGTTGCCCGAGACGGAAGTCATACTAGTAATACGAGAAGGTTAGAAAGTTGGAGAGTACCCGTAGATTGTAGAGGTCGTCAGTTTTCTCGGTTCTAAAAGTACGATGGAGAAGTTATGTGCTGTTTCCTGGTTCATAGAGGTTGAATTTGGTTGTCGATCATTGTAGGGTCGGTTCCATGCCGCATTCCTCATTTGATTTCTCTGGTGTGTCAGTTTTGGATTAAGTGTGGTTTGTTTAGACGGTGGAAAAGTAAACCCCCCCTTACTAGTTAAGCTGCCTTTGAAAAAGTAAGAAATAGGATTGATGTTCGCGTGCCCTCTGCGCGGTCTTCTCTGCCTTGTGAATCGGGTCCGCCCACCCTAGTGTGGGGAGGTGGGGAAGTCATGTGTCAAGGATGGAGGATGCCTTGTTTGCTTCACATGGCTGGTCGGTCCACGAGGTGGACGGTTCTCGAAGGGTACTCGCATATCAAGGTTTGTAGCACCTTGTTAGCCTTCGGGCGTGAATATGTGAGTACCAGGAGAGTTAGGTGGTGGTCACCGGAGAGGGTGACGTGTTGGGGCAGTCCCGAGGGTTTGGCATGGAGGAGAGGACTCGCGTGGGGGATGGTCGCAGAGTGGTAGAGATTTTCAGTCCTGGGAAAGGAGGAATAGTGTTAATGGTCCTGGGTCTCAGTTATTAGATTTGGCAGGCCTTGGTGGTCGGTACTCAGAGCCGGTCAGCGTTTCTTCCCTTTCTCCTGTTCTTTTCTGTCCCTTATATCTGCATGCGGACCAGGGCCCGGCGAGCATGCAGGACTCACACTTACATCTTCTCTTTCAGACACACACTCACTGACTCACACCTCTTCCTTCTGCTTTTTCGTTTTCCTGTGTTACTGAACTCACCAAGAGCGATTTAGAATCTGAGATTTTTCCAGGTTTCCCGCAGCCGTCGTGCTTGAGGACTGGTTTGTTTTGGGTCAACCATGTTGCCCTTTTGGGGTGAGGGTGTGCCATACTGGGTTCGGCATCGTATGATTAGCGTTTTTAAAACGAGCGGTGTTGACGTCACGCACGGCCACGGCAGTTTGTCGCCGTCCGGTTATGCACACAGTTGTGGTGTATCTACGAAATTCAGTTGGCGCGTCCAGCTGTTTTTGTACATTCCTGCATCGAGAGTTTTCTTGGGTAGACAGACACATTAAATCTGTCTCATTTCTATTCGAACCCTCAACCTGGTCATCTGCTCTCGACTGGCGGCACTCTTCAGTTCAGGACTTGGTCGACTTTTCTTGGTTGGCTGAATAAAGTTCTGCTCCAGGTATGTACAAGTTGTCTGGTTCTAAAAATATTCTAACCCCAAATATATTTTGTGTTTCAGCTTCTATTATAAACTATACTTGTGTGTGTGCGTGTAGAGCAGTTTTCAATTTGGGCGTTAACGCAATTAAAAATTAAATTAATATGAATGTAAATGTTGTGGGTCAAATTGACTTCAATAAAGAAAATGCTAATGCATCTTGCACTCAGCTGTGTTTTGTGTCATTAATAATTATGAAATACGCAGTTAAGTAATTTGAATATTTTCAACGAAATACTTAAAAAGTAATTGGTAGATGAGTGAAATAAGTCGCAGCTGGGGAGTTTAATACTGATTAATATGAATTAGTGGCGATGTGTGTGTGGGCTGTTGATGTTTAAAGTTGGTGTTAGAAATTTAATGTGGACGGCCTATGTGGCGTGATTTTTCCTTATGACACCCTATACAACCTATTACATGTCGCAGGTGCTTGAACAAGGGCGAGATGGGTGTCGGGTGTGACGAACAACTGTCCACCCTCCTGGCAGAGACGATCTTTTAGCCACGATTGCCGTCAGTCGAGAACAACTGTTCGGACACTCTTCCAACGCTACGCTGCCCCAGGACTTGTGATACTACTGTGACATTACTGATCAGCGCCAATATTGACTAAGTACACCGGACAATCCAGGTGGGAACATTCTAATTATCTATTTTCTATCTCAACGACATGGTGAATGCACGGAAGCTCCCAGAAGCTCACTCATGAAGTTTTAACCGTTATACTTTGGCACAAACTCTCATGTTCAGTTATGTTACTGCATGTGTGAACATTACAGCATTAGACCTAATGAAATCTATTATAACTGTTTATAATGTGTACGAAAATTACACACACACACACACGCATATCCGCAGGTTGCTGTAAGTTCTACCTTTTCATCTAGTTAAAACCATTAGGGAGTTAGTTCTTGTGCTTTCATGTAATACGGTCATGGCAGAGTTTTAATCACTTAACAGGGGCTGTCTGATGCTTTAGTTGAGAAACTATTTTCCCTTTTCACATATACTTAGCGCTTTTATGATAAAAGTCAGGGTTGTTTAGTATGTTGAGTCTCTGGGCGGTCACTTACATTCTCTGGTGCTAATTACCAAGGCACATCTATGCTTAGGAGCTGTGATTATCGGATTAGCCTGTCAATTATATTTATACATATGTATATATTGTTGTGCATTCATTTACGGTAGTTGAAGTGGGTTTATGAGGGATTTAGTACTGAAATGAGGGATGTTGTGTTAATTATGTTGTGTATGTGCTTGTGTGTGTAATTTTAATATATTTTGCTGGGGGAATATGTTATGAATTTAAAAAAAGAAAAAAAACCATAAATGTGCTTACTAAGACAAAAGGCTAGCCTATTTGAAATCTATACAACACTTATGGATTAGTGAATTGCTTTTTATGAATGAGATTATTGCTACCATTGACTCATACATAATCAGGCAGGAATTTTGCAATTTATGTTAATATTCAATTCACTTACATTTTATGCCATTATGAATATTAATTTATATATATATATATATATATATATATATATATATATATATATATATATATAATCCTGCCGTTAATTTTGTGCTGGTACAATCGATAACTTGTCATCTCATGTAACATTTTGCAGGCTTAATAAAGCATACGCTTGTTGGTTAAAAGACTTTTTCATTTGCAAGTCCTGTCATTCACCTGGGGGGACATGTCTGTAATTGTAATTGGGCCTTGCACACTTTTGCTTCCTCTAGGTTCTCCACCTAGTTCTAAATATGATGTCTCTCCCCTTTACAAAAAAAAAAAAACTTAATAAAAATAAAATAAAAATTTCAAAAAAAAATTTACAAAAAAAACTTAGAAAATAAAGGGGGGTTTCAAATGTTGGATCAGAGCATGGTTGTGATTCTAGGTAGGTAGTAGGTATTATTTCTGCCTTATTTTTTTCTTTTGAACTTGGGAAGTTTTAGAATCTGGGGACTTGCATTTATTTTCTTAAATGAAACTTGGTGTGGCTACAGACATGTCAGCTGGTGTTAGGACTTGCAAATTATTTCAAATTAGTTTAATTGGAATCCAAGTGTTGCAAGAAAACTTAATGGTAGGGTAACGAATTAATGGAATGAATAACCAGAAAAATAGCATATTTTATAAAATGAATAAGGGGTTGATGAAGTTTAAAATGATTTAATATGTGTTAGTGTTTAAGTAATTATTTTGTGATGTTGAGTGTAAGATGAATTTTGAAAAGGGGTAATAAGCATGTGATTGATTTTTTTTAATGAATGAGTGCTGATTGATTTCACTTGGACATACCCTGGAGCTCAAGCAGATTTTGGACGTGATGAGGGCCGTCAGTACTTGTTGATTTTGATTGTGACTTGTCTCATGGATTAGACAACGTGTTTTATAGCATCCCCGTTATATAGTACTTGTTTATTGAGGGCGTTGCGTTGCGGTATCGGGTATTTTGAATGCGGTCTTGGTCCGACCAAATGTCATGGACGTGATAGTTTTATATTTTTGATTACATTGAATTTTATGTGTACTTTGTGGATTGTATATAGTGAGTCAATTTTGTTGTTTTGTGTCGTGTTCTCTTCTGGGAATTTTGCATGGCTGTTTCTCTGCCTTTATCACACCCATCTCGTCGCATCGCTAGAGCACTGTGGAGCGGCTCAAAGGAAGAAGAGTACTTGAGTTTTTTCCGGATTCTTTGTCATTATGTTTTGTAGGTTAAGTTTGTGTTAGGTGTTTCATTGGGATTTACATTTTATTGTTGTGTTTGAGTATTGTGCAACTCTGGCGACGGTATGTTACCAGGAATTGCCCCACCCCATTTCAGGGATTCTCCAGAAACTTTCGGTGTTGGATGGAGTAGATGAGGACAGGTTGTTGGTCTTCTTGGACCTGGTCCTGCAGTTGGCAGATTTCCCGGGTGTGTCCGATGAGGAGGTCTTGTCCCTTATATACCCGTATTGCCGGGGTTCATTGGCCGATCTGGTCACCAACACTCTGCGTCAGGGCTGCAGTGTTGACACCTTCCATGGGGAAGTGTTGGATTTCTTCATACCCCATCGCCGATGTTTCCAGCTTAAGTTAGATTTATTCTATCGCCTACAGGCCAACGGAGAGGCATTGGGGGACTTCGTGCATGATGTAAGGAAAGCTGCCCGTATATTAAGGTTGGGGTTGCCCGAGACGGAAGTCATACTAGTAATACGAGAAGGTTAGAAAGTTGGAGAGTACCCGTAGATTGTAGAGGTCGTCAGTTTTCTCGGTTCTAAAAGTACGATGGAGAAGTTATGTGCTGTTTCCTGGTTCATAGAGGTTGAATTTGGTTGTCGATCATTGTAGGGTCGGTTCCATGCCGCATTCCTCATTTGATTTCTCTGGTGTGTCAGTTTTGGATTAAGTGTGGTTTGTTTAGACGGTGGAAAAGTAAACCCCCCCTTGCTAGTTAAGCTGCCTTTGAAAAAGTAAGAAATAGGATTGATGTTCGCGTGCCCTCTGCGCGGTCTTCTCTGCCTTGTGAATCGGGTCCGCCCACCCTAGTGTGGGGAGGTGGGGCAGTCATGTGTCAAGGATGGAGGATGCCTTGTTTGCTTCACATGGCTGGTCGGTCCACGAGGTGGACGGTTCTCGAAGGGTACTCGCATATCAAGGTTTGTAGCACCTTGTTAGCCTTCGGGCGTGAATATGTGAGTACCAGGAGAGTTAGGTGGTGGTCACCGGAGAGGGTGACGTGTTGGGGCAGTCCCGAGGGTTTGGCATGGAGGAGAGGACTCGCGTGGGGGATGGTCGCAGAGTGGTAGAGATTTTCAGTCCTGGGAAAGGAGGAATAGTGTTAATGGTCCTGGGTCTCAGTTATTAGATTTGGCAGGCCTTGGTGGTCGGTACTCAGAGCCGGTCAGCGTTTCTTCCCTTTCTCCTGTTCTTTTCTGTCCCTTATATCTGCATGCGGACCAGGGCCCGGCGAGCATGCAGGACTCACACTTACATCTTCTCTTTCAGACACACACTCACTGACTCACACCTCTTCCTTCTGCTTTTTCGTTTTCCTGTGTTACTGAACTCACCAAGAGCGATTTAGAATCTGAGATTTTTCCAGGTTTCCCGCAGCCGTCGTGCTTGAGGACTGGTTTGTTTTGGGTCAACCATGTTGCCCTTTTGGGGTGAGGGTGTGCCATACTGGGTTCGGCATCGTATGATTAGCGTTTTTAAAACGAGCGGTGTTGACGTCACGCACGGCCACGGCAGTTTGTCGCCGTCCGGTTATGCACACAGTTGTGGTGTATCTACGAAATTCAGTTGGCGCGTCCAGCTGTTTTTGTACATTCCTGCATCGAGAGTTTTCTTGGGTAGACAGACACATTAAATCTGTCTCATTTCTATTCGAACCCTCAACCTGGTCATCTGCTCTCGACTGGCGGCACTCTTCAGTTCAGGACTTGGTCGACTTTTCTTGGTTGGCTGAATAAAGTTCTGCTCCAGGTATGTACAAGTTGTCTGGTTCTAAAAATATTCTAACCCCAAATATATTTTGTGTTTCAGCTTCTATTATAAACTATACTTGTGTGTGTGCGTGTAGAGCAGTTTTCAATTTGGGCGTTAACGCAATTAAAAATTAAATTAATATGAATGTAAATGTTGTGGGTCAAATTGACTTCAATAAAGAAAATGCTAATGCATCTTGCACTCAGCTGTGTTTTGTGTCATTAATAATTATGAAATAAGCAGTTAAGTAATTTGAATATTTTCAACGAAATACTTAAAAAGTAATTGGTAGATGAGTGAAATAAGTCGCAGCTGGGGAGTTTAATACTGATTAATATGAATTAGTGGCGATGTGTGTGTGGGCTGTTGATGTTTAAAGTTGGTGTTAGAAATTTAATGTGGACGGCCTATGTGGCGTGATTTTTCCTTATGACACCCTATACAACCTATTACATGTCGCAGGTGCTCGAACAAGGGCGAGATGGGTGTCGGGTGTGACGAACAACTGTCCACCCTCCTGGCAGAGACGATCTTTTAGCCACGATTGCCGTCAGTCGAGAACAACTGTTCGGACACTCTTCCAACGCTACGCTGCCCCAGGACTTGTGATACTACCGTGACATTACTGATCAGCGCCAATATTGACTAAGTACACCGGACAATCCAGGTGGGAACATTCTAATTATCTATTTTCTATCTCAATGACATGGTGAATGCACGGAAGCTCCCAGAAGCTCACTCATGAAGTTTTAACCGTTATACTTTGGCACAAACTCTCATGTTCAGTTATGTTACTGCATGTGTGAACATTACAGCATTAGACCTAATGAAATCTATTATAACTGTTTATAATGTGTACGAAAATTACACACACACACATGCATATCCGCAGGTTGCTGTAAGTTCTACCTTTTCATCTAGTTAAAACCATTAGGGAGTTAGTTCTTGTGCTTTCATGTCATACGGTCATGGCAGAGTTTTAATCACGTAACAGGGGCTGTCTGATGCTTTAGTTGAGAAACTATTTTCCCTTTTCACATATACTTAGCGCTTTTATGATAAAAGTCAGGGTTGTTTAGTATGTTGAGTCTCTGGGCGGTCACTTACATTCTCTGGTGCTAATTACCAAGGCACATCTATGCTTAGGAGCTGTGATTATCGGATTAGCCTGTCAATTATATTTATACATATGTATATATTGTTGTGCATTCATTTACGGTAGTTGAAGTGGGTTTATGAGGGATTTAGTACTGAAATGAGGGATGTTGTGTTAATTATGTTGTGTATGTGCTTGTGTGTGTAATTTTAATATATTTTGCTGGGGGAATATGTTATGAATTTAAAAAAAGAAAAAAAAAACATAAATGTGCTTACTAAGACAAAAGGCTAGCCTATTTGAAATCTATACAACACTTATGGATTAGTGAATTGCTTTTTATGAATGAGATTATTGCTACCATTGACTCATACATAATCAGGCAGGAATTTTGCAATTTATGTTAATATTCAATTCACTTACATTTTATGCCATTATGAATATTAATTGATATATATATATATATATATATATAATCCTGCCGTTAATTTTGTGCTGGTACAATCGATAACTTGTCATCTCATGTAACATTTTGCAGGCTTAATAAAGCATACGCTTGTTGGTTAAAAGACTTTTTCATTTGCAAGTCCTGTCATTCACCTGGGGGGACATGTCTGTAATTGTAATTGGGCCTTGCACACTTTTGCTTCCTCTAGGTTCTCCACCTAGTTCTAAATATGATGTCTCTCCCCTTTACAAAAAAAAAAACTTAATAAAAATAAAATAAAAATTTCAAAAAAAAATTTACAAAAAAAACTTAAAAAATAAAGGGGGGTTTCAACCATAATATTAAAATACAAATACAAATTAATATAAACATATTATATTTATGAAAGCTGCCCAGCCTGCCCGCACTCACATTCATACTAATTTAAATTCCCCATAATTTAGTTTAGAGTACTCTTTTGATGATAGATTATTAAATGATTAAGATATTGGAATTTTGCTGGTTACTTAACAGACTTTGTTCTCTTCGTTTGCGTGACGCTGAATGCATGTCCGAAAGTTTTCGTTTGACGCCTTTTTAAATTTTCACTGCTACACTACCGTATTTTTGGAAAAAACGGCACTCACTTTTACTGGATGTTAAAATGTTATTGTTGAGCCCCATTTGGCGGGCTGCCTGCGCAGGCTAGCGTCGGCGAGGAACAGGAGAGAACGTCTCTAAGTCCCCTCTACTAGATTTCAGTCGTACAAGACGGAAACCAATGCCTGGTACCTTTTAGTCATAGTTACTATTCAGCCAACACATGTGATTTTCTTGTGTTAGACGTTGACGATATTTAGTGTTCACTGGTCGACGTCACAAGTGTGGGCAGGACTTAATTTCATTTCCACCGTTTTGAGCCAACGTGCGAACAAAACCTTCGCCTCCAAGCCATCTTGTGAGCCTTTCGCTTAGCGCGGGTTATGCGCTCCGCCGATGTTCGCGCGTTGGGGCGCATTACATTGTTTTGCCGCTCTGAGAATTAAGCAGTGGTGTGCGATATGCACATTCCATTATACTTGCTTCATCACAGTTCCTTTGTTCGAACTACGCTTTATTTGAACCCGTGGCTGTCCACACAGATGAAGTGAATTGTGATATTTTAATAAAATAAAAACCCAAATTTAATAAAATAAAAAAGACCCCCTTTTGCCCTGTTACATTGTGACGTGTCTCACTATCATCTGGTTCTTCCATCTTGTCGCTATAAAATTTTCATTTATGCTAAAGTCTACCATCGTTTTTCGAACTGATTCTTCCGTACTGTTTCTTAATCGTTCGAATGGTTCATACATAATCTCCATAAGTCCTCCATGCTCCTCGGTTAGTTTTGTCTTTTTCGGTCCTTCTAATCTATCTGGGAACTCAATTGTGGTTCGTTTAGAGTTTCTTAATTGCCTTACTTCTCTTTGTTCCGCAATTGGTATATTATGCAGCTTAACTAATCCCCCTTTAATCATCTCCAATCCTTCCCATGTATTCATTAATTTCCTTTGACGTTTTTGCCTTATTTTCATTGTCTTCATTTCATTATTTCTGTTAGGTTTCTTTTCAGATAACAGTACACTTTTGTCTTTTTTATTCTCATTAGTTTCCTCATTATTCTTGTCAAACTTCTCGTTCATTAATTTGATTAAGTTCTCACTCAAAATTTCGTTTTGTTTCTTTGAGTTTTCGTTAATACTGTCTATTTTTTCATTAGTTTGTCTATTATCTTCTTTAATACTGTCTACTTTATTTTCTAGCTTTTCTAACATTCGTTTGTTATTTTCTAAAATACTGTCTCTTTTCTCATTAGTTCGTTTATTTAGTTCCTTGATACTGTCTATTTTATTTTCTAGCTTTTCTGACATTTGTTTGTTATCCTCCTTCATACTGCTCATTAATTCCATTAATTTTTCCCAATTTAGTCTTCCTCTGGCTTCCTCTTTATCACCGCCTGTTGTTCCATTTCGGTGTCTGTAATTATCCCTGCTTCTTCTTCCCGTCTATCTTCTTCCGTTTCTTGGTCTTTCGCCATCCTTTTAGAAACACCTCTCGTATGCATTCCTGTGCCTCTAATAGTTGCCTGCTCCAGTTAAGTAATAGCGATATAGTCGATTTTTTACTTAACTAAAGCCCACACGTTGAGCGCCAATTTGTTACAAATAATAATATGAGACTCCTTATACTCTTCGAAACTCTCGCCTAATTAAGCCCCACGTTGTTGACGTCAATTTGTTACCAATCATTAATTGAGTATGTAACTAGTGTTATACTGTTGCGGGTTTATAGTTATTTCTGCCCACGTTATGAGCGTCAATTTATAACAAGTAACTATGTTACTTATTGAATTAGATGAAGATCAAAAGCTCCACTGTGGAATGCGCCAATTTGTAATATTTTACTTTAGATGAGATCTCCTGCAAATCAATGTTAATTTATTTATAAAGAAAATTATTTATTATGTGGTTGATATTATTTGGTTCTTGATAATAGATCTGTATTAAATAGTTATCAAGTGTTTTACAAGAGAAAAACGCTATATTCCAGTTATTATATTGAATAATTAAATATTTTTCTCCAACCCTAGTCGGTATATACTATCGAAATTGTAAAGAGAAGAGAGCGGAGAGAGTAAGTTAGTTCTCTATTCTCCTGTATTCACCAGCTGTCATCTAACGAGCGCTGTGGTTGGCGATTGACCAGTTATTATAGGTTAAGTCGTTCTGCTTGAGGTGTTTCTCACGTTCCTTTCTCTGTAACTTACAACCTATTCGAAATCCACTAATTATTCCACAAATAACAAGAAATCGTCAAATTCAAGAAGGATTCTTTAATTTATATATTTTTTTTTTATTCCAACAGATGCTTTCTCTTGCTACCAATACACCATATCGATTACACAATACGTAATCGATTTGTCATTGAATTTGTGTTTTAGATGTTAAGATTTAATTATAAATTTTAATTTGTTTTTTTATCTCAGGGTACATGTAGTTCTTTTAACTATTAGTAAGGTCAGGTAATGCAATTTTAAGGTTACTAAGTATTACAATATTGTTATAAAATCTTATTATATAAAATTAAACATAAGCAGGTTTTTTACCATATTGGATCAGATACTTAATGTGGCAGTGTCTTGCTACGACAAGGCGAGAACAGAATGGTGATTCAGCTCTTGAATAAAAACAGCAATCAGTTTCTCAATAAAAGTTTGGATTTGATGTCCCCGAATGTAGTAGAAGTTTCAGTTCTGGTCTTCATTATTCTTCACGGTTCTGGTGTTTCCGGTCCCAATGGAATTTGTGTAGTATTAAGACTTCGTTCGTTTGTTGAAAGTGAGGTTTAGTACTTCAATACAAAATTTCTTCGTTTGATTTTTAATATATATTTTAATTAATTTGGCATACCTCCGCTATGGATCATCTTTGTTCAATTATAGTTCACTTTCATCATTACGCTTTTACTTTAAGTAGGTTGAATGAGATATTTTTTTAATTCAGTTCTTTAATGGTATGCAGAATTATATTTGCTGAGAGATAGATTCAGGAGTTACTACTCAGTCCTTTTAAATGGTTTTCTTTTATGAAATTTAATTTATTTAATTTGATTCATGTAGTTTGGTTTCTCCTTTTAAATTTGTATTCTGAACTTTACCCATTCACATATAACAACTGAGTCTTGAAAATCAACAAGATATCTTGCATTCAGTCGTCCCTAACAACCATCTTCCTCTTCTGTTATTGAATAATATTTGTTATCCTAGAGCCGTAATTAGGAAATATTCTTACACTTATTTAATAAAATACTCCCTTCTTGGAATTACATTAAATCACATAAAACTTTCACTTAATCTGCCTTATTAAACCGTATACATTTTATTACATTTTCTTCTTGATCGAATTATTTTAAAAGGTATTATTTTCCTTTTACAAAATACTAATTTTAGGCCTATTTGTTTTATTACATGTGTTATAATTTTTTTTTTTAATTTAACTTTTCTGACCTGACCTACTGTACAATGAGTCACTGGCTTATGGCCAATTATTCTAATTTTATTTTATCCTGATTTCAATTTATTATTATTATTATTTATTTTATCATTGAACCCTTCACTGGTTTATAACATAATTACAATGACCCCTTGACAATTTATTAACAATTATTGTCTTCCTGGCCAAGTTTACAAATATTATCTTATGATATCTTCATTAATTATTCACAGTAAATACACTTAACATGATACAATACATAATAAATACACTTGTATTTAATTACTTAAATACAAGTTTAACATGAATGAAATTAGTATCCATTACTTAATACTTTCTTAAAGCAATGGCTTCACACTTGCTACATACAAAACACAGAATAAATACCATGTAAACAAAATACCATGATAAAGCACAACAACATGTACATCATTATAAAACATTAAATATCAATTAAACAGTCTACTCCTTTCAAACTTGTCTATAGTAAATTCATCTCATTAGACACTGTGTTTATTGTTTACATCTTCCACTGATCACTCCATATTTTATAATTATAGACATTTTTACTATTTTATTACCTAGTAACCTTACTAGGTATTATTAATATATTTATTAGGTGAGGTTTACCTTCCTGACCTTAATTATGGCATACATTGCGTATTGTTTTAAGTTATATTGACAAAGTTTTTATGTAACGTCGGGGACCTTAACTTTGTTACGTTACATAATACTCCCCCTCCGAAAGAAGTTTATTTTAGCTGAATATCGTTTAGTTGAAATAAACTTATAGTTTCTTCATGCCTTGGAATATTTATTTGATAAAATTATCAATTTATAATGGTTTCAGTTTTTTATTGTTTCTGCTTTAGTACGCAATTCAATGGGTTCTTTTGGGTTTATTTTCTATTTCTATTCCTTAAACTTTTAATTACACCGGAAAACTGTGTTGACACTCATTGTATGTTTTGTCATTAATTCTCTACTGGTACCTCCCTCAGTTGTAGATCTGTCCTTTTCTCTGGAAGTCATAACTTCTTCTAGCTTATTACGCCATCATTTCTTATTATCATATTTATATTTAATTACCTCGCTTGGTGTATAATCCCTAAAATACTATATTTCCCTAACATTTTTCCCTAATATCATAGCTGGTACGGAATCAGAGGGGCACTATTGGCTTCCATTACTCTGCCGTTTCCCTAACTATATCTTCTGAGATCAGAGGAACTTCATCTCTGTCCAGAAAAAAAATAAGCGTTGCACGATCACAACACAATACATATAATTATTACCTATAAGGTAGCTCCTTCCCTACAAACTTATATTCAAGGGATGTTTACTGTTATTTCTGAGGTATCCTAATACTTTTCTTAACATATTTATCTCGTTGTTCTGTAGTTCCATTTATCATATTATTCACCAGTATAGTAGTTAAAGCTGTTCAATATTCATTTTAAATTCTCCTTAGTTCCATGCTGTCAATTAATTATTCTTTAGCATACGTATTTTACTATTTTTAATTCACTCCCATTTACTTCTGCAATTAAACACTGAATCTCCTCCTTATCATAAATTGTATGGCATATTCTTCCTTCATCTAACTCATTTCTAACACTTCTTTCTCTTTTTTTGTGTTTATTAGTTTAAAATAATTTCTTCTGAATTATATAGTAAGGTGTTCTTACTTTTTTGGAATTTTGTGGTTTTAAAATTTATTCCAACTAATTCCTCTGAAGTATCGTGTAATTAGTTTATTTTATTTAATAGTTAGTTTAATATATTTTAATTAGTTTCTCATTATTTTCCTTTGGTTTGCTTTATTTGTTATCCATAAAATCCGTCCCTTTTCTCTATATTCTGTTTGGAATGTGTTTAACCGTGGTCCATTATTTCCTCTGCACTGATTGTTCGGATTTCTTTAGCATGTAGAATTATTTCCGTCCTTGTGACGTGTCTCACTATCATCTGGTTCTTCCATCTTGTCGCTATAAAATTTTCATTTATGCTAAAGTCTACCATCGTTTTTCGAACTGATTCTTCCGTATTGTTTCTTAATCGTTCGAATGGTTCATACATAATCTCCATAAGTCATCCATGCTCCTCGGTTAGTTTTGGCTTTTTTGGTCCTTCTAATCTATCTGGGAACTCAATTGTGGTTCGTTTAGAGTTTCTTAATTGCCTTACCTCTCTTTGTTCCGCAATTGGTTGTAACGGGTCAAGTAAAGGGATTTTTTTATTTTTATTAATTTTTGGGGTTTCATTTTATTAAATTCTACAGTAAATTCATTTTCCATCTGTGTATACGGCCATGTGTTTGAATAAAAGCATTGTGCGAACCAAGGAACAGTACGCAGTAACTGTGTTGAAACATTTGCAAAGGAATGTGCCAGTCGACAATTCTTAGAACTTTGCGGCTGTGGGACACCTGCGCCCGAACGCACTACACCAGCATGTGCGCGGACTGACGCCGAGGTAGTAAAGCAACATGGCTTGAAGACAATATTTCTGTTCGCCTCGTGGTCTGAGCTGGAGGAAATAAATTTGTTTCATGAGTTTGTGTTATGAGGAGTTAAATTAATTGAAGTAAAGTAACAAGTTTTATAAAATAATAAATAATGGAGAATAATGAGAGTATTAATAATGAAGTCAGCTTCTCTGACAGTCAGACAGAAAGTCAAACAAATACCGACTCAGGTATTCAGACAGAGTCACTATCAGTGGGTGACTGTAATGTAGAAGAATCTGTAATTAGTACGCCGGGAGCGAATTCCACTCCCGTAACAATTAAACAAATACAAAAGAAAAAGAGATGTCCATGAATGACTTATTTAACCTTCTCAGTAAACGATTTGATAGTAATGACGAAAAATTCAGTGAAAGAATAATGAGATAAAATTAATGAGAGATGAAATTAAACAACAGAATTCAGATTTTTAATAAACACATTAATGAAATTAATACACGTCTTGATACATTTGCAGAACAAATAGTAGGATCAATAATTAGCAGTTGCGAGAAAAAATTTGATGAGATGAATAAAAATTTAGAAGTTAAATTAAATCAAATACTGAATAAGAAGGTCGATGACAACGTTATAGTTATGACAAATATTAATGATGACAACGAAAGAGTGGAAGAGGTAGTGTTAAATAGTGATGATAATAATGTTAATTTCAATTATGAGGTAAGTAGGAGTGATAATTATGACAATATAAGTGAAAATATGATGTTAAAGAATAATGGGGTAAATATTGAGAGTACTGATGAAGTTTTAGAATGTAATAATGGAATGTTAACGTGTGTTTATGAGTCAGAGAGAAAGTGGAAAGATAGTATAGATGTAGAATGGTGGCAGAGGGTAAATTTTCCCCAGGTTTACTGTGAACCAAGGTGTTCACAAATATTGTTGTTGAAGGGCATGAGTCCCGTGTTAATGGAAGATTTGAGTTGTTTCCCCTTTTTGTGTAAGTTTGTACCCTCTGTGTGGAATGGTGTTGAAAGGGAGAGATGGTGTTATGATGAGAGAGATTTAGATGGAGAATTGTGTATTGATATAGAAATAGAATTATATAAATTAAAGAGAGATTATAATGAGTGGAAAGTGATGTTAGAAGTGTGTCTAAACAATAATAATTTAATTTATGATGAAAAACTAACTGACCCGATATTGAATATAATTATTAATGGAGACTGGACTGAAATAAATAATGTTGACTTGGTATATGATTATTATGGTAAAATGAATGAACTAAAATTTTATGGTTATTACACACAAGATAGCCATATGTGGACGGTAAATAAAATTTAAAATTGTTAAGTGAAACCCAGACTAATTTTTGACGATGGAGGCTGAACATACATTCAAAAATGCACAATTTTAAGTATTTTGTTTTATGGATCTGACCTCGCAACCTTGGACAATGAAGTGTGATACAACTGAATAATTAATGATGAAGAATTGTAAATAAATGTTTAGTGAATTTAATTGTGTGTATTGTAAAATGTTAGGTAAACAAGGTGTATGTAGGTAATTGTTGTGATAATAATAGTAATATTTTGCAGTCTAAATAAATAACAAAAATAATTTTGAAGTGGATAACAAATGAATTGTAAGTATTGTAACTGGTGAAAGTAATTAAAAGGGTTGTTTTCAATAAGTAATGTAATTAAAAATAATATCACAAAGGCGCCCGAACAGGGGTTTCATTTTATTAAATTCTAAATTCATTTTCCATCTGAGTATACGGCCACGTGTTTGAATAAAAGCATTGTGCGAACCAAGGAACAGTACGCAGTAACTGTGTTGAAACATTTGCAAGTCCAGTGATCTTGTTCAGATGCGGCCATAGTTACCAAGCCAGGGGGTTGTTTACCCATGAGGTAGAAGAACAAATGGGGGGTTGTTGGCACCATATCCTCACCGGTCCTCTTAGGGGTTTTAGCAATGAGATTTCTTCTGTTTCGACAGAAGACCTCTCATTTGGGGGGGGGGGTATTGTAACGGGTCAAATAAAGGGATTTTTTTAATTTTTATTAATTTTTGGGGTTTCATTTTATTAAATTCTACAGTAAATTCACATTCCATCTGTGTATACGGCCACGTGTTTGAATAAAAGCATTGTGCGAACCAAGGAACAGTACGCAGTAACTGTGTTGAAACATTTGCAAAGGAATGTGCCAGTCGACAATTCTTAGAACTTTGCGGCTGTGGGACACCTGCGCCCGAACACACTACACCAGCATGTGCGTGGACTGACGCCGAGGTAGTAAAGCAACATGGCTTGAAGACAACATTTCTGTTCGCCTCGTGGTTTGAGCTGGAGGAAATAAAGTTTAAGCCCAGCCTCTTTTGTGACGCCAACCAGTGCTCACCAAATGTCATCCACGTCTACAACACAAAAAACACATGGGTTGAATGTGCCACAGCAGTGACGATCAAATAGAAGGCATTGCTTTCCGTCTTCTTCAAAAAATATGTCGAGTAGAGAGGGAACTTACAGACCCTCGCAGTCCCTCACTGACTACAACCTGCGCAGGTTGCCCGACAACACGGGTTTTCAAAAATAACATTCTAACACCAGGAAAGCAGTGCGTGCAGTTAGGCAAAATCGACAACGAGAACAGTGACGTCAAAATGAAATAATAAAGTGTACTTTCGATCAAAGTAACTAAATTTGGCAGTAATGGTAACACGAGGTCGAGGGGACGCCACGCGGCCGGCAAGGGGAATTTGATAAATAATTTGAAGAAATGGGGTTCTAAAAAATAAAGGGGTATTAAAATTGTGTGTGTGTGTGTATGAGAAAGCAGACTGGGCTGTCTGTCATAGAATAAGGTAAGATGTTAGAGTAATTTTATAATTGTAATTGTCGTAATCAGGTAGTGAATCTCAGAGAAAATATTATGGATCTATTTCATTGTCTAATTTTGGAGAAATAGTCTGACAAGAAGTTTTAAAAGTTCAAAAAAAAAATTCAATTAATTTCTCTTCACCAAAAAATGAGTTGCGTAAGTTATTCACATAACCTGTAAACCATGCTTGCATTCTACGTTCGTGTGATGAGATCCTGGCCCGAGAAACAGTTTATGAGGTAGGTAAAAATAAGTAATTTTATGTATTTGTATTTGTAGTAATAGATTAAACTTCACAGTTCTCAATAATTTGTAAAAGATAGTAAAAGGTAGATTTTGGGTGATTAATATTTTGTTGGGACAATTAGATCAGTCCAAGTTGAGTTTAAAGTGGTAATAGAGAGAATAATGTTGTGAATTAAGGTTATGTAGAGTTTGAGAATTATTGATAGTGACACAGTAGATATGGGGAATATATGTAGAGTATTGATTGATATATTGAGGTAATATGTAAATGATGATATTTTGTTCTAGTTGATGTGGTGTAATGAGAATGGTAAATTATAGCTGATGGGAATTTTGTAAGAGGGGATAGTGTAGTGTAGGAGTCCGCAACAAAGGGTTGGGACGGGAAGGGACTGTTTAGCGCCGGAAAGGGTTGCCTTAGGTAGCATCCAGGAACCAACATAAGGGAATGAGCTTTTTGGGGTGGGGGGGAACACACATCCTTAGTACAAAGGGTTAGAGAGTTATTTTTTTATATAAGAGTAGAAGTGATGCGAATTGAGTTTAGTAGTAAGCTGGTTTTAGAGATTGTTTGATAGATGTATTTGATAGAGATGGGTGTCATATTAGTTAAAGCTGTTAGTTTAATAATTGAGAAAAAAATATATATTTTAATAAATTTAAATTTTTTTTAAAAAAAAAATTTGATTTTGTGCCTGCCATCTAATTGATGTTTTGAATTTTGATTATATTATTTTTTGTGTGTATTAATAATGTTTTTTATTGAATTGTATTGTTTAGGATATATGTATAATCACATGTTAGGATAAGGAAGTTCATGTTTTTAATAAATGTTCACGTTATTTGTTTTCTAATTATCAATAGTAACAAAGAGAATTAATCAATTCAGATAAAAGATTTTATTTTTGATTTTGAAGAAAATAGCTGTTTGATTTAAACTTAAATAACTTTTTGAAGGTAAGAATGAAATTTTGGATAGGCTGTAGTTGTAAGTGTGTGTACGAGCCCAGTAACTGCTAAAGGCAGCCCAGTGTGCATGATAAGGGGGAACATATCGGTTGAGGATCTGGCATGATATAAGACCAGGGATTTGGATTTTGGGATTGCATGTTAGAAGGTGAGGTGCGCTGTGGTGCGTGTCTGTTCGATTTTATGGTGTTGGGATCTCATATAGAGAAGTCCAGTGATCTCGTTCAGATGAGGCCATAGTTACCAAGCCAGGGGGTTGTTTACCCATGAGGTAGAAGAACAAATGGGGTTGTTGACACCATATCCTCACCGGTCCTCTTAGGGGTTTTAGCAATGAGATTTCTTCTGTTTCGACAGAAGACCTCTCATTGGGGGGGGGGGTATTGTAACGGGTCAAATAAAGGGATTTTTTTTTTTTTTATTAATTTTTGGGGTTTTATTTTATTAAATTCTACAGTAAATTCATATTCCATCTGTGTATACGGCCACGTGTTTGAATAAAAGCATTGTGCGAACCAAGGAACAGTACGCAGTAACTGTGTTGAAACATTTGCAAAGGAATGTGCCAGTCGACAATTCTTAGAACTTTGCGGCTGTGGGACACCTGCGCCCGAACGCACTACACCAGCATGTGCGCGGACTAACGCCGAGGTAGTAAAGCAACATGGCTTGAAGACAATATTTCTGTTCGCCTCGTGGTCTGAGCTGGAGGAAATAAAGTTTAAGCCCAGCCTCTTTTGTGACGCCAACCAGTGCTCACCAAATGTCATCCACGTCTACAACACAAAAAACACATGGGTTGAATGTGCCACAGCAGTGATGATCAAATAGAAAGCATTGCTTTCCGTCTTCTTCAAAAAATATATCGAGTAGAGAGGGAACTTACAGACCCTCGCAGTCCCTCACTGACTACAACCTGCGCAGGTTGCCCGACAACACGGGTTTTCAAAAATAACATTCTAACACCAGGAAAGCAGTGCGTGCAGTTCGGCAAAATCGACAACGAGAACAGTGACGTCAAAATGAAATAATAAAGTGTACTTTCGATCAAAGTAACTAAATTTGGCAGTAATGGTAACACGAGGTCGAGGGGACGCCACGCGGCCGGCAAGGGGAATTTGATAAATAATTTGAAGAAATGGGGTTCTAAAAATTAAAGGTGTATTAAAATTGTGTGTGTGTGTGTGTGTGTGTGTGTGTGTGTGTGTGTGTGTGTGTGTGTGTGTGTGTGTGTGTGTGTGTGTGTGTGTGTGTGTGTGTGTGTGTGTGTGTGAAAGCAGACTGGGCTGTCTGTCATAGAATAAGGTAAGATGTTAGAGTAATTTTATAATTGTAATTGTCGTAATCAGGTAGTGAATCTCAGAGAAAATATTATGGATCTATTTCATTGTCTAATTTTGGAGAAATAGTCTGACAAGAAGTTTTAAAAGTTCAAAAAAAAAATTCAATTAATTTCTCTTCACCAAAAAATGAGTTGCGTAAGTTATTCACATAACCTGTAAACCATGCTTGCATTCTACGTTCGTTTGATGAGATCCTGGCCCGAGAAACAGTTTATGAGGTAGGTAAAAATAAGTAATTTTATGTATTTGTATTTGTAGTAATAGATTAAACTTCATAGTTCTCAATAAGTTGTAAAAGATAGTAAAAGGTAGATTTTGGGTGATTAATATATTGTTGGGACAATTAGATCAGTCCAAGTTGAGTTTAAAGTGGTAATAGAGAGAATAATGTTGTGAATTAAGGTCATGTAGAGTTTGAGAAGTATTGATAGTGACACAGTAGATATGGGGAATATATGTAGAGTATTGTTTGATATATTGAGGTAATATGTAAATGATGATATTTTGTTCTAGTTGATGTGGTGTAATGAGAATGGTAAATTATAGCTGATGGGAATTTTGTAAGAGGGGATAGTGTAGTGTAGGAGTCCGCAACAAAGGGTTGGGACGGGAAGGGACCGTTTAGCGCCGGAAAGGGTTGCCTTAGGTAGAATCCAGGAACCAACATAAGGGAATGAGCTTTGGGGGGGGGACACACATCCTAAGTACAAAGGGTTAGAGAGTTATTTTTTTATATAAGAGTAGAAGTGATGCGAATTGAGATTAGTAGTAAGCTGGTTTTAGAGATTGTTTGATAGATGTATTTGATAGAGATGGGTGTCATATTAGTTAAAGCTGTTAGTTTAATAATTGAGAAAAAAAATATATTTTAATAAATTTAAATTTTTTTGAAAAAAAAAAATTTGATTTTGTGCTGCCATCTAATTGATGTTTTGAATTTTGATTATATTATTGTTTGTGTGTATTAATAATATTTTTTATTGAATTGTATTGTTTAGGATATATGTATATTCACATGTTAGGATAAGGAAGTTCATGTTTTTAATAAATGTTCACGTTATTTGTTTTCTAATTATCAATAGTAACAATGAGAATTAATCAATTCAGATAAAAGATTTTATTTTTGATTTTGAAGAAAATAGCTGTTTGATTTTAACTTAAATAAATTTTTGAAGGTAAGAATGAAATTTTGGATAGGCTGTAGTTGTAAGTGTGTGTACGAGCCCAGTAACAGCTAAAGGCAGCCCAGTGTGCATGATAAGGGGGAACATATCGGTTGAGGATCTGGCATGATATAAGACCAGGGATTTGGATTTTGGGGTTGCATGTTAGAAGGTGAGGTGCGCTGTGGTGCGTGTCTGTTCGATTTTATGGTGTTGGGATCTCATATAGAGAAGTCCAGTGATCTCGTTCAGATGCGGCCATAGTTACCAAGCCAGGGGGTTGTTTACCCATGAGGTAGAAGTACAAATGGGGTTGTTGACACCATATCCTCACCGGTGCTCTTAGGGGTTTTAGCAATGAGATTTCTTCTGTTTCGACAGAAGACCTCTCATTGGGGGGGGGGTATTGTAATGGGTCAAATAAAGGGATTTTTTTTATTTTTATTAATTTTTGGGGTTTTATTTTATTAAATTCTACAGTAAATTCATATTCCATCTGTGTATACGGCCACGTGTTTGAATAAAAGCATTGTGCGAACCAAGGAACAGTACGCAGTAACTGTGTTGAAACATTTGCAAAGGAATGTGCCAGTCGACAATTCTTAGAACTTTGCGGCTGTTGGACACCTGCGCCCGAACGCACTACACCAGCATGTGCGCGGACTGATGCCGAGGTAGTAAAGCAACATGGCTTGAAGACAATATTTCTGTTCGCCTCGTGGTCTGAGCTGGAGGAAATAAAGTTTAAGCCCAGCCTCTTTTGTGACGCCAACCAGTGCTCACCAAATGTCATCCACGTCTACAATACAAAAAACACATGGGTTGAATGTGCCACAGCAGTGACGATCAAATAGAAGGCATTGCTTTCAGTCTTCTTCAAAAAATATATCGAGTAGAGAGGGAACTTATAGACGCTCGCAGTCCCTCACTGACTACAACCTGCGCAGGTTGCCCGACAACACGGGTTTTGAAAAATAACATTCTAACACCAGGAAAACAGTGCGTGTAGTTCGGCAAAATTGACAACGAGAACAGTGACGTCAAAATGAAATAATAAAGTGTACTTTCGATCAAAGTAACTAAATTTGGCAGTAATGGTAACACGCGGTCGAGGGGACGCCACGCGGCCGGCAAGGGGTATTTGATAAATAAAGTTAAGAAATGGGGTTCTAAAATAAAAGGGGTTTGTGTTAAATTAGTGTGAATGTGTGGATGTTAGCAGTCTGGGCTGTCAGTCTTAGAATAAGGTAAGATGTTAGAGTAATTTTATAATTGTAATTCTCGTAATCATGTGGTGAATCTCAGAAAAATATTATGCGTCTATTTCATTGTCTAATTTTTGAGAAATAGTCTGACATGGAGTTTAAAAGTTTAAAAAATAAAATTTAATTAATTTCTCATCACAAAAGCGAGTGGCGTAAGTTATTTACATAACCTGTAAACCATGCTTGCAGTCTACGTTCGTGTGATGAGATCCTGGCCCGAGAAAAAGTTTATGAGGTAGGTAAAAATAAGTAATTTTATGTATTTATATTTGTAGTAATAGATCGAACTTTACATGGTATATTATGCAGCTTAACTAATACTCCTTTAATCATCTCCAATCCTTCCCATGTATTCATTAATTTCCTTTGACGTTTTTGCCTTATTTTCATTGTCTTCATTTCATTATTTCTGTTAGGTTTCTTTTCAGATAACAGTACACTTTTGTCTTTTTTATTCTCATTAGTTTCCTCATTATTCATGTCAAACTTCTCGTTCATTAGTTTGATTAAGTTCTCACTCAAAATTTCGTTTTGTTTCTTTGAGTTTTCGTTAATACTGTCTATTTTTTCATTAGTTTATCTATTATCTTCTTTAATACTGTCTATTTTATTTTCTAGCTTTTCTAACATTCGTTTGTTATTTTCTAAAATACTGTCTCTTTTCTCATTAGTTCGTTTATTTAGTTCCTTGATACTGTCTATTTTATTTTCTAGCTTTTCTGACATTTGTTTGTTATCCTCCTTCATACTGCTCATTAATTCCATTAATTTTTCCCAATTTAGTCCTCCTCTGGCTTCCTCTTTATCACCCGCCTGTTGTTCTATTTCGGTGTCTGTAATTATCCCTGCTTCTTCTTCCCGTCTATCTTCTTCCGTTTCTTGGTCTTTCACCGTCCTTTTAGAAACAACTCTCGTATGCATTCCTGTGCCTCTAATAGTTGCCTGCTCCAGTTAAGTAAAAGCAATATAGTCGATTTTTTACTTAACTAAAGCCCACTCGTTGAGCGCCAATTTGTTACAAATAATAATATGAGACTCCTTATACTCTTCGAAACTCTTGCCTAATTAAGCCCCACGTTGTTGACGTCAATTTGTTACCAATCATTAATTGAGTATGTAACTAGTGTTATACTGTTGCGGGTTTATAGTTATTTCTGCCCACGTTATGAGCGTCAATTTATAACAAATAACTATAATGTTACTTATTGAATTAGATGAAGATCAAAAGCTCCACTGTGGAATGCGCCAATTTGTAATATTTTACTTTAGATGAGATCTCCTGCAAATCAATGTTAATTTATTTATAAAGAAAATTATTTATTATGTGGTTGATATTATTCGGTTCTTTATAATAGATCTGTATTAAATAGTTATCAAGTGTTTTACAAGAGAAAAACGCTATATTCCAGTTATTATATTGAATAATTAAATATTTTTCTCCAACCCTAGTCGGTATATACTATCAAAATTGTAAAGAGAAGAGAGCGGAGAGAGTAAGTTAGTTCTCTATTCTCCCGTATTCACCAGCTGTCATCAAACGAGCGCTGTGGTTGGCGATTGACCAGTTATTATAGGTTAAGTCGTTCTGCTTGAGGTGTTTCTCACGTTCCTTTCTCTGTAACTTACAACCTATTCGAAATCCACTAATTATTGTACAAATAACAAGAAATCGTCAAATTCAAGAATGATTCTTTAATTTATATATATATTTTTTTTATTCCAACAGATGCTTTCTCTTGCTACCAATACACCATATCGATTACACAATACGTAATCGATTTGTCATTGAATTCAGTTTTTAGATGTTAAGATTTAATTATAAATTTTAATTTGTTTTTTATCTCAGGGTACATGTAGTTCTTTTAACTATTAGTAAGTTCAGGTAATGCAATTTTAAGGTTACTAAGTATTACAATATTGTTATAAAATCTTATTATATAAAATTAAACATAAGCAGGTTTTTTACCAAATTGGATCAGATACTTAATGTGGCAGTGTCTTGCGACGACGAGGCGAGAACAGAATGGTGATTCAGCTCTTGAATAAAAACAGCATTCAGTTTCTCAATAACAGTTTGGATTTGATGTCCCCGAATGTAGTAGAAGTTTCAGTTCTGGTCTTCGTTATTCTTCACGGTTCTGGTAGTTGCCGGTCCCAATGGAATTTGTGTAGTATTAAGACTTCGTTCGTTTGTTGAAAGTGAGGGTTAGTACTTCAATACAAAATTACTTCGTTTGTTTTTTAATATATATTTTAATTAATTTGGCATCCTCCGCTATGTATCATCTTTATTCAATTATAGTTCATTTTCATCATTATGCTTTTACTGTAAGTAGGTTGAATGAGATATTTTTGTAATTCAGTTCTTTAATGGTATGCAGAATTATATTTGCTGAGAGATAGATTCAGGAGTTACTACTCAGTCCTTTTAAATGGTTTTCTTTTATGAAATTTAATTTATTTAATTTGATTCATGTAGTTTGGTTTTCTCCTTTTAAATTTGTATTCTAAACTTTACCCATTCACATATAACAATTGAGTCTTGAAAATCAACAAGATATCTTTCATTCAGTCATCCCTAACAACCATCTTCCTCTTCTGTTATTGGATAATATTTGTTATCCTAGAGCCGTAATTAGGAAATATTCTTACACTTATTTAATAAAATACTCCCTTCTTGGAATTACATTAAATCACATAAAACTTTCATTTAATCTGCCTTATTAAACCGTATACATTTTATTACATTTTCTTCTTGATCGAATTATTTTAAAAGGTATCATTTTCCTTTTACAAAATACTAATTTTAGGTCTATTTGTTTTATTACATGTGTTATAATTTTTTTTTTTTAATTTAACTTTTCTGACCTGACCTACTGTACAATGAGTCACTGGCTTATGGCCAATTATTCTAATTTTATTTTATCCTGATTTCAATTTATTATTATTATTATTTGTTTTATCATTGAACCCTTCATTGGTTTATAACATAATTACAATGACCCCTTGACAATTTATTAACAATTATTGTCTTCCTGGCCAAGTTTACAAATATTATCTTATGATATCTTCATTAATTATTCACAGTAAATACACTTAACATGATACAATACATAATAAATACACTTGTATTTAATTACTTAAATACAAATTTAACATGAATGAAATTAGTATCCATTACTTAATACTTTCTTAAAGCAATGGCTTCACACCTGCTACATACAAAACACAGAATAAATACCATGTAAACAAAATACCATGATAAAGCACAACAACATGTACATCATTATAAAACATTAAATATCAATTAAACAGTCTACTCCTTTCAAACTTGTCTATAGTAAATTCATCTCATTAGACACTGTGTTTATTGTTTACATATTCCACTGATCACTCCATATTTTATAATTATAGACATTTTTACTATTTTATTACCTAGTAACCTTACTAGGTATTACTAATATAATTATTAGGTGAGGTTTACCTTCCTGACCTTAATTATGGCATACATTGGGTATTGTTTTAAGTTACATTGACAAAGTTTTTATGTAACGTCGGGGACCTTAACTTTGTTACGTTACATAATACTCCCCCTCCGAAAGAAGTTTATTTTAGCTGAATATCGTTTAGTTGAAATAAACTTATAGTTTCTTCATGCCTTTGAATCTTTATTTGATAAAATTATCAATTTATGTTTTCAGTTTTTTATTGTTTCTGCTTTAGTACGTAATTCAATGGGTTCTTTGGGGTTTATTTTCTATTTCTATTCCTTAAACTTTTAATTGCACCGGAACTCTGTGTTGACACTCATTGTATGTTTTGTCATTAATTCTCTACTGGTGGCTCCCTCAGTTGTAGATCTGTCCTTTTCTCTGGAACTCATAACTTCTTCTAGCTTATTACGCCATCATTTCTTATTATCATATTTATATTTAATTACCTCGCTTGGTGTATAATCCCTAAAATACTATATTTCCCTAACATTTTTCCCTAATATCATAGCTGGTATGGAATCAGAGGGGCACTATTGGCTTCCATTACTCTGCCGTTTCCCTAACTATATCTTCTGAGATCAGAGGAACTTCATCTCTGTCCAGAAAAAAAATAAACGTTGCACGATCACAACACAATACATATAATTATTACCTATAAGGTAGCTCCTTCGCAACAAACTTATATTCAAGGGATGATTACTGTTATTTCTGAGGTATCCTAATACTTTTCTTAACTTATTTATCTCGTTGTTCTGTAGTTCCATTTATCATATTATTCACCAGTATAGTAGTTAAAGCTGTTCAATATTCATTTTAAATTCTCCTTAGTTCCGTGCTGTCAATTAATTATTATTTAGCATACGTATTTTACTATTTTTAATTCACTCCCATTTACTTCTGCAATTAAACACTGAATCTCTCCTTATCATAAATTGTATGGCATATTCTTCCTTCATCTAACTCATTTTTAACCCTTCTTTCTCTTTTTTTATGTTTATTAGTTTAAAATAATTTCTTCTGAATTATATAGTAAGGTGTTCTTACTTATTTTGGAATTTTGTGGTTTTAAAATTGATTCCAACTAGTTCCTCTGAAGTATCGTGTAATTAGTTTATTTCAATTAATAGTTAGTTTAATATATTTTAATTAGTTTCTCATTATTTTCCTTTGGTTTGCTTTATTTGTTATTTATAAAATCCGTCCCTTTTCTCTATATTCTGTTTGGAATCTGTTTAACTGTGGTCCATTATTTCCTCTGTACTGATTGTTCGGATTTCTCTAGCGTGTAGAATTATTTCCGTCCTTGTGACGTGTCTCACTATCATCTGGTTCTTCCATCTTGTTGCTATAAAATTTTCATTTATGCTAAAGTCTACCATCGTTTTTCGAACTGATTCTTCTGTACTGTTTCTTAACCGTTCGAATGGTTCATACATAATCTCCATAACTCCTCCATGCTCCTTGGTTAGTTTTGGCTTTTTCGGTCCTTCTAATCTATCTGGGAACTCAATTGTGGTTCGTTTAGAGTTTCTTAATTGCCTTACTTCTCTTTGTTCCGCAATTGGTATATTATGCAGCTTAACTAATCCCCCTTTAATCATCTCCAATCCTTCCCATGTATTCATTAATTTCCTTTGACGTTTTTGCCTTATTTTCATTGTCTTCATTTAATTATTTCTGTTAGGTTTCTTTTCAGATAACAGTACACTTTTGTCTTTTTTATTCTCATTAGTTTCCTCATTATTCTTGTCAAACTTCTCGTTCATTAGTTTGATTAAGTTCTCACTCAAAATTTCGTTTTGTTTCTTTGAGTTTTCGTTAATACTGTCTATTTTTTCATTAGTTTATCTATTATCTTCTTTAATACTGTCTATTTTATTTTCTAGCTTTTCTAACATTCGTTTGTTATTTTCTAAAATACTGTCTCTTTTCTCATTAGTTCGTTTATTTAGTTCCTTGATACTGTCTATTTTATTTTCTAGCTTTTCTGACATTTGTTTGTTATCCTCCTTCATACTGCTCATTAATTCCATTAATTTTTCCCAATTTAGTCCTCCTCTGGCTTCCTCTTTATCACCCGCCTGTTGTTCTATTTCGGTGTCTGTAATTATTGTCTTCTTCTTCCCGTCTATCTTCTTCCGTTTCTTGGTCTTTCACCATCCTTTTAGAAACAACTCTCGTATGCATTCCTGTGCCTCTAATAGTTGCCTGCTCCAGTTAAGTAAAAGCAATATAGTCGATTTTTTACTTAACTAAAGCCCACTCGTTGAGCGCCAATTTGTTACAAATAATAATATGAGACTCCTTATACTCTTCGAAACTCTTGCCTAATTAAGCCCCACGTTGTTGACGTCAATTTGTTACCAATCATTAATTGAGTATGTAACTAGTGTTATACTGTTGCGGGTTTATAGTTATTTCTGCCCACGTTATGAGCGTCAATTTATAACAAATAACTATAATGTTACTTATTGAATTAGATGAAGATCAAAAGCTCCACTGTGGAATGCGCCAATTTGTAATATTTTACTTTAGATGAGATCTCCTGCAAATCAATGTTAATTTATTTATAAAGAAAATTATTTATTATGTGGTTGATATTATTCGGTTCTTGATAATAGATCTGTATTAAATAGTTATCAAGTGTTTTACAAGAGAAAAATGCTATATTCCAGTTATTATATTGAATAATTAAATATTTTTCTCCAACCCTAGTCGGTATATACTATCAAAATTGTAAAGAGAAGAGAGCGGAGAGAGTAAGTTAGTTCTCTATTCTCCCGTATTCACCAGCTGTCATCAAACGAGCGCTGTGGTTGGCGATTGACCAGTTATTATAGGTTAAGTCGTTCTGCTTGAGGTGTTTCTCACGTTCCTTTCTCTGTAACTTACAACCTATTCGAAATCCACTAATTATTCTACAAATAACAAGAAATCGTCTAATTCAAGAAGGATTCTTTAATTTATATATATATTTTTTTTTATTCCAACAGATGCTTTCTCTTGCTACCAATACACCATATCGATTACACAATACGTAATCGATTTGTCATTGAATTCAGTTTTTAGATGTTAAGATTTAATTATAAATTTTAATTTGTTTTTTATCTCAGGGTACATGTAGTTCTTTTAACTATTAGTAAGTTCCGGTAATGCAATTTTAAGGTTACTAAGTATTACAATATTGTTATAAAATCTTATTATATAAAATTAAACATAAGCAGGATTTTTACCAAATTGGATCAGATACTTAATGTGGCAGTGTCTTGCGACGACGAGGCGAGAACAGAATGGTGATTCAGCTCTTGAATAAAAACAGCATTCAGTTTCTCAATAACAGTTTGGATTTGATGTCCCCGAATGTAGTAGAAGTTTCGGTTCTGGTCTTCGTTATTCTTCACGGTTCTGGTAGTTGCCAGTCCCAATGGAATTTGTGTAGTATTAAGACTTCGTTCGTTTGTTGAAAGTGAGGGTTAGTACTTCAATACAAAATTACTTCGTTTGTTTTTTAATATATATTTTAATTAATTTGGCATCCTCCGCTATGTATCATCTTTATTCAATTATAGTTCATTTTCATCATTATGCTTTTACTGTAAGTAGGTTGAATGAGATATTTTTGTAATTCAGTTCTTTAATGGTATGCAGAATTATATTTGCTGAGAGATAGATTCAGGAGTTACTACTCAGTCCTTTTAAATGGTTTTCTTTTATGAAATTTAATTTATTTAATTTGATTCATGTAGTTTGGTTTTCTCCTTTTAAATTTGTATTCTAAACTTTACCCATTCACATATAACAATTGAGTCTTGAAAATCAACAAGATATCTTTCATTCAGTCATCCCTAACAACCATCTTCCTCTTCTGTTATTGGATAATATTTGTTATCCTAGAGCCGTAATTAGGAAATATTCTTACACTTATTTAATAAAATACTCCCTTCTTGGAATTACATTAAATCACATAAAACTTTCATTTAATCTGCCTTATTAAACCGTATACATTTTATTACATTTTCTTCTTGATCGAATTATTTTAAAAGGTATCATTTTTCTTTTACAAAATACTAATTTTAGGCCTATTTGTTTTTTTACATGTGTTATAATTTTTTTTTTTTAATTTAACTTTTCTGACCTGACCTACTGTACAATGAGTCACTGGCTTATGTCCAATTATTCTAATTTTATTTTATCCTGATTTCAATTTATTATTATTATTATTTATTTTATCATTGAACCCTTCATTGGTTTATAACATAATTACAATGACCCCTTGACAATTTATTAACAATTATTGTCTTCCTGGCCAAGTTTACAATTATTATCTTATGATATCTTCATTAATTATTCACAGTAAATACACTTAACATGATACAATACATAATAAATACACTTGTATTTAATTACTTAAATACAAATTTAACATGAATGAAATTAGTATCCATTACTTAATACTTTCTTAAAGCAATGGCTTCACACCTGCTACATACAAAACACAGAATTTTTATATTTAACTTTGTTTAATTGGGTTTCTTTCAATTGTCATTTACATTATTATCCCTTAATTGATAATAATATTTACTCTTTTTCATAGGTTAATTATTGGTCTTTTTTCCAATATCACATTTGAGTGTATTATTTCGACTGCTGATATTCTTTATTACTTGTTTTTGTCTTATCATTTGTTTTCATTTTTATTTATTTCCCTTTATCTTGGGTTTGTTTCTTTTTCATTTCACTCCTTCTTCATTTTCATTGTATTTGGTTAGTACCTTGGTTTTCCATATTCTCCTTTGGGTACATTTTAATATGTTGCATTGAGTCATTCAATTCCTTGAATTTGTTTCATTTTTGTTTGGTTTTGGTTTTTCCCTTCTTCATTTGGTTTGGTTAATCACTTTCTTCTTCATTTGGTTTTATTCTCGTTTGTTTTTTGTGGTTCGCTTCTTCTTTTGTTTCCTTTTGTTGGGTCAATCACTTGGGTTAGGTCATGTCGTCGTTTGTCGTGTCATTGTCTTTATATTTTCTTTAAACATTTTATTTTATATTAAGTACTATTTTATATTCAGAATCATCTTTTTCATCCCTGGTATTGGGGTGGCTTATTTGTGATATAACATAATGCCTCTCCTTCAAAATTGATCATTTTGATAAAACACTAGCATAGTTTTTTATGAAATAATCAGTTATATATAATCTTTTTCCTTTTCTTTCTTGTTTGTTTCTTCATTCTTATTTCTCTTCTTACTTGATTCATTCCATTTTATTTGGATCTGTCTTTATTTATTTCAATTAGTGTGTTCTCCCTTTTATACAATTTTTTCCCTAGCTTTTAGTAGCTGGTTTCTTCCATTACTACTCACTTTTTCTGAGACCAGAGGAACATCATCTCTGCTCAGTTTATTTTGATTGCTGGACTTTTTCAACAGTCAATCTTAAATACCTTTTTTGTCAACTTGTGACTTAAATTAATAATAATATATTTTGGGATTGTCCACCTTGTGGTTTGTTTTTAGATCACTTTTGCCTTTTACTCATTCTTCCTTCCGCTGTACCTTTGCTATGTACTGTCATCTACTCATACAGTTGATTGTTTATTATTTATTTATTTGGTCCAATTATTAAATAACCCGCCTCATAGCTCGGACCTCGCGCCCAGTGATTTTCACTTGTTCCTTCACCTGAAACAATATCTGGCTGGCTTATTTGTGTTGTAACATAATGCCTCTCCTTCAAAATTGATCATTTTGGTAAAACACTAGCATAGTTTTTTATGAAATTATCAGTTATATATGATTTTTTCCTTTTCTTTCTTGTTTATTTCTTCCTTCTCATTTCTATTCTTACTTGTTCCATTCCTTTTTATTTAGATCTGTTTTTACTTATTTCCATTAGTGCGTTCTCCCTTTTCTATAATTTTTTCCCTAACTTTTAGTAGCTGGTTTCTTCCATTACTACTCATTTTTCTGAGACCAGAGGAACATCATCTCTGCTCAGTTAATTTGATTGCTGGACCTATTCTCAGTCAATCTTAAATACCTTTTTTGTCATCTTGTGACTTTCATTAATAATAATATTTTTTGGGATTGTCCACTTCATGGTTTTTTTGATCATTTTTAACCTTTTACTCATTCTTCCTTCCGCTGTACCTTTGCTATACACTGTTATTTACTCATACAGTTGATTGTTTTTTATTTATTTAGTTGTTAATTTCATCATTTCTAACTTTTCCATAGTTTGTTTTTCTATTCTTCTTGTGATCATTTTAATTATCTTAGACTTTTTTTTTCTTTTTCTTGGTTGTTTAGCAATATTCTGCTTTAGCCATTTTTTGTATATTTGTTTTATACATAACTTCTCTTTTTTCCTCGTACCAATTCTGTTTTTTTTTTGAATTCATTATAATTTCAGGTATTTATCTTAGCAGTTTTTGCTTGATTTTATTTTTGTTTATTTTATTTTGTTTTAAATATTATATTTAATAATTTTTGTAAGTTAGTTTTTCTTATTTTGTAGGAATTTTTGTAACTTATTCCCTTATTATAACTTTTTATATTATACTTCATATATCAACTTGATTTTATTGTAAGTTGATCTTATTTTGTAGGAATTTTTGTAACTTATTCCTTCTTTTAATTTTTTATATTAGGCCTCATAAGTCATCGTAATATTGTTGTAAGTTGTGCTCACATAATTTTTGAATTTTGGCATTTTTATTTGTTTATTGTAATTTATTTTTCTTCATAAAACTTTTTTATAGAAGCTTGATTGTAAACTCCTTTTATCTTTTTGGTGGTTATATTACTTATTTCATAAGTATTCTTTCCATTGTCTTTGGTGATGACATAAGGTCCTATGTATAATTATAATAATAGCAGTTTTTTAGCTATCCCTTCAAGTGTACTGGGTAGTTCACGGTTTTTTATTAATACCCTTTCTCCTTTGTTATATTTTATTAATTTAGTTTGGTTTTGTGAATACCTTGCTCTTTGCTTCTCAATTTTCTCCATAATACGGTTATAACATTTGTTTTCATCATATGGATCTTCTAGGTTGACTGGGAAGTCTATCAGTTCTTGTATCTCTCTATGGGGTTTTCTTCCAAACATCATTAAATATGGGGTCTTCTCAATAAACTGGTGGTAACTTATATTTAAAAATACTTTGGTTGAAGCTAAATATTTCTGCCATTCCTTTTGGTTATCATAACAATAAGTTCTTAGTATTCGTCCCACCTCTCTTAACACTCTTTCTGCGGGATTACTACTAGGGTGGTATTTGGATATTTTATAGGTTTTTATGTTCTCTTTTAATAATTCATCTCGCCACTTCTTTCCTTTGAACTGCGTCCCGTGGTCTGTTATTATCATGCATGGTTTTCCAACTTCAGTGATGTATTTATTTTTTATTATGTCTAAAATTTTCTTCATAGTAGCTCGGTTTATTGCATATAATTTTGTGTACTTTGTGTAATGGTCTAATATTATTACTATAAACTTGTATTTATGTCTCCCTCCGCTACGTGGGAATGGTCCACATATGTCGAGAAATACTTTTTCTAACTTGGTGTTTGAGGTGATGGGTATCATTGTTCCTCCTTTTTCTCGTTGTTGGTTTTGACCATTTGACATATTGTGCATGTTTTAATATTCTGGTTTACTTTTCTTGCTATATTTTTGATAAAGATTTCCTCCTCCAATGCTTTTACAATTTTTAAGGTTCCCATATGTCCGTATCGAACATGACAATCTTTAATTATGTTGGTTTCTAATGATTTTGGAACTACAAGTTTCCACGTGCTTTGATTCTTTTTTGTTCTAATAAAGAGTATATCTTGGTGAATACAATAATATTTATTTATAACTTCTTCATCTTCTAATAGTCTTCTTCTTATGTTTAGTAATTTTGAATATTGTTTCTGCTGTACCACTATTTCACTTAGAATATCTTCCAGGTCCTTCCTATCTTTTATTATATAAAACACTTTGGCGATCTTCTCCTTTTCTCCTTCAAATATTTGGTCTACTACATTTATTCTGGATAAAACATCTGCTGCAACATTCTTACGGCCTGGAATGTACTCCCACGTTATATGGTACTCTTGTAGCGTGAGTATCCAACGTGTAAGCCTCCCATGACTTAATTTACACTGTTTTAAGAATGAAATGGACTTATGGTCGCTTCGGACGGTGATTGGATATCCCAGGATGTACGTTCTAAACTTTCCACATGCGAATACTATACTGAGTAGTTCTTTCTCAGTAACGTTGTAGTTACGTTCGCAACTGTTTAGTATTCTGCTGGCAAAGCTGATAACCAGGTGGTGTCCATCCTTATCCTCTTGATATAATTCGGCGCCTAGGCTGACATCACTGGCATCACAATTTAGGTAAAATGGTTGTTCAAAATTGGGGTGGTGTAGCATTACTGTTTCTAGAAATTTTAGTTTGATCAATTTTAACACTTCTTCCTGCTCAGATCCCCAAGTCAATTTTTCCTTAGCTGATAGTTTTTAGAAAACTTTGCTGTCATGTATGAATAATTTGTTTGAAACTTTCTATAGTAGTTACAAATACCTAAGAAGGACTGTAGCTGCTTCTTATTCTTTGATGTGGGGAATTTCTGAATGGCTTCCACTTTCTCTTGGGATGGTGATATTCCCTGTTCTGTTAAGTTGAAACCTAAGAATTTGACTTGGTTTGCTATAAACTTTGATTTATCTAATTTCAGTGTAATGTTATTTTCAGATAATTTCTTTAATACTTGTTTGACTCGTTCACAGTGCTCATCCCAGTCTGATGATGTTATTAGAAGGTCGTCCACGTACACTGTTGTGAACTGCAATGCTTCTTGACCTAAGACTTGGTCCATGCATTTGACGAACACTGCGACGGAATTAATGATGCTGAAAGGTAACCTCTTAAATTGGTAATTCCTTCCGTCGAAGATAAATGCCATGTATTTCCTGCTGTGTGGGTGTAGCTCCACCTGCCAGTACCCACATACAGTATCCCAGGTACTTATGTATTTGGTGCCATGAAATCTTTTAAGTATCTCTTCAATTTCTCCCGGTGACGTTCGATCATTAATGATCATCTTATTGATCTCTCGGGCGTCTAAACAGATCCTCACCTTACCGTTCTTTTTAGGTATGGCGACTATAGGACTCGTGTATGGAGATTGACTGTATTCAATGATGTCCTCCTCCATCATTCTATTGATCTCGGTCCTAACTTCGTTTTTTAGAGAGTAGGCTATTGGGTATGATTTCCTGTGAAAGTCTATGGGTTCTCGAAAGTTTATTTTGCATTGGTACCCCTTGACTTTTCCTGGAGTATTGGAGAAAACGTGCTGGTATGTTTGATAGATAGCTATGAGTTTTTCAGCCTGTTCACCAGTTATGTCTTGTTGAGGTCTCTCTCTTTGGAGCATTCTGATTTCTTCTATTTTTTTCTTCCACAAATTCCTCTCTCCCTCTTCATCGTCCATAGCGATTGATGGTTTATGTGTTTGACAATAATAACTTTTTAATCCATTAATATGATTTAGGGCTAGTGATGTAGGATTACAGTTGATTATATTGGCCGTCCACACTCCCCTCTCAGAAGTAAGCACTACTATTCCCTTCTGCATGTTAATGATTGCTGAGTGTTGTCTCAATGCGTCGCATCCAATTAGCATGTTAAATGGTAGTCCATTGGCGACAAGAAAAACAATAGGTATTGTGGCGTTCTGACTGTTTAACTCTAAAGAAACTTGTTTTCTTATTGACTTATTCTGTTTGCCTGTGGCACCAATTATTATAATATTATTTATGGGTAGAGTTGGAGTAGGTATTTTGGAGTTAGCTTGTATTCGCTCCAATTCGGGTTGGTTTATGAGGGATATATTTGATCCAGTATCGATCATAATTATTGTGATGACTCCGTTAATTATAGCTTTTATGTGAACTATTTCACTATTCGTTTTTGGTAGTTGGTTATCCTCTTCCTCCAGAAGTTCTTCCCTGATATCTTTTAGGTAGGTATTCGATATTATAGTGATCATCCTGTTGTCACTTATTGTCGTCCGTCGGTTCAACCCAAATGATTGGTCATGTGAAGGGTCCTGCTGCTTTCTCACTGACCTTTTTAGTTTAAAGGTTGCTGGGAACTATTGGTCAGACTATTTGATTGGTCTGCCGTTTCATGACCGTCGTTTGTTGATCATGTATTTGGTTCCTCAGTGCTTCCATTGTTCTGAGTTCTGGAGATTGTTGGTTATTATAATGGGAATTGTTGTACCCAGAGTTTGTTTGTGTATTGGGGCAATATCTTCTATGGTTGTTTTGCCTCCTTCCACTGATAAAATTGACTTGGCGCCTCACGTCGCCTCTATTTTGGTTACCCCCGGTTCCCCTGTTGTACTGGTAATTCGGGTCATACCGGTTGCCATAATAGTTGTGATTATTTGGGTGGCCATTGGGACTTCGGTTTTGTTCTGTTCCCCTGTAGTTATTATTATTGGATGTATTGGGGTTTTGAGCATTCCTGTTATTCGGCTGGTTCCCCTGGTTATAATTCTGGTGATCTCTCTTGGTCGGTTGGCTATTTGGATTATAATTAGGTTGATTCCTATGGAACGGTTGGTCACCTTGATAATTGTTCGGGTTACGGTTTATGTTGTTCCGGTTATTGTTCTAGGTATTGTTGTAGGGCAAGTTGTAATTCGGTGCATTGTGATTATCATTCCACCGGTTGTATTTCTGATTCACCATTCGATTTTTCTTATACTGATTATCGTTGTGGTCTTCTAACAAACTGGCCATTCCCTGTATGGTTTTAATTTGTCCCTGTCTTCTGGCCCTCTGGATAGCGTCCTCATAATGATAGCCTAGCTGTATGACTAGGGATTCTTCTGGTATCTTTGGTTCGAGGTTTCGAGCTAGGCATACTTTTCCTAAGAAGTACGATGTTAGTGTGTGTCCTGCCTGCGGCTCATATCTTCCATTACTGATATCATTCCTCACTACATTTTGAGTCGATTCTGACCAGTATTTTTCACGGAACAAGGCTTTGAACTCCTGTGTGCAGCTGATTTCTGGTCGAGTGGCTGTCCACCAATTGTCATTTGTGTCCTTAAACATCTCATCGATAAGGCTCCTCACTGTTGTCCATCTGGTTTCTCAGTTCTTCTCTATGAGTTCCTCCACCCTCTTCAGAAATTCTATTGGGTTTCTTCGGTAACTCTTAAAGTTTATTACCTCTCTATTTTCACTGGTAATAATATGAGTGTTATGGCAAGGCTTCTCCCTCAAAGCGTCTAGTTCCTCCTGTATCTGCCTTTCCCTCTGACTGATTTCTATTATTTTCTTGCATTTTTTTGTCGATCTTATTGATAGTGGTGTACACTCTTTCAACGCGTTCACTGACATCAGTTTGGATTTCTTTGTGCCTCTCCTCCAGCTTTTGGAGCACCTCATGTTTATTTTTTGTGCACTCTGCGGTGGTGGTTTGTTGCAGTTCTTGAACTCTGATACTTCCTGCCTCCTCGACGTGATTTATTTTATTGGTCAACTCTTCCCGGACATGTATTACAGTTTCATTTGTCTCGGTTATAGTATGTTTAATTTCCTCTCTGCATTCCACCAACTGTTGCCTCAGTTCTTCCTTCGTTTTCTCGCAGTCTTCCTTCAACTGTCTTTGGAGTGTTTCACTATTATTTTCAATCTTGTTATTTAATATCTCAAGATCTTTCTTTATTTGCCTCTTCAGCTCCTCACTCTTCTTGTCTAACGTTTCTTGGTTTCTTTTCAGGGCTTCATGGTTGCTTTCCATCTTATGGTTTAGAAGTTCTATGTCCTCCTTGATTTGTTTCTTCAATTCTTCACTGTTTCTGTCCAGTTTTTCATTTAAGAATTCCCTGTCTTCCTTTCTTTGTTATTTGGTTTCTTCCTTCGTTTTCCTTGAAGTTTCTGTTATAAAGTTCATTATATCTTGCAGGCTCAGGTTCTCTTTCTGAGTTGGTTTACTGGGTTGGTCCCCGACCATTACTTCCACTTCCGGTTCTGGTTGGTTTGGGTTTTCTGGTTGGTCCTCCTGGGGATCCTCTTCGAACAATTCTCCGATCATTTCCTCAATTTCTTCCATCTCTTCTTGATCTTCACCTTCAGTTCCTTTCCTTGTTTGGTACCTTGTAACCATGGAATGTCTCCTCATAATCGCCGCTGGTCTTCTTTTAAAGCCTTACCAGTTGGTCGCCAATCTGTAACGAGTAAACTGGTGCGTCTCTGTAAAATGTGTACCAGTTTTATTTTTGTGTAGTAGTGCGTTCGTCTCGCACTGGGGTCGTTACATCTATTTTGCGCTATCGATGTCCGTAGCGTTGCTGTAATTACCAGTACAACACGAGGGTAACCTTACCTGTTCTTATATAGGGGTGTGTTAATCCCGGGTGGTGCCAAATTGTTTATTAAAACAATTAAACTTATTAATAGGGTGTTCTCAGCTATGACGGTCGGGGCGTTCAAATAATTCTCGCTCGTTCAGCCTTCTGAATCGAGTAGGTAGTTGTACGAATTGCAACTACTAGCTTTCGTAAACATACACAAGTAATATAATGCACTCCCTAAGAAAAAATGACAACTGTTACTCCCTGTACTAGTTATTTTAATGTTTGATAAGTAAAATTTTCAATTAGACAATTAATATTATTCTGGTTGTTTAACAACTTTGCACCGACTTTTTACATGAAACAATTATTCTCAGGATGACGAATCGATTAAGGAAACGATATGTTCACATCAGCATGGCTGCGGAACGTTTAGTTATTATAATTAATTTCGTTCCAAAATCGGGGATTCTTTTGATTACAAGATAAAGAATTCCTATGATTACAATAAAAGTAAGTATTACTTTACTTTACCTTACTCTAAGTGTACATAAATAATAAGGTGTGTGGTTACAATCTGTTCTGTAGTGTCGTTAAATGTGTTTTGTAAGTTCGTATTTAACCAATAGGTTATATTTTATGTTAACAAATTTTCAGTGTGTTTATTTTTCTTAATTAATCTTTGAAAGAGAATATTCAGATTATAGTGAGAGATCAAATTACTTTTACTAATATTTAAAGTGATTTTGTTTTTTGGAAATAAGGTAATTCAATGGTACTTAACACATCAGATGACTTGGTGTTATCATTCATTGGGTCGGAAGAGGATTGGGCTGCAATAGTTTCTATTTTCATTGATCTTTGGACTTAAGTAGGTCTGGCGTCCTTTTCGTATTGGATGTGGTCATATTTTTCTTTTATTTTTCTGGTAATATGGTCCTTGGCCTTTAGTTTACTGCTCCAATGGTTCGTCTGCTTCTTATTCAGTCATGGTTTTGAATTTTTTTCACTGTTTTGACATTTGTTAGTTAAAAATTGGTCTTCCAAAATTCGGCTTCTATTCTGTTAGAGTGACGCTTTATGAGTAACGATATTCAACGGTAATTTCTGCCATCAACATTCATTTCTATGGTTGCCAAATAATTCTGATTGGCTAAGGTTGATATAAATCCATTGTTATCAAAATTTGAATTCTTTTCAAAATCCTAGTATATCTTCTGATTGCTGTTACTCCTCTATCTTCCTTCCTAAGTATTAAATATTGTCACTATAGTATGTATTTCCTTTCATAGATTAATTTGATACCCCACAAGTTTGGGCTATTTTAGGTTTTATGTTTTTACAATTATTTTAATCCTTGTTAATTACATTTCTTTTGAATTCAAATACTTATTATAATATTTTGTCTCAAAAATGATTTACAATTTATCCTTGGTGAGTCATCCACCTCGGATTTGCTAATTTCTTTGTTAATTTGTTATAATTGTAGTTGTTTGTTTTTGACAGGCATTTTCATAGGCCTAAGTAGCCATTATGGTATTTGAATTATTTCATTCAAATTACATCTCATTTTAGCCTAATGGGCTTTATTTTGTTATTATAATTGGTTGTGTTATTTATTGTTGTGTTTTGGGTCTGTTTATGTGTTATTATTTTGTCACTATTATTTTATACATAATTGTTTACTATCTGGTTTCCACGTTTTCTAGGTCATACATTTCTTAACTTTCTTACTTATTTAATCTACCAATAATAACAATGTGGCTATTATTTACTATTTTTTGATCACGTTAAATACAACATCTAGGCCTATGGTCTGTATAATTCTTCCAGCCATATCCTATTTATAAACTTGCTTAAATAATTACTTAACTGTTATTTGCTTACAATTCATCTCATTTTATATAATTTTTTGTGTGATAAACAACATCACTTTTTATGAACTTATTTTAATAACGATCCCTTATAACATGGGTGTTTATTGATTTGCTTTACCTTCTTAATTTTTTAAACAATCTTTACTTCCTTCCATGTTAACACTATCTGTTTTCTCCTTCAGGGTATACTCCCTTTTATTTATAACTACATTCAATTAAATATAACAATAATACTCTTTCTTATAACTAAATACTGTCTTCATCACTTTTCAGCGTTCATTATACCTTAACTAACTGTTTATACTTACTACTATTCTTAATTACTAATATTCTTCACTTTTAATCATTTAGTGGTTCCTTTGGATTTATTAAGTGTTTATGCTTTTATCATTCACTATTTTTCACAATATTTTACACTATTCTTTATTTTACACTATTCTCATTTAATCATCACCTTCACTTTTAAATTATTTATAGTTTATTATAATTTATTTGGTGTTCTTTCTTTATCACTATACTTTGGGGTTTTTACACTTTCATTTTGCACTTCACAAATGTTTTTGTTTTTTAAGTGTTTCTAAATGGGTAATCCCTCTAATTACTATCTCACTACCGTACTATCTCTTTCATTACAAATGTCATTAATAATATTAACAATTTTATGTCTTTATATTTTTATCATTACGTCTAACTCTAATTTGTGGGTTAGTTTGCTTTTTTATATTTAACTTTGTTTAATTGGGTTTCTTTCAATTGTCATTTACATTATTATCCCTTAATTGATAATAATATTTACTCTTTTTCATAGGTTAATTATTGGTCTTTTTTCCAATATCACATTTGAGTGTATTATTTCGACTGCTCATATTCTTTATTACTTGTTTGTGTCTTATCATTTGTTTTCATTTTTATTTATTTCCCTTTATCTTGGGTTTGTTTCTTTTTCATTTCACTCCTTCTTCATTTTCATTGTATTTGGTTAATACCTTGGTTTTCCATATTCTCCTTTGGGTACATTTTAATATGTTGCATTGAGTCATTCAATTCCTTGAATTTGTTTCATTTTTGTTTGGTTTTGGTTTTTTCCCTTCTTCATTTGGTTTGGTTAATCACTTTCTTCTTCATTTGGTTTTATTCTCGTTTGTTTTTTGTGGTTCCCTTCTTCTTTTGTTTCCTTTTGTTGGGTCAATCACTTGGGTTAGGTCATGTCGTCGTTTGTCGTGTCATTGTCTTTATATTTTCTTTAAACATTTTATTTTATATTAAGTATTATTTTATATTCAGAATCATCTTTTTCATCCCTGGTATTGGGGTGGCTTATTTGTGTTATAACAATATCAATTTTAAGTTCGTTAAATTTAACATTTACTTCCTCAAAATTTCTACGCTGCTCATCAAATTTTATATCATTACTATCAAAATGACTCTTTATTTCATTAAATTGATTTAGTAAAATACTCATCATGTCATCATCAAATTTGCTATTACATTTTGTTGAGGTTGGAGTTAACTGAACCCCTGAATCCTCTGTCACATTTGTTTGATCTGTTGATCTGTTACACTTAATTCGACTATTTTGTCTTGACCCACATTTGGAGTCGAATGGACTTCAAGGCCGCTCATGACAGCTGATTCATTAAAATTAATTATTTCCTCTATATCATTTTCGTTATTTCCTGCCATTTTTTAAATTATGAAATTATCATCTATTTTAACAATCCTTATTACTTACGTATAACCTACTCTAACATGACATTGTTTTTCGTAATTTTTTACGCACTCCTAAATCACGCTTACGTTCATTTGTAAGTGTGGTTTTTGTACAAAATTTAATTTATAAAAACTGTCCCTGCTTAGGCGCCAACGAAATACTACAACTTATTTTGCTTATAAATTCGTCCCTAGTTCGGACGTCAATGAAATACTACTTTCTCTTTACCACATTTAAATTATTAATAAAACAGAATAAGCTTACCTTACAGGCCAAGGTCCGTCACACGAACTGTGAACTATAAACGTGATTTAGCGTTACATACTTCAATGACTACACACATTTTATAGTTAACCAACTCAACTCGATTTATTGCTTTTTTATAGTTATCTTTTATGATTCAACAACACATGCTCCGTCCTTCTTTATCTTCAAATGAACAACATTACTGCGGGGAGGTCAAGGCAACCCCGTCTGATAAAATTTACGACACATCAATTTAAATAAAAACACAAAACCATTTATCTACTACTTCTTATACTTCAAGTTTAATTATTTATTAACTATTTATACAAAGCAACCCAGCATTTACCCACGCACACAGCCATTCATTTTTTTTTACAAACCCATTTAATTTAGAGCGCTCTGTATTTTTTCTTTTTAATTTTCCACAATTGTAAAAGGTTATAAATGATACGTTTACTTGATTTTGATGATTCAAGCCGACCACCTGCTGTACTGGTTTCACAATTTCGTCAGTGTTTTCCGAATTCAGTTCTCCTTTTAGATTTTGATAGTACTGCCGATTAACGATCGTTACACATTCTGCACCACTTTATTTATTACTGAAAAAAACACAGATTTTAAGTTTTATAAATTTTTTCGGCTCACGAGCCTATTGTATTCATCCGGTTTTTAGAGTTATAGTTCTTAGTTCACTGCTCACATTTTTTGGCCGGTGTGTCTACATTTTATTACATTTCAAAGTATTTTTTGCGAACCGCGCGTACACGCAACTGCGCGGCTCAGATGCCGTTAGCCGACTGTCTTAAACTATAAAATTCCCATTTCTGTGTGGGCAGTACGAAAACTGTGCCCAGCCGGTGGGTGCGCACACCTGCTCGCGTCCGTTGTCGTGAGATGTTATTTGCCGACTGTCTTTGTTCTCAGCACACTGGGCGAGAAAAAAAGTACCTGTGCGTGCCGTTAGCGTGAGAACGTTGGCCACCTGAGCGCACACTTGTGGGCGAATTCGCACCCTCGCTGCTAATCTGCATTCCAAATGCCGAGCCGTAGCAGCCTTGAAGATATACACTATTCACCAAATATCCTTTGATGGAATCAAATTGAAAAGATTAAAATTATAAAAACTCATGGGTTTGTACCGTTACATAATTGGTCATGAATTTGGATTCTACAGGTTTTTATCTAAAAATTTTCTCCACTAATATTGCAAATGATGTAACATGAGTGTTGGATTCATGTAATGAAGTGTTATTTAGGAAAATAAGTTTCGTTAGAATGTTTAAAATTTGAATGATTGAGAATGTATAATGCAATTACTCCCGCATTCTGTATAAAATTTATTATATTGCAGTTTCCTGGAAATTTTAGTTGATTGTAGTAACAATATGTTAGATTACCTCTGAGATATCAGTAAAATAATGAATAATTTGTAGATTAGCAAGTTGTGCAGCCATTTGCCTGTTAGAGTTGGGTAAGTATATTGCTTAGGCTATCATGTCCAGAGTCATTATTAAAAGAGTTTATAATTTCTGGGCTTTTAGGCTATAGTAGATTTCTTTGTAATGCTCAGTTAATGGACTGATGGAATTGCAGTGGTTAGTCCACTCAGCCCTCTGGTCGTGAACTATGTGGAGAAGTTCAAAGAGTTGGCAATTACATCTGCGCTGCTCAAGCCAAAGTGTTGGTTCTTCTGTGTGGATGACACGTTTATGAATCCACAGGGAAGAAGAACATTTCCTGGTGCATCTCAATAGTGTTCACCCATGCATACAGTCTGTGATGGAGAAGGAGAGGGACAATCAGCTGGCATTTCTCAACATATTGGTCCTTTATAGAGCCAACAGCAGCCTGGGACACAAGGTGTATAGACAGTCACTGCACACTGACAGATACCTGGATAAGCTCAAATCACCATCCGATGCAGAAGTGGGCAGCGCTGAAGGTCCTGGTTGACTGGGTGAAGAGGATCTGAGAGCCCCAGTTTTTCGATACTGAATTGCAGTATCTGGAGGATGTGTTGCAGTCCAACAGCTACTCAGCTGCGGGATTGAGAAGAGCAGCCCAGCCGAGAAGATTTGGTGGGTTGGATGAGTCAGTGTCGCAGGAGTATGCCGGCTCGGCTGCCTTGATCTGGGGTTTGATGGAACACATAAGGAGGTTGTAGAGATGAGGTGTCAGGACAGTCTTCAAGCCGATCAGGAAAATTCAGCAGTTCCTGAGATCAGTGAAAGGTGCCAGGGATTCTGCTGTCATCTTGAGGGGTGTATTGTGTGCCTTGATAGTGTGGCCAGGTATATATCGGCACCACGAAGTACAGTGTCTGCACCCACATTGGTGAACACAGTTTTTGCTGGTGCTTGGGCCAGCCAAAGAAGTCTGCAGTCGCCAAGTATGCTCTTGGTAATGCAGACCATTGTGTTCTCTTTGAGGAAACGAAAATCCTGTACTTGATAAGGAGTTATCTTGCTCACCTTCATATGGAAGTGGGTCCATATCCAGAATACAAACATTGGGGTACATTTAGCCTATAATCCCTTGTTGAATTATTTTTTCAACTTTTTACTACTAAAGAAGACCTCTGGTGGAGGGCAAAATACCTAAAGAGAAAATATCATCACAAAGCAATCAACCATGGCCCAATAGCCTGGAAATTATAAGCTCTTTTAATAATGTTGGATAAGTATTCCTGCCTGAGTAACACATAGTTGTAAATGTTTAATGATGAAAGAAAATCAGTAAAAGAATAATTTTAAATTTTCTACCTTATTGGGCCCAAAAAAATCCCAGACAAAATTGGAGTGTTAGTGCTATTTCTTATAGTTCCAGGGTCCTGTTAACTTCTATGTTTCGGCATAATATTGCTCATACCATCAACCTCCCAGAAGAGACCTGCAAAATCATTTTGATTCTGTTTAGCAGGAATTATGTCTGGATTAAGAAATGATATTTTTTTTAATGAAAGCATTAATCCTGCAGATGAAAAGTATATATACAATTTACATTCATAGTGATAGTGCAAAAATTATGTCACTAATATGCAAATTTGTATTTTTTCTATAATGACAAATGCTGTCTTGTATGTAATATTCATAAAAAATTCCCCGCAGTATGAGGACGGGCATTGTCCTGAAGCAAAAGCACACCTTTTGAAAGTTTTCTTCGCATCTTTGTTTTGATTTTGGGTTTCAGATCTCGCAGTAGCTCACAGTAGCTGTCACTATTCACTGTTTGACCTTTAGGAGTATAATGAATTAGAAGTGGACCTTTCATATCCCAAAACACTGTCATCATCAACTTTCCTGCAGAAACTTGTCTTTTGAACTTTTTTGCTGTAGGCGAGGATGGATGTTTCCACACCATACTCTGCCGCTTACTCTGTGGTTCGAAGTGATGGACCCACGTCTCATCAACGGTTACTATGCGACTTAGAAAAACTTCTTCTTCCTCTTCTAAATGCCTTAAATGTGATTTCAAAATTTCCAAACATTTCTGTTTGTGCTGGTCTGTCAGTCGATGTGGTACCCAACGAGCACACACTTTGCGATAATTTAGTGATTCGTGGATGATTGCAACTGCTGAACCGTGGCTAACGTTCAACGCATGCGCAATATCATCAATTTTGACACGATGATCATCATGAATCATTCGCTCAACTGTCTCGATGTTCTTGTCCGTCTTCGAAGTGGATGGCCTACCTGAACGCTCTTCATCGCAGATAGATACCCGACCATTTTTAAAGCGATTTATCCACTCATAAATTTTGCGTTCACTAAGACAGCTCTCACCGTACTGCTGCTGCATTCTGCGAATAATCTCCGCAGGTGTAGTCCCTTCAGAGTACAGAAAACGTACCACTCCCCTCATTTCTTCCTTGGTGCACACGGACAACGGGGCACTTATAATAAAATGCCCTGAAATCACTACGAATGGAGCTGAGCACTGAAACAACACAGCTAAAGAACAAAAAAACTTTGAGGTTATGATATGTCATTGTTCAGTCAGTGCTGCCATCCATTGGCGCAGGGAAAATAAAATTTGCCTTTACTTTTTGACTTACCCTGTATATGACAACCATGTTGTGTGTGGTGTCATTTTCTTTAAAATTGTATGGAGATTACAAATATGCTAAGCTCGTTTGTTAAAAAATTCATATTATAAAAGTTGCAGTTGTGTAATGGACACCCCAGTAGATGATTTATACCCCAGGGATGTGGGCCAGCTGTGTGTGTGTGTGTGTGTGTGTGTGTGTGTGTGTGTGTGTTAGTAAAGGCCTCCTAATCCCTCAGCTGCCATGGGACTTGGAACGCCGTATAAGTTACTAATCATTTTGCATAAATTTCTTTTTGTAATATTTGACATCATCTATTTATTGTAATCTTATATCTTATTTGTTGGTGGCTGTACTATGATGCTGCTTTTTTTAACCAAGAGGTCAGAGTGTTCATTTCCTGCAAACCAAAGTGATATGTTATCCATTGCAGGATTACTGTTTTACCTTGAGCTGGTAGTTATTTCTGTACGTGTTTAATTACATCTATTCATTCTGATTCTATTACATGTTTATTTATTGATGCCAGATGCTATATGAGAGAACAGAACACAGAAAATAACTGCTCCAGCTTCACACCATTGGAGGCCCTCTTCAGTGTCAAACAAAGTGTTTGGCAAGGTGTCCCCCAATTCACCCCAGTACTGTGGTAGAGACTTCTACCTCTACCTCTACTTAGTCTCTACCTCAATACTGTGGTGAACTGGTGGACACCGTGCCAAACACTTTGTTTGACACTGAAGATGGCCTCCGATGGTGGGGCCAAAACGTCTGTCCACAACAACAGTTGACCAAGGCCTGACAGCCCGGCTAGTAATAATAATTTTAACAATGTTGATGCCTGCTGTGAAAGCTTAAGAAATTGCAGCAACTGTTGTTAATTGTTGATTATATTTTCCTTCACTACTATAAAAGTAAGTGAAACCTAAGCCTCCTATAAAGTCTAAGACAAATATGTTTTAAAGATATGGTGTTAATTGTTGATTATATTTTCCTTCACTACTATCAAGGTAAGTGTATATGAACTAGGTGGGCAACCTTTTTGGAAAATACTGGAGAAGTTGGGAGAGAATTTATGATAATGAGCATACATGAGGCACATCGGATAGAGTGAACTGTGATTTTTAGATGCCAGTTTCATAGAGGGTTGAGCAGTCTAATTCAACCAAACATTGATGCAGCAAATGGATACAGTTTTTTTTTCTAGAATGAGTGTATCATGTAATATAACATAATTGAGAATTGTAGTAATAATGAGAATAAAATTAGTAGTCACAAGTTAACTCAGTATCCGGGGGCGGATCCAGAGAATGTGGGAGACACGTTCTTACAACTGGAAGGTCTGAATAGTATCCACTCACCCCAAGTAGCAAATACAAAATCAGTTTTAGTTGTATATTTCAAATAAGTGTAATGTTTTATTTACTTTTAAACAAATAAATTTCTTCAGAAATTTCTATAGTTAAGAAATTTGAAAATGACAGAAAATAACAAATTAACTGGTGCTTAATGATAATAATATACCGTACATAAATTACATAATAATTATTAGTTTTGATGGAACTTTCACTTGTAAACTTACTTGTTGTTTTCACTCATATGCCCGTTTCGGAGTGGTGTGCTCCTTCGTCAGTGAGTTTTGGATACAGAATGTGCAAGCTGTCGGTAAATCTATGTATAATGGTATTGGTTAACAGGTTATGTGTGGGTGGAGGTGGAGGGGATTGGCGCAGGAGTTTGAATTTTTGTAGGTGTGTTTATTACTGTGTTGAATAGTGTGTTTGATTTAAATTGTAATTGGTCATTGAGTATGTTGTTGGGTTGTGTTTGTATATTTCAAATTGTTCTGTGGTGTTGAGTTTACGACTTTTGGGTAGGAAGTGTAAAATTTTAAGGTTCCTACCCAAAAGTCGTAAACTCAACACAGAACAATACTTGAATTTTGTTGTCCATGACGTGTCCGTTACTTAACTAAATATCACTATAGTATTGATGACTCGGAACACTAAGTTTTTTTATAAGTAAAAACGTAAAGTTTTACCTTACAGCCTAAACCGGTTTTCACCTTTAGAAGGCTTCATCAGAGGCTGCCATAGGTAGCGTTGTCCGTCTTGTTGTTGGCGACGGGATAATTTTTCGAAAGATCGAAGCTGTGTGTGTGTGGTGAGATGTGTTCGAATAATGCGTGCGATTTGAATTGTGTCTGTTCATTTAGGATGTCGTTTTTTTTTGTTTTTGTGTGTTTGTATATTTCTAATTGTTCTAGAGTGTCTAGTTTTCGGCCTTTTGTGCGTACGTGTAGAATGTTCATGTTATTGTCGATGTTTTTATATGTGTGGTTTGCTTCAATGAGGTGGTTTGCAAAGGTAGATTCTGTAGTGGTGTGGAGTGCTTTTGTGTGTTCAATGTATCTCTGTTTGAAGCTATGTCCTGTCTGACCTATATAGAATTTATTGCAATTTGAGCAATTTAGCTTGTATACACCGGGTAGATCGAATTTGTTTTGTGCTTTGGGCATGCGTTTTGATAGTGTGTGTTCTGTTTTGTTAGTAGTTTTGTAAGCGATTCTGTATCCTGCTTTTTTGAATTTGTGGGCAATTTTTTCAGTTTGTTTGCTGATGTATGTTAGTGTTATGAATTTGTTGTTTTCTGTCTTTGTCTGTTGTTTGTTTTGTGTTTTGTGTAGGAGTTTACTGACTATTGTTCTGTCATAACCGTTAGATTCTGCTAGATATTTTATCGTGTTTAGTTCGTCTTTGTAGTCTATTTCATCTAAGGGGATGTTGTTAAGTCTATGTATCATGGTTCTAAAAGCAGCTAGTTTGTGTTGTATTGGGTGATTGGAGGTCTTGTGTATTAGTGTGTCAGTTGTAGTTGGTTTTCTGTATATACTGAATTTGTGCCTGTGTTCTAGTTTTGTGATGGAGAGGTCTAAGAAGTTTATGGTATTGTTGTGTTCGTATTCGGCAGTGAAGGTTATGTTTTTACGTATTTTGTTTATGTGCGTTAGTAACTGTTCACATTGTCTTTTGTTTCCCCTGTATAGTATTAGAATGTCATCAACGTATCTGTGCCAATATAGTATTTTATGTGAGTGTCTGTCATTGTTTGTGAGTATTTTTGTTTTTTCTAAGTGTTGGAGGAAGACTTCTGCTAGAATGCTGGATATGGGGGATCCCATGGGTAGGCCATCATTTTGTGTGTAGTATTTATTTTCTTCACAGACTGTTGACCAGAGATTTATTATTTATTTATTCTTATAATAATAATGGCTCCCATGTACCACCGAAGTAGCTTAGGAGTAGGCAGGGTAGACTGCCTAATATGAGCTGTACGGCATATAAGGAAGGCAGTGTGGCCAGCACTACGCTTCAGCCGCCCATTATTATCCCCAGGATGTTATCCCAGGTACTCATTTTCAACAGGCTGAGTCGACCTGGGGGCTGAAAACGCACCTTGATTTTATGGTGCGGGACCGGGAATTGAACCCAGGACCTCTAGATTAGTAGCCAGGTGTCATACCCACTGGTCTACTGAGCCACCTATTTATTCTTACATGTGCTAAAAAAATGGGTGTTAATAGGGAAAGAAAATCGGGTAATACAAATAGCTGAAAGGAAAATTTGAGGGTAGTAAAAAAATGTCGACTGGGAAACAGAAAACGCAAAACGAAGATATAAGTGTCGAACTAAATATATTTTGTCATCATCCTCAAGGTTTAAACCAAGAATGGTTTGTTCCGGTCTCAAATAGGCAAATATTACAGCTGGTCCACTCCAGCGCTTCCTCGGACGTCCCACACCTCTCCGTCCCCTCGGCTTATAGTTTCATAGTTGTTTGGGGATACGGCAGTCATCCATTTGGCAAAGATGTTCCCACCAATTCAGCCGATACTGGGCGATCCTGTCGAGTATACTCATAATATTCAGTTCCTGCCGTATATCTGTGTTTCTTCTATGATCATGATCATGGAGAGTATACCCTGCCACGTGCCTTAGAAATCTCATTTCAGCCGCTTGGATACGTCTGGCCTGGCTTTTAGTTAAAGTCCAATTCTCAGACCCATAAAGAAGTGTGGGAAGAGCCATCACCTTGTAGAATTTTAGGCGTGTTCCTTTACTTGCTGACTTAAGGGTTCGCCTGATGGTCCCCCACATAAGATTGAACTTGTGCAACTTATGCACCACGTCGTTGCTTGTATTATAAGACGCACTGTAGCCCAGGTATTCAAAACTGCTAACTTGTTCCAGGACAGTACCATCTATAACAATTTTTGCCCGTACGGGATCAGTTCCACAAAAAGCCATCACCTTGGTTTTAATTGTGGATTAACTCTGCAATTCAGAGTCTTTGCAGATTCCATTTAACAAATGTATACCCATCTGCAATCTGTTTTGAGAGTCCGACAGAATAGCCTGATCGTCCGCAAACAACAAATTGTCAATTGTAGAGTGACCAATCATAAAATGGTCTGGAAGACACATCTGCCAGTTTTGTATGACATTGGCAATATATAAATTAAAAAGGGAAGGTGATAATGGACACCCTTATCGTACTCCACAATTGATCAGGCCAACTCTAGGAGCTGTTCTCGGTCTCCCTGCTTCTAAGATTTTATTCTCCATATACAGACTCTGTATTGTTCTAATTAGATGTTGTGGGATCCCTTTCCTTGTCATTACTGCCCATAGTTTGCTCCGATTCACTCTGTCAAAAGCCTTCTCGAAGTCGATGGAAGCTATGTATCTGGGCAGCTGATAGTCTCTACGCTTTTCAATGAGCTGGGCTGTAACCCCTCTTTCTATTTTTATGCTTTATAAAAAATAAACTTTTTTTTTTTTTTTTTTTTTGAAAGAGGGGCCGCTAGTTAATTAAAACTAGGCGGAAGGCCTAGGGAAGCAAAAATGCGCTGGGTCCAGTGAGACTTGCAATAAAACTCGGTTGGTAAACAGTAATAACAATCTTTTATTCTTCCTTAATTCCCATAATTCATGTTACATCTTGATTCAGAAAATTTCAATATCTGTAAGTGCCATTATAACAATAGTCTCAACCAATAAATAAATCTCAATATATTAATAAATCAATTTCAATAAGGCCATTTCAATTATAACAGTAATTAACATTCCTTCAGATAATTCACCCACATATATATATATCAATCTGGTTCCTTATTTTAACACATAATCTAAACATATAATATAACACACATATACCTCTATATCACATAATCACAGACAACTTACAATTATAAAGCCTGGCGCCTGCATCTTCTATCTAATGCATACATGCAGGTAAAGAAAATCTGGACTTGCCATCATCGCAAAATTACAATTATAACTTAAGGTGCCAGTACAGCCGGTATGAATTTTAGAAAATAGCAAAATCTTTAATTTTAGGAAAGTGTAAAATTTTAAAGCAAATTTGAATCGATCAGAACAGCAACCCCTTTTACATTTTTAACACTTCTTGAGACCACATTTGTAATAAGTCATGATAATAGAACGATGATGCTTAATCTGGTTAATAAAATAATAATATATAATATTTGATCTGTAATGACATACAAGGATAAGTTAGACTTGCTATAATAACAGGCAAAATGTAAAACTAGTAGATTCATATGCACAGGACATTTGTCCTAAAAAGGTTACACGTTTAGAAAGACTTCCTTCTTTAATCATAACGGTTTGATAATAAGCAAAATTAACTAGACAAGTTTAGCAAGTAAAAGCCAGAATCTAAGTTACAATAACAAGTACCGCCTGTACATTTCATTCCATTTAAAATTCTGACAATCTCTGAATATAAATCGTATATGCCAAAAAAAAAATTAAATTTAATATCAGCCATCTGTGCATATATAAAATTTAAACCATGTGGTATACTAGCAGCTGTGGAAGTGTGCCAGAATAGACCGGATCTGACCAGGTGAGACCAGTATCAGACCGGCACGAAACGGCACCAAAATGTGCCCAAAAAACCTATTAAGAATTAACACTGAAACGGCATGAAAAACCCAAACCCCCAGACCTTAAATACAGGAAAATAATTAAATGTGAAACCCCAGTAACCCTCAGAAAACATCTGAACCAGCCGGTTCAGAATCAAGAAACTCATACCTATACTTAGCTTTACAGAACAAATTACCCTTACAATATTAGCATTCAAAATCTATGAAAAAGCTCTGGCGCACCCCCACAGTGTAGCTCACAATTACAGTGATAGTACGTTATAAGTGTGGATAATGTTCATAGTAAATGTCTTGGTGACACACCCTTGATCTAACTGTCTAGCTGAGTAAGCACATTGTTCGAGCACAATTTGTCACACTGATGTTTTGCGGGCCAGGCCAAAAAAAATAAAAGAGTTCATATCACCTTAACTGAAGCGGTTGAATTACATCATTACTGTTAGCTAGCTCCCTCCTCGGTACAGACAAGTTTCAGGTGGTTCATGGCTGGTGAAGGTGGCAGTACACCAACTGTGGCCAAGTCTCCGTTCTAGGGCGAGAACCCTAAGGATTCAAAAAGATTAAAAATACTGTCCACTAAAACTCGCACCCTAGTCATGTATTTTAAACATCAGAACTGGAGCTCCCAACTAACTCAAGATAATGCATAAAAGTTTTTTAAATTTGCATCTGGAGTAATTATAACTTCAAGATAATTAAGAACTCATATTAATAATAATAGGTGCATAGTAATGAAGCACGCACACCGGCATAAAACCTGCGGCGACATAACCCTACATGTTCACAGCGGCATGGCCACGTGGCGATACCATAATCGCAATTTTTGCAATTAATGAACACACTAAAGGCCCTCTCAGCTACATACAATTAAAGGAATTACAGTACTTCATCTAAGGACGGTCTTACAATTTACTTTTAACTGATATAATTAAAGAAAAGTTCACACTTCCGGTCACCAGTGCGTGTTCATGCATAACCAACAAGATTCAAATCTCTCTATAACGTACTTAATTTAGTTACAACTTTATACAATGATTAAACAAATGATTGTTACTTGAACAATGATTAAAAGAATTACTGGCGGTATCTAAATACTAAAACATCGATTAAATTTCTTACTATACACACACACACACACGTCTGACCGAACCACGAGCATTCTAACGTTCGCATCTGCCTGAATACATTTGAGTTTAAATATTCCTTTACGACTAAATCATTGTATACAATTCTATAAGTCACTTACCGGGAAGTCTCAAAAATTTAGCCTGCCATCAGAGATGAGAAGAAAACTGTCCGAGGTGAGGAGTAGCTGTTTGTTCGGTGAAAGGCTGCCTGCAACTGATTTGTACAGCAGCAGCGTAACGAACCCTAAACTTCGCCATTAGATCGCGTGCACTGTCTGACAGTGCCATCCAAATATCGCCACGCTAGTTGACATTGACAAGTCATCGAATTTATTATTGGAAAAAAAATTTTTTATATCTTCGATCGCCGGGTTATGCAAACACGGCACAGGGCTATTGTAAATATACAATCTAAACATGATCTGCCCTTCCTGAAACCATTCTGGGCCTCTGAAAATATGGTCTCCGTTATCGCATTCAGCCGTGTTCGTAATATAGATGCTTATAATTTATATGAAGTATTATGAAGGCTGACTCCTCTGTAGTTCCTGCAATCATTACGATCACTTTTTTTGAATATGGGAATTACCTTTGCAATCCGCCAGTCATCAGGAACATGACCAGTGGTCCGGCATAGATTAATGAACTGCAGGAAACGATCATGCAGCAAGGCTGGTGCACACTTTATAAGCTCCACGTTCAGCCCATCAGTACTCGGTGCTTTTCTATTCTTACAGCGGTAAATGTATTTTGTACGAACACAAATACAGAAAAAAGGAATCGACAGTGAATGGGGTACGTTTACAGAATGGAAGATAGGCTAAAGTGGAATACAAAGTGATTCGGAGGAGATCTCTGGGAAAAGAAAAATTTTTACAGACCAAAGATTTCCGTGTCGGCGGTTTCAAAATCTCACTTAAAAATATTAACGTTATTTCCTTGGTTACGTTCAATTTAAATTTACAATTTTGCAGTTATTGTTGGTTAGGTGTAATTATTTTTAGTTCCCTTCCCTCGCATATGACTAAGCATTACGAAGATACAAATATTTGTAGAATAAAAAGTGACGGGAAATGGGACTCTTCATATAGTCTAAGCAGGAACAATTCTACAGATAGGAACAGGAAGGGAAATTCTTCCATGAAACTTAAAAAAATATATATATTCCACAACCTGTTGAGAGAAAATTAGGCGTTTTCTCGATTTTATTTATTTTCTCGATATTAACATAAGACTCGTTGGACATTTGGTGAAACATATTACTTAAAAATATTTAAGTAACACAAACGCTTTGTAGTTTCATAATTTATTCTTTAACTCTGACAGTTGTTTCAATCGATTAAGTTATTCTCAAAAAGCTGATAAGAAGCTATCGGCTAAAAGAATTGGCAGAGTTTATAATAAATTGTGAAACCACCAAGCTTTTGTGTTTATTTAAATCTTCTTTAATTTTATAGCAAGCTTTCCTCAATTCTGAAGCAGCGAAAATTTAGAAATAAAACATAGCACTGAAATGATTCTATTAACAACTGAAATAAACCTCTGGAGTTGATCAGTAGACAAATAGGGTGGAGGCTGTATACAAAAATATAGATTACAATAAGAATAAGATTGAGATTTGGAATAAGATTTGGGTGCGAGACGTATAATAATTGAAGATTTAAAACCAAACAGTTAGTTTAGTGTGGCCATATTGAGACGATGCCACGTTTACATAACTTAAAACAGATACGTTTTCATAACTTATAAACACAACATCGAGAGCCACAATAGTGTTTACGATTTATCCTCAACACATTAACTTTTACGGTGTTGATGAAAAACCAATCAGGCCTATACATGTCTTTAGATCGGAGTTTTGGGACGACGCGTCTCGACGTGCGAAAAGTGCAGAAGCGAGCGTCTCCGACGGTTCTGCTTTACATAACTTAAAACAGATACGTTTTCATAACTTATAAACACAACATCGAGAGCCACAATAGTGTTTACGATTTATCCTCAACACATTAACTTTTACGGTGTTGATGAAAAACCAATCAGGCCTATACATGTCTTTAGATCGGAGTTTTGGGACGACGCGTCTCGACGTGCGAAAAGTGCAGAAGCGAGCGTCTCCGACGGTTCTGGTTCTTAGTTGCCCTTCATTCTATCCATGCTGACTCACTTTAATCTTCTACTTCTCCTCCTCCTCCTCTTTCTCCTCCTTCTCTTCCACCTCCGCTTCCTTCTTCTTCTCCTCCTCCTTTTCTCATCTAGTTTTTCTTGCCTACTATGAGTGTGGCGTCTTTTTTTCTCCAATTACTATTATGTCTATCTCTATCCATTAACTCCCGCTTTTCTATAGCTTTAATGACATTGGTTTGCTATACAGTATATCAAAGCTGGTTCTTTAATTTCTTTCCCTGATGGATGCCACCCTAACATAATTTCGCTTCCCCCATTCTATTTACGTCGTCGTATAATACTGTAGTCATTTGTTTTCTAGATCCTTTGTAATGGAACATGATACTTCCGTTTCCCTATGCTCCTTCAGTTCGGATTTTACTTTCTCGTATTATTTTGAGTCAACTTTGCGGACATCCAATTCTACGGATATTGTTATTTTATTTTCTTAACTCTCTTCTCCATTTGCCATAATTTATCTCTGTTTAACACAACGTTTTTTGTTTCAGAGTAGATTTTTTTTAAGTGAGAACTTCATATTCGGCACTACGGTGCCCGGCTCACTCCAGTACACCTCGCGCACCTAAGGCAGTAAACTGATTCAGCGTGTAACGAATAGTTGAAACGGAAAAAGCGTTAGCCGCGATGGAGAGGAAAGCGGAAGTCCGTCCCCTATCGTACTAGCGACCAAGCTACGACTTCCTCTCTTACTCGTCAACTGACAAAGGCGATGGAGCAAGTAAGTCTGGCATGTTGAGGAGACAGGACCGTGAGCGTAGAAGATGTACAGTAATATATATACAACTCTTATACAGAAGTAAAGCTTGTTTGTTTGTTTCATTGTCCGGGCTAACCTCAGAAGTTACTGACCCGATTTAAAAAATTCTTTCACCACCGTCTTTCTTGACGATTGAGTGCCGTTTTAGACGTAAATTTGAACCGATACCTTGAAAATGTTTTAAAGAACAAATCCTTAAAACAAACAAAGCCTATGTCATGGAATTTCTTTGTCAATTTGCGTGTAGTGAAAATTTTCGGCATGCGATAAACCTTCGTTCTATAAGAGATAGCTATATGGTGTCATCAAGTGGAATTTATATAAAATCTTCTTCTTCTTCTTCTTATGCATCTCACGGAGTAGGCACTTTACCTGTTCTGTCTTCACAGAGTATCTCTCCATCTCATTCTCGGTCTTCCTACATTTCTTGTACCATAGGGTCTATATCGAAACGCGTCCTTAGGTAGTCGCCCATCCTCCATTTTGTCCAGTTGCTGTAACCATTCCCTGAGATATGTCTGGATTTTATTATTTATGGAGAATACCTGTAGCTCTTCTCTAATATCCTAATTGTGCAAACGTTCATGTCTCGTGCAACCCTTTGTTTATATAAAATTATAAATTTTATTTTGGTTTTTGTTTGAATAAAATCGTCCTTATCGTTTTCGCGATACTGGCAGTTGTGTAAACAATTTGATTGTTTGATTGAAAGTTGTGAGTAGTTATGTCATAATTCACATTAATTCATAATTAATATCCATAATTCACAGACATAGGACAGTACAGGGACTGCCATAACTTTAATTTTGTATCTCGCCGTACCTTGTTTATAATGCCAAATTTCAAAAAAAAAAAATAAAAAAATAAAAAAAAAAATAATAAATAATAAAAAATGTTTCTTTTAGTTAAGGTAAGTGTCATTGAACGTGGTGACAATTGATGTATGGAGTTATTCGTAGAAGTGTAGCGAACAAAAACGGGTGAAAGCCGTCCGTTGCCGTCTACGCAAGTCTGATTGACACGCCATAAATCTAGTGTAGCAAGTGGCCACGTGCTAGAAAGACACGGTCATTGTGCTGGGTGTATCTAGAAAAAACGCCAGTGAATAAAAGCTTACAATCCGGAGAAAAGTATACGAGGGTGTGAATAAACTCATCAAGTGAGAAATGTTTCGTTCTGACAAAGGATGAAAGGTTACACGAACATAACAACTGCAGACAGAAAACAATGAAGGGTGTTCCTTGACTGAAACGCATCAACAGAGGATACACCGGAACAATATTATGATACCAGGAAAGAAATCGTACTCGAAGTTAACGCACGAACTAAAAGGATAGGTTTTTGCTGGGAACCAGACAAAAAAATACTTACGGAGAGAGTTGGCGAGGCCATTGTTCAAGAAAAGATAATACCATAGGCACAACTAATTGGAGAGGCAGCTGTTGGAAGAGAAATCGAAGGATTGTCTTTGTGAAGACTAAGAGATACGACAGCTAGATTTATTACCAGAGTATTCGGAAATGCCGTTGACTGAAGGGTAAAGGACCCAGGAGAAGAGTTTGGTGGAAATCAGAAGACCTATCAGAACTTACCTTTGAAAAAGTAGGTGGTCTCTGGAGTAGGTTGTACGAAAAAGAGCCAATTAGGAAACGGCATCGCCGAAATCAGAAGTCTAGTGGGGAAATTCTCATGTTCGATATAGGCAAGCGGCAGAGACGCGAAAAGGGGAGTCTTTACTAAATTTTCGAAGGAATCGGAAGTAAAAGGCGTGACAAAAGTGTTACGGGAGTTCGTAATAAAATGACTTAGAAAATATCGATACGATATGAACTGTTTAACATTTTCTAGCGTTCGAGTTGGTGATCGTATTACAGTAACTGATAATGAAACGCAATACAACGGCGGTATTAACAATTCGAACAATGTTGTATAAAATTTTGTCGTGAACGAATAACAGTAACTTACCGTCAAGTGTATCAGTTAAACAAACCAGAAAACCGAGTGTAACATACATCTTTAAACAATATCGCGAGTAAATTAAATGATATTTATTTACAGAATGTCAGTGAACAACCGAAGTAGGCCTAATAGCAACAATAATTTATACTCCCAATAAATCCAATACGAACACGCGTTGTGTAATGTGTTGTATATGTGAAGGGCTACAGTGAGGTCCACGCAGCCACTCGAGATTCCGGAGGTGACTTATCATCAGTACTCCAAATGCTGATCAAGAAGCGTAGCTTACCACACCTGCGACCTCTACAAGACATGGATAATTCGTACCAAAAGTAAATTTGTTATGTACTAATTAAATTTTACACCCACTTGTCTGTCACTAAAAGAACTCACTAAAGAAATTCACTAAAGAACTCACTAAAGAAATTTGCTAAAAGAACTCACTAAAGAATTTTACTAAAGGAACTCACTAAAGAAATTTATTTAAAGCATTAATTTAGAGACCTCATTATAAGTAAGGTCATGTTGAAACCCATTGAGAAAATTGTAGGAAGTCTAGTATTTCATAAAATATCTATTTTACAATCGCTTTGATTTTAAATGAATCCGTTATGATACAATATGTTGTACTAAACGTAAGTGATTAAATATTGAAGAATGAAATATAGTAAGAAGTAAAGTTTTAGAGGTTGAAGAATTATTAAATTTGTTAAATGTGCATAAATTAATATTTATAGTAATCATTATGTGTCCAATGAAATATGATGATATATAATGATATTTTGTTAATAAATTAACTACTAGAAAGTAATGAAGTATTGATTTATTGAATTAAACCCTGAGATAAACAAAAAGGTATTAAAAGTAAAGTTATATGTTCCTCAAAATACGGTTGATTGTCCCACAGATCGTCTGTAACTTACCTAACTTAACATCGATATCATAATTCCTATCATAGCCAATATCATTTTCCAAATTATTAAAGTGGCTCACTTGTTCTAGAATTCAACAAAACACACACGGGCGCGCGCGCGCACACACAGTACTTAAATGGTGCCCGGAATATCTGATGTTAGATATAAAGATGAAGCTCCTAGAATTAATAATGGTAAGTGACAGTATTAAGAACGAGAGCCTGAAATCAAACTCTTAGGCAAGATTATAGGCTAATTTTTTTTAAATTTCTTGTAAGACGAATGAAAAGGAGGAAGAACGACAATTTGACCTTCATGTTGCTTAAGAGCGATTCTAAAGTCACATTTTCGTAGAAACCTGTGGAATCTGTATGTTAATGAATTTAGAAAATTTTATTTATAATCGTGTTATACGATTTCCATACGCCTACCGTGTTAGCAGTATAAACTAGGCAGTGGCCATGACATTCTTTTTAAGTAGGTCTACTTTATTTCTTGGGTCAAATTGTAGTAGAAGTAGTCCATCTCTTCACCTGGCTCTATAATAGACTATTATTATCGGTTCACTGAATCAAGTATATTCAGCTACTAAAATAAAGTGAATATTTCTATAAACGAGGGGCTGTCAAAATGTTAGCTGTACTTGTGCATATTCATTTTTGTTTTTAAGGAAATATTTCGATGAAAGTTCTTGGCAACAGTTGTAAACTTCTGTTCCCGTCAGGTGTAATAAATAATGGTGGGCGTTTTTGTTGTTTTTGCAAAACGAAAAGGAACTATTCTTAAAAAAAACTGTTTTTAAAAATAGTTGAAAAAAACAGGTTGAATTAATGAACTGTTGCTATTTACATTTCTTTACCATTATATTGTTCAAACGGTTTGTTTTGAGCATTTCAAATAACTGTTCATTTTAGTATGTTTCTTAACTCGATGGTTATGTAACTTAAACAATGGCATTAAGTCAATATTTCTCTTATTTACCAGTATCTTAAAAAGCATTTTTTGTTGTAAATTAGTAGGGGGAAACTGACAGTTCTAACGCACAAAGGAATGCCGCCTTTCTTAAAAAACATAAAAAAACGATAAAAAACATGATCTAAGAGATGACGCCGCCACCGCTGGACCCGCAGCATCCCGATGGACCACAGCATCCGCGAATTTCCGCGAATAAATTTTTTAATTTTTTTAATTTGGTTTTTTTATTTTTTTTATTAAATTGATTTGGTGGGATGAGGTTCAATGGACCACAGCATCCGCGAATAAAATTTTTTATTTTTTTAATTAAATTGATTTGGTGGGATGAGGTTCAATGGACCACCAGCATCCGTGAATATAATTTTTTATTTTTTTAAGAAAGCTGATTTGCATATCAGTGGGTGGTGTTGGGTGGGAGGTTGTTTTTTTTTTATTTCATATCAGTGGGTGGGGGGTGGTTCCAACTCGATGCATTATAGTGTATATTAAAATATATGATCAGGTGTACCAACCTTTGCATGAGTTCAAATTTGTCGCGTGTTATAATGTATATTAAATCTATATGATCAGATGTACCAACCTCTGTATTATTATTATAGTGTATAGATATTTTATATGAGCAGGTTTGTCAACATTTTCTGTGGCGGGGGGAGGGAAATTCAAATATGTGTTATATTGTGTATGTATAGAGCAGATCTGTCAACATTTTTTCTCTTCTGTGGTGGGAAATTCAAACTATATGATCATAATTGGTACTCTCTCTCGCTCTCTCACACGTTGTGTATGTCTCTCTCTATCTCACTCTCTCTTGTTGTCAAACCGTTCTCCTCTCTCTCGGTGGTCAGTACCGAGCGCATGTATATGAAATTAGAAAGTTTATATTTATTCCACAAATATTAACGTCCTCTCTCTCTCTCTCTCTCTCTCTCTCTCTCTCTCTCTCTCTCTCTCTCTCTCTCTCTCTCTCTCTCTCTCTCTCTCTCTCTCTCTCTCTCTCTCTCTCTCTGTCTCTCTCTCTCTCTCTCTCACTCTCTCTCTCTCTCTCTCTCTCTCTCACTTGTTTCAACTGTGTCAACGTCTTCTCTCTCTCTCTCTCTCTCTCTCTCTCTCTCTCTCTCTCTCTCTCTCTCTCTCTCTCTCTCTCTCTCTCTCTCTCTCTCACTCTCACACGTTTCAACTATGCAATCTCTCTCTCTCTCTCTTACCGTGTACATTGAGTAGTCGGTGTGTGACGAATAAATAATTTTAGCGCTCTCTCGTTGTCAAAACGTCGTATTCATTTTTCAATGTATTAAATAATTAATTAATAGTTCTATAATGCAGTCAGTGGGATTGATCCTTGTTAGAAATATATATATTTGGCGTCAATGAACTACTTACCTGTTGTATTGTTACAGATGACAAATCCATACGTTAACGGCCTAGCAATCTGGTACAATACTTCTGTTTTAAAGTTGCAGTTTACACACACACATAGGTTCAGTAGTGTATAGCGAAATAAATTAAAATTATACACACACATGAAAACGGTGTCTGAAATTCATACAAATCTTCTGATGTAACAGTTCACAAAAATAAATTAATTGTACACATGTTCAGAGGTGTAGAGTGAAATAAAATAAAGTCATAATTTGTTTAAATGATTAAATATATTGTAACATTCACAATATAAAATTCACAATTAAATAAATACATTATAAATTGATATTTTTCGAAAGTTTATATATAAGTGTGTGTCGTACTTGTAGAAGAAGCAACCTGCAACATAACAATACAACAACATTAAAATCATGTTAAATATCACACACACACACACACACACACACACACACACACACACACACACACACACACACACACACACACACACACACACACACACACACACACACACAGACGTACACGCACACAGACGCATACGCACACACATACATACATACATACAACGTGCATACGTTTGACTTGAATCATGTACATGTAGGTCCAATAAAACAGATAACAGATTTAAATACGCAACGTAATCACACACATACATACATACATACATACATACAACGTACACACGTTTGGGTTACACCACACGCGCACGCACACACACACACACAGACGTACACGCACACAGACGCATACGCACACACATACATACATACAACGTGCATACGATTGACTTGAATCATGTACATGTAGGTCCAATAAAACAGATAACAGATTTAAATATGCTATAGTCATTGTAAGACGTTACAATCCTTGAAGTGTTTTGTCCTTTCATCAAACTTTGTAAATTAGAATCTGCACTACATTCAAACATACACACACACAATGATAAAAAAATTGTTTATTAAAAGTATTTTGTTACCTTAACGAGGTACTATTTCCATATGTACTGTTTGATTCCTCATGCCCCGAAACACGAGATGTAGGTCGCTGGGGCTTATATGACGGAGCTCTTCATCTGTAAAGACGCCAGCATACCTCTTAGGTAGATATACACGATAGCGTAGCTCACCATCTTCCAACGTTACAAGCACAGGCTTCCCATATCTTGTGTCCACATGCACCATGTTAACAATCGGATACTGCTTGTTCAATGTTAATTCTGCACACCGTTTGTACTCAATAGCAGAAACTGCATTGAATTTTGTGATAAACGACATTATTTATGAGAAGTGAAGACGTCTGTATCAAACTAGGTGGAACTAAACAATGACTACAAAGAAGACTAGTGAAAGTAATGGTGGTGGTGGTGATGTGGTCATTAGGAAAGTTCACGTTCATCGCCTGAAGCTTTGCATGTACATACACACAGGCAGAATTACCGCTGTTACAAAATATATATATTAGGAAAGACAAGCCCACAGACTACTAGAAATAGTTATCGTCTGAAAAAAAAGAAACCACACATTACGAACTAATATCGTTACAATAATAATAATACATAAACTTACGTTTACGGTCGTCCAAACTGAAGTATGGAGTGGCAATAACTATAGATATCGCAGTAAGAATTTTTGTTGTTGTTTTTAACAGGTGATGTTTTTCATCCTCTGAAGCTTTGCATACAGAATTATGACTGTTACATAATATATATTAAGAAAGTCGACAGAAATAGTTATCGCCTGCAGCAAGAATTTTTGTTGTTGTTGTTTTTAACAGGTGGTGTTTTTCATCCCCTGAAGCTTTGCATGTACATGCATGCAGAATTATGGTTGTTACATAATATATATATTAGGAAAGTCCACAGAAATAGTTATCGCCTGCAGGCATATACAAGTTTACTAACGAAATTAACAATGCTATGAGACACTCACATTAAAAATGTTTGTATAAAGAAAAATCATTAATTATAGCCAGATCGGACAATTTCACGTTCTCATGCGGGTAGGAAAGTCGACAGAAATAGTTATCGCCTGCAGCAAGAATTTTTGTTGTTGTTGTTTTTAACAGGTGATGTTTTTCATCCTCTGAAGCTTTGCATACAGAATTATGACTGTTACATAATATATATTAGGAAAGTCGACAGAAATAGTTATCGCCTGCAGCAAGAATTTTTGTTGTTGTTGTTTTTAACAGGTGGTGTTTTTCATCCCTTGAAGCTTTGCATGTACATGCATGCAGAATTATGGTTGTTACATAATATATATATTAGGAAAGTCCACAGAAATAGTTATCGCCTGCAGGCATATACAAGTTTACTAACGAAATTAACAATGCTATGAGACACTCACATTAAAAATGTTTGTATAACAGAAAAATCATTAATTATAGCCAGATCGGACAATTTCACGTTCTCATGCGGGTATATAGGAACGTAAATTTTAATATGCCCACGACGTTTGATGTTGTAATAGCTGTTCAGACGGTTTGTAAAAGAATGTACGTATTCGTCCATATCTGAAGCTCGTTTACTTCTGTACATTCAACCTCAGCGATGATAGCTGCGTGCGTTCCTATAATAATAATAATAATAACAGTACCTGCTTCATTATCATATACATTATGTGCTATATATAAATATATACATAAGGCTTTCAACACACACACATACACACACACACACATTTTTTTTAAAACAGGACAGCGTATTATCTATATAACGTTCTGTTTCAGATAAGAATAGTTTGAATATAAAATGAAAGGGTACGTTGTATTTTGTTATGAGAAAATGCATTTCTAAATTTCGTTACATTTGTCAAAAGATCTTATTGATCAGACGTATGAGTAATTATATTAATCCTTATGTAGAAAATACGCACGCATTCGTAAAATATAGCACTCAGGTGTAGGGCAATTAATCCTTTTTTGTATTGAACGTATTTAAGTAGGTCTACTCGTGATATCAGTAAATTCTGTCTAAATGTATAGTACATAAACGTACCCAGTAATCGCTTCTTGAGTTACTCGATTGATGTTCATGTTAAACGATTGATGACTCATGTAATAATACAGATTAACCTCGTATAATAATAATGACAGGACAGCGTATTTAGAACACTTAAAATTGGAAATCTACAAACACATCAAAAATATCTGTCAAACAAAAACACCGTTCTTGACAACAGTAACTGACCTAAGCACATGTGCTTCATTAGGCAACAGACCAAAAAATCAAATAGACGACTATAAGCACAATTTAAATAAAATCTGAATATTCAATAAAATTATGTTTTTTTTACTTAGTAACATATGCAAATCTTTTACTTACCTCTTAAATGTTGTTGTTGTTATACACAATAGCCGATTGTACGATGAGTGTTTCATACAAATGAGAAATAGTGACATGTCGTCTTGTGTGTATATATATATATATCATACGGCGGTAGCGTACACGTTTGAAAGTTGATGCACATTAAATTGTCTCTCTCACACACATTACAGATATTGATATTAATTGCATGTATGTTCAGAGGTTTGGTGTCTAAATCAATGCATTTTACTTTCACTTTCTAATTTGACACATGGCTTACTTCCATACAGAAATAGCTATCGTCTACGAGTTTTGCTAAACGAAATTAAAAAAATGTTGTAATACATAACGTCCTATGAAATAAATATGGTATGTTTTTAGGACCTTACGTCTTACGTCTTAGTTTTACGTCTTACGTCTTACGTTTTACGTTTTACATCTTACGTCTTACGTCTTACGTCTTACGTCTTACGTTTTACGTCTTACGTCTTACGTCTTACGTTTTACGTTTTAGTCTTACGTCTTACGTCTTACGTCTTACGTCTTACGTCTTACGTCTTACGTTTTACGTTTTACGTCTTACGTCTTACGTTTTACGTTTTACGTCTTACGTCTTACGTCTTACGTTTTACGTTTTAGTCTTACGTCTTACGTCTTACGTCTTACGTTTTACGTTTTAGTTTTACGTCTTACGTCTTACGTTTTAGTCTTACGTCTTACGTCTTACGTTTTACGTTTTAGTTTTACGTCTTACGTCTTACGTCTTACGTTTTACGTTTTAGTCTTACGTCTTACGTCTTACGTCTTACGTTTTACGTTTTTTTATTTGCGGAAATTCACGGCCGGAACACACCATCCTTTGTTTAATCCTTCCAGATGATTATGATTACTTCCATTACCGTTTCTTCCGTCAACTCACTGACTACTACACAGAGGCTTTGACAGAAAGGGACGTTGTTACCTCGATAGGATACTCTGGTTGCCCACTTTACAAATTTAATGTGACTGTAGAGTTAAAAAAAGTCGTAACAGCTCGAAGTGTCGAGGTAACGGCGGGAATAGCCAAACTGACAAGTCCACGTCCATATGTTCACCTGTACATTCTCTCTTCCTGCAGGTACCAAATTGACGAATCATGTTCATTTATCTTAATTGTTATTTAAATAAGCAGTCTCTGTAATTCCAACTTTGTCGTGCTTACTTGCTGAACTGCTACCTGTCATGCTTCGGACGAGGCCTTTCAGTGTCTCAATCATTATCAAGTCCAAAACCACGACTAGCTAACCTTCAGCAGGAACGTGGGGAGGAGCAGACTGAACAAGGTAAAAAGTTCAATACCAATTGTCACAGTTAAGAAATTATTTTTGTAATTATGTAGCGTGCAAACTTGCTGATGCGAATTAACGTTTGAGTCATACATACTATGTCTATTGGTGCGTGTATGAAAAGTCTCACTCTTAACATCGTTTAGAAATTGTCACGTAGATGAAACTTTTTCATGTTCCTTCATAGGTTTGTCACCTTCTTTCCACTCTATCGTCTACGAATGACATACTATGTCCACAAACATCGAAATTTCTAGGGTAGAAGTAGAACCCCGCAAACGCTAACTCGTCGGGGCTGATAAACGTCACTTCCCAATACTTGAACGATTTTATTCTTTCACTTTCAATACTAAAATCATGAGTAGCCGACATCTTTGCGGTTTGTAATAAACTGACATATTACCCTGACGAGTGTTATTTATTTACTGAGAATGAATGAATACTGAAAAACAAAAGGTACGGTTATAACGCTGGTATTATGTTATAATGTGAGACGTATCAATACAAGCTTCGAGGCGACTGCTGTATTGCCATGTCGCTTCACTCCCCGCCCTCCCCGCCATTGACAAAGCATAACCAAGTGTAACGTGCGACAACGCTGGAGGGCAAGGGGCGGGGAAGAGCTGTTACTATTGCGTAACCTCGAAGCTTACAATGCTAAGTCCCGTACTATAGTGTATCTTAAACGTTTTATATATCAATTTGTAGCGCATGAACGTGTGATAAGTAAGACGTTGTTGCAAGTGAGTGTCGATGTGTGTGTGTGTGTGTGTGTGTGTGCAACTGTACTAAAAAGCTGTTATGCGCATGCGCAAATAATTCAAATGCACTTACGTAGATGACTGAAAAAGAGATGAATTACATAATACATGTACGCCTAGACCAACTATTTGATAGATCAAGAAAATTAAGTTTATTTTCGCACGCACACACGAACACACACAGACGCACACGTAATCACACATCCGACGTGCACGCACACAGACGCATACGCAACGTAACCAAACACGCGCACACACGAACACATAGACGCACAGCACACACACATACATACGACGTTGACATGAATCATGTTACGTTGTGTCGCGCTGACTCGATATTTATATATGACTTCCATACAGATTTAAATAATACTTTCATGCTTTTGGCTGTCCTAAAAAACATACCATACTATTACACAGGACGTTATGTATTACAACATTTTTAATTTCGTTTAGCAACACTCGTAGACGATAGCTATTTATGTATGGAAGTAAGCCATGTGTCAAATTAGAAAGTGAAAGTAAAATGCATTGATTTAGACACCCAACCTCTGAACATACATGCAATTAATATCAATATCTGTAATGTGTGTGAGAGAGACAATTTAATGTGCATCAACTTTCAAACGTGTACGCTACCGCCGTATGATATATATATATATACACACAAGACGACATGTCACTATTTCTCATTTGTATGAAACACTCATCGTACAATCGGCTATTGTGTATAACAACAACAACATTTAAGAGGTAAGTAAAAGATTTGCATATGTTACTAAGTAAAAAAAACATAATTTTATTGAATATTCAGATTTTATTTAAATTGTGCTTATAGTCGTCTATTTGATTTTTTGGTCTGTTGCCTAATGAAGCACATGTGCTTAGGTCAGTTACTGTTGTCAAGAACGGTGTTTTTGTTTGACAGATATTTTTGATGTGTTTGTAGATTTCCAATTTTAAGTGTTCTAAATACGCTGTCCTGTCATTATTATTATACGAGGTTAATCTGTATTATTACATGAGTCATCAATCGTTTAACATGAACATCAATCGAGTAACTCAAGAAGCGATTACTGGGTACGTTTATGTACTATACATTTAGACAGAATTTACTGATATCACGAGTAGACCTACTTAAATACGTTCAATACAAAAAAGGATTAATTGCCCTACACCTGAGTGCTATATTTTACGAATGCGTGCGTATTTTCTACATAAGGATTAATATAATTACTCATACGTCTGATCAATAAGATCTTTTGACAAATGTAACGAAATTTAGAAATGCATTTTCTCATAACAAAATACAACGTACCCTTTCATTTTATATTCAAACTATTCTTATCTGAAACAGAACGTTATATAGATAATACGCTGTCCTGTTTTAAAAAAAATGTGTGTGTGTGTGTATGTGTGTGTGTGTGTGTGTTGAAAGCCTTATGTATATATTTATATATAGCACATAATGTATATGATAATGAAGCAGGTACTGTTATTATTATTATTATTATAGGAACGCACGCAGCTATCATCGCTGAGGTTGAATGTACAGAAGTAAACGAGCTTCAGATATGGACGAATACGTACATTCTTTTACAAACCGTCTGAACAGCTATTACAACATCAAACGTCGTGGGCATATTAAAATTTACGTTCCTATATACCCGCATGAGAACGTGAAATTGTCCGATCTGGCTATAATTAATGATTTTTCTGTTATACAAACATTTTTAATGTGAGTGTCTCATAGCATTGTTAATTTCGTTAGTAAACTTGTATATGCCTGCAGGCGATAACTATTTCTGTGGACTTTCCTAATATATATATTATGTAACAACCATAATTCTGCATGCATGTACATGCAAAGCTTCAAGGGATGAAAAACACCACCTGTTAAAAACAACAACAACAAAAATTCTTGCTGCAGGCGATAACTATTTCTGTCGACTTTCCTAATATATATTATGTAACAGTCATAATTCTGTATGCAAAGCTTCAGAGGATGAAAAACATCGCCTGTTAAAAACAACAACAACAAAAATTCTTGCTGCAGGCGATAACTATTTCTGTCGACTTTCCTACCCGCATGAGAACGTGAAATTGTCCGATCTGGCTATAATTAATTATTTTTCTGTTATACAAACATTTTTAATGTGAGTGTCTCATAGCATTGTTAATTTCGTTAGTAAACTTGTATATGCCTGCAGGCGATAACTATTTCTGTGGACTTTCCTAATATATATATTATGTAACAACCATAATTCTGCATGCATGTACATGCAAAGCTTCAGGGGATGAAAAACACCACCTGTTAAAAACAACAACAACAAAAATTCTTGCTGCAGGCGATAACTATTTCTGTCGACTTTCTTAATATATATTATGTAACAGTCATAATTCTGTATGCAAAGCTTCAGAGGATGAAAAACATCACCTGTTAAAAACAACAACAAAAATTCTTACTGCGATATCTATAGTTATTGCCACTCCATACTTCAGTTTGGACGACCGTAAACGTAAGTTTATGTATTATTATTATTGTAACGATATTAGTTCGTAATGTGTGGTTTCTTTTTTTTCAGACGATAACTATTTCTAGTAGTCTGTGGGCTTGTCTTTCCTAATATATATATTTTGTAACAGCGGTAATTCTGCCTGTGTGTATGTACATGCAAAGCTTCAGGCGATGAACGTGAACTTTCCTAATGACCACATCACCACCACCACCATTACTTTCACTAGTCTTCTTTGTAGTCATTGTTTAGTTCCACCTAGTTTGATACAGACGTCTTCACTTCTCATAAATAATGTCGTTTATCACAAAATTCAATGCAGTTTCTGCTATTGAGTACAAACGGTGTGCAGAATTAACATTGAACAAGCAGTATCCGATTGTTAACATGGTGCATGTGGACACAAGATATGGGAAGCCTGTGCTTGTAACGTTGGAAGATGGTGAGCTACGCTATCGTGTATATCTACCTAAGAGGTATGCTGGCGTCTTTACAGATGAAGAGCTCCGTCATATAAGCCCCAGCGACCTACATCTCGTGTTTCGGGGCATGAGGAATCAAACAGTACATATGGAAATAGTACCTCGTTAAGGTAACAAAATACTTTTAATAAACAATTTTTTTATCATTGTGTGTGTGTATGTTTGAATGTAGTGCAGATTCTAATTTACAAAGTTTGATGAAAGGACAAAACACTTCAAGGATTGTAACGTCTTACAATGACTATAGCATATTTAAATCTGTTATCTGTTTTATTGGACCTACATGTACATGATTCAAGTCAATCGTATGCACGTTGTATGTATGTATGTGTGTGCGTATGCGTCTGTGTGCGTGTACGTCTGTGTGTGTGTGTGTGCGTGCGCGTGTGGTGTAACCCAAACGTGTGTACGTTGTATGTATGTATGTATGTATGTATGTGTGTGATTACGTTGCGTATTTAAATCTGTTATCTGTTTTATTGGACCTACATGTACATGATTCAAGTCAAACGTATGCACGTTGTATGTATGTATGTGTGTGCGTATGCGTCTGTGTGCGTGTACGTCTGTGTGTGTGTGCGTGCGCGTGTGGTGTAACCCAAACGTGTGTACGTTGTATGTATGTATGTATGTATGTGTGTGATTACGTTGCGTATTTAAATCTGTTATCTGTTTTATTGGACCTACATGTACATGATTCAAGTCAAACGTATGCATGTTGTATGTATGTATGTGTGTGCGTATGCGTCTGTGTGCGTGTACGTCTGTGTGTGTGTGTGTGTGTGTGTGTGTGTGTGTGTGTGTGTGTGTGTGTGTGTGTGTGTGTGATATTTAACATGATTTTAATGTTGTTGTATTGTTATGTTGCAGGTTGCTTCTTCTACAAGTACGACACACACTTATATATAAACTTTCGAAAAATATCAATTTATAATGTATTTATTTAATTGTGAATTTTATATTGTGAATGTTACAATATATTTAATCATTTAAACAAATTATGACTTTATTTTATTTCACTCTACACCTCTGAACATGTGTACAATTAATTTATTTTTGTGAACTGTTACATCAGAAGATTTGTATGAATTTCAGACACCGTTTTCATGTGTGTGTATAATTTTAATTTATTTCGCTATACACTACTGAACCTATGTGTGTGTGTAAACTGCAACCTTAAAACAGAAGTATTGTACCAGATTGCTAGGCCGTTAACGTATGGATTTGTCATCTGTAACAATACAACAGGTAAGTAGTTCATTGACGCCAAATATATATATTTCTAACAAGGATCAATCCCACTGACTGCATTATAAAACTATTAATTAATTATTTAATACATTGAAAAACGAATACGACGTTTTGACAACGAGAGAGCGCTAAAATTATTTATTCGTCACACACCGACTACTCAATGTACACGGTAAGAGAGAGAGAGAGATTGCATAGTTGAAACGTGTGAGAGTGAGAGAGAGAGAGAGAGAGAGAGAGAGAGAGAGAGAGAGAGAGAAGACGTTGACACAGTTGAAACAAGTGAGAGTGAGAGAGATAGAGAGAGAGAGAGAGAGAGAGTGAGAGAGAGAGAGAGAGAGAGAGAGAGAGAGTGAGAGGACGTTAATATTTGTGGAATAAATATAAACTTTCTAATTTCATATACATGCGCTCGGTACTGACCACCGAGAGAGAGGAGAACGGTTTGACAACAAGAGAGAGTGAGATAGAGAGAGACATACACAACGTGTGAGAGAGCGAGAGAGAGTACCAATTATGATCATATAGTTTGAATTTCCCACCACAGAAGAGAAAAAATGTTGACAGATCTGCTCTATACATACACAGTATAACACATATTTGAATTTCCCTCCCCCCGCCACAGAAAATGTTGACAAACCTGCTCATATAAAATATCTATACACTATAATAATAATACAGAGGTTGGTACATCTGATCATATAGATTTAATATACATTATAACACGCGACAAATTTGAACTCATGCAAAGGTTGGTACACCTGATCATATATTTTAATATACACTATAATGCATCGAGTTGGAACCACCCCCCACCCACTGATATGAAATAAAAAAAAAACAACCTCCCACCCAACACCACCCACTGATATGCAAATCAGCTTTCTTAAAAAAATAAAAAATTATATTCACGGATGCTGGTGGTCCATTGAACCTCATCCCACCAAATCAATTTAATTAAAAAAATAAAAAATTTTATTCGCGGATGCTGTGGTCCATTGAACCTCATCCCACCAAATCAATTTAATAAAAAAAATAAAAAAAAAACCAAATAAAAAAAATAAAAAAATTTATTCGCGGAAATTCGCGGATGCTGTGGTCCATCGGGATGCTGCGGGTCCAGCGGTGGCGGCGTCATCTCTTAGATCATGTTTTTTATCGTTTTTTATGTTTTTTAAGAAAGGCGGCATTCCTTTGTGCGTTAGAACTGTCAGTTTCCCCCTACTTAAATTGTTTCATCAAAACTTATGGGAAATCTGAATAACATTTTTATAGTAACTGAAATAAAACTGAATATAGTCTAATTCTGCGCTAAACAGAACGAGGACAGTACATTAGTTGAACGCAAGTCAACTAACGTTGCAGTAAAAACGAGCAGTTTACTCGTAACAGCTCAACAAACGTTGCAATGAAAACGAACAGTTTACTCCTAATTGTTCTACAAACCTTACAATACAAATAGTTTACGCCAAACAGCTCAACGAAAGTTCCAATGAAAACGAACGGTTTACTCCGAACAGAGAACTGAACTAGAACAGTGCGTCAACGCCACGTTCGTTTTTAAAACGAACAGTGTGTTCGTTTTTTTTTTCAGAGAACTGTTTTTTCAAACAGTTGTGCGTTTTTGTTCCCAGCGCTAGTAATAACGTTTCCCACTCGGTAGGAACGGTTAGTCCGTTGTTAGCCGCGAAATATGTCACGTCATTTGCAAGAAGTGTCCAAATTAGAATTCCACACAGTTATGTATACGTTTTCTATTGGCAAGGAGAGTAGCCCTAGTGAACTACTAGCGTCTACAGAAGCTCCCTATTGCGCAGGGCGGACGGCCGGCCGGCCGATCAACGGGTACAGTGTTTGGTGTGGTGGGGAGCGGTTCATGAACACAACGATATAATAATATCTTAATTATAATTAATCACTTCTGAAAAATAATGGAGTAATAAATATTAACATAATATATTTCTTATTAATCATATATTAAACAATAAAGAAGTTAATAAAAAAAAGAAAAAATTAACTTTAACATGTTATTATTGTTAGAGACAGTAAATGATCATTTCCAAGAGATCGAATAAATTTAATTAATCTAGATAAACCTATAACTCCCTCACAAACTCTATATATTAATAAAATTAATATAGAAGACCTTACATCGTCTTCTTCTTTAAAATGATATTTTATAATTTATAGAAATTATAAAAAAAAGTTGGTGTCTGAGATTCATAGTAAGAGTAGTAAGTAAGAGGCATTTTAAGTAAGAGTCTGATTTACCACATCACAATTGAAATATGATTTTACAGTACAGTTTAAAACTACATAAATATAAGATTAAACAATTTATTTATAAATTATTAGAAAATATTCGAGAATTAATAAGATTCAGTCTATTACCGCATGCCATCATTGTTCATATTTGGATCACTAGCTGATGTTTAAAAAAAAGTTTCTGAAATATGTTAATCAACAAAATCGTATATAAAGTGAAAAAAACCAAAGCGTTTGGCTGAAGAAGGGAATATATTAGTGATGTGGAACACATCTTCGATATTTCATTTAACTTTCTACACACACTTGAAAACCGGCATGAAAATGACTTCGGTAATACTTAAAATAAAGACCAGTTTCAAAAATGTCTATAAAATAATAATAACATTTAAAGCCTATTGTATTAATTTCTTGTAATATGCATCGATGTAGCCCCATATTGAAAAAACGTATGCTCAATCGTAGCCGTGCGTGACAGGAGAAAAGGACGACGTGCAGTTAGAATGTGGCGCCGTATTAAGGTGTGAAAAATACCACTTTAAAAAATTAAGCAAAATTTATTTCACTAAAAAAAAACAGAAGACGTGTTATCAATTGAGGTTAGGACGCGACTTCCTTCAGACAAGGCGTTGTGTTTACTATTATCATCGATGTATACTATATGGATCGCGTGCTGCCAGGCAAAGTGAACGGCAGAAAACGGTCCGAAGCACGTTTAGCTTCCCACACAATGGTTGGCAATAAAGCGTTTGGCGCTAAGTTAACACGTGTATTAAACGAGTCTTTCAGTCAGTAATGCACTTGTTTTAACAGTTTACAATTATTACATTTGGGACAGTTCTACTGAAAATTTGTGCTTATGAAGATTTTATTATTATAACAGTTTGTTTTTACTTTTGCCTAACTGATAACATATGACAATAACTTAAGCGTTTACACTCATTTTACTGATTTTGTATCAAGCGGAAAATTAATTAGGAGCGTCATTAGACGTTTTAAAGATTGTAAAATATATGTATAATTTATTTATTATATCTGACAGTAAACTTAATACCAAAAAATGATTAGGCTATATCAGCTTGCAAAAACTTTGCCGGCACAGTGTTTAGAAAACATATTTCAAACAATGATTTTTCTGAAGACAACCATGAAGTGAAACTTATCAAATTAATAGTGACATTATTTTATAAAATCTTGTGCTATAATACTGCTAAGGAAAGAACCGCTGCAGCTACCTTCTCTAAGCTTGGTGTCTGCCAAAAGTTAAATAAATTTGTATTATTTAGTAATGTTTAATGTAAACAATTTTTATACAGTTAATACGTAGCTAATAAAATAAAATAAAATAAATTAATGTAAATTAGCATTCCTTATTGAACACTTTAACGACCATGGCGAGCGTATACGCCAGCTTCTTTTACTCAATAAACATTTTAAAGTTTACGCCTCACGTCTTTTATTCTTTGTTTCCCTTATTCTTATCTTTATTCGTCTGGCTTCAATAATAAATGTTCATAAATAAGAACGCAACAGAACTGTTTATGAACGCAACAGAACTTAGCGATAAACTTAAATAATGTGTCAGAATGGAAAAGAACTTATTAAAAACCTCCCACTTTGGAGTCATTAATTGTTAAAATGACACAGCTATACCATTTAACGCAAAATATAATCCGCTAAAGCAACAAAAGCTATAACAAAGCAGAAATGTCAGACTTTGTACAGGTACAGTATATAGCATACGCAGTGTTCTTGCCAACCACTAATGCAGCGGTCGGACCGAATTCAGTGAATGCAGCACGCGATCCATAGTATAGTATACATCGATGACTATTATAGTCGTGTTCATGAACCGCTCCCCACCACATCACACACTGTACCCGTTGATCGTCCGGCCTGCGCAAGAGGGAGCTTCTGTAGACGCTAGTTACTGAACTTCTTCGCCACTTGAGGACAGTGTATGCTGACGTAACAGCTGTGGGAACGCCCTCTTTACAGTCCTGACCTTGCCGTGTTCAGTCATGTGATTCCACGTGTTCAGTTTTATGAAAGGGGCCCTTGCGAAGCGGCGACACCACACTGATGAAGAAATTTAAAATGCTTCACGGGATTGGTTATCGGTTGTTGGACGGGAATTTTTTAGCAACGGATCGAAAAACTCGCGTCACGCTGCAATAAATATTTAAGCAAACTTGACGATTTTGTGAAAAGATAGATCTGCAAGTGTACTTTTAGATAAATAAAACACTTTCATAAGCATGAAATTTTGTTGGTTTCATCTGACCTGTAAGTAACGTAAATACGTAAAAAGAAAAGAAACGATGAGTCACCAGCGAACAATACCTCAACTATGAACAAGCTTGAGTGTAAATAAACAGTTTCTTGTAAATCAGTGACTAAATATTGTTTTCGGTTAAAGCAATATGAAAATCTAGTCTTCAATACACAATTATATATTATAATTATTATAAATTATATAATTGTACACACACACACACACACACACACACACACACACACACACACACACACACACACACACACACACACACACACACACAACAATGCACGCCATTCAGCACAAATCCGCCACATGTCAACACAAACACTGCTGTAAGACACTACAAACTTTGCTTGTGGTTGAATTGAGCCCATCATTAGCAAAATGGCTCTAAGTAGCGAATGGATGTCTTTCCATTTTTCTAGCCTGGATGACCTTTAATTTACTATTCATATCCCAGTCCCCACCAAGAGATTGATAATGGAAATAAATAATATCAACTTTTAATTTTCCTAGTTCCTGAAAAATTGTGTGAGTAGGGTTTTTCCAATAAGGTTAACATTTGCGAGAATCTTCTCGACTGTGCCGGGCTTCGCTCGGGCGCTCGGCCTGTGTGAATACAGTTAATTACGTAGTTCATACACACGCTACGATGCAATTAGGAATCGTCTAGATATTCGACTAGCTACAAATACCGGTACTCAAACGACGTTCAGTTTAGTATGAGGCGAATTTTTGACTGTGCGGTTCGAGAGTATTAGTGCGATATATTTACAGAGCGGCTCGAGTTATTACTGTGTACGTTCAAGTAGTTATTAGTGAAGTGTTGCATTTTATATTCGGACGGTATAATTGTAATACAATTGAGTTTTAATATTAGTGGACATTTTATTGCGTGTGAACAATTTTCATTTGATTTGTTGTAGACACTGTGTTGTTAATTACGAACTGTTTAACTGTAAAAAGTAAAGGTGTGATTATTGACTTAATTGTTGTCTTGTACTTATTTTGTTTCCACTGTACCTACGACGATCGAGTAGACCGTCGTAACAGTGGTGTCAGATGTGGGATAGAACGGTTAACAGTGGATACTTTGTACAAGAGTGTGATTCACAATTAATCGGTAAACATGGATCCCACTCAGATGATGGAAGCTTTACAAACACTGTTGTTGCAGACAGAGGAACGACGCAGACAGGAAGCGGAAGAAGCAGAAAAACGACAGGATGAAAAACGCAGGCAGGAAAGAGAAGAAGCTGAGGAACATCAGAAAGCACTAATGCTAGAAACAGAAGAAAGACAAAAAGATAAAATGGAAGCTCTCTTTGAAACTATGCAGAAACAGTTGCAAGAACATACTACCGCAGAATTGGGCTCCTACGTGGTGACGTAGGTGAATTACGAGGTGAGCTCAATAATCAGATTACCAGAATATCTGACGTAGAAGAATCCATGTCAAATAAAATAGCTAAAGTAGAAAAGTCTGTCTTGACTGTGGAAGAAGTTATGTCAACAAAAATATCTGCAGTAGAAAACTCAATGGCAAACATAAGAGAACAAATTAAAATTGAAGGTGAACAGTGCATGAAGATTCAACCAAAACAAATTTCTGAACAGACTGTACCAGTGATAAAGACAGAAAAAGACACAGAAAATAAGGTAATAGAGAAAGTCACTTTGCCTGCAGTAGTGTGCCGATGCAATTCTAAAAATTTAAATTATCCGGCCATATTTTGTGCCGACACGGCTGGCTATATTTCAGACTCGGTGTTGTTGGGAGACAAGAGCGGCTTTCACCCGTATTTGGCGACGTAATCGGGCTGGCAGTGGCCTTGCTGGTCAACGCTAGTGGCGATGCAATAAGGTAGGCAGTTTTAACCTTGCATTTAACTCCTCTCAGCTGATCACGGTTCGACAATTTGTAACAAGTTTTTCTGGACTGTCCTGAGTTCATGAACATGTGATCAGGTCTCATTTTTCTTCCATCCGCTGACATGGTGAGTTGGTCCGACGGCTTGGAAACAGACTTCTATCATGCGCGAGTAAAAAGGAAGGGTCTCGGGTGAGTTTATTATACAGTGTTTTATTAGAGTGTTCAATGTTTAATTATTCTGAATATGTGTGTTATGTCGTGTGTGTGTAATCTAAACGTATAAAGCCGTCTTTTTTGTAACAATCTAATATAGATTAAAATTATACGGGACTTCCGGTCTGGCACCACGTGTCTGACTACTTTGCACTCAACTGATTTACGAAAGTTGAAAAAATCAATGTAAGCTAAAATTGATGTAAATGTCAATGTGGGTAACAGTTAAAGAGAAAAGGGGTGATATTATGTGAGGAATTAAAATTATATTAAACTGTTTCTGTTTGCATGAGTATACTATATATGTGGGTACAGATGTTCAATACGAAGTTTATTTTATGGGTGTGAAAATATATGAATTAATGAAACAAATGCATGAATAATATATGGGAACATATCATACAAATGATGAAATTAAATTTAACTCAAGATGTGTAATTTTTTGTGTGATAAGATGACTAAAACCGCCATAAGCCTTATGTGCTAAACAACCAGAATTATATTCATGCAATGTTTAAACATTAATAATAACAGAGAAGTAGAGTGCCTAAAATTAGGACACTGTGAGTGTGGTGTTGGTGTTCTGAGACAAAAGGAGTTGGTTTTACTGTATTTTACGATATCTGTGAACAAGTGAAACGATGTTGCAGGCTCCCCGCCCCAGTTGGGAGAAAGGTTCGTGGATGGCGACTACAACACCTGTCACCTCTGCAGAGCTATGCTAACATGCTCCCCCAACGCCGTTGGATCCAACCCAGGAACACCAAGGAATGCCCAGGAATACACATCTATGCTCAACCACTACCATGAGCGAGAACTTCATGTGAAGAAGTGAGCGGACTCCTCTACTGACCAGGACCACACCAGCATCCATCACATATATCACAGGACTGAGTAAATTTTACATACGCAGGTGGGAGAATTCCAGTTTATAAATTTCACACAACAACACTATAATGAGTTCAGGGAAGAAATGGACACACACACACACACACACACACACACACACACACACACACACACACACACACACACACACACACACACACACACACACACACACACACACACACACACACACACACATAATATATATAAACAGTTTTTTTTTAATATTGCTAGTGAGCAAGATTTTGTCAAAACGTGTCCTGTGTATACATATTTGCTACTTTATTATTAACTTTTAAAAGAACATCCATTTAGCACATTATTTGACTACTTCTCATTATTGATAGTATTAGTAATGCTGATTAATGAACACTGATAATATGAACATATTTTATATATGTATGTACTTCTATTTGTCTATGAAATTAATTATGGGAACTGTTATTGTAAACATTACACAATTCAATTGTCTGTATACTGATGAAACACTAATAAAAAAGAAAGTTGTTATCGTTGAATAAGCGTTTGATTGCAAGCCCTGTCACAATGGGCCCCAGCACAATTTTTTCTTCCGTCTAGGTCAAACGCCTAGTTTTAAAATTTAATGTAACAGCCGAAGCTGTTACAGTAGGGACAGTTCATGTCAAAGCTCCAACCTTTGATGGAAGCAGTCACTGGGCAACGTACCTCCGCCAATTTGAAGCTGCTGCATGCGCAAATAATTGGACAGAGAAAGACAAGGCTGTTTCACTCGTTCTTTCATTAAAAGGACCTGCGTCAGAATTACTACAGAAAGTGCCACCTGACAGCCAGAACATCTATGCCGAGTTGATAAAAGTTCTAGAATTATGCTACGGTGATAAACATTTGCGAGAGGTGTACTACGCTCAGTTGAGAACAAGACGACAACGTTCCGGGGAAAGTCTTCAAGAATTTGAAGCAAGCATCGACAGATTGATTAGATTGGCCTATCCAGAAGCACCAGAAGACTTCTGAATAAAGTATGCGGTGCAGACATTTATTGATGCCATTGGAGATTGTGAACTTCAGCAAGTGTTACGAGTGGCAAGACACCGAGATAGCTCAGAAGCTCTTGTTCACACCCTAGAGTTTGAAGCTGCCAAGTCAGAGCCCCGCTACATTAATGGGTTTGTGCCATCACGTTGCAGTCAGAAGATCCCTGTATCACATTACCGTTACGATGGGTGCAGAAAAACAATGTCAGACAAACAATTCAAGAGTTCAAGAGAGTCGGAACGATCTGTCGAACCAAAGGATAAAGACAGAAGACCGAAGTGTTACAACTATGGGAAACGTGGTCATCTACAGGTAGACTGTTGGGAGAAGAAAATACTGAGAGAAGGGAGTGATCGCACCAATTGGAGAAGTAAAGCCCCAGAACAGCACACAGTTTCCACGGTACATAAAACCAGTGGAAACTTGATTGTTAATGGATTTGCGGAAGGTAAACCAACATCATGTACAGTTGACACGGGTGCAACAGTGTCCATTGTGCGCCCTGAATTAGTCAGCAACCACCAGCCTCTAATTAGCTCTTGCACAATACAGACTGTGACTGCAAGCCCCGTCAAGGTGCTAGGAAAGGTAGACGTACGTGTACGCCTGGGTCTTCTTGAGTTTAACCACCAAATGCTCGTTGCAGACATTGTCGATGAGTGATTCTTGGCACGGACATTATGAATGCCTACGGATTCATTGTGGACTTAAGAGAGAATGTCCTGAAGGTTGGCCAAGAGAAGATAAAGCATGGCATGGATAAGGTATGGCTAAAATGACAGGGTCTACCAACCATTCGATTAAGCGAGTGGCATTAGTCGAAGAAAAAGTCAACAAGTCTGGTCAAGAGGAACCCTCCCTGTTGCAAGCGGAAATGGAGGAAGAACTAGCAGAGGAAGTACAAATTAGTATAACGACAAAAGAAGTGATTGGAAAGCCAACTATGGGTGTCGGGACAAAACTCTTGCTTGTTCGTGAGCTGATAGAAGCGCCCGAGGGTAAAGTGGCTGAAGATGAGGTTACGCAAGAGGTTGTTGACAAGAACCAAACAAACTTGGATCAGCCAGTGGTAATTAGGTCATCAGTACATGACGCAACTGGAGTGATTCCAGCGAAACTAGTGGTTGCGCGAAGGACTCGCATTCCTGGGAACATGATGTTCGGATCACACGAGACTGAATTCGAAGAACGGGAAATTTATCCTTCTCCAGGACGTCCATCTAGATCGCCTGGTCGAGTATTACTTCGGAGACGGTTTGCCAGTTCGGGATTAACAGGCTTAAGGAGGGGGCAGTGTTACGGCATCACGAACAATCTACGTGTTTACGAATGTTCCAGAGAGATCCAGAATGTAAGCGTGCTACTAGACGCATTTTGCGAGAATCTTCTCGACTGTGCCGGGCTTCGCTCGGGCGCTCGGCCTGTGTCAAGGCCGCAGTTAATTACGTAGTTCATACGCACGCTACGACGCAATTAGGAATCGTCTAGATATTCGACTAGCTATAAATACCGGTACTAAAATGACGTTCAGTTTAGTATGAGGCGAATTTTTGACTGTGCGGTTCGAGAGTATTAGTGCGATATATTTACAGAGCGGCTCGAGTTATTACTGTGTACGTTCAAGTAGTTATTAGTGAAGTGTTGCATTTTATATTCGGACGGTATAATTGTAATACAATTGAGTTTTAATATTAGTGGACAATTTATTGCGTGTGAACAATTTTCATTTGATTTGTTGTAGACACTGTGTTGTTAATTACGAACTGTTTAACTGTAAAAAGTAAAGGTGTGATTAGTGACTTAATTGTTGTTTTGTACTTATTTTGTTTCCACTGTACCTACGACGACCGAGTAGACCGTCGTAACAATATTTTTGGATTTCGTTGTGTAATGGGACGAATTAGGAGGTTTATTTTTTATTAATCTTGGTATTGATTTTGTTAACATTGTACAATTCACTTCATATATGGGAGCTACCCCAGTTTAATTTTATATTAATACAAATCACCCATTCAATCACTTTCAAATTGCCAGACTTCACCTGTGAGGAGCCTCCAGTACAGCAATGCACATTGTTAGCCAAAACAATTGCACAGACGTATTGCGTAACCATCCCAGCAGCAGGCTCTTTGTGAATCCCAGTCTGCAGTCTGCCATCAGACAGTGAATAGTAGATAGCCAGCAGCAGCATAAAGTGCAGAAAACAGTAAAACAGTGGCCTCGGGAGTGTAAGATAGGCCGGAATAATTAGTCGGCCTATCTATTCAAGTCGGAAGGTAACATCATAACCTGCAGGACGCGAACTGTAGTGCGTCCGCCGACTGGACACAAATTTTCACCTAAATTACATAACAAAAATGTGAATGAGCAGTGGTGTTGTGGTGAGGTGGCGGCGGCCGTTTGAACATAACGGGCTGGCGAGCCGAAAAAATTGATTAATGGTGTAAATATAAATCCAACATGTGCACAGTGTGACGTAGTCGGGGAGACGCCGTGAGTAAATAGACCATCAGACAATTATTGACAGAATCAGTGAAGTGAGCGGGCCAAAATAAAATGAATAATAAGCTTTTGGACATTTAAAGAACACGTGCCACGTATCAGCGAAAGCAGTGAGCCGTCGGGTAACCAGTAACCGTATTTTCAACAAATTTTTATAAAGGTTTTTTTTTTGTGCAAACATGTTAAACAAATAATAGTAGTTGGTTTTGTAAAGGTGTGAATGTGAGAGTAAATAGCAGATTGGGCTGTCTAATTAAGGTAAGGTGTTTATTGTAATTCTGTAAGTATAAGTGTAATACCATCATGTAACTAACAATAAGGGTTTTATGTATTTTCCATGATTTGAGCTAAGAGGCCAAATAAATAACAATTTAATACTTAAAGAAAATTTTGAAGTAAAAAATAAAATTTTAATTAATTTCTCTTTAAAAAATGCGTTGCGTAAGTTTTTACGATAACCTATAATCATATTTGCATTTTAACGTTCGTGGTGCGGACCCTGGCAGAAGGCGAAACAGGTAGGTGGAAAATAAAATAAAATTTTGTGTATTTGTATGTGAATAGAACGTCACATTTGGCGCTACGAACGGGACTAGAATTTGAATAATTAAAATTCCACACCTACGATAAATGCAAGTTTGATTTGAGGGTTAAGTAACTATGTAAAAACTACGCAGCACATATAAATTTGTACATCAATGTACAGAGGTTAAGAGTGAAGTGGTAGATATTGTATGTAAGAAAATCTAGATTAATAAATTTATAGATATGGCAGACAATAACGAGAATGTCAGCTTAACTGACATTGAAAACGAAAGCCACATGAATACTGAATTAAGTGGAACTGAGTCAAAAATTATGGATGAAGGAATTCATTCAACGCCCGTCCAAAGTAAAAAATCTGATACAGATGAGATGTTAACACGTTTATATAGCATGATAAATGCTAGACTTGATGTTAGCGACACTAAAATAAATGCAAAATTTGACGTTCAAAATCACAATTTTAGTGAGAAATTCGATGTTCAAAAGAATAGTTTTGATAGCAAATTTGATGAACAGAAAAACGAAATGCAAGAATTTAAAAGTAGTGTCAATGAGAAATTAGATATACAGAATGATAATAATAAAAAATTCGAAGAACAGAATATTCAGTTTCATTAGAGTATTAGCGTAAAATTTGATGAACTTAAAACTGAAATTAATAAAGTACAAATCAAATGTGAGAGTAACTGTAACAAATTGAAATATGAATTAAATGAAATGTTGAGTCATTCATTAAAAACTATGAATAACAGAATTGACAAAATAGAGAGTAATGTGGTGGAAAAAATTGATAAACAAAGACAAAAGATAATGGAAAATTTTGAATGTAAAACAGATGATAATTATAATGATATGTGTAAAAACGTGGTAGTAGAGAGCAAGATAACAAATGTTAACAATGATATTGAAAGTGGTAATGTGATTGAAAGGGTGGTATCAGAGAATAATACATTGGAAGTAGATAGTGAAATAGTGAGTGAGAGAGAGAGCGCTATATGTAGTAACGAAGTTGTAATTAGTGTTGATGAATTAGAAAAAGAATGGAAAGAAAGAGTAGATGAATGTGTAGGGCAGAGGGTAAATTTTCCCCTTATTTGTGATGAACCAAGGTGTTCAAAAGTGCTATTATTGGAGGGCAAGAGACCCTTATTAGTGAAAGATTTGAGTTGTTTATTTTTGTTGAATAATTTTGTACCCTCTGCATGGAATGAGAGAGAGAGTGTGATATGGCATTATGATGAGAGAAGTTTAAATATAGAATGGTGTAGTGAAAGAGAGACAGAATTATATAAAGTAAAGAGAGACTATAATGAGTTGAAAGAGAGGTTAAATGATATGAAATACTTACCTGTTAAAATAGAGAGTGAAGATTATTTTGATGATACAGTTTTAAATAATAATAGCTTACCTTATGTTGTAATGAATGATAAAATAACTGACTTGACAATGAATATACTTACTAATGGAGACTTGACAGAAATACATTATGTTGACTTGGTTCATGATTATTATGGTAAAATGAATAAACTGAAATTTTATGGTTGCTATACACAAGATAACCGTATGTGGAATGCAAATAAAATTGAAAAGTGTTATGTGAAACCCAGACTAAATTTTGACGATGGAGGTTGAGCCTTAAATTCACAAATGGACAATTTTAAATATGTTAATATATGGTAATGACCTAGCTGATTTTTGACATTGAAGTGTGATATAACTGAATAAGTAATGATGAAGAATTGTAAATATATGTTGTATACAATTAATTGTGTATATTGTAAAATGTTAGGTATATGTGTATGTAATTGAACTTGTTGTGATGATAATAATAATATTAATATTTTGCAGCTTAAATAAATAACAAAACTAATTTGGAAGAAGATAATGAATGAGTTGTAGTTATTGCAATGGGTGAAAGTAATTAAAATGTTGTGTTTTAATAATTGACTTAATTAAAATAATTTGAAATGTTTAAATATTCTTGATTGATTTAAATGTTGTATAATTGAATTTTCCAATGGATTTAAATTGTTTTATGAGATTTGATATTAATGAATAAATGTTAAATTGTTTGTATGAAATAACATTGCTGTTAAATGTTTCAGAGGTTACATGGAGATATTGGTGTATGTGTGTGGTGTGTATTTTGTGTTCAGGTCAATAGGTGGATAAGGTACTGTAAGTATAAAGTTTATAATACCGATTAGATAGAATAAAATGTTTATAGGGGTGAAAAGATTGGATTCAATAATATAAATAAATTGAGATAAGGGTATTAAATGAAAACTGTAATTAAAAAAGTAATAATAACTGAAAGGTGAATTAAAATTATATTTAGTTTGAACTGTAATAAATAGACTTTGACAAATATGTTAACATTAAAAGATTTACAGAAACCAAAAATTTGAAAGGTGAAGTACAGGTGTTAGTATGATGTAACCATGAATGTTGAAACTGAGAGTGTTTAAAACCGTGTTTATAAAACACCAGTCTGGCAGACGACTGTTTATGTAAACAGGTGTGTTGAATGTTTTGACTAATGTGCATAGCCAGGTGTGGAAGCTGATAACTGTTGTAGCTTGATGAATCAGTATCTTGAGCAAAACCTTATTGTGACATAAAAGAATTGAAGTTAATTTTTACAGACAAAATAATAATGAGGAAATTACTGTAACTTAAGAGTTTGAGAAATTAAATAAAATTCAATTATTTTGGTAATTAAATTACTTGAAAAGATGATTTTAAATAATGAACTTAACTTTATTTTCATTCGAATTCAAACTGGAATTATAAATTAAATGCTAATTGATGTAAATAATGATTAAAATATTTATTTAACACTGACAACGGACGGAAATATTTGGGCCAAGAAGTCTAGTGCTGAACACAGTAGAATGTAACGGGTATCAGGGGTTAAGGGATTAAAAGGGGGGTAGAGAAAGAAAAAAAAAGAAAAAAAAAGTTTTTGGTGCCTGCCATCAAATTGATGTTTTGTATTTTTGATTGTATTATTGTTTATATGTATCAATAGTATTATTGAATTATATGGTATAGGATATATGTATAATCAAATGTTAGGATAAGGCAGTCCATGTTTTAATTAAATATTCAATTTATTTGTTTTTTTTTTTATCAGTAATAATAACAAAGAGAATTAATCTATCCAGATAAGAGATTTTTTTGTTTTGATACAATCTGATTTTGAACTTATTTTAAATGATGAGTTTGTTTAGAGATTATTATAGGTGCGTGTGTGAGCCCAGTATCTGCTAAAGGCAGCCCAGTTTGCATATAAAGGGGAACATATTGGTTGAGGATCTGGCATGATCTAAGCCAGGGATTTGGAGTTTGGGGAGCCATGTTAGGAGGCGAGGTGCGCTGTGATATGTATCTGTTCGATTTTTCGGTGTTGGGATCTCGCACAGAGAAGTCCAGTGATCTCGTTCAGATGCGTCCACAGTCACCGAGCCAGGGGGGTCGTGTACCCATGATGTATAAGAACAAATGGGGGGTTGTTGGCACCAGTTCCTCACCGGTCCTCTTAAGGGTTTTAGCAATGAGAATTCTTCTGTTTCGACAGAAGACTTCTCATTGGGGGGTTATTGTAATGGGACGAATTAGGAGGTTTTTTTATTATTTTTTATTAATCTTGGTTTTGATTTTGTTAAAATTGTACAATTCACTTCATATATGGGAGCTACCCCAGTTTAATTTTATATTAATACAAATCACCCATTCAATCACTTTCAAATTGCCAGACTTCACCTGTGAGGAGCCTCCAGTACAGCAATGCACATTGTTAGCCAAAACAATTGCACAGACGTATTGCGTAACCACCCCAGCAGCAGGCTCTTTGTGAATCCCAGTCTGCAGTCTGCCATCAGACAGTGAATAGTAGATAGCCAGCAGCAGCATAAAGTGCAGAAAACAGTAAAACAGTGGCCTCGGGAGTGTGAGATAGGCCGGAATAATTAGTCGGCCTATCTATTCAAGTCGGAAAGTAACATCATAACCTGCAGGACGCGAACTGTAGTGCGTCCGACGACTTGACACAAATTTTCAACTAAATTACATAACAAAAATGAGAATCAGCATTGGTGTTGTGGTGAGGTGGCGGCGGCCGTTTGAACATAACAGGCTGGCGAGCCGAAAAAATTGATTAATGGTGTAAATATAAATCCAACATGTGCACAGTGTGACGTAGTCGGGGAGACGCCGTGAGTAAATAGACCATCAGACAATTATTGACAGAATCAGTGAAGTGAGCGGGCCAAAATAAAATGAATAATAAGCTTTTGGACATTTAAAGAACACGTGCCACGTATCAGCGAAAGCAGTGAGCCGTCGGGTAACCAGTAACCGTATTTTCAACAAATTTTTATAAAGGTTTTTTTTTGTGCAAACATGTTAAACAAATAATAGTAGTTGGTTTTGTAAAGGTGTGAATGTGAGAGTAAATAGCAGATTGGGCTGTCTAATTAAGGTAAGGTGTTTATTGTAATTCTGTAAGTATAAGTGTAATACCATCATGTAACTAACAATAAGGGTTTTATGTATTTTCCATGATTTGAGCTAAGAGGCCAAATAAATAACAATTTAATACTTAAAGAATATTTTGAAGTAAAAAATAAAATTTTAATTAACTTCTCTTTAAAAAATGCGTTGCGTAAGTTTTTACGATAACCTATAATCATATTTGCATTTTAACGTTCGTGGTGTGGACCCTGGCGGAAGGCGAAACAGGTAGGTGGAAAATAAAATAAAATTTTGTGTATTTGTATGTGAATAGAACGTCACAGTTGTCCATGATGTGTCTGTTGATTAACTAAATATAATTAAACTTTTACTGCCTTGGAACACACAGTGTTTTATTGGTAGAAACGTAAAAGTTTTACCTTACAGCCTGAACCAGTTTTCATTTTATATATAATATTATAAAGCTTATTATACTAAAAACTTTGTGTTCCGAGTCGATAGTGGTATAATTATATTTATTTAATATTTGGTATGTCAAAAATGCGTAGGCGTACTGTTTCAGGGTCTTTTTTATATATAATTTTTCAAATACATAATCAGTTGTTAGGTACAAATGCCAGTAATCTGATGTGAATTGTGTACATAGATATAATTGAAATGTCTCTTTAATTGTGTATGAAAGCTTATTAGCTGAGACAAAAAATTAAGGAAATTGAAAATGGATGTATCTGGATTAACGGAAGATTTTGATTAAAATGAAACAGTCTATTGAACGCACTCAAATGTTTTATGTTCCCTCGTACATTTTACTTCTTACGGCAATTAGAATAAAAATATATGAAAAGACACCAGCACCATTGTTAATTAAAATATTGAAACAGATCATGTAATTGACTATTTAGCCACCAGATAGCAATACTTATTAACCATTTCTTTTAAACTGTATAGTTAAATAAGTAACCTGCAGATGGGGTATGACGGTATTTTCACTAAAATATTACAGTCTATGAAATTATGTACATGCGTAACAAAACTTTACAAAAATTTTGTATATTACTGCTAAACATGATATATTCATATAACTTGTTTGTATAAAATACTTTTTCTACTGCATTTTAAAGTTACAAAATAATTTAGAGCTGGTGATTGATCTTCTCTACATGTAAGTTTTATTAGTGAATATGTTATGTGGATAGCGCACACATGTGTGTATTCTTATGTACAGTACATATTTTTGCCTATGTCACTGCTAAGACTAGAGAGCATACAAGGTTCTTAAGTATGGAATAATTTTGGAGACTTACTTCCCTAAATTCATGTCCATTTCTCTTTTTTTATAAATAGGATACATGTAGTGTCATTTATACCTAAAAGGCTAGTTTTATTACTGTTGAGAAGAAGTGTTAAGTTCTAGATTTTAACTAGGGGCAAGTTATTATCGTTTCTTGAAATATAAAATTTTCCTTGATTCAGTTTGGTAATTGACAATAATTACATTTTATTATATACATACCACCATAGTCAGTAAAATTACATTTTACATGTACTACAACACTGTTAGTGCCACCACTCAGTTGTATGATCCTTAGATGAAATCTTTACTAATGCTTAGACTTAACTATGTGTAAAGAAGCAAACGACATTTATTTCAAATACCAAGATTCTCAAAGTATCCATTGTCAGCAATGCTCCTTGAGCTGGCATTTGAGGCCACAGAAGGTGAGCTTTATTATGGTGATTATTTTCTTGGATTTTGTTGTCCATGACTTGTCCGTTGATTAACTAATTGTAAGTATAAATCTTCTGACTCGAAAACAAAGTGTTTTATTCGTAAAAATGTAAAATTGATGAAGCTTATATTGAGCAAAAACTGCTTCAGGCTACAAGATAAAATTTGTACGTTTTTACCAATAAAAAACTTGTGTTCCGAGTCAGTAGTATTATACTAATAATTAGATTATTTTCTTAAATAATAACTTATCATTATCAGAATTTGGCTTTATTTATTCATGTGATTTGGTTCTGGGACACAGAAGCTATAGTTCAACACTCATTATGGAGCCAAATAATTTATTGTTATTGATGATATTGATAATAATGATACCGTAATGTTTATGTTTGGGACTATATCAAACACAATTAAAGCATTGTGGCTCCACTTAACAAGATTAAAGATTATGATTTATGATAACTGTAATTAGATTACTATAATTCATAGTAAAGAACTGTTCTGGTAACAGAAAACAAATTGGCATTATTATAATAAACATTTTTTCTAATAAATTCTCATCTACTCAATACTTTCAATATGCATTAATCAATATAACACTTATGAAATTGTTTCTGTCTGTATTGATATACTACACATATAAAGAAATTTTTATTTATTTAATTAATAAAATAGAATGTAGAAAACAAGTTGGAAAATGTAATTATTTTCAATACAACAACAAATTGTACTATCAAACAGATGGCCTTGCTATTATTAATAGGTGAATTATTTTCAATACAACAACAAATTGTACTATCAAACAGATGGCCTAGCTATGGGAGCCCCAACCTCCGCTATCATATCAGAAATCTTCCTACAAAAACTCGACAAACAAATAATAAATATAATAAAATTAAACGACCCATTAGGATGTTATTTTAGATATGTTGGTGACACTCTGTACATTTCCCAAAACAATGGTATAAATATAAATAAAATATTCAACACCATAAATAATTTACATTCCAAAATAAAATTCACGTTAGAAGAAGAAGCTAATAATAAATTAAATTATTTAGACTTAACAATAAAGAAAAATGAAACAAATTTTGAATACTCAATATACAGGAAACCTTCTCAAACTGATTTCTAATACCAAATACTTCTAATCATCCTCCCCAACACAAAATGGCAGTATTTAATTCCATGATTTACCGAATGCTTAGGATCCCATTAAATAACACAGAAAGAAGCAAAGAAAGAAATATTATCCAACAAATAGCAGTTAAAAATGGATACAAAATAAAAACTATTAATAAATTAGAAAATAAAATTAAACATAAAATCACTAATAAAATTCCCAAGAACACTACATTTAAAAATTCACCTATTAATAATAATATAAAATATACAACCTTCACTTATTACGGAAATATAACTCAAAAATTAAATAAAATATTTAAAGATATTAATTTAAAAATATCTATACAGATAATATAATTTTTAATAAAATAAAACCTAAAACTAAATCCAATACTCACAATAAAAATGGAATATATAAAATAGAATGTCCAGATTGCAATAAATTCTACGTGGGCCAGACAAAGAAAAAAATTACTAGATAGATTCCTTCAACACAGCAATGAATATTTAAAACCAAATATTTATAAATCTAATTTAGCCACACATTGTCTAAATAATAACCACCAATTTCCAAACATTGAAAATATAAAATTAATTAAAAACACACAAAAAGGTCAAAAAATGAATATTTGGGAAAATCTTAACATTTACACACACAATAACAATAATTTATTAATTAAAAACCAAACCCAAATAAAAACAAAACAAGACGATCTATTTAAAATTATAAATTTACTAAAAAAAAAAAAAGAATAAAATATAAACAACAAATTTTCAAATATAACCGAGAAAACAGCTGCTGAAGAAACTAAACATTAAAACAATTATTAACTAATCTACCTAAATCAATTATCAGTTATTTTACATTAAAATCGATACAAATTTGATTATTCATTAATTTTATATTAATAGAATTATTTCGATTGTTATTAATTTATTTAGAAACCTGATGATACTGATATTTAAAAAAGAATATACGAATTATACTACTTGCAGAAGAAAGAAATTGAATAACATCACAAATTTATATAATTACTGCAAGAAAGGTCGAGTTACTTATATAGAAAAAGAAAAAAAAAAAAATATATATATATATATATAAATCGGTTCATAACGTTATCCTACGTCTTCCAATCTCTAGTCTCCATTGGTCTCGATCCAACCAAGATTCTTCTTCCAATTCCCGGTCTCTCATTGCCCGATTGATGCCTTCTCTCCAACTCAACCTAGGTCTTCCTCTTCGCCTACGACCATATGGTGTCCATCCCAAAATTTGCTTGGGGAGTCGATTTTCCGGCATTCTTTGCACATGTCCAAACCATCTTAGCTGTTTTGTTTTCATGTCGTCAACAATAGAGCACTGTACCCCCACTATTTCCCGGATTCTGACGTTTCTTACTTTTTCCAGTTTTGACCTCCCTGCCACTCTTCTCCAATAATCCAGCTCAGTAGCCTCCAACAACTTTTCTGTTCTTTGTGTTATTGGCCATATTTCACACCCATATGACGTAATTGGTTTCACAATTGCATTGTATATACTATGTTTATTTTGTTTTGATATTTGTTGGTCCCACAATATGTTGTTCAGTAATGCTATTGATTTTCTTCCTAAGTTATTTCTTTCTCTTATTGCTTTATCTAGACTACCATCTTGTGTAACTGCTGTTCCTAGATATTTATAGCTACTGCAATTTATTATTTCTTGTTCGTCTTCTAAAATTAAATTCTTCTGTTCCCCACCAATGCACATATACTTTGTTTTCTTTGTGTTTACTTCAAGGCCCCATAGCTTATATACCTCTATAAGTTTTCGTGTCATGTATTCCGTGTCATGATAGTCCTGTGCTACCACGACTTGGTCGTCAGCGAAACACAGTGTGTACACTGTGTTGTCAATTAGAGGTATCCCCATTTTGTGGCATTTCTTTTTCCAGGTTTTGAGGGCTTGTTCCAAGTATATCTTAAAAAGCGACAGTGAGAGACAGCATCCCTGCTTCAGGCCCTTACTAACATTAAATCCTTTTGAGACTTTACTTCCAATTTTTACGTGCGCTTTCTATCCGTTTAATAAAGTCTTAACCGCTTCGATTAAAGTGGAGACGATGTTTGTTCGTTGAAGTGCCAGCCAAAGTTTGGTGTGCGGAATACTATCATACGCTTTCTTAAGGTCAACATATAGGCAGTGCACTTCTTGGTTTACAGCAGTTTTCTTTTCTATAATTTGCATCAAGCAAAATAAGTGATCTATGGTTGATCTCCCCGCCCAAAACCAGCTTGTTCCTCTGCTTCCATGTCCAAGTATTGATGTTCAATTTTTTTCTTAAGAAGTTTTCCATACACTCTACTGATTGAACTTGTCACCACAATTCCACGGTAATTGTCACATTCAGTTGTTTTACCTTTTTTGTGAATGGTTGAACAAAAGATGTTTTCCATTCTTGCAGTATTTGTTTATCATTTATGCATCTATGGAATGGTTTCGTGAGATGTTCATATAATTTTGTTGTGCCATATTTGAGCAGTTCCGCCTGGATGTTGCCAGGTCCGGGGGCTTTACCATTTTTCAGATGTCGACATATTTCCTTTATCTCTTCCGTGGTTAACCTTACAGGCAATGAAGTCATTCTAATGTTGTCAAATTCATAATCGGTGATATTTTGAAATTCTGGTCTGCTTTCTCTTAGGAGGTTACTAAAAAAATATTCATCCTATTTCTGTAGAGATATTGGCGATATTAAATCTTTCTTTTTTTCCCGTCTTATTGACTTTAGGAATTTCCAACATTATTTATTTATTTAATGTAAATAAATAAACCTGTATGACAAGGATTTTGTACCACCAATTCTGCATATCACCAATTCTGTTTAACCTCTATAGAGAATGATTAGCCATGGAAGTACTGGAAGGAGTTGGCGACTTCATAATATGAGCGAGAGTCATTAACATCAGCAAGTGGTGCTTGCTGTTAAAGAATCAAACACCTCTTCAAGACATGATGGAAACAGAAGGAACTATAGGATGGAAATCTACATAGACAAGTCAAAAGTGATAAAAATATCAAGGTAGGAAGAATTGCTGTGAATTGTTGTAGGAAATCAAGACTTAGAAAATGTTGATCAGTTATAGTACTCAGGAAGTCTGTAACAAATGATGCCTACTGGACTAAAGAAGTAAGATCATTAATTGCCATAGCTAATACTACATTCACTAAGTAAAGACCATGGTTGACCAATAATTTAATCTTGGTTTTGAAGAAGGTGCTGATAAAGTGTGATATTTGGAGCATTCCTCTGCATGGATCAGAAACATGGACACTAAGAAATTTGGAGAAGAAATATCTTGAACACTATGAAATTTATTACTAGAGAATAGAAAAAATAAAGTCATCAGACAGTGATCAGTGAAGAGGTCCTAAGAAGAGTAGACGAGAAGATATTGTTCTGAATACAGGTCTTCATAGGAAAGCAAACTGGATTGGGTACATCCTGATGATGATTTGTATACACTTTTCCAGCACAGAACACTAATATTTTAAACGTTAATTTTTTTATCTTTGCCTTTGACAGCTTTCTCTCATTGTGAGTTTCCAATTGTGAGTGAGTGTTGGCTAGGGGAAGGACAAAATTTTTGTCTAAAGAAGTTAAGGAGGGTGCGAACAGTGTGTAATGGTACAGAATTGTGTGCTACAAACAATATAGCGTGGTCCAGTCAACTCGTAACTCTGACCGCGCGGTCAACTAACTAAAAACCTAAGTGCTCGAGCAAGTTCAAGTCGGCCGACTATATATCACTATATGTAGAGATATGCAAGCAAAGTATTGAAAGTTTAATTAAAGACACAGTAAACTCAAGATAAACAGTTGCGGGAGTGCGTTCGAACAAAGAAAGCCGTCAACACGAGCCTGTGCAACAAACCACATGAACACACAGTGGACGGGTAACTAACAACACTGAATATTCATACTAAAATCAGTTTAAAATAAATGGTGATAGTTTATTCTAAAAGGAAAATTTTATATATAAACCTAATCAATAGAGATCTCTAAGGGAAAGGGGCTTTTATAAAAGAAAGAGGGGGAAAAGGTATAAATTACGTACTGGTTCATTAAAAATATAAATAATTTGTCATAGGCTAGTCAAATAAGAAATGTTCATTTTGTTAATTTGTTTGATTTCATGTGTTACTAATTTGAAGATTATATTAATACATCAGAAAATAAATTAGAACTTTAATGGTCATCAAAGTAAGATGAAGTAATTAATTTGTCTAATAAACCAGAATCAATTTGTTCTAGCATAAACTGTGTTATTATATTTTTACCGCTCATCTCAAATAATCCTTCTGCAACTTTTTCGTCTGTAGAACCCTGGAAGAGTGCCCGAAGGTAAGATGAAAACGAAGTTTTGATAAATTTAATAAATTTTATTAGTTGCATAAAAATTGTAAAGTTTCAGTGGCGCCCGAACAGGGACTCGAGTGTAATTTATTACACAAACCAGACCTAATTGTAGTTGCAGAAATGATAATTTGGGAGTGGGGGCGATGTTGTAAATGATTGTAGATTGTGATGAGAAACTAAGCTAAAGTGTGTATAATTGTATATGTAAACGATATCATACAAAATGAAGAATAACGATGATGAAGTCAGCATAACTGACTTAACCGAAGTCAGCACAGAAAATAAATTTGATACAAATATTAATAAAGAAAATAGTTTGATCGAATCAACGGTCATTAGCAGGTTGGAGGTGCATTCGACTCCAGTTGTAGTTCAAAATAGAGAATTAAGTGAGTCAGCTGACATAGACGACTCTGGGATTCAGTTAACCCCACCGCAATTAATAAAAATAAACAATTTGACAATAATGATGTGATGAATATGATGCAGTTGTTTTTAGAGCAACAGAGTAAAATGTCTAATGACATTAATAAATGTTTTGACATCAATGATCATAAATTTGATGCACAAAATACAAAATTTGATACATTAAGTAGTGACATAAATGCAAAATTGCATGAATTGAGTAGTAATGTAAGTGAACAGAAAATTAGATGTGAAAGCAGTTTTAATAAGTTTGATGCCATATTTAATGAACTAAAGGGGGAAATGAAACAACAAAATATTAATATTAATGAAATAAATAAAAAAGTGACCGAGTCACAAAAGAATATCGATGATAAACTAAATAAAATAAATATCAAAGTAATACAACAGTTAGATAAGCTTGGGAGAAATATTGAAAATAATGAAGTAATGGAAAACAGAGTAAGTGAAAATAACAAAAATATAAATGATAATGGTGGTAGTTTAAGCGTCAAACAAGTTACAGTAAACAAGGTAAGTGGCAGTGTTAAAATAAATAATGAGGAAATATTATTGAATAAAAATAATAGTGATATACTGAGTAATAGTAATAGTGATAATGAGAGTAGAAAATTAGTTGAGGTTAGAGGATTGCTAGTTAGTGATCATAATGAGTTAGAAAGGGAATATAGAGATAGGTTAAGTGTAGAGGGTGAACAGGGGGCAAATTTATATGGGGTTAAATGTGAAGCAGAGATTTCACAAGTTGTTTATGGGGATAAGAGATCCTCACTAGGACATTTGGGTGACAATAGGTTGGCAGATGGTCAAATAAGATTTTTGTGTTTATCTGGTAGGGCCAGATGGTGTTTATATAATAAAGTGGTGTTGCCCTCTGTGTGGAGTGAGAATGTGAAATGGTGTGGTGATGAAAGTGATTATGAGAGTGGGAGAGAGTTAGAGTGGTTCAAGCTAAATAGAGGTTATGGAGAGTTGATAGAAAGGATGAATATTAAGAGAATTATGGTAAATAATATAGACTTACCTTTTAATACTTGTGTAGTAGCGAAAGATGATTACATTGGGGTTGACAATAATGAACACTTACCTATTGTGAGGGTTAGCATATTAGCTGACAACTATAGTGATGAAACTATAAATGATTTAATTGTAACAAATGATACTGATGTGGACATGGATTATGATAAAATAATAATGGGGGGGGGGGTAACCCTGAGCATTGTTATTATGGTACAATGGAAAAAACAAATTTTTATGGTTACAACACAAATGATAGCCATATGATGTATGTCCATAAAAATGAAAAATGTTATGTGGGTATCCGATTAATTTTTGATGATGGGGGTTAGACAAAAAGTGAATGAACATTTAATTATTTGAGTAAATGGTATAATTACTTGGCTGATTTAGGTAATGAAGTGTGGTAACTAAGAACTGGATACGACAAAAATTTGTAAATAAATGTGTTGGTGTTACATGTATTGTGTCAAGGTTATATTGTTGGAATGTAGACTATAGCTTATGTAGCAGATGTTTGTAGTATGTTATAATAATAATAATAATAATAATAATAATAATAATAATAATAATATTTTATTTCGTTAAATAATTAACAAGAGGTACTAATGAATTTTATTTTGAATTGTGTTTAAATTAAAAATGTTTTAAATAATGTAATTAAAATAACAAACTGTTTTGAACACATAAGGTAATGAAATTAACTTTAAGTTGGTCTTGGATTAACTTAAAAAATGTGAATTTTATTAATGAAGTCAAATTAATTTTGATTTAAATTTTGATATGAATTGGTACACAAATAGTAGTTGATTAATATATCAACACTAAAAGATTTGTCTAAACTGAAAATTGAAGGAAGTGTCAGTGGTGATGTAATCAGGAATGTTGAGGCTGAGTCAGTGTTTATAAAACAAGTCTTGTATACAACTGTTGATGTAAACAGGTATATTGTTTGTTTCATGCTGGAGTTGACGATAACTGTTTTATTTGGATGAATCATTGCTATGAGTAAATCTTATTATGAAACAAAAGAAGTTAACTTTTTGTGAATAATATAATAATGAGGTAATTACCGTAACTTAGGGTTTTGAGAAATGAAATTAAATTAAACTGGAGTAGGAATTAAATTAATTGAAAAGGTGAATTTTAATAATGAATTTAACTTAATTTTGCTTTGAATTTTAATTGGAATGGTGAAATAAATGCGAATTGATTAATGATTAAAGTTTTTATTTAATTGGAAATTTGAGATTGATATTGTAATGTTTATAACTTTTATTTAAATCTAAAGGAGAAATGTTGGTGACCTGTAACATGTATCTTACAATAAGACTGTTATGTAATAAATTTGTAATTTTGGTGGGTAATAGTGTTTTGTGAACAGTATACAATTTATAGGGGATTTTTATGTATTCCATGTAAATAAATGTAAGTAGATAGTAAGTTTATATTGCTATGTAGACATATGTATATTGTATTTTGTAGAAAAGAAACCAGTACTTTGCCAATAATGAACCAGTACAACTAAGAGGGAACGAATCAGTTGGGGATATGGAATGATGGAAGGCCATTTATTGATATTTTGCTTGAATGTTACAGAGTCAGGTGATACTGTGGCGGGTGCCTATCTGATTTTATGGTGTTGGGATCTCAAGTAGAGAAGTCCATATCTTCACTGATCCTCTTAGGTTTTAGGCAATGAGAGTTTGTATGCTTCGGCATAAAACCTCTCATTGGGGGGGGGGTATTGTAACGGTACAAAATTGTGTGCTACAAAGATTTCAGTTTCAATTTTAAAGTAGTAAGTATTCACCTAAGGGGTACCCCCTAGTAACCAACAACATACAATGTTATTGCAGACTGTTTATGTTTAATGTCTGGAGTCTGCCTAGCCAGACGTATTATGCAACAGCTTGCCAGCTCAGTCTCTGTGTAAATCACAGTAAAACACACTTCTTCACCCCAGTTTGCATCAGACAGTAGCAGAGTACAGTCGTCTGCACGTTAACTAAAAACAGTGGCCTCGGGCGCAAGATAGGCCGAAAATACTGTAATCGGCCTATCCAGTAAAACAACTAGTAAAGTGTGAACACTGTAGCGGTTTTAAAATATCTATAAAAGTGTACAAACAATATAGCGCGGTCAACTAACTAAAAACCTAAGTGCTTGAGCAAGTTCAAGTCGGCCGACTATATATCACTATATGTAGAGATATTCAAGCAAAGTATTGAAAGTTGAATTAAAGACACAGTAAACTCAAGATAAACAGTTGCGGGAGTGCATTCGAACAAAGAAAGCAGTCAACGCGAGCCTGTGCAACAAACCACATGAACACACAGCGGACGGGTAACTAACAACACTGAATATTCATACTAAAATCAGTTTAAAATAAATGGTGATAGTTTATTCTAAAAGGAAAATTTTACATATAAACCTAAACAATAGAGATCTCTAAGGGAAAGGGGCTTTTATAAAAGAAAGAGGGGGAAAAGGTATAAATTACGTACTGGTTCATTAAAAATATAAATAATTTGTCATAGGCTAGTCAAATAAGAAATGTTAATTTTGTTAATTTGTTTGATTTCATATGTTACTAATTTGAAGATTATATTAATACACCAGAAAAGAAATTAGAACTTTAATGGTCATCAAAGTAAGACGAAGTAATTAATTTGTCTAATAAACCAACAACCCCCACCACACACACCTATAGTCCATAACCGTTACTCTGTGAAGACATTCAGTATTTACTCCCACTGAAGAAGACGTACACCACGTTCAAACGTTTGGGAATAATAACCAAAGTAAGTTCATAGTGAAAGTTTATATTATATATAATATTTAATAAACCAGAATCAATTTGTTCTAGCATAAACTGTGTTATTATATTTTTACCGCTCATCTCAAATAATCCTTCTGCAACTTTTTCGTCTGTAGAACCCTGGAAGAGAGCCCGAAGGTAAGATGAAAACGAAGTTTGCGTAAATTTAATATAATTAATTAATTTAATATATTTTATTAAACGAAATAAATTCAATTGTCTCAAGTGGGACAAGATGGATTAGTTTGTGATTGTTATAATGCGATCAATTCAGTTCAAATTTATTTAAATTATGTTTTGGATACCTGTTATAATAGTGAAGTATAATTGTTTAATAGGAATAATTATTGCTATATAAATAAAATATATTATAGTGAGGAGTATCATCTTTGTCTTTAATCACATATGTATATCAAAGAAACACTTAATTACAACTTATTTTAGGAATAAACTGATAGTTCATTCATATTTTTATGAATTCATCTCATGTTAATTAATATAGGAGGTTTCTGTTTTTTACCACTGACATGAATTACGGATTTAAACAGGGCTTAATATGTTCACTGGGATGGAGCACATGTTTTTCTCTCACATTGTGATGTTTAGTAGAAAATGAATAGTTTTCTATAGTTGAGGTTAATTGCAATTGTGTAGTTGGCAATGAATGCAACAGGCTATTTGTCAGTATCTTTTGTTCATTGTTTTAAAGTTCATTAACAACCAGAGATTCCTGGTGAAGAAACTGGATGCAGTCAGATCAAGAATCTCATAAAGATGATAATTAAAGATTATATAATGATGAAAAAATATTTGAGGATATAATTTTCTATGTTCAAAAATATAACAAAAGACACCATTTACTACTTTTTGTCATGCCCTGAATAACCTGGTTTGTGACTGAATCCCAGCTTCGTGGATCACCACAAATGGTAAGGAAGTGATGCACATGTTGAAGAATATATTTTTTGTTTTTAATTCAGTATCTACCATAATTAAATACCTTATCTGCAAATTTTTCATTAATTTCTTATAATAAGGAAATAATGGGTAGCTATTTTGTGTTAACAAAAACACTTTATGAAATGAACTTTTATTAATTACCTATAATATCAACTGATAAAATTGCTCTCTCTCTCTCTCTCTCTCTCTCTCTCTCTCTCTCTCTCTCTCTCTCTCTCTCTCTCTCTCTCTCTCTCTCTCTCTCTAATCCCAACAGTATGTTTAAATATGTGAGTTATATTGCAATCATATTTAATGCGTCCTGGAAAAGGAAAAATGTCTGCAAATACCGGTACGTAATATTTATTATTCTGTGATGATTTAGAATTGTTCTCCAACCATATAAAAAGAAACATGTTTACACTTGTAGAAGAATTTTATTGTTATGACAAATTAAAAAATGTGCAAAGTATTCCTGTATGCATACTCAGTAGATGCCTAGTTGAATAGAAAGTTGTTGCTCCAAGCTATTGTATGCATATACAGCATTCAACTTAAAATAGTTTGTTTATTGATGACAGAAGAAAAATAAATAAATAGTACTCACATAGAGGATGCATGCATTATGACATCAGGTAATATGTTAATCCACAGCTGATAGATGAGAATTCACATTAAATTGGTTTCAGTGTTAGAAGAATGATACACTGACAATTTATTCTTCGATAATTGTTTCTTCTTTTTATTATATCTTCTTCTTATTTCCGGGCATTCTTGTTGATATGAGACCGATTGTTAAATTTGTATTATTCCATATAAAGTGTAAATGCTTATTCGAATGGGTTCTGAATGATTTGGCTATTAGTACTGTAACAAACATTTCTAGTAATTACAATTTGTTTTTGTCCAGTAAGAATTAAAACAAGTATTGATATTATATACTCGGAAAACAAGTATATAATGTATAATTATATACATTTCTTATGGTGGCAAAATCATGAAATCCAGGGCAGTAGGATAATTAAATCTTATCCTGCATAAAATGAACTAAAAATTCAAATGCAACTGAAAGGCTGCTTGCTACTTCCATCCACATGCGTTTACCACAGGAATTGCCAATGAAAGGTTGCTTTTTCAACTCAGTTGCCCACTGAAGGCTTTAGTCATAACTCTAGGCTAGTAGGCGCCAGAGGATACTATCAGCAGGCGCTACCTGGACTCTGTTTTTATAAGGTTTTATTCTCCTTAATACTTACCTAGGTACATGTAAAAATGGGACTAGATTCCAGTGTGTTTTCTAGTGTCATGAAAAAGTGTATCATATCCAAACCTAATTGCATACGAATTTGTCTATCTCTTCATTATATGAAAACCATTGTCCTCATAACATCCCCTTCAGCAGTCCAAAGAAATAGTAATACCTTGGTGATTATTTGAATATCTAAATAGTATCTTGTTTAATAGTTTAATTACACATATAAATTGCTCTTAAGTACGAGGAAAGTAGCCTACATAGGGGAGGTTGCCCTAGTACCGGCCCAGTAGCTAGTTCTTCAATATGCTGTACGATAGCGTATGCTTGCACACTGGCACTAATACTGTATTAATAATAGTGCTAGTGGTTATATTTGCAAACCGTTCTCTACAAGCGTTCAGTTGTGAGAAAGTATTGTGTGTGGAAGTGGTGTTTTTGAGTGACGCATTTTATTTGTGCAGTTATTTTTCAGACAGTTTTTCTAAGAAAGTAAATTTAACTACATATTATTATTGTTTCTAATAGAGTTACTAACAAATATGAATGATAATTTTATGAATATCTGATGTCAAAATTTTACAAGAGCGCATTTTGTTACTATGTGTTTTGTGCCTAGCACCGGCCACCAGGCATGTTCCTAGTATCGTACAGAATTGAATACATCTTTTAAGAAGCTTTTAAGTCCACTATACTTTTCAGATGACTTCTGGGATTGTGGCTACAAAGGTGAAAGGAAAATGTGTAAAGAAGAGGCTATGAAAAAAGCTGTTGGTGGTGTACTAGTGGGGAAGTTTTCTTTTAGAGAGGCTTCATCATTTTTCACAAAAAGCACTCCAGGACTGTGTAAAACAGTTGAAGGAAGGAAAATATATACAAATGGCACCTTCCATGGGGAGATTTAAAAATACATTTAGTGCCACCATCAAAGATAAGCTGGTGAATCATATTAAGGACTTGGACAACGGGATGTTACTGCTGGCAAAATCTGAGTTTTTGAAACTTCTGTTTGACTTAGCAGAAGACATGAAGATTCAACACAAATTTAATAAGAACAAAAGAAGTGCCGGAAATAAATTCTATCAAGAATTCATGAAAAGCAATCCCGAAATCTCATTGCGATTGGCTGAATCCACCAGTCTTCAACAGGCGACAGGCTTCAATAAATTACAAGTGAATTAATTTTTTTCAAAGTACGATGAGCTATTAAACAAACATTAATTCCTCCTTAACTGAATTTTTAATTGTGATGAGATGGGAATTTCAATTGTACATGAGAACTTCTTAAAGGTAATGTCAATAAAGGGGAAAAAACAAGTTAGTAAGTTGATGTCAGGGGAGCAGGGGTGGATCCAGAAATTTGCTCAGGGGGGGCACATTCTGGCAGTTTTGGGCCCCTCCTCTCCAGGGGGGGAGGTGTTGTTAGAAAAAAATCTTATTATCAAAGTGTCTGTTGAATCAAACGATATAAAAATTAATATAAATAAATAAATAATTAAATATATTAATATAAATACAAAAAAATTAGTTTTTAACATAATTTATTTATTATTGTATTATTGTTATTTGAAAAATAATAAAACAACCGATTTTGATTTTAGAAAGTATAATGTATTTGTACAATTTTGAAATAATGTAGAGTAAACTTAAAACAGGAATTTTTTATTTAATCTATTTAAACTTTCTTTAGAAATTTGACTTTCATTTCACTTATAAAACTAATCTAATTTTTACACCATTACTTACTCTCGATACAATAAGAATAAGTGTTATCAATAAGGAAAGTAAAACATCTAAATAAAAATAAGCACAAATACTAATATAGAATTATAATTTACAAAAATACACATATTCATTATCAATACTCTGATCTAGAAATATTAGGTGTGAACGTATTTTATTTTGTTATATCTAATAAATATTCTGGAAATATCTAACCTCCAGAAAACCAATCACTTTTTAAGAAATTCCTTTTTTTGTAGATAAAACAGATACATAAATCTTCTTTAAAATAACATTAATATTAAGTATTACAAAATTATTAATTGGACTGCTCATGTAACAAAATATAAAAATTATTATTTTAATGCCCTTTTGAGATGCTCATCAAATAAGAAAACAACTATTGGAGCATCACGATTCAAGAGATTCTTCAAATCTGATGTATGCCCACTAACGATCGAATAATCTCAGACTGTGGTTTCGTAAATTCTTCTTTTAAGTGATGAGCTGCAGCAGGATCCTGTTTAAGATAATACATAGCTTCTGCATGCGCTATTAAAAGAGCTTTAGCTAAACTAGTACTCATTTTCGATATTCTTTGCCCTGTAATTAAATATCCATTATTTTTATGTTAAGGTAAAAAAGCACCTTTAATCTAATACAGTACATGCATTCAAAGTAAGGCTAGAGAAAGTTTACGTTTGTGTCTCCTTGCAAAAATCTCTAATACTTCTTTGGGAGACATACGGTAGGCGATATCACGATGGACATGTAGGATCGCAAGTCCATTTAAACGATCTTCAGTCATTGTAGACCTTAAGTAAGTTTTAAGTCGACGCAGGGCTGAAAATGAACATTCTGCAGTGCTTGATGTAACTGGAAGCGTGCATATGATTTGTAAAAGCACTCTGACATTTGGCAAGTCTGACGCGAGTGTGTAGGCTTCTGCAGGATATTTGATAAAGTCTTGTAATTTTGCTGCCCATATCTGCTTCCAGATTTTAAGTTCCCCTTCTAAAGCAGGGAAATAAGGTAAATCATCCCTATACAATTCAGCCCCTTGCAGAACAGACTCTTCACAATCTTCCTAAAATTCTGGTGATAAAAGTTTTTGAATCTGTCCAATTTGTATCATTTACGATTTTGGAAATCTAGAAGAAAGTTCATTGATCAGGTAATCTAGAAATGGGAGATATATTTGAGATATACTGATTGAGATATACTAATACGAAAATATTCTTCCACAGAATGGGTTTGTATATTGGATCTGTTTTTTTGGAATCCTACTGTTCTCGGCTTTTTTATTTCCGTCCCATTTCGCAAGCCAAATCTTCAGATTTTTGTATAGCTGTTTGAAGTCTAATACTGTTTTCCTGATGCGCTTGCAGGCTTGATATTGTGGCATTTACCAACTCCATGGCTGTCAATATTTCCATATATTCCGCTTGCAACTTTCGAACCAAGGGTAGAGTTAATCCCAAAAAATCAGCTAATTCAACTACACTAACAAGGAACTCAGACGATAGTATACTATGAAGGTATGAAAATGCGTCACTTCCCTTTCCTTCAGTTGACTGAGCAATAGTATCTAAAACTATTGGAAGAATAGGTAGAGCATTTAAAAATGTTAATACAGCATCATGACGTTCGACCCACCTTGTTTCGCACATTTGTTTTACAGAATGTCTTCCATTTTTTAGTTTGTCATGCATTTCTTCGTCAAGTTTTCGTAGTCGCCCAGCCGACTCTCGAAAGAAGTTTGCCACGGAAGAGATGACTCCGATAGCATTTCTTATACAAGCCACAGAACAAGCTTTGCTTATAGCTGAATTAAGCCTGTGATTCGCACAATGACTGTAAATCGCAAGTGGCTGTATTCCTGCTATTCTAGCTTGAATGCCTTTAAACTTGCTGCTCATATTTGAGCCCCCATCATATGCTTGACCACGGCAATAAAAGATATCAATGTTTAATTTTTCGAGTTCCTGCAAAATTGTGTTAGTAATGCCATTACCAGTAAGGTCCACAATGTCAACAATTTTCATGAAATCTTCCTTGATCTTAAAAGACACATCATAATATCGAATACAGATTGACAATTGCTGTTTAGTAGATATATCAGTTGTCTCATCTGCAATTAAAGTAAAATACTTGGCCTTCTTGATGTTAGAAACAATCTTTTCTGTTATAACTTCAATACAACACTCAATTATTTCATTTTGGGTTGTCTTACTAATGTAGCTAGCATTTTTACCAGAGGAATGGATATGTGAGACAAGGTCCTCGTCTCCAGCATCTACTCTAAACTTTAGCAAAGCCCTGAAATTCCCTCCTTCAAACGATTCATCCATTTGTAGCTTTCCGTCATCTCTGTGCCCTCTAAGTGGTATATTTTGGGCGCCACAAAAAATAATCGTTTTTATTATAGGTATAATTTTTTTCTGTTTTCTTCAATAAGTTTCATTTTAGCATTTTGCATGCTAGAAATTACATCGCTCATTTTTCCTTCCATCACCATTAAGAAATTGCGTCTTGCTATCACATTTTCTTTGTGGTAGTCGGTGTTGGCATGATTTTTTAGTATTGTGGTAGCTTTTTTGAAAGTTCTTAATGGTTCGACTACTAGCTTGCCTAGTTTTACGTCATTTACACCTCCCTCACGATGTCCAAATAGTACGCACATTTTGCACAAGCCTCCGTTAAGCTTTTTGCTGTAAGCCAGCAATTCATACGATTTTAACCAGCTGTGTTGGAAAGCTCATTTCTTTTTACCTTCGACATTCAAAGGGTATTTAAAATCTGGTGAAGGTACCCACGAATTTTTCAGCCACTGGTACCTATCTTCATCTGATAATGAAATAAAACCACTTTCATTAGTTACTAAGTGCCCAAAATCACGATGTTGCCATGAAAATGTTGATGTTCCACAATTGGTCATGTCCTTCGAGGTAGACGTCATTGGGATAGAGTTGGTTTCATCGTTACGCTCGGAAAAGGTCACTGCAGGCACATGAGATTCAGTATCGCTCTCGGGTTGATTATTCAGTTTCTGAAAAAGCAGGCAAATTTCTAATACATCAAGACAAGAGTTGACAGTCTCCTGCAAATTTTCAGCGTTTGTATTTTTTTCTCTCTACCTAACTCATTGGGCTATTTAATCTGAATTCTTATGCGCGCGCAAACACAGTAATAATGTCTCTTATGTACAGTGCATACAAGTCCGGAAAAAATTTTTTTATGTAGATAGAGCCAGAATTTAGCTTGATCAAATTTATATAAAAATATATTAAATTAGATCTCATGATTTCTGAATTTTAAATAGGTTTTAAAAATAAAATAGAAATTGTTAGCTATTCTTATTCATCTTCAATCGATTTATAATAAAATTATGAAACATAATTAATTAACAATCAGAAATAATCAAGAAATAAGTATCAATGAATTAAATCTAAACAGATCGAGCGAATTTATAGATCTATTCATAATATAGTATGATACTAATCATATATAACGTGTTAAAATACTCCATAATATTACAAAAAACTATATATAAGAATTAACGATCAGTAATCACATGCCAAAAGAGTAAGGTGGCAAAACTCTTATATTAACCTCTAATCCAAGAGTTTCAAATTTTCCTTCTATTTTGGCCTTCAAAAACTCGAAAAATTTCAAAATGTCTGTTGGGTAGTATATATTTATACTATTATATATATTATTTATAAATTTATTTAGTAAAATTAAGTAAAATTATTTTTGTAGCAAGTAGTTTTCTTATTATTTAGATAAAACCGCAATTTCGTTAATAACACATACGAGACAACAATAGTTACATTACATATACATACGCATACAGCAATAGTTGTTACTATCCGTATCTAACTAGTTCACTATGACATTGTATACTATACGAGACGAAGGCTGAAGGCCTGTATAAAAATATAGTTTCCTCTTACCTTAGCTTTCTTTGAGAAAAATGAAACTATATCCAATTGTCGTTTTTTACTATTCATTATTGTGTTGGAAATAAGAACTTTTTTTTACAAATTACTTGACACCTTAATGAAACAACAGAAATGCGTTACGTCATGATGGGACCAGGTGATCAGGTTGAGTTGAGTTGAGTACAACAGTTAGCAACATCTATGAACATTCCGTCGCATCAAAATACAGAGTCGGTAAAATACGCTGAAAATTCAATTGAAGTAAACGTTAAACAAACTATTAAAATGATAGAAACTTCTTATAGATAATGTATATGAATATATATATATGAAAAAATAAAAATAAAATTACGATAAAAAATAAAATATAATAATTGTTGTAAAAAATTCGGGTTTCAAAGGGTTAACTAACTGAAAATATCATAATTGCACTAGCTACATAATTCATTTTATCTAGTGTATTTTCGAACTTTCTGGGGGGGGGAACATGCCCCCGTGCCCCCCCTTGGATCCGCCTATGCAGGGGAGAGAGGTAGAAATATTAGTGTCCTACTCTGTATTAATGCTGCTGGAGCGCATTAAGTCCACTATTTACTGATAGTAAATACCAATTTATACCACTACTATTTGTATTTCTGAGTGCAAGAATTAACCAGGAGCTCAAGAAAGATGCTCCGGAAGGAAGTATTTTTGACGCACAGGATAGCGAATGGATCACTGTCTCTGGATTTTAAAATAGCTGGAAGCATTCGTCAAACATGTTCATCCTACAAAAGAAAGCTCTGTTTTTAAATACTATTTGGACACAGCATTCATAAAGACCTTCAGGTCATTTTGTATGCAAAAGAAAATTATGTACACATGCTACATTTGCCCCCACATACAACTCACAAGCTTCAGCCTCTGGATCAAACCATTATGAAACCCTTCAAGACAGCATTCAATGAGGCTTGTGAAATGTGGATGTAGATGTATGGTAGACTAGGTCTAAAAATTAGTGAGCAGGGTTAGTAAACAAAGCATTTACTGCAGTTTTCAGGATAGAACTTGCCAAATCAGCTTTTAAATGCACTGTAATTTACTTTTCTAACAGAAATATATTTACGGACATAGATTTTCTACCAAGTTTGAATTGGACTCTTCCAGAAGGAAATGTTGAAAACAAAATTATAACTGATGTGTCTGCTTCTTTAGCACCAAAATCTACACTAAATACACCAGGCACAAAACCAACTACGGTGACTACGTCTGTTCCTGAGACTGTTTCTGACTCCAGTTTTGATCATCCAATTCCATCCACATGTACACAATTTCAAAACATTATTCAAGAGATTTCCCTGGAAGGTGATCATTTACAGAGAAAAATGTCTTTCTGGAAGAGGAGAGCAGAAAAGAGTGAGGGTTTAACTTCAACGCCATATGAAAACAAATTGGAAGGAAAAGAAGAGCTGAAGAGACAGAAGCAAGATAGGGCTAAGATGGAAAAAGGACGAAAAACAATTGAAGAGAAGAAGAAAGTAAAACAGGTGCAGAGTAAAATGAAAGCATGACTGGATTGAAGAAAAATTGATTTCAACACTCAGAAGACGAGCCACAAAACTTGTAATCCTACTAAAGAAGATGAGAGTAATCAAGAAACACAGTGTGTGATCTGCGTGAAACATTTTTAGAAGACTGAGTGCAGTGTTTGCTTTGTAATGGGTGGGCTCATGTGAATTGTGGTGACAGTGAAAATGTCGTATTTTTTGTTTGTGATTGTTGTAAATAAACAATTTTATATTGATATTATGTTTTGAAAAGAAGAATATTAATTATATTAATCAATTATTTTAATTTAACATAAATTTAACTTATTTTAGTATTGTTTTAAAATGATTAATTAAGTATATGGTACTAGGAACACTTTATTGATTAGAACGAAAATGTGTTAGTTTTGTAAAACAATTTTTAATAAATTTAAAAGTATAATTGTTTATTTTGAGTTAAAGCATACCTTTTATAAAGCTTTTATCTAAAATTCGTAAATATTACATGACCATTTTCTGTAACATTTTACCTAAAATATCACGAAAACCTAAGGTGGATGGTACTAGGGCAACCTCCGTTAATGGCTATCATTGTAACAAAGCAGCATGTTGAGTGTTGAAGACATTTTAAGATGTGTCTAAAAATATACTTAAAGTTATAATATAACAATTGTTTTGATAACAGTTTTAGATAACAATTTTATTAAAAAAGGATGTAAAAGAAAAGTATATAATATAAAAATGCTATAAGAATTCTGAACAAAACATGCTACATAAATCAATGGTAAATTAAAATAAACATGTACCGTACTCTTGCAAATTATAATTTTTCATACAAAATTTATAAGATTACAGAAGTTCACAATTAGCCTGCTTACAGTTATAATATTCTGGTTGTTTCTTTTTTTCAACCATAAAATTTCTATCTAAGAAAATGATAAAAATATGTAGTTTTTTCTACATATTTTTATTATTTTGCAATTTAATTTTCCTTACTTCCAAATTAAAAAAATGCTCTAGTTCTGTATATGGTATTTTACAACACCTTACTTTATACATACATGTTATTTGTTGATTACATGTTAATTTGCAATACATGCCTTCAACTTTCAATTTTGTTATACCTCTCCTTCCAGTACAGTTGAGTAGAAAGTAATGCCATGAAGTCAGTTAACAGTTCATAAATACTCTGATGATTTAACACAAAACCAACGTTTTTTTGTTACACATGTGATATCTATTTTTACCACAAAAATTATTCACTGACACATATTCTGTCACTCGACATACCATCACTACAACTGTTGTCTTTATCAGGATCACTATCTGAGCTAATTAAATTGTATCCTATATTTACAATATATTTTGCAGTTGTGTTTTCAGAAGTTACTTCTTTCTCAATATAATCCAATTCAATTTTTTGAATGAATTCACACCAAATTTTCCACTCATCCACAACAATTTCAGAAAATCTTTGTTCACATAATCTTATCGAGTCTTCTGCTTTAAAGGTGACATTATGGCTTTCAACCCAATGTTTTAAGTCGGACCAGATTAATTAAATCAGGTTCAAGTCTGAATGATATGGAGGTAATCTAAGAATGGTATGCCATTTTTCAGTTAAAACTTCATAAAGTTTTATTTCTAGGTTTGTGTAACTTAATTAAATCATATAGCTAGGTCTTCAACATGTCTTCATGAAACGGTATTTTTATATGATTAACCAATTTTTCATTATACTTTTTGAGAAATCGGAGGAAGGTGGTGTATTAGTTTGATCGTTATGATAAGAAACACTGCAACACTACATGGTGGTAAGGTGGGAAGTAATTTTTCTGTTGTTCAATGTCTGTAATTTTCAAAGTTCATGTCACTGTGGTAATCACCAGTTTTGTAACCTGATTTGGGTATTAAGACACAAATCCATTCATTCCCCAGGGTGAACAATTATCCTCTCTCCTTCAAAAAATCTGTGCTAAATAGCCAAATGACGTATTTTCATCAGGTGGCAGGTTTTTGATGCACTGTTACTACTGTGTATGTAAGTCTTGTGTTAATGTATAACGTGCTTATTCTCTTCATGGTATATCAATACTGAATTCACATTGGCCATATTTGATGATTTTCTGTTAAAATTTGCCGGTTATTTCTTGCCTTTAGCCACTTAAATCCTAGCCCTTTTAAATTTTATTGCGACTTGATTTCCCTCTTTAAAATTAATAGACTCTCTTAGGACAGGAAAAAGTTTACTGGCAATGGGGACATTTTTTTATTTGCTCTAAAAATCATAAACACTTCATTGTATTATGTACTTATCAAAATCATCAATGTTTGTTTCATGTGCAGAAACATTGATTTTTACTAGGTAAACTGAACAACTTGTTTTTACTACTATTTATAGCTTTAAATTCTTTATTAAAGATAATTCACTACCGACTCGGAACACAAAGTTTTTTATGGGTAAAAACATAAAGGTTTTACCTTAGAACCTGAACCAGTTTTCACTTTTAAAACGCTTTTTCAGAGGCTGCTGCTGGTAGCACTGTCCGCTTTGTTGTTGGCGAGGGTATCGACTTTTGAAAGATCGATGTTGTGTGTGTGGGGTGTGATATGTTCAAATAATGCGTGTGATTTGAATTGTGTCTGTTCGTTTAGGATGTCGTTTTTATTTGTTTTTGTGTGTTTGTATATTTCCAATTGTTCTAGAGTGTCTAGTTTTCGGCCTTTTGTGTGTACATGTAGAATGTTCATGTTATTGTCGATGTTTTTATATGTGTGGTTTGCTTCAATGAGGTGGTTTGCAAAAGTGGATTCTGTAGTGGAGTGGAGTCTTTGTGTGTTCAATGTATCTTTGTTTGAAGCTACGTCCTGTCTGGCCTATGTAGAATTTGTTGCAATCTGAACAATTTAGTTTGTAAACACCAGGTAGATCGAATTTGTTTTGTGCTTTGTGTGTGTGTTTTGATAGTGTGTGTTCTGTTTTGTTAGTAGTTTTGTAAGCGATTCTGTATCCTGCTTTTTTGAATTTGTGGGCTATTTTTTCAGTTTGTTTGTTGATGTATGTTAGTGTTATGAATTTGTTGTTTTCTGTCTTTGTCTGTTGTTTGTTTTGTGTTTTGTGTAGGAGTTTATTGACTATTGTTCTGTCATATCCGTTGGATTCTGCAAGATATTTTATCGCGTTTAGTTCGTCTTTGTAGTCTATTTCATCTAGGGGGATGTTGTTAAGTCTATGTATCATGGTTCTGAAGGCAGCTAGTTTGTGTTGTATTGGGTGATTGGAGGAGTTGTGTATTAGTGTGTCAGTTTTAGTCGGTTTTCTGTATGTACTGAATTTGTGCCTGTGTTCAATTTTTGTGATGGAGAAGTCTAAGAAGTTTATGCTATTGTTGTGTTCATATTTGGCAGTAAAGGTTATGTTTTTATGTATTTTGTTTATGTGCGTTAGTAACTGTTCACATTGTCTTTTGTTTCTCCTGTATAGTGTTAGAATGTCATCAACGTATATGTGCCAATATAGTATTTTATGTACGAGTCTGTCATTGTTTGTGAGGGTTCTTGTTTTTTCTAAGTGTTGGAGGAAGACTTCTGCTAATATGCTAGATATGGGTGAGCCCATGGGTAGACCATCATTCTACGAGGGGGTACCCAAAAATAACCGGAATAGTGCTGCGATTGGCGGAGCTTATGTAGTACACATTTCTCCCGCTAGGCGAGCGTAGCGCAACTCGTTCCGAGTTCAGTGCCGTCATTGTTGTTGCCTGGGAAGGTTGTGTCCGGTCACAGTAATTCGTTTTGTGAAAGCAGTTTCGCTTGCTCCTCGTTTTTGTCATGGCGGATTTAAGTGAACAGCGCGCTGCTGTGAAATTTTGCTTCCTGCTTGGGAAAAACGCTGCAGAAACTGTTGTGATGTTGAAAACAGCTTACAAGGATAGTGCTGTGGGAAAAACTCAAGTGTACCAATGGTTTTCTTGTTTCAAAGAAGGTGAAATGTCAATTGATGACAAACCTCGTTCTGGACGTCCGTCAACTTCCAGAATTGACGAAAATGTTGAAAAAGTTCATGCAATCATGCTTGAAGACTGACGACGGACCATTGAAGAGATTAGTAAGTTATCTGGAATAACTTGGAGCTCAGTTCAGCGAATTTTGTCAGAAGATTTGGGGATGAGAAGGGTCACTGCAAAATTTGTGCTCACGCAGCCATTCCAGTGCGCCAGTTTTTAGCAAAAAACAACATGACTCCCTTGCCCCACACCCTTTACTCACCTGACCTCGCTCCGTCCGATTTCTTCTTGTTTCCGCGAATGAAGAGGGACATGAAAGGAAAACATTTTGATGACATGGAAGCGGTAAAAAAAAAAAAACGAGGCAGGAGCTGTCGGCCATCACAACAGACGAGTTTGAAAAATGTTTCCAGGAATGGGATCGCAGATTGGACAAATGTATTAAGTGTAATGGAGAGCACTATGAAGGTGATAAGGTTGTTTTGTAAAAAAAATTAAATACATAGCTTTAAAAAAAAAAATTCCTGTTATTTTTGGGTACCTCCTCGTATGTGTAAAATTTATTGTTATATGTGAAGTAGTTTTGTTTTGTGATTATGTTAAGAGTTTCTGTTATTGCATTGATAAGTTCGTGTTGTGCGTTGTTCTGTTTGAGTTTGTTTTGTAGGATGGTGATTGTTTCGGAGATGGGGATGGTTCTGTACAGGTTCTAATGTCAAGGGAGGCTAATGTGGCATTATGGGGGTGTGTATGTCTTTTATTTTTGTTACTAGGTCTGTGTTGTTTTTTACTACAATGTTGTTGTCTAGTTGTGTGTGTTGTCTGATAATTTTGTCTAGATGTTTTGCGAGTTTGTATGCAGGGGATTTCGGTAATTGATAATGGGGCGGATTGGGATTTCTTCTTTATGGATTTTGGGAAGTCCTTGGAGGGTAGAGGCTGGTGGTTGGATTTGTCTAATTTAGGGCTTTTGTTTGTGTGTCATTATGTGTTTGGCTTTGATGATCAGTTGTTTTACTGTGTTTTGGTATCTGTCAGTGGGGTCATTTTTTAATTCTGTGATGTTGTTCTGTTCCATGAAGTTTTGTACTTTATTATGTAGGTCGTCTGTGGAAATGATTACTGTCGTGTTGCCTTTGTCTACTTTTACAAGTGTGATGTTGTGTTTGTGTGCCTTTTCTCTCAGTTTGATGGCTGTGTGTATTTCTGAGGTGTGGTTCTTGTTGTTTGATTTCTTATGTGCTCCTATTATATTGTTTACATTATGTCTTAGTGTGTCTTGATGTTCTGGTGCTGTGTTTTGTATATTGTTTCAGTGTCAACTATGAGTTTTGTTAGTGTTTGGTTGTTTTGTTTGTAATGTAGGTTATGTTTTAGGCCTTTATCAAGGAGTGTTTGTTCGTTTTTTGTGATTATGATTTGAGGCAGAAATCCAAGGATTTAAATTCTTTATTTAAAGAATTAAGAGTCTCACAAGCTTGACTGTGAAAAGTTTTGTTTGATACTTCTGATGTCGTCTTAGATATTTTTAAGATAATTAAAAACTTTAAAAAGGTAACACTAATAAATACTAAGGATAAAACATATTTAACATATATACATGGAGACTTTAAGAACTTCAAATATTTCACGGTTGTAAATAAATGAAATAAAACTTATTTAACATATGTACACAGAGACTGTATGGAATTTGTATCATCAAGTTTAGACTAACAAAAATTTAATATACCCACTTGCAAAGAATTTCCTGTAGAAACTATACAGTTTTCATGAATGTTATTGAATGTTATGTGTTTGCAGTCTGTGAGTCACCAATGAGACTGTGTTAAGTGGACGAGCAGCTAGGCTCATGTATGGGTGGTTTTACATACTCAAAGCGACAAGAATTTCTGATCTTAAAGTAGCAAGGATGTCTTTAGATTAAACAAAGAATGGTTTTGCACAAACAGGCTGTGAGGAAAGACACAGAAATATAGACAACAAATAGTCCAAACTAATTGTAATAATAATAAGTGTTTATAATGTTATTATTTCAATAATGATAAGATGGTTTAGCTGATTGTCGTATAGTAAAATGGAAACAAATCACAGACACAAATGAAGTCACTTGTGTTTAATTAAATTACTAGATTTAATTAATCGCAAATACCAATTTGTAATCAACTAGTACAATAATACCAGTTAAATTTGTCAACACGCAGTAATAATGTCAAATAATAGAGTCACACACTAATTATAACACAATAACACTTCACCACAATACTTCAACCGTCACTCAATCCACACTAAGGAAAATCACTCAATGAGCTGGTTGCTATGGCTTTTTATAGGTAGCGTATGTCTTCTAGAATAAACTTTCTATCCTTAATGCATGCCACTTAATGCATAATTCAAGTGTTTTCCAGAGCACTGTGGAACATACTTTAGAGTGGTCTTGACTGAGGCTACACCTGCTCGACAAGCGGGGGACAGGTGGAGGATGATCTCGGCTGTTCGAGGCAGTTCCATTTGTTTCACTGCCCCCTTCTTAAGTCTGTTTGTCCTGAACTGGCAAACCATCCCTCTCTGAAGTAATACTTGGCCAGGCGATCTAGGTAGATGACCATGAATTTTCGCTGTCCTTCCTGTTGAATGCGATAGACAACATTGTTGAGTCTCTTTTTCACAGTGCAAGGTTTTTCCCTGTTTGTCTGAAGTTTAGATGAGTGACCATGATGGTGTTTTGGGTTGAAAAACTAAATCTGATCTCCTTCTTGGAAACCCACACTATTGCTGTGAATATCATACTGGGTTTTCATTTTATCACTGGCTATCTTCAACTGTCCTCTTATCAAGCGATTCATTTCTCACAGTTGGTTTTCTAATTGCGAGGAATAGTTCTGTGGCTCTTGGGACTGAGTATCAGGTGATTAGAATATCAAGTCCCCAGGAACACGACTCTTCCGCCCAAACACCAATTTTGCTGTGGAGTCATGGCGGTTGTGTCATGTACTGATGACCTATATGCCATGAAGAATAGTGGTGTATGTTGGTCCCAGTCTGTTTGGTTCTCATCAACAACCTTTGAAAGATGCTACTCAGTGTCCTATTGAACCTCTCAACCTTTCCATCCGACTGAGGATGGAGAGGCGTTGTCCTGGTCTTTAGAATTCCGAGTAGATGGGATAATTCTTTGAACACTCCTGACTCAAAGTTCCTCCCTTGATCCATATGGAGTTTCATAGGGCTCCATAATGGCAACAGAAGTTGTGAACTAATGCCTTTGTCACAGTGGTAACCTCCTGATTTGGAATTGCAAAAGCTTTCACCCACTTAGTAAAGTAGTCACCATGGTATAAGCATGATGTACTGGTTTCCATTGTCAGTAACTGGGAAAGGTCCAGGAATGTCTGTGGCAATTCTCTCAAAAGGCAGTCAATGTTATACTGTCTCATTTTCCCCCTGCTTCTGTTTGTGGGCCCTTGCTTGCAGCACATATTTCGTATGTCTGACACCATTCCTTTATGTCGTGGCGAAGATGAAGCCAATAGAATCGCTTCCATATTTTGTAAAGAGTTTTGTTAACGCCAAGATGATCTCCAAATGTTCTATCATGCATCTCCTTCAAAATAGACTGCACTTTACTTCGGGGAACTATTAGTTGCATGACCACATCATGTCCACCTGCACTTTCCCAAGGACTTTTCAGCAAACTGTTTTCCGAGGTAAGAGATTCCCATTGTGCCCAGTAGCCCTTCAGCACTTTGGAACCATGACAGACATCTAGCCAATCCAGGCAGCGTCCTTCCTCTTTTACTGTTAAGATCGGTCCAATGTCTTTATCAGTCATCTGTTCTTGTCAAAAATCTTGTGTCATCCACCCATCTGCCAGGAAATCTACAGTAATTGCTTGAACCTACTTGCTTGCATTTCTTCTTCCTTTCTGTGGCAATGTCGGCAGTCTTCTGAGCACGGTATTCGAGATAAGCCATCTGCATTACCAAGCAGATGTCCTCCCCCTATGTTGGTACCTTGAAGTTGTACTCTTCCAGATGTTCGAGCCACCTTGGCAACTGGCCTTCCAGATTTTTAAATCTCAAGACCCATGCAAGCGCAGCATGGTCGGTGCATAGTGAAAACTCTCTCCCATAGATGTATTTATGGAAGTGCTCCAAATCTCTGACAGTTGACAGCAACTCTCTTCTTGTAACACAATAATTTCTCTCTGATTTAGAAAGCCTCCTGCTGTAATATGCTATTAGTTATTCTTCACCATTTTGCACTTCAGACATAACTGCTCCTAGACCAATATTACTTACATATGTGTCTACGATGTACCTCCCTTCAGAAGCTGGGAAAGCAAGAATTGGCTGCAAACATAATACAATTTTGAAAGTCCTGAATGCTTGGTCAGACTCTCTTGACCACTGGAAGTTTTGTTTATTTCCGTCAGATCATGTAGTGGTTTAGCAATAATAGCAAAGCCTTTCACAAAGCATCTGTAATATGAGTATAAGCCCAGGAAACTTCAAACTTCATGTTTACTCTTTGGAACTGGCCAGTCTCTTATGGTGTCTACTTTATTTGGATCTATGCTAACACCCGCTGCCAAGGCCAGATGGCCAAAATACTCTACCTACTTCCTTCTGGAATAAAGAACACTTCTTCTGGCTCAGCTTCAGTTGGGCACCGTGAGTAGTTAGAGCCTCCTTAAGGTTTTCCAGGTGGCCTTTGAAAGTCTTCCCGATGATTATGATATCATCTAAATAAACAAGGCAAGTTTTCTATGTCATTTCTTGGATGACCAGATCCATGAATCTTTTAAAATGTTCCCAGTGCATTACAGAGACCAAATGATTAAATTAGATTAGGCCACTTGGGGTCGAGAAAACTGTTTTTATCTTGTCTTCTTGATGAAGACCCACTTGCCAATATCCACACCTCAGGTCAAATGTGGAAAACCACTGTGCTCCATACAGCGTGTCGAGTATATCATCAATGCCAGGTAGTGGACAGCAATCTTTCTTTGTCACGTCATTCAACCTCCGGTAGTCTATGCAGAAATGTAATCCACCATCCTTCTTCACTACCAGCACTACCGGAGAAGACCAAGCACTTGGTGAAGGCTTGATTATTCCTTCTGTCAACATGACCTGTATTAACCAAACACTTCCTCTTGCGTAGCTAATGGAGGAGGTTGGCGTATTGGTGTTGGATACTCGGTATTGATGTGATGTTGTACAAGAGAGGTTATTCCCAATTACTGGCGAAAGAATCTTTCAAAGAGAGGTTATTTCCTAAGCTGCAAAAGAATCTTTCAATTAATGTGAAAACTCTCTGAGTTCTTTTACCACATCACTTGAGAGATCGTTAGAAGATCTGTTCAACAATTCCTGAAGTTCCTCTGGTAATTTTGAAGTGTCCAAAGCACTGAATCTTCGTTGTATCATTCTGGCTACCCATGACACAGGAGACATTTCACCTAGGTGCATATTGCTTTGTAAAGTTACAGCTTGATCCAAAATATTTGCCACTCTAATAGGTTCATTTCCGGTTCTGTCAGGTGTTACTAAACTTCTGGCAATTAGTATGCCCGGTGTGCTGACTACCTGGGGTTCGAGTATAGAGCACTGGTTGTCCCTAGTATCTACCTCAGTTTTAACCATGATGATCTTTTTTGGAGTTTGGGCGGGACAGTTACGGCCACTTGTTTCATGACATGTATCGATTTTTCTTATATATTTATTGTGAAGAGCATTAAGTCTTCTTTTCCTATTCTCAAGACATTGTTTTTGAAGTCGACTATGAAACCATTTGCATTCATAATGTCCACACCAAGAATTGCTTCATCCACAATCAAAATATCTGCAAAAAGTACTTGAGGATCAAACTGAAATCAACTGAGGTGTAGGTGTATCTCCACTTTTCCAAATACTTTTAACAGACTGTCCAGTAGCTGTTTGCAAGCTGCAAATATATCAAATTGGCTTGAGATTTTTTCACTACATCAGGGAGCACAAATGGAGACTGTCAACTGTAATTGAGGTTGGCCTTTCTTGACGAATCTGGTAACTACCAAGCTCTTGTTATTTTTCTGTAACATCCTCCAGTTAGTCAGCACATGCCCCATTGTACCAACTACTGCTTGTTTCCTTGCTGTTGAACTCTAACCCAGCAATCTTGTTGTAGATGTCTAAGTTTCCCACATCTATAACACTTTGGTCTTCCATCCTTTCCTACTTTATTCTGAGGTGCCGACCATTGGGTCGCTGTTCCTTGTTCTTCCTCCTTATTGCCTGTGCTGTCACGATCTTTTAGCACGCACACTTTATGACTTGCCCAGCCAGATGTTTACTTGGTGACCTCAAATTGCAAAGCATGTACCAGGGCATCGGCACTATTCTGGTGTCTGGCCATTCATAACACTTGCTGTAGCTCGTTATCTTGGACACCATCAGTAAATGTCTGCATCGCAAACCTCAATCAAAAATCTCCTGGTGCTTCAGGATAGGCCAATGCTCTAATTAGTCTGTCAATGCTTGCTTCAACCTCTTGAAGACTCTGCCCGGAATGGTGTTGCCTTGGTCTCAATTGAGTGCAATACACATCTCGTAAATGTTTATTACCATACCGTAGTTCTAGAGGTTTTATCAATTCAGCATACGTGTTCTGGCTGTCAGGTGGCACTTTCTGTAGTAGTTCTGTGGCAGGTCCTTTTAAACCAAGAAACTGCTTTGTCTTTCTCCATCCAAGTATTTGTGCAGCGGCAGTGAGTCCAAATCACTGAAGATATGTTGTCCAGTGAGTGCTTCCATCAAAGGTTGGGGCCTTGACATGATCTGCCCCAACTGCAGGCAAGGTGACTTTCTCTATTGTCTTGTTTTGTGTGTCTTTTTCTGTTTTTACCATTAATACAGTCTGTTCAACAATGTGTTTCAAAACTCATGGTTGTATTTTCATTAACTGCTTGACTTCACTTTTAATCTGCTCTTTTATATTTGCAATTGAGACTTCTACTGCATATATTTTTGTTGACATAGCTTCTTCCATACTCAAGACAGATTTTTCCACTTCAGCTATTTTATTTAACATGGATTCTTCTACATCATATATTCTAGTAATTTGATTATTAAGTTCACCTCGTAATTCAACCACGTCACCACATAGGAGACCCAATTCTGCAGTACAGTAGACACCCTCTAGTCCGACCTCAGTTGGATCGGCCGTTGGATGGTTCGGGCAGCCATACGGTGAGTCACAGTCTAGACGAGCCTCCAGCGACAGGTCCCAACTTGTTAAACAGAAAATATATGTTGCTCAGTTTACTCGCGCTTTTGTTCATGTGAGGATGAATGTCTTATGTTGTGAGTTTTGTGTATATAGTGTGTGTATATAGTAATACTGTATGTATCTGTGTAAATAAATACGTTTTCCGACATGAGTGCGAAACGAAAACACATGTTCGTGACTATGGACCAAAAATTACAAGTCCTTCAGTGTGTCGATTAGGGCAAATTGGTCCAGAGTATTAGAGTCCACTAATATTTCTGTGAGTTTGTAGTAATTTTCCTTGTTTGTTTTTTTACTTGCTACCATGGAGTAAGGGTGAGTAATTATAATTATTAGTAATTTATATATACTTTATTGGGTCACATATTGTATTGATCATTCATTAAAGAGCGTTATTTCATCATTATAGCGTATTTTCAGTTCGTCCGGCCATTTTGTAATGCGGCCTAGGGTCTGGTCCCGAGGTAGACGAGAGTGCTTCTACTGTAGTATGTTCTTGCATCTGCTTTTGGTCCTGTATTAATGCTTTGATGTCACCTGCTTCACATTTACATTCCTCTGCTTCCTGGTTATATTGTTCCCCTGTTTCTTCTCTTTCCTGTCTTTGTTCTTCTTTTTGTTGCCTTTCTGCTTCTTCCGCCTCTTGTCGTTGTCGTTCCTCTGTCTGCAACAGCAGTGCCTGGAAAGTTTCCATCATCTGACTGGTATCCATTGTTTACAGATTAATTGCAAATTACACTAGTCTTGTTCAAAATGTCCACTGTTTCCACTGTTACCAGTTCTCTCACACTTCTCACCCACTGTTACGATGGTCTAACTGATTGTTGTATGGTACTGTGGAAACAAATTACAGACACCAATAAAGTCACTAATAACCTCCTTTAATTAATTACAAATAACAATTTGTAATCAACTCGTATAATAATTCCATTTAAATTTGTATACACACAATAATAATATCAAATAATAGAGTTCCACACTAATTATAACACAATAACATTTCACCACAATACTTCAACCACCACTCAATCCACACTAAGGAAAATCGCTCAACGATCAGGCTGCTATGAATTTTTATAGGTAGTGCACATCTTCTAGAATAAACTTTCTACCCTTATTGCATGCCACCTAATGCGTAATTCAAGTGTTCTCCAGAGCACTGTGGAACGTACTTGAGAGTGGTCTTGACTGAGGCTACACATGCTCGACAAGCGGGGGGGACGACTGGAGGATGATCTCGGCTGTTCGAATCAGTTCCATTTGTTTCAATATGATATTTTTTAAGTCATTTTACAGAACTTCTTGTCTATAGACAAAAAGTATTAGATGTAACTCAACATTTACACAACTGGATACTTTTATATCTGCTGTGACAACACTGCCAGACTATTATAGTAAGGAGAGAATAATATAATGACACTGTGTATTAATATAGTCATAACAAATTTGTTAATTAAATTAAGTGTCAGGAAGTTTGTGTTAAAATGTACACGTATGGCCCCAAATGAAGTTCTGTTTTGTCTTTAACCTCACAAGGGAACATGACATGCTTTAGCTGAGTAGAAATTTTGGTGTGATTTCGACCTCTCCTCTACCTATGTTGAAATTGCTTAAATATATTTAATTCGTGCTACACTTTTGTTTGTGTTTGTTAATACCAAATGAGGCACTATGATCAACTAAAATATGATCAACTTGACTTTGTATAGTTTTAGAAAAATGTTAAACATTTTTCAAGTATAAGATTAAAAAAATTTGTAATTGTACATTACAGCAACCAGCTTAACAGCTTCAGTACATTTTAATTGCCAGTTCTTCTTTAGGTTTACTCATATTGGAAAGAAATTAAGGATGAGATGCTAGAAAATGAAATAAATAACAACAGTTTACTTCATTTGTAAATAAATGACAAAAACTGTCAAGAACTTTTTGTACGAAGAATTAGTTTCCTTCAATGTGTTATTCAATTCAAGAATGAGTCATGTAATGCAGTTGATTATTGAAAAGCTCATAAGAAAACACAATGGTAATTAATGTGAACATAATCCTCATGATTTTTCCTGATTCGGACATTTTCTTCTGTTATATAAATATATGTCAAGAGTCCAGAAACTTAGAAATGAATATTTCTTTTTGTGTAGTGCCACATTTGATTGTCATTCTATTCCTTTTCTTATAATTCTTTGTTTCCGTCAAAGTACTCATTATTAAACATACATATAACCCAATCATATCTGACAAATTCATACATACGAGGGATGCTTATCAGTTTTATATGTGAACATTATACTAAACAACAGTGAATCAAACTCTCCTGTCATTGTGGTGAAATATTGGAATTTTTGTTTGACATACAGATTTTCCATTTTATGATGTCTTATACAGTAAACAGAAGTTTCAGTATTTATACATGTTCAGCAGGGGTGAATGCTGGTTCGAAAATCAAGCATAGCAATGATAGGGTACTGATAGGAAGGTATACAGGTATACATCACATTCAGTTCAGTCCTCAGTTGGATTATGTCAAAAAATGGCCCATAATTTTTTTTTAATAGAGTTTTGAAATCACTATCATGGAAACTTTTGCTGTGACTTTCAAATAGATCACAGTTCAGTGCAGAGAAAAATCAGAAGTTTTTATTAGGTTTGAAGCAATTACTATTTTTGAACGAGGGTATTGTCTAAAACTTCTTTAAAAATACGTTTGCAATTCAGCTTATCTGAATCACCATCACAATTTAAAATTTTTTCAGCACAAACACTTATTTCTCATTCAACATGAAGTCCTCGTACCTTATTCTCTTAATATTTTTAGAAAGTTCTGTAGCACAGTAATTTATGTCTAACCCTTTTATTTGCAAAATGTTGAAAATAACATCAGTAAACACAAAAATGTATAAAACACTACCAATAAAAATCAAGTTTTGAACTTTTCTATGAAGGCCAAAAACAGTTGTGCTTTTAAAGCAGTCTCACTTTCCCAATCATCTGAGGTATCTAGAATATGAAGAAAGAAACCTTATAACATTTTGTAGTACTCCTTCATGGTGGTCACCAGTCATGATGTAAAATTTCATTTTATTGATGCTACTAAAGGCAATTTTTTCTGAACAAAAAATTTTTAAGACCTGACATACTTTGAAAAAACACACCACATTCCTTTATACTGGAAAGAAGATTGTTGAAGTGTTAAATTCAGTAAGTGGCTGTAACAGTGAACAAATGTGGCAAGTGGATAGATTTCTTGGACTTGTTTGTTCACTCCATTTACTGTCACATACCCATTTATTTGTGACAGCAACACTATCATATGTCTGTGCCACAAACTTTTTCTCACAGTTGTACTTTTTAAGAATTTTGTTTACATGTTTGAAAAGGACTGAAGCTGTATGATCTAGACTCATATCAGTAAAACAAAGAAATCTTTCTTGATCTTAATTATTTTAATAAAAATAAGGAAGGACATTGAAAGTTGTGATTTGTTTATAATATCAGATGCAGGGCAGGATTTAGAATTAGTAGGCCCCTAGGCTGAACATGTGGTGCAGGGCCCACAAATAATTTTTATGCAAGTTAACTGTTCTTTTTTTGTGGTGCAGGCCCCTAGGCTACAGCCTATGTAGTCTATGCTTAAATCCAGCACTGATTAGATGTCTTGTCTATAATAAGAGACACAAAGTCTAATTGCTTAAACTCATTTTAATCCTTTTCATAAGTACTGAAATGATTGCAGCAATCAGGTCATTTTGAATCGTTGAAGACTTACCATGGAAAAAAGACTTCTCTAAATGGGTCGTATAAAGAGGAACATACTAATTTTAAAATAAAGAAGTTCTATATAATACCCTCTGTTAGCTTACTCCTGCTTAGCTAAATAGCACAAAAGATCTAGAAGGTGTTTATGAATTTCACAGATATTTTTATTGAACATTTTTATTGAATCACTCATTCTTTCTGGTTGTTTTCAGTGGCGAAGCTAATAGTTAATGAATGGGTAGGCAAAAATCTTACCTTAAATTTTTGTTAAGGAGTCACTAAAAGGACGGTGGTTCAAATCAGACGCTGAGGTAGAGTTTGCTGTTAGTGAATGGTTCCGAAAACAGCCGTAAGAATTTTACTCGCAGGGAATCTACAGATTAGTGCAACAGTGGGACTCATGTCTTAATGTTAATGGAGATTTCTTTTAAAATCGTTGAATAAAATATGCTTTACAGCTCTAAACATGTTTTTATTGAACATTCCTTGTATAAGTCATACACAATAATACAACTGATTGAACTTAAAATTTTTAAACTTGATTAGTTTCTGTATATATGTTTAATGTTACAAATAATTCAAATAACAATCTTGATCATCTGTTAGTTCAGCGGAATAACAGGCACACTTTTAATAATGCATAAAATAAACACACTTATGAACAACACAGCGCGCTTTAATTTAACTGTTTGGACCACAGAAGTGAGGCATGCCTCAACGCTCTATGTGTACAGCGTGGGACAATCCCCTCCCCCAGCACTTTGCAGTTGCGCCAACACATTGCTTACATGCGATGTATACAAAAAATGCTGATGTAAGTTCACGTTGCCTCATTCGCTTTAAACGAGCTATGCCGAATCTCACCTGTCGCTATGTAGCGGTCACTCAGTAAAGCACGTTTCTGCTTAATAAATTCGATAGTCACAGTAACAATGTATAATCTTTACGTTACGTAGTTCATACGTATTTATAATTTTTATTCTACAGAATTTTTTAGGGTAGGCATTGCCTCAATTGCCTCCATGTAACTTCGCCACTGGATGTTTTGTTGGTGATCAATCTGTGCTGTTCTGAAGGTATTCGATTGAAGGAAAGATCGTATATGATTTGCAGACTTTTTGTGTTTTGTAATAGTTACGGATAGGGTATTTATATTATTAGAACCACTTTTAGACCACACACTGTCGTCATTAGAAAATAACAAACATAGACAACAAAATACCATAGTTTGTTCAGCTTGTTATGACACCTTCAACCAATGGATATTGAGAAACACTATACATATGCACAATATTTCCTGTTTTATACTTATGTTGACTTCCTAAATTTGAATACAGACACAACCTACCATTTCTACAACAAGACTGTCCTTTGGTAAAAAGGATTCATTGAAAGGCTTTAAATAATATCTGGCTGCAGATACCACAACTAGCGACTGGTGGTGCATTGTACTAGCCATACAACCGCCACACTAAACACAAAAGCTGCGCAGTGTGCCTTGGTCCTTAATGGACTGTTGAGCAGAGGTATTTATTTTATTTTATTTTATTTTATTTTAAATAATATACAATTCTACTGTCCATTATGATAACAGCACAGCACTTAACAACAATTAAACTCGAGCAAGCTCTCTGTTCAGAGCTTTACAGCTGGCATATGTACAGTGGGAAGAGGGACATATATGCACACAGATTCCTCATGAGAAATGAAACTATGTAGCTAGCTGTGTTAGAGCAAGTCCTGGCTGGCTTGTACTGTAGTGTTAAGATTTTGTATGGCAAGTGGCATGGGCAAATTTGTTTTTAGTTCCCAACCCACCTACATAAGATAAGTATTTACATAATTATTTTTAAAAATAAGTATTGATGTCTACATACAAATAGAGATTATTTATTTTATAAAATTATTAGGCATGCATACCATGTCTAGCATACCTGGAGAATTTGTCACTAAAGTTTAGAATTTCTCTATGAATTTATTAGGGATCTAATTGGGTTTTTACTTTGTGTAATTTAATCAGGGTGTTTCAATTAGGGGGCAAGGATTGTTCATTATTAGTTCATATTTATTATTTTATTATTTAGGAGGTTTTCATAGAATGCAGCATGTAAGCACGTGGGGGTTATAAGCAGGCCCATATTTTGGATGTATAGCGCCCCTGTGCAGTCATTAATTTTACGCCCCCTATTCCCTGAGCTAAACTTCAGTGTCGCTATTCGTTTACAGACTATGGACAATAAATTGTTTAATTACTTACTTCAATTTTAAACTGTATTATAGACAGTATTTAAACTTAACTGAATACATAATATATGAAACAAAGGTGCAAGTTAAACATTTATACATTATTCTGAAGACGATATATGGTAAACACATAGAAAATAATCACTACAGTTTAATAACCTCAGTTAAAAATATCACTGAAACATCCAATTTGGTCAGTCAAACGTATATGGTAGAAACACTGCAATTTGATACTAACCATTTTGTGAAACTTACCGAACTTAGAGAAATAACTTTCTTCTGACTTTTGCATTTGCAAATGCATTTATCACTTCCTCAAAATCCAGACTGACAGTGATGTCTGATTCTATGGCGAGCACTCCAAGACTGACCAGTCGTTCTTGATTCTGTGCTGTCCGTAGATAGTTCTTGATTCGATTTGAAACTGAAAATGACCTTTCAGCAGAACAGTTTGTTGCTGGAGTACAGTTGTAGATCTTGAGTGCAGTGTACACATTTGGGTAGACATCACTAATTTTCTTCGAAGCCAACATTCTGCAGAGAAATGGAAGAGACGATAATTTGTTACCATCTTCTGTCTTCATAGATAACAGATAGCTTTTCAAATGGATGCATTCTTCACCAAAGCTGCTTTCTATGTTGGAATCATAAATGGCTCGAAGTTTCTCTGCAGCATCATAAATTTGAGGAGCTTCTAGTTTGGTGATATTTGAGAGAAATGAAAATATTAAATTATATTCTTTGTAGACATTAACTCTCTTCTGTAACTCAGTCTGGAGAGTTTGTATGATCTTGGAATATGAAATTTCCATTCGTCTCCAGATCTTGTCATGTTCCAAGTCATCTGATCTTAGTTCTTCTTCAGGACTTTCTGGTTCCGCTTCTGTTCAGATGATTCATCAAAAAATCGCCTACGTTTAATTTGACGTTTGGGTCTTGAAATCTCAACAGCTGAAGAAGAAGGAACTGATTCCAGACTCCTGATCTGATTAAGTTTCTTTTCAGCTGAATCTCTGTGATTGGGGAAACAGGTCTGAAGCTTAAATATATTAGCATAAACAGGTAGTGAATGTTAAATACACTGTAAGAGAGTCGTACATTTCAATAACAGTGGAAATGTCCATTTCCTGAGCTTGCAATTTTTTCATGACTTTGCCAAATTGTTGAAGAATAGAACCCCACACTGATGTCATGAATGCTACCTCAATGCTATTTAATTTCCTAAGAAGACCCTCAGCTTCACATCTACCTTTACCCGTTTAATTTTCTGAAATAGTTCTTAATGCAGAAACCACTGCTTTCCAATCTGCATCCAAGCTCTTGCAAGCATCCTCACGTGCACACCATCGAGTTGTTGACAATGATTTCAATGTCATGGTTACAGAATCAAAAAATGTTTCCAAGATATTCCATCTCCCTGTAGAATCTGCAAAGTAATTATATAAACTTTGCAATAACTCAAAAAACCGTGCTGCAGCAACACAGCATTTCACTGCTTGTGAACCAACTAGATTCAGTGAGTGAGCTGCACATGGAATGAAGAAAACAAGAGGATTTGTTTCCTTGTGTCTTGCTTGCAAGCCAGAATATATTCCAGACATGTTGGCCGCATTGTCATATGATTGACCTCTACAGTTATCAACTTTCAGACCATGTTGTTCTAAAGAATTCATTAGTGCTTCAAAAAGCTTTTCTCCAGTATGGCCTGTATTTTTCATAAAACACAGAAATCTTTCAACTGAGAGCCCACAATCAGTTACATATCTAACAATTACACTTAACTGGTCATTATGAGATAAATCTGGCGTAGAATCTACTATGACAGAAAAATATTTAGAAGAAATAACTTCATTGCCTATTTTTTCACTCACTGATTTTCCCATAAGATGTATTAATTCTTCATAAGTTGCTGGTGACAAGTATAATGTAGATCCTTTTCCAGGATTACCGAACCGTGCAATATGGTCAGCCAGAAAAGAATCGTACTCTGCAATTAATTCCAAACACATCATGAAATTTCAATTTTTCACAGAGCCAAACTTCTCTTCGTCTCCACGAAATGCTAAACCCCTAGAAGCTAGTTTTTTAACTACAGAAACAACTCTTTTTAGTACATTTCTCCAATATGTAACTTCATGTTCATGCTGGCTGAGCAATCTTTTGTCAATTCTGTTCATCTCATTTCCTCTACTTTTCAATGTTAACAAGCAGTCTCTGTGAGAAGCAGAAATTTCATGTTCGGCTATTCTTATGCCAGCATGGCTCCAATCATTGAAACCAGATGTTGCAAACTGAGATGTACCACCGAATAATTTGCATGGGGCACAGAACAGTGATCCTTGGCTGGGAGAATAAACAAGATATTCACGGTTCATAATTTCCCCATTTACTAAAATCCTATGGAATAGTTTCTTGCTGCAAAACCGTTGTGTTCCATCAGCATATCGCCGCGAGGACTGTGAAACGTCAGCGTCTTTGTTTTGATTAATACAATTTTTTATCAAATAATCCCGAGTGTGGTCAGTGTTTTCCCAATAGAATGGATCATTACTAGGAATAGACACTGCAAAATCCACTTCTGTAGAGAGCGTAGCTTGTTCCTGTACTTCGAGATTTTCGACTTCCACATTGGCTTTACTGTTTTCCACTATAATTTCACCCGAATTTTCAGGCCTACACTGTTCACTTTTGTTTTCACCACTGAAATATGAGTCCAGTCGAGGTATTTTCTGCAAAATTTTACTCTCCCTCTGTTTTTCTTCCTCAGCTTTCTTGCGATATGCAGCACCACTTAACCTAGATCGCCCATCCATACCGTCCCTAAGCTATTATATCTTAACGGAAAAACCTATAGAAATACTGTTTTGTAGAACATTTAAAACTGAATAATTCACTGTCAACAGTTAAAATACTCGGCGTATCGTATAAAATGCCTTGATTTTGAAAGTTAATAACAAGTTGGAACCACGTGGAACGATGAAACGCCAACTTAACTCTGAACTAATAACAACATACACACCAAAGAATATGCACACTACTGCATCCGCGTAGGTGTACGAGCCACGAGCGTCTAGCCAGAGTAATTTCAATATAGGTGCTGCCATCTCGAAGAGAAGTGGTGCACTAATAGTACCATACTACTTTAATGCCAGAGCTAATCTACTTCGGGCTTTATAATGATATGAAGCGATATTTTTTTTTAACCAGCTATATTTTGCCGCCCTCAAAATTTTGCCGCCCTGTGCACCTGCACATGTTGCACATGCCTAAATACGGCCCTGGTTATAAGCATGTAAGCATGTGAGAGTATTACTACTTACTGGTGATGAATTTAGTTTATCTTTATCTTTTGGATAATAAAAGACAAGACAATAACTAATGATAAAACTTAATCAGGGTTTTGAAAACAAATATTAAGGAACGTTTCTTCAAGAATGTGTGTGTCTGTGTGTGTGTGTTCATGTGTACACGTGTGTGTATGAACATGCACATCAGTGTTTTATATAGGTGAAAATTATGTCTTTACTTGTCCATGTTTATGTTTTCCTCTTCAAAGTAACCTAACGTCAGATATAAAATACTTATGCCATTATATTTTGTCAGTTAACCTTCACATTTCTAGAATGTGATTTTCACAACCTTGAGCTGGCTCAGAGATTTTTGTTCTCTGTCTTCAACAGACAAAATCATCGAGGAATCTCACTGTTAAGTGTATGTAGTAAGATTTACAGCATAATATTGGAATGCAGATTAGGAAGAGGAGTTGAGGACCAGTTGAAGGAGGAGCAATGTGGTTTCAGGCCTAATAGACGTACTACCGGTCTTATATTTTCCAAGGCAGGTAACAGATAAAGTAGAAGAGTACAATAAAGAGGTATATATTTGTTTTATAGACCTAGAAAAGGCCTTTGATAGTGTTACCAGAAAAGAAATATGGGTGGCTTTAAGGGAAAGAAGAGTGAGTGAAGAACTAATTACAAGTTTGTAATTACTGGAAGCTTCTACAGTAGATATAAATGTTTTGTAAGAACATCCAATTTAAAATCACAGGAGTTGTCAACTTGGACAGGAATCTGCCAAGGTGATGTTCTTAGTCCACTACTTTTCATAATACTAATGGATGATGTAATAAAAAGCTGCAAGGCCAGAATTATAGGATTCCATGTTGGGAATTGGAGGTTTCAGCCGATTCAAGCTGGGAGTGGAGTGTTGTGTTTGCAGGTGATGTAGCCTTACTCTCCAGTACAAAAGAGAGACTCCAAAGGAACCTTGATGTTTGGATGGAGGAGCTGGAAAGAAGAGGTCTGAAAGTAAGTTTGGCAAAGACAAAGACAATGATTGTTGCCAGAGAGCCAGCCCAACACTGGATTACCATCAAAGGGGAACAACTGGAACAAGTCCAAGAGTTCAAATATCTAGGCTCTATATTAAGCTCAGATGGTAAAATCAATGTGGATATTAATTCAAGAATAAGCAGAGCTTGAGATTTTTCCATGCACTAAAGACCAAGTTAATTGGTAAGGCAGAACTTTTAAAGAAAGTTAAGATGACCATTTTCAAAAACATGTATGTACCAGTTATTACTTACAGGGCTGAAACCTGGCTCTAACTGAGAAACATCTAAAATCTCTCCAAGCTAGGGAGATGAGATACCGGTACCTCAGGAAGATTCAAGAAAAGACAAAAAGAGATCAAGTTAGAAACACTACTATGAGAGCGAGTCTTATAGAGACAGTACCTTTGAAAGATCAAATGAAGAAAGCACAGTTGCGCTGATGTGGTCATATTCAGAGGATGGAAGGGGTAGACTTCCAAAACAACTGTATGAGGCAACAATTGCTGGGAGAAGACCTAGGGGCTGGATAAGAGTGAGTTGGGAGGACAATGTGAGGTGCCCCCTGCAGGGGCTAGGATGCAGTGGAATGAAGCCAGGGTCCTGGCCATGCAGAGACCACGGTGGCGAGACCGTTGCTCAACCTCTACAACTTATGGTAGAAGAGGATTGGAATAATAATAATAATAATAATAATAATAATAATAATAATAATAATAATAATAATAATAAGAAGAAGAAGAAGAAGAAGAAGAAGAAGAAGAAGAAGAAGAAGAAGAAGGAGAAGAAGTCTTCAACAGACACAAGGTTGTTGACGTTTTATGTGTTGTCATTCTTGGGAAGATGAAAATGTCACTTACAGCCAATATACAGGAAATGCTGTTTTTACAGTTATATTAACTGCCATTGCAATGTTATATTAAACCATTGCAATGGCACCGAGGTGTAGTTTCCATAAACCTTGTTGTTTTCTATGAATAGTTCCACACAAGTTATGCAAATTGCCCAAGTAGTACTTTTTATTAACCGTAGTAGCATATTATTTATTAATGCTAAGGATTCATGGGACACAGTACCACGCTCGTAATCTTACTGTCATCTTCAACTGATTCATGATGGCTTTTGGAGCATTTGTACTATATTTTTAAACACCTCATTCATGCATGCTTCGCTCACCAAAAACATTCTGTACTGTGTTAGAGCACATTGTGTCACTATTTACACAAAGTTAGAGTATTTTGATCTTGTGTTGTAAAATGTCAAAAAATCACCAAATGCGTAGAACACAACTTACTCAATTAGCTTGCAAGTCTAAACTAGGAATCCAGTGTGCCCAAAAATCTAAACAGTTGTCACAAACATATGTAGCCATATTAGACAAAAATAGTTTTTTTTTTAATTGTGTACTTCTAATACACGAGATTTAAAACTCCACAAGTTTTTGATCAAACCTCATGATAAGAGTGGTGGTAGAAAAACAGACTGTGGGAAATAGAATTAGAAGTGTGTACCAAGGATGAGAAGTGTGAGACAACCATTTCTAGTATTTGTATGAACCTACAAAAAATTCAAAATTTAGTTAAATATTTTATTAATACGTTTAACTTTATAATAGTAGTAGGCTGGACTTGTAAAAACTGTTAGTAGCATTAAAAGTTGAAATAATTTGTTATAAATTATTATAATTGTTATTGTTTTATGTGTTGGTGTGTGTGCGAGCATGTATGTGTGCACATGCATACTTTAACTAAATAGATAATAATGTTAATAATTTAATGGGTTAATGTTGATGATATGCTGATGATACAAAGGTTGGTAAAAATTACAAATTAAAGAATATTTTAAGATTTATTGAAAGGCAACAAAACTGTGACAAAAGAAGAAGTTAACATCAAAATACTAACAACAATAATAATTTTAATGATAATAATGTACAATTTTTCTTTGTTCAGTGAATTAATTTTTGTTCATTGTGTTAAGTTTCATAATTGAATTACAAAATTTAAATAAAGTTATTAATAATAATAATAATCATCATAATCATAATCATAATCATAACAATAATAATAATAATCATCATATTAATAATTATAATAATATTATTATTTCAGTCTAGAGGGAATACAACTGCCAGAGTATTAATTTTCAAGATGATCTGCACATGCTGTCTTTGAAATTAGTTATTCTCAAGACCAGTCTTAACACATAATCATATTAACCCCTGCATACTCTCTTTTTTCTCAGTATCACTAAAGAATTGTTTACCCTTTCTACCGCTTATCAAATTGATTAAAACGTAAACAATTTCAGTACTGCATAATTTTTATAATAAAATACTTTATATATTCAATATTATTATTTCTCTATATATTATTTAATTTATTAATTAGTTTTAAAAATTTAACTTTCTTTAACAGTGTAACAAATTGAGTGTAAGTCTAGAAAACAAGTTTTTTTAAAACTTATTTACCTTATTTACTGTATATACTTCAATAACAAAGCACAATATAATTTTATGAATGCAAAAATAAGTATTAAATTCATCATTCAAATGCATCTACGATTGTTGGTACAAGTATCATCAAGTAATTAATTTATAATATATCTTCTAGAAAATCATTATCTTCTTTCGATATGCAAACATGTTCTAAATTTTTTTCAATTTTTTATTATAGTTTTTATTCAGATAAACTCTATTTACATTATATAACTTGATTTATTAATTACAAACTACTTAACAATATTTACAAATTTTTTAAATATATATATATATACAACTTTTTTATAATATTTACTTAATAAATTATATATAAAGAAACAAAACTATAAAATACACAATAAGAATATAATATCTTTAATTATAATAATACTGTATAAATATGTATATTTTACAATTTATTGAAAATAAATATTTGCAAGTTATTATCTTTATAATAATATTAAATAATAGTATCAACAATAATAAAACACCTATAATAATAATAATAATAATTAATAATTTGGTCTTTGCTTCTTACTTTAATTAGAATACTAGAATGAGTACCATAAATAAATGTGAAATAAAAACAGTATTGCACATTTAAATACCATTTTTATTCCAGAATTTGTCTTCTTTTCGTTTTGTTTTTCACTTATAAAACTTGAGACCATCATCCTTATCCATATTCCTCAATATTCCATAGTTTTAATATTTTCCATTGCAACTTTACGGATTTTCTACTTTCCCTTTCATTTTCTTTTAAGTTCCATTTACTTGTTTAGTTTTATAAGTTTCTTAGATGATTTTTTATTTTTAATTATTGTGTTTTATATTTTTAAGATTGTTAAGATATATATGTTATTATACGATACTTAAACTTTGTTGTCTTTAGACATTTAGAACATTAAGAATAAAGAAATCCAAGACTTATTAGTACAACTAGAACATTTTTAAGGTATTCAGAGCACATTTTTAATATACTATTATCAACAATGATGATGTGTTCAGAGGAAATAATTTCATTGTCGTGAACATGTTATAATGGAAAGTAGATAAAATTGATTTTATTTATTTATCTTAACTGTATAATTACATTAAACATGCACGCACACGCACGCGCACGCGCACACGCGCACACACACACACACACACACACACACACACAAGAAACAAAATACAAAACTATGAATTTTATGTTTAAAATGTATATGTAGGCCTATCTGCAAATACTTTATTGTTGTATACATGAAAAGAAACTTCTGTTAAAAAATATTAATTCCATTAAATATTTAACATTCATTCTATTAAATATTAATTTTAATCGCCCCAAACGTTGTATACATGAATGTGTATCCGTGTTTATTTGTGATGGTGTGTTTCAAAACAGGTCAGATGATACAAATAATAGCATGATAAGTCTAATTTTAACAGAAGATGCAGAGAAACGGAAAAATACTCCTTGAAGTACATAATACATTTTAGAATTTCCACAAGTGAGTTTTTAGGTATAGACCCTACAAATATATACATTATTTTAACTGAAAACTTTTTGATTAGTAGAACTGTCAATTAACCTTTACTGGAAACATATTGAAATCATAACAGCTGCGTTGTATTCATACATTTGAGACAGTCTTGTATGTACTGTACAACTAACCGACATACATATATATTTAAAATAACATATAACAACAGTTCCTATCCAGACATTGACTTTAAAAATTTAAACATTGTCAGTGGTAATTAGGATACTGTTATCCAGGATAAAGGTGTTTAATGGTATAGACAAGGTATATAACAAGTACAACAAACAATCCATGAACATCATAAGATCCTTATGTAGTACTATAAAATTGATTAGTAAATACTTCTTAACATTAAAAAGAATGTATAAAAATATCAGTGAAATATTACACAAAAATATATTTATTTTCAATTAGAGTAGGTATTATTCACTCTCTTTAAAAATAGCAAAACTATATATATACCTCAACAATCTTAAAATATGTGTTTATTTGTTTTTAATAGTTTATAAGACACATTTCAAAATAAGTTATTTACACAAATATTTTAACAGTTATATTACACAGATTATAATAACATTTTTAAAATGTGTTATATGTATGTATAGTTTATTCAACGAGAATTCAGAATCAGGTTAAGTTAGTTTTTAGGTTAGGTTAGCTCACTGCTATCTGAACAAAGTGGTATGAACAGATGTTTTAGTACTACGCTATGTACAATATTTATGCCAATCAAGTTTCTGACTACAGTCAATCATTCTTTCAACATTTACTGTGATTATATGTGGTCATAAATTACTGCAAATTGTGGCACAAAATAAAAAAAAATGTACAACATAATGAATGCTACATTTTGTTTTGTAATATATATTGTTTACAATATTGTAACACTAACTTTCTACATAAATCGGATGAATAGGTACCAATTTAAGTTAACTTTGATAAAGCACTTATTTCAAACAGTTCAAATATATGGACAGACAAAAATACAGATCACTCTCTCTCTCTCTCTCTCTCTCTCTCTCTCTCTCTCTCTCTCTCTCTCTCTCTCTCTCTCTCTCTCTCCCTCCCTCTCTCTCTCTCTCTCTCTCTCTCTCACTCATTACTCATTCACTGACTCACTGACTTGCTCGTAAATGATTTATCTCTGCTAGTAGTCTAGCATAAATGATGATTTCTTTGCTAGTAGTCTATTACTATGCTAATTATTAAAGATTTATTTTTAACATTATTGTTTTTTGTCTATAAAATTACAAATTTTTCCCTTATTTTTTCTGAGTTTGACACTGAATTTTTATATTTCATAATATTATTGTTTTTTTAAAATAAGTTAAGAAACTGTAAATTGTAAACAAAAGTGATACCGTACACTCATATTACTGTCACTACGGTACCCATATTATCTAGGAATGTAAATGTCAAAACAATGCTTAATTGCAGTAAAAATTTAATTGAAAACTATGTTTATATACGAGATTATCATTACATATACAAAGTAAATTATTTAGATTCAATTTTGTTTTTATTTTAAGTACAGTATATTTAATTTCTTTTAAACATTATGAAAAGTAAATATTGTTTCTCTAGTTTAAGGCATATGTTTGGAGCATGCTGTTAATTGTATATTGTACACGTAGGAATTCACCAGTATCGTGTTACGTTGTTGTTTCCTGCCCACTAAAGATTAAATTTTGATACCATGACAAGTATATCGTGAAATGTGAGTATGTGTGTAATCATGAGAATAGTGACATAATACTGCTGTTGCAGAAATTAAAATTTTTAAAGTTAGATAGACATTTTCTATTTACTCAGGGTTGAAGGTGAATGTAGGTCAAGGAACATTATTTCAGTTGTAGAATATAAAAGGAGGACAACCTATGTTAAGTGTAAACCACTTTTGAGTTTTCTAGCTGATGGGGATATTTAGGCTTTGGTGGAGTCAGAGTCTGTCTGGATGTTACAGTGAATGGTTTACTGTACTCTGAACATTGGAGATGGGTTCAGTTCCAAAATGTTCTAAAAGTGTGTGTTGGTCATTGCACCATTGATGCTACTGGTACTACAAATTATACTACAAAAAAAACTTGTTTTTGTCATGCCCTTTTCTGGTATCTAAACCTGTTCCGTAACTGTAAGGTCACTTAAAATAAAATATACCGTAACAAAAAACAACAACTTAATTTAAAGAGCTGTAGCTGTAACAGGAAGATTTTATTCATTGCTATGATACTGAAGAGGTGGTAATACCCTCTCCTGCAGAGCCTGAGAAAAAGTGAAAGTGTACAAAATCCAATATGTGGATACAGAGTTACAATAGAAGTTGTTGAAATTCTATTTCTAAAAGTCAATGGTGGTTATAGAACTTGAAATGTGTGGAGGGGGCGGCTCATTGGAGGTGGGAATAACAATAGTAATTAATGGGATAACATCATAATTGGTAAAAAAAACAATAATAATTAAACATAAAAGTTTTCAGTTACATATAACAAACTGTACTTCAAAACTAAATAAATAAGAAGTTAGTTTAAATTAAATAAGAAAAAAATTAGGGCATTAGACAATTATATAAGTATATATATTTATTAATTATATAAAGTGTTGACAAGTGAGTGTTGATAGCCTTCTAGTTGTACCATAGACTTGTGAGATTTTAAATAAAACATCAAAATTAAGTAAAAACAAAAAGTGAAATTAAACTAAATTTACTGCTATATGTCCAAAGCAGTGGTTCCCAAACATTAAAAAATTTGTTTATCCCTTTGTAGCACTTTTCAACAAATTGTACAATTCTTTTAAAAAGTATATCTATCAGTTGGTACAGTACACTTACGTATTTATGGTGTTAAAAAATACTACACACAATACAGGACTAAAAATAAAAAAACAGTACATCATAAACTTAAAGAGATATCATTATTCTATATATTAAAACATAGAATCGTTATGCCCTACATAGTATACAGTGAGATCTCACTGTTGTGAAGCTGCAGTTATTTTGCTGATACTTCAATAAATGCTTAAGATTGGAGATTACCTTTGCAATGAATTTTTTACACGAAGCTCAATAATAAAAAAAAATACAATGTAGATTTAATACTAAAACCAATCCAGTTCTGTGATTAGTTTGGTATTATACAGTAGCTTAGTACAAAGCTAAGCCTCTATTTAAAAAATTGAAAACTGAAAGATATTGGGAATTAAAAGAACAAACATTTAATTGTAGCTGAGGATAGTTTCAGCACTTCAAACTATTACAGTTTTCATAACTTTAAAGTTATGAAACTGGTAGGCTGGCTGTAGCTGGTGAGGCTACAAGCTCAGGTAGTGTTACAACAGATGCTTTTATTCTAGAATACATAAAATAACTGAAGATTGTTGACACACAACTAAACAAGTTTGTAGCACTGAATGTGAGTTATTTTGGAACAATATGTTTTTTAAACTCCACATTTTTTAAGAAGAAAAAATTCTATTACAGTTAAACCTGCCAAGGGACATGTGACTATGTACCATCAAACCAGCATGGGGTTCCATAATTTTCATTGAAATATGAAGGCTGTGTTTCTTCCACCCAATACTACAGCTTTAATGGACCAAATAGAAAATGCAGTGGAAAACTGAGCAAAATCCTGAATGAGGTTAAATAAATCAGAAATACATGAGTGGCATGTGGAAGAAATTATAGCCAGATTGTGACTTTGGTGGGTTAGATGATTTACGTGTGTAAATCAAGAAAAGCTAAACATAACATGATTGGAAAATTTACAGAAACTGCCAATAGGAAGAAATTAAAGAAGTGATTGACTGTCATGCAGATGAATTTATTAATGAGTACCATATCTATTAGAAGTCTTGCAAAATCCTGATAATGAAGAAGAAATTGATAAAGAATATAAAGTAAAGTGATACTTAATGGTAAAGCGGTTGGCAAACATATTTCAACTTAATTGAACATTTATTAAAAGTTCAAAACAATGTGATGGACAGCCTGAGATGTCACTGCTAGGAAATCTGCAAAGAAAAAAAATTCCTCCATTTTTTCTTTAAGGAAGTAGGTGAAGCAGTGAAATAGATGAGTGTTGTGGCGAAAAGTGAATCTGCTTCTGTTTCTAAGTGTGACCTGGCCATGTAAAGAACTGTAAAACATGAATAGCCTGGATGAATGAAAAAAATATATGAACATAGGGTAAAATGTTCCAGGCGTAGGGTAAAATGTTCCGGGTAAAATGAGCGTAAGCAGAGATAGTGCTACTATGCTCATTATTTTGACTGTGATTTCATCCTTTGTAGGCTTAGTATTAACGACTTAAAGTCAATGCATTGTTTATTATTAGTGGCACAGTCTACCACTGTAAGATCCTTGGGCATGATTGGATAGACTGGAAATTCATGCTGTGAGCAAAACTTTTTTTTGTTGAAAGTATTAACTGCAACTGATACAAAAAAGGAGCTGGATTCAATCAAGGGACTCTTCTTCATTGAGTACAATGGTTAAGTGTTGGGTTGGTGAATTTAAAATGGGTCGAAAGAACACAACTGATGACCCATGTGTTAGACAACCCATTGAAGTGACTACACCAGAAAAAATAGAAGAAAATCCATAAAATTGTTTTGGGAGACCATAGAATGAGAGTAAGTGAGATAGCTGAGACTGTTGATATATCAATGCAATGCAGAATATCTTATACAAGCATATGTGTGTGACAAAGTTATGCCCTAGATGGGTGCCGCGTTTTCTGACACGACCAAAAACACTTGACAGCCACTTGGAAAGGCTGTCTCAACCAATTGTTTGGCACTCTATACATGCAATCTAAGTGGATTTTTATGTTGATTCATAACTGTTGATAAGACTTGGGTCCACTACAACACTCCTGAGACCAAATAACAGTCAAAACAATGGATCACAAACGATGAGCCAACTCCAAAATAGGGCAAAGATAATTCCTTCTGCTGGAAAGGTTATGACAACTGTTTTTTGGGACTGCTGTAGAGTAATCTTCATTGATTACCTTAAAAAGGGGAAAACAATTAATGGTGAGTACTATGGAAACCTCCTGCACCTTGTAAACAATGAAATAAAGAAAGAATGGCCACATTTAGTAAAAAAGTAAGTGTTGTTTTACCAAGACAATGCACCATCTCACAAGCCAATTGTTGTGATGGTTAGAATCACTAAAATCAAAGAATTGAAGTTCGAATTCCTTTCTCACCTACCATACCTGCCTTATTTAGGCCCGAGTGACTTCTACCTCTTTCCTAACCTCAAAAAATGGCTCACTGGAAAGGATTTGCTGATGACAATCAAGTCATTGATGATGTAAATGGCTACTTTAAGTACATCAACAAATCGGCTTATCAGTCTGGCATAATCACTTTAGAACATCATTGGAAAAAGTGTATAGAGCTAAATAGAGATTATGTTGAGAAATAAATGCAAATTAATCCAATAAAGTGTTGTTTTCAGGCCTGGAACTTATCACCCTACCCCCTGTTTAGCATGTTAGAGTTTTTAGTGTATAGTCTGATACCTTAATCACTTACATGAAATATTTTACCCCAAATCAAGTATTTCATTGAACATTTTAGTGTTTTAAGAACCTAATCTCTAACTTTGCTGTAGTTCTCCTGAAAAAATAATCTCTCTTTATTTTGTTTTTTAACATTGTGCATTTTAAGAGCCTAACTGAGGACTGACTATGCATTGTCAGTATTATTATTGTTATTAATAAGGTTTTAAAAAGTACATTTCACTATACTTTGGATTGTTATTAATAAGGTTTTAAAAAGTATATTTAAAAAATTATAATTGTTTTACTGTCTTAGGTGTTAATAGGATATGTAAGGCAAAGTTTTCAACTCAGTCTGCTTATACTCTTGTTCTTACCAATACTGTATATGACTAGCCTTATCACCAAAATAACAAAGATATTGTGACTGTTTCTATACACTTTCAGAATGTGATAATCAAGGAATAGGCCTATACAAAAAAAGCATAGAAAGAGCTTGAAAGAACTTTAATTAATTAACTGTCAAGCTGCTGAGAATGTTATTTGCTAGTAAAATCAATGATCTTCATCTGCTTATTTGTCAGACATGAAATTTTAGTTTTCCAAGTATCTATAAGTACAGCCTGCTTTATAAGGGTAGGAAATAGTTAATATATGTTCATTGTAAAGCGCAAATTGTTTATTAGTAATATGTTTTTATATATTTTTACAATATAACATTTTTTGTTACTTAGATATTTGGCATTATTCTGTGCAAGGCTCAGCCCTCAGTTGGTTTTTTGTACTTTCAAGATTATGTAATAGATCATTTTGTCTATTAGGTCATTTATGTAGAATGTTAATGAAAAGTCTGTGTAAGTGGGTAGCTGAGCAGAAGTGTGTGTGTGTGTGTGTGTGTGTGTGTGTGTGTGTGTGTGTGTGTGTGTGTGTGTGTGTGTGTGTGTGTGTGTGTGTGTGTGTGTGTGTTAAAAGTTAACAGTTTTGTGTGCAGTTTTGCTGAATATTATGATGTGAAGAAAGTTTGTGGTACATCATGGCCAGATGGACTGAGTGTGACATCTGTTTAATTGATACTAAACTCACATGAAAAGATTTTATTTAGTGAGAAAACAGTTAAGTTGTTTTTACATATTGTACATACAATACTGTTGCAGTAATTATTTATTCTTACACCATCTGAAAGCTTTTAAGTTTGTAACAAAATAGGCCTGTATATACTTGGTGTGGCTTGTATGCGTCTGTTGTAGAGTTGTTTTCATAATATTATACTTTTCATTTCAACAGTAGATAAAGCCTTTCTACTTTCTGGAATTATTTAACAGATAATGTATATGTTTGTTTAGTGTGTTGAGTGTAACAAATAAATGAAATAAATAATGTCTTCAACATTATTAAATTAAAAAAAATGTGTACTTCTTGTTGTTTCTATTTTAGATACTACATTTGAGGTCTATGCTAGAATGTAAATGGGAGACTAAGCCAATAGCTGATACTTTAATATCAGAAGAACAAAATGGCTTCAGGAATGAGATCATGCATAGATGCTATCTTTACACTTAAATTAATAGTTGAAAAGAGAAGGGATTTAACTTGGAGACACATCTGGAATTCATAGATGTCTCTAAAGCCTTTGATAATGTGAAACATTTGCTACTCTGGAGTATAATGGAACGAAGGGGTTTCCATTCGCAATTAATTAAAGTTCTTAGGAGCTTATATTACAAGATAGCTGTTGTCATGGATTTGAATGGTAAATTATCAGAAGATATTACTACAAATAAAGGTGTGAGACAAGGGTGTCCTATTTCACCGACACTTTTTAATATCTACATAGATGACATATGTTGGGGTTGGACAGCTAAATTTAACTCAGGAATATCACTTCAGTGAAATATTCATGTGAATTCATTGCTTTATGCAGATGACAAGGTAATGACACAGAAAACAGAAGACCAGATACAAAGGGCGATATTTATGTTCAGTAGATCATACAAGACTATAGGCTACAGATCCCTTCTACAAAATTTAAAAGAATAGCATTTAAGGGCAGGTATCAAATAAGAACTAAGATAGTCGTGAATAATCAGATTTTGGTTCAGGGTAGTCATTTTAATTACATGGGTTGTGATATCTCCTATGGAACTGATATTGATTGGGATAGTAAGCTAACGAAATTTAGATGCATCTGTGGAACAATTCATAGGCACCTGAAAAATAAAACATGGAAGGATACCTGAATGAAATTTTACAAAACTATGGCTGTCCCCACATTCCTGTATGCTAGTGAGACATGGACTCTTGGTAAAAGGGATGTACAGAGGATTCAGGCAGCTGAAATGAAATTTCTAAGAGGGGCGCAAGGTTGTTCTCTCCTGGATTGGAAAAGGAATGAGGATATTAGATGTGAATTATTAACCACTGTATCGTTACATCAGAAGATTGCAGACTACAGAAGGAGATGGTGTGAACACTTGAACCGTATGTCTGATATCCGTCTACCTATGGCTGCCTTGGTTTATCACCCTACTGGGAAGAGAGATGTCAGCAGACGGAGGAGGAGATGGGTTCAGAACAGGTCTAGGGCCTAGTCCTTTGAGTGGTGGTCATGAATAACAATAAAGCTACTTTAATGATGAAAACCTGAAGATTATTTAAATGTTTATTTTTTGCTAATACAAATTTATTTTTTCTTGAAATTTTAATGTAACAATTTTAGTGTAATTACTGGATCACATACAGCTCCTCCCATAATTTTTTTTAATGCTATAAAAGACCCTGAAAATAAAACATAAAACAGTCTGTTTGTTTTGTACTGTAGAGATGGTTGGTTAAAAAAACATCGTTGCTTATTGTTAATAAGAAAATTAGTCAGTATATTTTTTAATGTAATTGTGTTATATCTGTCACTTATTACTTATTTGATTATTTTTATGATTTTTTTGTTTTTAAATTGTAAACTAGAGAAATCTTATTTGAGGTGCAAAGATGCAATGGACAGACAACAAGAATACATGTAATTTCATATTTATATATATGTATGTTCTATAAGGCATTTACAGCTACCATAGCTTATGGGGAATACAATATTATTTAATATCATATTTTTTTATATATATAATTACTTTTCTTTAATAATAATATATTAATATTACAAATTGGTCCTTCAATTCATACCTTCATTTTTTCTACCTTATAGACTAAAAAATATAATATATGTATATTATTAGTTCAGTTTATTTTAAAATTCAGTTCTTAATATAAATTTAAGAATAAGCTATCCAGATCACATAATGACGGATTCCAATCAACATAGGTAATAGTAATTTTGTATTTACAGGAAAAGCTATACTGCCAAATGTTAAGTCCACTGTCACTTCTAAGTTCAATAGTTAAAAATCATTGAACTTAGTTAAGTCTTATTTTAGAAAAAAAACTATAAATACAGAAACCTATTATAAAAAATTAATTTGTAAAGTATAGACTTTGTGAAGAAACTTACAGGCTAGTGAATGACTAATATAGAAGTGATTTTGTTCATAAATGTTGGAGTATTCCACTGAGTATCATAAATGATAGTGTAACTGTGTAACATTGCAAGGAGTGTAACTGTGTCTGTAAGTAACTGTAGAAGCTTTTTGTTAATTTCAATGTGGACTCTGGATTATGGTGCAAAGTGTCACTGGATTGACAAGTCTGCTATATTTACCTAACTGAGTAGTCAGTTCATATAGAATCAACAAGGCATTTGTGAAATATGTACTTAAGTTTTATCTCAATGTTCTGTGTAGAATTGATGATAAGTACACAAATCAGAGCATAAAGACTTTTGGAAGAATTATTTTTGTTATAACATGTTTAATAAAGTTAGCGATTGTTCACGTTGCGTTTGACTTCTTTATGCTTACGTGAATGATATATACAATTGACCATTACAACTGGATAGAAATTTCAGAGAGTAGTGTTAATTTTGTTTCTTAAGGACGACATAGGCCTACTTCCAATTTGGTTTCCAGTGACATAGTGTGCCGGAAAGTAATGGACACTAGTTCAGGAACCTTTACATTGATCGCAGTGTCAACAGAAACGTGTAAAAACTATTCTTGTATGTCTATCAAAATGTTTAAGAAGTCATTAACAACATACATGAAGATGCTTGCTAATGAAAAAGTGTCTTTGACATAGACACTTTGACGTGAAGCGGACTTTGACACAGACATCTTCAATTAGGATTACCGTACATCTCTCCAAGCTAATCTCAAACATTAGGCGTCTGTGTTGCCATTTTCAGTGGCTCTACTACCTTGACTGTACTATTATTGTTTCTCTTTAAGTACGAGGTAGATGGGTTGGACTGACTTGATTTTTGTAAGAAACTATGACAACCATTTTGCCTTACTACACCAGTCGGACCAATACACACGGCCCTACAGATTGAAACAATACACGTTTTCTGCAAAACTATTTCAGCGTGGATCTCGTATTATTATTATTATTATTATTATTTACTATACTAACATGTCTGCAAAGGACAATGCCAAGCATACACTCTTTGAATGCAGAAGATGGCTGGTAAAAAGACAGAAACTAGATATCACTCCGGAAACCATAATAATGACGATTCTCATGGCAGATCACTTGATCCACGTTAGCGCTTAAGTCGAGGGGGTCCTCGAGAGTTAGAAGAGAGAGCAGATGTAAGATCCTAAACTCAAAGTATGTCTAAAATACTAGAAGCGCAACCCTGAAGTCATTCTGGTAGCAGTTCCAGGGTGGAGCGACGCCTGAAAAGGAGGCATTTTTTAGACACAACGGGGGAGGGGGTGAATATGATGATGATTATTATTAGAAGTATTTTGTTTTGTAATTCAGTTTTGTTGTGTACACTTTGAGAACATTATATTTCCTACTGGTACGCAGTTTTTTAAAACCAGTTTGATTTTATTATTACGTACTTTTTTGCTGTGTCTTCACCCGAACTCTTCAAGAATGTAAGTTCCCTACAACCGTATTCAATTCTGTGAAACACGAACATGTACAATTTTTATCAGATGGTGAATGATTCTTTCCCGCTGGTTTTCTCTAAATGAATCAAGCTAACAAGAATTATATGTAAAATGTTTAAATTCAATCCGTTATAATTTAAAATGCTGGTACTAACTTACTTGTAAATCAGAATAACAATTTAAATAAACAATATAATTGCTATTTTGACTAATATTGTTTTTTATATTTCTTTAATTAATTACATTCATATATGCTCAGTTTTTTCTTGTATATATATTTTTTATATAATTAATAATACAAGACTTTTTTACAAGTGTATATTTTTTTATTTTGTGAATTACAATATTTCGGTAGTATCCAACTATCAACAACTTCGATAGTATCTATTTTAAATTAAAAAATTTTAAAAATAAATTGTTCAAACGAACTGTTTTATATGCAGACTAAATTTAAGGTGTTATATGTGTTATTTTAACACATATAATAAAATATGTTATTTTAAAATATAATTGTAAAATATAATACACCGTACATATTTTTATTATTTTATTAAATTAATAATGTTGAAAATATTATCATTTTTCGTGTTAATTTGAATTTGTTCTGGTATTAATTTATTACTTGTTTTATGTTTAAATATTTCTAATTTTTCCATATGGTCATTTTTGGATCTATGGAAATATGTTTGAATAAAGAGATGTTATTTAAATTTAGAAATGTGTGTTTATTTTTAACTGAGTGTGTAGCTAATATTTAAACATGAAACAATAATAAATTAATATCAGAACAAATTCAAGTTAATACGAAAAATGATAATATTTTCAAAATTGCTAATTTAATAAAATAATGTATATATATATAATATTTTACAATTAATTATATAACATATTTTATATACAAATATAAAACAGTAAATTAAGTCTACATATAAAACAGCTGTTTTGAACAATTGATTTAAAAATTTTTTAATTTATTTGTATATCTGATGATAGCTGAATACTATCAAAACATTGTAATTCAGAAAATAAAATAATATATTCTTGTAAAAAAAGTTTTGTTAATCTTTAATTAAATATTTAAAAAATGGGTTATAGATTATATTTCTGATACTAAGACACATTATACTACACAACTACAGGGAAACTTATTTTACCATCATAATTAAACGTGAATTTAGTTAAATCCTATTTCTTTTTATCTGTTTAAAGTTGTCAGCGGGTTTAAATTTGTATTTCAGTCCGACCACACTCATTTCAATTCAAAAATTCTCCCTTTTGACACAAATAATCTATTGATTTTTTATCTGTGATTGATGGCCTTCCATGAACTACATTTCAGAACAGATGACATGCTGTGGATTTATTTAGCCTTTACTGTGATAAAAAATATCTGCCTAAAGTTATACTCTGTAATGTAGGAAACCTAGTATCCATGAGTGGCAAATAATTGTCTACATATTTTAAGGATGAGATTTATTTATGCAGATTCAAGGAAAATTTATTTTTACTGATTTTCATGTTTCGTTATTGACCCAGCTATGAAAATATTTTTTTGATATTTATTTCTATCCAGTTATAATATATTTTTGCTTGAATAAGTTTAGTTGGTTGTGTGTTGAGTTTAATGTCTGAAATTATAACGATTTTTTGGTTTAATTACAGCGAGGCTTTTTTTTATTTCTCCCAAGTTCTTTATTTTGAGTGCTCTGGTGCTCAATTTTTTCATATTGCTCGCTGAGCATGCACAAAAATATATTCACTTATTTATCGTAATTCCTTTTGGAAATATACTAACTCTACACATTTTTTAAACACTGTATTTTCGTTCACAAACACATACATACGTATGCGATGTGAGTATAGGCCTATATAGTCTACAGCTTTTGTCTTCTTGCTGCCTCTTGCTGCCTCTTGCATGCCGCTCGCTAGCCCTATAGGTTTTTATGTCCCTATTCTCTTGGTTGTAGTTCTCTGTTTCCACTTCGTTTTCATTGTGTCCTCAAGACTTATGAGTTCTACCTATCTTTATTTTTCTACTTGGGGTCCGGGTTAGACTAATGAGTCTCCGGCATGCGTTTTACAAGACCGTACTGTACTAGAATTTTCATATTTTTTTATGGTCATCGTTCATACTCATATTTATGTTTCCATAATTTTTTTGTTCTACATTCGTTTGCTTTCCAATTATCCCGTTTCAGATACATTTGATTCTACAGGTAATACCCTACACAATCTTTTCAGATACTTGGAGTCAATCAAAATAAATTGTTGGTAATTTCCATGTTTTCGGACTCATACATAACTACATTGTTTAAGATTGTAGAGTATATACGATACTATGTTTTTATAACGGTTACTTTGTCGCTTCACAGTATAATTAAATTGCTTTATTACCAACATTCCTTGTTTTATTTTGTTTTCTTTTGCTCCACTTTCGTTTACATTGTTCTTTATCTGGGAACTAATGTTCAAGTTCAATACATAAACACCTTAGTATATCACAGTTCTGCCTAATAAAGCCTTTACGTAGACAAGGACAATTGGCTTGGCAATTGTGTAAGGAAATTTGTAGGTAGGTTAGGTTAGGTGTGTAATTACATATAGCACAGCTGTGTTGGTGTGTTCAGATGACGTGCTGTAGAAATGAAACATAGTTGTGTAAAACGGGGAATACATTTAAAACAGCATTGTGGATACGGGTTTGTGTTTGAAATAAGTAAAATTAAGTCAGGTTGGAGGGACAGTAGGCCTATTTATTAATAGAGAAACGAAATGTTAAATGTGTTCCCTTGATGAAGCTGAGTAAAGAACATACTTTAATAAAAGAATATCGACAGTTGACACAATACTTTTGTGCTTTATAATCGTTAATAAAAAGTTATGTATCACAGTCTTGATTTAACTAATAATTCAGTACGCTAATAATATAATGATGAAAATTTAACTATCGCTTACATTAATTATTGAATATAAAAAATCTCAGTTGATGCATTGCCATTTGGTATTGCTAGCTGGCAGTATAGCTACACTGTATTCCGTATATAAATACAAATATAGTAATCAGCTTTCTTTGTATTCAGAAAGGGGTGAGCGATATAGAATAAATAATTTTTTAATTTTTTCTACCTAACCTAACCTAAATTAAAACCTCGACCTGATCCTCCTCCGTTGACTATGCCAATACTCAGCTGTTTGGATGTAGAGGTTCCGGGACTAGGTGTGGTGTACGGCTACTGATCGGAGGAAGAATCGGACTCGCCGGCCAATGGTAAGGCGTACTAGACGATGTAGGCGGTACACTGCGTGAGTGCGACAGTAACGGGGAATGACACTGTGTCGCCTGCTGCTGTGTGCTGGCCAGTATGGCCGCCGATTCGGGATGTAGGAAGTTGCGGCGATCGCTCGAACGATCCGTAGCTGTCGTGTTTGTCATGGTCGACGTTGTGGTGGCGACCGTCGTTGTGGTCTGTTGTTGACTGTTCAGCAGCCGGGTCAGCAGTTCCGGTAATAGTTCCACCTGTAATATGTCAATGGTTAATAAAGTGAACATTAGGCTATAAGTTACTCATTGGTAGGGCGTACACAGAGCTATAGCTCCTATCATAGCTTATGGTAGAAAAATGGAAACGTATTAAGAAGAACGTATTGCAGACTAATAGTAGAAATGCGGTAAAACTTAGTATCAATTCATGTGAAATAATAGTCATTTTGTACTAATGAATTTATAAGGCTCTCATGGCCGGCGTCAACTCTGTTAATATTGTTGACTGCCGGGCTATTAGGCCGTGGTTTAATACTGTTTTCAACAGACGTTTCGGCCCCACCATTGGAGGGCATCTTCAGTGCTTTAACGATTGAAAGTAACTGGTAAGATCTACGCCAGTTCCCATAATACTGTGGTACAGATTGATCGTTTTGTAATGTTAAACTATTCAAGTTTGGAATTTGAAACACACACACACACACACACACACACACACACACACACACACACACACACACACACACACACACACACACACACACACACACACACACACACACACACACACACACACACACACACACACACACACACACACACACACACACACACACACACACACACACACACACACACACACACACACACACACACACACACACACACACACACACACACACACACACACACACACACACACACACACACACACACACACACACACACACACACACACACACACACACACACACACACACACACACACACACACACAATTATATTGGTATCAATTAATGTTTCAAGAGCTCGCTTTATTACTTTTATGATACTTTAATATATTTTCACATGTAGACCTATAAATAGGTATGTATGGTGTAGTACGTGGACGTAACTCAATAAGCTCTAATTCCACGGCCTGATTGGGTACGTAAATACATTAGAGATACGTTGAGAGAGAGAGAGAGACGGTAGTGAAGTATTGGACAAAGCGCCAGCAGTGATTACCTGTTCCTGGATATGTACGAGTTTGTCTTCTAATCCTAGTAGTCGTTCTTCGAGAGTGTCGTAGCGAGTGCTCATGTCTGACACTATTTCGTAAACTGTGTTTTGAGTCTGAAAAATAGCAGATATTTAGGTGAGTTCACACGAACATTAGCCAATTTTACACACACTCACACACAAAAATAATATGAATTTGTTTGTAAATTGCTTGTAGCGTGAAAAGCGTTTTGACTGATGTACTGATTTTCTCATATAGAAATTGGACATTTATGAAAGAAAGAAAAGCCCTGTCCGTTTATCACGGTTGATATGCTCCGGTGAAAAATTGAACTCTTCTGTAATATTGCTGTCCATTGATTTTATCATTTGACCTACACGTTCAGAGTGTATACAATTATACAATGCAATTACATAATCGATACATAAGCGTATGTATATTTACTGGTAGCGTAATCGACAGCGAATGTTTCGATCGTTGTAATCGCATCTGTCAACGGCTAACCCCATAAGTGAATTTCATCAGTTAAGCAACTGTTTACACTATAATTTGTGTTTATTTATTTTTGTACATGCGTTTCTCAGTTTGGGAGCAATGGATTAAAAAGATTATTTGAGAACCATAATAATCGTTTTTTAGTATATTATCGCCTTACTGTAATAATCGGCTACTTAATAAGTTTTAGAGTTTTGATATCAGACGCTCACACACACACACACACACACACACACACACACACACACACACACACACACACACACACACACACACACACACACACACACACACACACACACACACACACACACGCACACACACACACACACACACACACACACACACACACACACACACACACACACATCCCCGCGCGTACAGTCTTATGAATGTGTGTAGGCCTACTATCGAGACTTCTAGTAGGAGTCTATCAAAACTCATAGGAAGATTTGGCATTTTAGGTTCAATATTATGTTTAGAGAGTCTACTTACTACAGAATAGGTGGACATACCGTCCACGTATGCACGCAGACGGTCACGTATCTCCTCCATACAATCAGTGGCGGATTATCCATAACGCTAGGGTATGCTGCAGCACCGGGCACCAGGGCTTCAGCTGTCAGAGGGGGTATCATTCAGCTGAATTGACTAAGCGAAGCAAAGCTTATGATCACATTACGCAATTGTTTGGTTTTCTTACGCGGTTATTAACCATGGAAAGTGTCGAGTTGGAAAATCAAGTGAAAGGTCTTATAGAAGTTTACAAAAAACGATTTGAATAACTATCTTCTAATAGAACTGAAGCATTTGTACCATGAGTCAAATTGCAAGAAAGTTTTTTTTTCAAATTGTTCGAATGAAGAAAATAGAGCCCATGATACTACAGTTTGTCCGCTCAAAGTATTAAACTGGATTATTGATTGTAAAATAATTTCTTTCCGAATATATACATTGCTTATCGTCTGCTTTTGACGATTCCAATGCCTGCAAATCTGAAAGATCATTTTCTGTACTAAAACGCATTAAAGATATGTTGAGTTCATCTGTATGAGAGATTATCTTCGTTAGCAAGGTTGAATATTGAAAGTGAAATACTTGAATCACTCGATTTGCAAGAAACTATACAAGACTTCGGTAAGGCAAAACCAAGAAAAAAAGGATCGATTAGTATTTTCTAAGCTTAAGTAAGTTACTACTACGTTCACTATTCAATATTTAGCTAGATATTTGTTGTAAATAAGAGTTTAATAAAGTAATTGTTAACTTTCGAAATTGTGTATGCCATTTATCAGTGTAAATAATGGATAAAGGTTGAATTTTGAATCCGGTGGGGGGATCAGTCTGATGGCATCATAGGGCACCACGCGCTTCTAATCCACCCCTGCACACTATCACATATAACAAACACCTAGTCTATGTGTGGTATCTGTTTGGAAACAATACTGCGAACTACATATTGTTACGACGATCGATCGATCGATTGCACGGACATTAGAATAAATAATTGAACAACAGAGAAATCGTTACTCTGAGATTTAATAAGTTTAGGAAAGTAAAAGCAACAGTACAATTTTCAGATTTACAATTGTCCAACATTGAGTATCGGAACGAATGATAAAGACATCGATTACGAATTTCCGCCCACAATAGTTAACAATTCACATTTTATATGGGCCTACTAAACAGCTGTCAAATACGACGCTGGCAATCGCAACTCACAACTGGCCGACGTTCTCAAACCAACTGACTACTGTTTCCCATACATCGCTATTATACATGTATAGTCGTTTTTCTGTCGCAGCAACGTTACGAAACTGCCTAGAGTCACTAGACTAGTCGAAAAGCCTTTAATGGCGTAGAAAAACCCATACAACATTGGAAGTTGCGAAATTAACCGACCTTGAAACATCGCAGCAGACACATGCCACGCGAGTAGCTCATCTGATAGGCGTAAGGCTGTAGCTCATGAATTTTTAATCTGCTAATTCATCTGAGAAGAAAATAAAATTTTTGTGCACGAATTATTGAAAGAAAACAGAAAATAAAAAACAATAGTATTTTTTAAATAATGATAACAGGTTTAATGTGCTACGAAAATTATGCACTACAATATTCAGTTTTCTCATTATATCGTTAGTTTTAGCTTTTTCACATGTTGTGAATTTATTCTTTCAAAAACAAATAAGATGTAATTTACAGTCACAATAATAAACACTTGAGAATATGTTTGAATTTGGTAATGGAACTTGACAAGAAAGTGACCATTATGACCGTTTTGGAAGTATTTTGCTTTTAAAGTACTGTACTTGTTATAACATTTCAAATATAGGCCTATACGACAGTTTCTATAAAAGTTTCGATAAAGGAACTTTAGAAATGTACCTTGGCAGCACTTCAACAATATATTGGGTTTTATTTGCACTTCCAAGAAGCTTAAAAGCTAAGTTGCTATTAATACTTACTTTAGCCATATCTGTAATCGTGTTTGCGTTGTCCATTAACTTTCTTTGGTCCATTTTTACTTTTCTTAAGCTGTAACACAGAGACAAAAACTTCCAGTTAGTTCGACAGCTATTAGAAGTTACAATTTGATCAAAAGTCGCGCTGTTCGAAACAAGAAAACAATATATAAGAAAACAATAACAGAAATAAGATGGAAATAAGAAAATTCAGGTTAAAATACAAAGGAAAAGAAGATCAGATATCACGAAAAAATTGTTAATAATATGGTGGAAATTGAAAAGAAAAGACAGATGTAGAAAAGACGGACATTAGTACACAATATTTGAAGTTTTGAAAATGACATTTACATTAAGCATTTAACATCGAGAGAATTAAAACTTTAAGACATACTTCAATAAAATTTTAAGATATACTTCAATAAAAAGAAAATCAGACACACAGTGTTATCCTATGTACAAAATTTGACAAAAAATGTTTATTGTTTTGAGAGGCCGTCCCTTGATTTGTCAGTAGAATCCAATGTTTCTTCATCCCAAAATATTTACTGACTTTGCTTTGTTTATTCTTCCACCAGCTTTCATTATTACTTCTTATTGGTGTCCTCCGGTACATATAATCGTATAATCGGCTTTTACGTATTAACTTCTAATTCGTATTTCATGTAGTCTTCCGTGTTAGATTCGTGACAGACACGTGGTTTACGTTAACTGTTTTACCTGATCGTTTGCAGAACTCAGCGTACATCATCGATTGAAGGTATTCAATCGTATAGATTTGGATTCTGCTCCCGGTTTTTCAAAATCTCTTTGAGATGCACTATAAAGAGAATTGGTGATACGTAGGCTATACAACATACTTGTTTTAGCTCCTTTGGCACTACTAGTACAGTTATAGAGGTTTTTGGCAGCATTAATTAATTCCAATTAATATTGGTCCGATCGAATTCTAAAGTTGTCAGTTTCACTATGAGGACATTTATCAAATACTTTAAGCAAAATCTTCTTCTTCTTCTTCTTCACTACACGACTTGGGCTACAGCCCGTTTCGACTGCACTTAGCCTTTGACCATTTTCTCCAGGGTCTTCCACGATCTGTTGTTCCCACTGGCCTATATTCAAACGGTTGTTTAGGAATATGCGTGTCTACCATGAGTTCCACATGGGACTTCCAATTCTGCCTGTACTGATTTATTCTGTCCAGAACCGACTGGTCTTCATTCAGGTCTTTCCTTATGTCGTCGTTTCGTAAATGATCTTTCAAACTACATTCCTTAATTGCTCTTAAAAATTTCATTTCCGGGGCCTGTGTTTTCGAAATATCTTTTTGAAGAGGAGTCCATGTTTCACATCCATACATTAAAGTCGGTACAACCACGACCTTATAGAACTTTAGCTGTCTCTCCCTCTGCGTTTTATTCTTCAATAGAAGTCAAATTGTTCCACAGGTATAACTAAATTTATTTTTAACTTTCTCTCGATATCGTTGCCCTTCCTATACGAGATATCCCATCCCAAATAATTAAAATGTGATACCTGCTCCAAAACACTATTATCAATTAAAATTTTTTGCTTTTACAGGGTTCTTCCCTAGGAAGGGCATTGTTTTTGTCTTGGTATTGTATTTCTGGCAGATTGTATGCAAGATATAAATAACTTACCCTAAAATTTTTACTCTTTCCTAACATTATTTGGTCATATGCGTATAGTAATGTGCGAAATGATCCCTTATCCGAGATTCGTCTACTTGCAGGACAGACGTTCACCCATTCTCGCAAAAGTTCGTCAATGTACGTACTTAAAGCAAGTCGATTTCTTAATTGCGTGTCATTTTCTTCTTCTCGCTCAACCATTAAACCGTATTATCTACTGCAACTCATTGATCGACCCATCTGCCAATTCTTCTTATTACTCTGGGATTTTGCTTTGGCAGACGTTCGTCCTATGTTATCAATACACGGTCCCTCCATTCTTTTCTATCGTACTTTGATCTATTTATTTTAGTTATAAATTCTGAAGCTTTCCCTGATCATTTCATTTTCAAGCCTATGCCTTTTGGTTACTCTCAGAAACCTCAGAATCCCAGCCGACTTTATTCCTAGTACTTTGAGTTTAGCTTAGGCTTACTTATAGCCTATAGAGCACAGCCATAATTTTATAAAACTTCAACATCGTGTAATTTTTTATTTTACCTTTAAGAGAGCTTTTAATTTGGCTGCACGTGACGTTAATGTCTCTATTTTTATTTTAACATCCATTTTCCAATGACAGGAAAAAGGAATGTGAAAGTGTTGACTTGTTCTTCTGTTTTGTCCTCTAATACGAGTTCGCACTTTAAGGGATGGAAACCTTGGAATGCCGTGGACTTGCCGTGGATTTCAAACAAAGTTTTTTTGTAAGTTGTCTTCATTATCAGTGACTGAACCTGATCGACAGCAAATGTAAGGATTTCGATAAAATTTTTTCCTCTAAAATTATTTTCAGTATTAAAATCTACAAGCCGTTACTTCAGTTTCCTTACAACGTTGTTTAAATATATATTAAAAAGTATAGGAGAGTACTGGTCATCTTTCACTCTATTATTGGACATATGGAGACGTGATATATTGTCGAAACTCTTCCTCGGAAACGTGCCCGTTCACTGCCTTCCTTATCTTGGTGGCCTGTTCTATTAAATTTTTGAAAAACTTTGCAGAAACTGCACCCATTGGATTAGACAACTGATGTTTCTTGATAATTATCAATTTTATCGTTTTCTTTATGCTAATCATATACGATATTTTCTATTTGTGTGTCCATTTGTTTGTTTTCCATTAGATATTTTCCATTTGTGTGGACATTTTCAATATATTTACATGCATTTTCGATCTATTTTGACGCCTTAAGATGACCATATAGGGTGTCTATGTTGTTTTAATTGTTACTTAGTATATTCTTAGGTTCCGTGATTTCCAATTTTTAGTGTTATTTATACCGTTATTAGTTCATGCACTCTCATTTCTATTGATGGTCGTACTGTTGTAATGCGTTATATTTTTTGATTTTGAAGCTGATATTTCTCTATTTAATCAACTGCTATATACTTGCTGTATACTAGGGAACCCCCAACATACATTCAAAGTGATATTATGAATATATTAAGTAATATTGTAATTGGTATTATTAAAAGTATTTAGAATATTACGTAGGTTATGTACGTACTCACGTGTATTAACTTTATCCATAATTTATGTATAACTTATGAATATTGACAGACACTAGAACGTTCTGTATAAATGTACTTTGCATTGATAGGTAAACATAGTTTATTCTACGAGATTCCAGAATAAGTGCGCAGAATTTTCTCGGCTTATCTAGTAAGTGACAAAGGTCGGTGAATGACGTCATTACCAACCTACATAAGAAGGTCGTAAACGGAGAAGTCAGTATTTATTGTAAAATCGGTTAAGTGAGTTGTAGAGTCAGTGTATGTGTTTGATACCACATTTGTGGATCAATATTATATTTGTGTTATTATTTGTATAAATTTCAATTGTGTCAATAATCGATATCACAGTTATGAATAGAAATTTGTATTTTCTGTGTTATTTTGAATTGTAAAAATTATTTGCGACAACGATAAATAAACGAGGTGTCTACAGAGATACGAGTGTTTTATTCCGATTGCTGCCTAGAAGACGACATACTTAAACCACTCTTACCATCGTGACTTTATTGTCAATATTTATTTTTTATGTCTGCTGTTTCTCATATTTTTTATTATTCTCTAAGTTCTCTAAGTCAACATTTTCTTCCACCGAGATACGTATTTATTCTTTGACAGCTACTTTTCACAGTATCTCAATGGCTCAAAAGCAGTTTCATTGGTATTAATTCAGTTTTATACACGTGTTTCCGGAGTTTTGTGATAAACTTTACAGGCGTACTCTTTTGACAAAAATAACGAAAAAAGTTTGTATAAACATAGGTTCGGAAACTGTTTATGAGTAATAGCCAGTATAAGATTTCCCTTTTTGGTTTCAAAGGCAAAACACCATGGTATTGCACTTATGGGAATACAATTTATAAATTTATATTTGCGATATTAGATATACTTTATATAAGAAATTAAAAAATATTAGTTTCAATATTTTGCTTTGAATAGTTGATTAGAAATCCTACAAAATAACAGAAGTAATAAAAAATGATAATGTTTTCACAATTTGTGAAGAAAATGAACGGAGTTTAAGAAGAAAAATATTTGCTTCAAATCTTGTAAAGAGTTTAATTTTGAACGAATCTGGGTAAAAAAGCAATAGACAAGATTATAAAAGAGTAAATAAGTTGTAATTTTAATAAAAACGAAAGTAAAGAAAACTCTTTAATACAGTATTTAAGCCAAAATCTGTAGAGAAGATTTATTATAAACGCCAATAGAGGACTATTCAGTGCAAGCCAGTGAAACCAATATATTTGAATTCTTCATCTAAAATCACAAATTTAGCTTTATTAATTGTGTTTGCATAAGTGCAATACTAATCTGGAGCTCAAAAAAAAAGCATGTTTATATGAACATTTTTCATTATTTTTATCAGTTGATTACGCTTGTAAAGTTTAGCAGAAACGACCTAAATATTGATTTATAATATTGATTAACATTATCAAAAATATTAGTTTTTAACATAATTGCTATGACATGATACTACGTATTTTTGAACACATTAGGTAACTGCCACTCCTAGTTGTAACTTATTCATGTTTTAATAACTGTAGTTTAACTTATACGAATTAACAGTTTAACATCTAATAAGCTTACCAATAAACAGATTGTTGCATACTGTCTGTCACTCTGCTGGTATGAAACATGAATTGGTTGTACTTACGCATAGATTGCAAGAAGGAACTTGCGCTGGTGCGTGCGTACGCGTCCCGCGTTGACTCGCTTCACTAGACGCGTGTGTTTGTAGATCAGCCACGTTTCTCGTAATACGTTTGCAGCTGCATTTTTTAACTGAAAAAAGGTTAAAACAAAACGTTGTTCTTCAGTAACTGTTGTAGCGTAAACATTCAATTACATGCACGGATAAAATTATGAAATCGTTTCGTAAAAGTGCTCTGGAAACATAAAGGTTTTCTTTTTTTTTTAAATATAATTTACTATGAAAATATTCTACTAAGTGATACACAATTTTAATCCATAAAACAATAAATTTTATCCTGCTTAGCGACGGAATTTAAAGGCTATATTTTTTTAACGAATGGAAATTAAGGATTGTTTTTTAAAAATATAAACATAGTAGCCTACACTGTAATAGTTATAGCATACTGACACATGTGATGAGAGAGTTATTTGATTATACGAAAGATACTGCAAAAAAACTTTCTGCACCGCTGTACGGAATAAATCAGTTGTATTCATGCCAAACCAGGTCCTTAAATTTCTCAGCCATGATATTCTCGGTCGCCCAACTCCTCTCTTTCCAAGTACTTTTCCCTGTAGTATGGACTGCAATAAGGAAAATCTCTGTTCATTTGTCATGAGATGTCCCAGATACTGAAGCTTTCTTATCTTCACTGTGTTAATAACTTCCCTATGTTTATAACTTCCCTATGTTTCTTCATCTTTCTAAGAACTTCAACATTAGTTATATGTGCTGTCCATGAAATGCTCAGTATTATACGGTAGAGCCACATTTCGAAAGATTCCAATTTCTTAGTTGTGGCTTCAGTTAAAGTCCAAGACTCTACACCGTAGAAGGGGACCGAGAATACGTAGCGGCGTAGAAGTCTCGTCTTTGTGTTTATTCTTAAATCGTGACTTTTAAATATACTGCTCATTCTAGTGTACACTGCTCTTGCCTTTCCAACTCTGCTCTTTATTTCTTGAGAGTGGTCCCATTGTTCATTGACTATAGTACCAAGATATGTTTATTTGCTTACACGTTCAACTGGTCTTTGGTTTATATTAATAGTGCAGTTTGTAAACTTGTTCTTATATACAATCATTAGCTTCGTTTTATTAACATTGATGTCTAGACCATACCGACGGCTGCTTTCTGTCACTCTATTCATTAGTTGTTGCTGCCCCTCTAAGCTATCTGCGAATATGACGGTATCATTTGCATAACGTATGTTATTTATTCTTTCACCGTTCAAAGAGATTCCTACATCACATTCATCTAAAGCTTCTCCAAAAATACCTTCCGAGTAGATGTTGAATAAAAGCGGATATAGGTAGTATACATTTTTGTCTTACTCCACGCAGAATCTGTATCTCTTCAGTTTTCTCTTTATCTACTCTAACCACGGCAGATTGGTTCCAATACATGTAGCTATTATCCTTAGGTCTTTTCCATCTAACCCAATATTTTTCAGGATATCCATCATTTTCTGATGTTGGACTCGGTCAAAGGCCGTGAAAGCTTTAATGTTATCGTGATGTAACTTCGATGTAAAAATTTCAAACCACACTAAAACGTCAAATGCTGCACAGCAGATACTGTTTGTTCGTGAAATCTAGTCATGAAATAATTAACGGAATAGATTTACAATTCTTCAGGAGTGTTGAATAAAGTTAATAAAACTACAATTTTTCAGAAGTGTCGAATAAAGTTAAAAAACCTGTCGAAAATCAAAGAAAAAGGAAAAGTCCGTTGAATTAATAGAGATGTCCTTTCACAAATAACACGTCCGTTCAAAACATGGTAAGATATGCACACTTATACGGTGACATATAGAATGTACACACATCCACATACGTGAGTCGTATATTGACGACTACCGTGTGTTAGGAAACGTCAGCGACTACTGGTTTAATGTTTCACGAGATGATGGAATAAGTATTAAACTAAGGTTACTAAAAACAGGAAATGAAAAGAGGAAACGTACGTATACAGAAAACGCAACAGACTTTTTAATGTGTATATATGTGTGTGTGTGTGTGTGTGTGTGTGTTCTTGTAAAAGTTGAGTCTTAGAAAGGAAGGTGATGGTGGTGCTAAAGACTCTCTCGTTAATTACTAAAGTGCAGAGTATAAATGAACGTAAGCTATTTACCCTTTTTGTGAGCTGTGTGTCCATCATGAAATTGTGCACGTGTTTTTCTGCTCTAGTTAATTCCATTTTTCTTGAGACAACAGCGACCAGAAGAGCAGTACAACCTGCCCCCTAATGGGTATATAGAACAATTACAAAACACTTGCATTAGTTTTTAATTAGTGATAAATTACTACTATACTAAATGTATACAAAGCGATTAGAAAGCAGTTGATTCAACAGGATGTATAACTATTGACAGTAAAAGAAGATAATTAAAATTATAATTAATATTACGTTTAAACTAATTTAAATAATGGTTTGTGCAAAGACCTATATAGTACTGAGGAGTCTTCAGCAGTTGTCAGCTGAATGTGTTTGTAAACATTACAAATTAAAATATTAAATAGTCTATGAATCTATATCTACTTGTAATAAATTATAAATACTTAATTGTATATCTGCATAATGATAAGAATATATTTTTATTACGTTCAAGAACACGCTCACACACACACACACACACACACACACACACACACACACACACACACACACACACACACACACACACACACACACACACACACACACACACACACACACACACACACACACACACACACACACACACACACACACACACACACACACACACACACACACACACACACACACACACACACACACACACACACACACACACACACACACACACACACACACACACACACACACACACACACACACACACACACACACACACACACACACACACACACACACACACACACACACACACACACACACACACACACACACACACACACACACGAAGAGCTAAGAGATTACATACAAACTTATACGTAAAAGTTTAATTTGATATTCGTTATTTTGTTTAGACTTGCAGCTGACTCCTTCGTGAAACATTTGAACTGGTCGTATTGTAGCAGGATGTTTGTGTGGATCAACAATTTTTGAATAGAAAATTATCTACCTCATTTCGTTATGTACTGCAATATGTACTTGACGATAATAGCATACGCAAAGATAAGTATGTGCAACTCTGGATTTGTATTGAACTCGTAGTTCTTTCGTTCAGTGCATGAGCCTAACATTGACATTATGCCTTGTAAAGTTTATGAAATTTTACTTTCCCCTTTGGCAATTGGAAGAGGATCAATTAACGGGGGTAACAGCCGCAGCTTGTCAGTAAAGAGCTGTTGGTGCAAATAGGACGTACTATTTTGAGTGTAGCGCATACTGTTTATTGAAATAACCAGAATATACAGGAATTTAGTGAAGTGTGAGTTTTAATATAACCACTAATGCTCTAACAATTACAGTATTGTGTCAAATAATGATGATAGTAATAGAAATAATAATAATAATAATAATAATAATAATAAATATCATCATCATCATCGTCCCTTTTCTTAATCGCCAACGTAGCTTAGGAGTCAGGAGGGTAGGCTCCTGTCTGTGTCTTAATTAGGCCTATATCAAACCGTTTAAGATACGTGTAGTTTACATTAATAAAATATTAGAAATAAGTTTCTACTGTTTGGCTTCAATATCCGAGTTACAGAAAAAAACGAGCAGAATGTAAATGTAAGAACCGCTTTATTTTCGAGTAGCTGAAACGAAATATCAGAGAGTTTTTTCCCTTACTGTTTTGTAAGTGACACTGAATATTTAAATGATTTCAAATTATTTTTACATATACGTATGGTAAAACAAAATGAAATCCACGAAACACGCCAATAAAGAGCGCATGTTTTTGGCGATCGTACCTGATTGGTAAACGATTGGCGGTTGTTAGCCCGTGTCCCACCGTTACTAAAATTACGGTTGTTATCGCAAAGTTCGTCCATGATAACATCATTATCCATAAACTATGTAGAAAGCTCAACAAGGTCCACAATAAAACAAAAACCAGACGTTTCGGATTTTTGTGTCCGCTATGGCCGCCCTGAGTGGCGCAGGAAAGAGGGTACAGGTTGTGTCTCAGGGCTGAGAGACATAAACTCTTTTTTAAAAATTGGAATACCGACACCGAGTTACAAAAAGTTTTAAAACCCGTGCCAAACGGTCCACGTTAGTGTTGTCCAGTAGGCCTAATCATTCCCCAATGTCGTTCTGGATCAAAACAGAAGTGCTGTGTACTAATCGACGTTTTACAGAAATATTTTATATCACTGTGGTCTGATGACAGCGGTTTTTTATCCTCTATTGTTGAAACCTTTCAGGGTGAGAATGCTAAACTTAATCAGCTGTTCTACTTCAAGATGGTAAAAGCGTCAGTATTTATAATACTATAAACAATGTAAATATTTACTATAGGGTCTAATATGTACAGAAGTATTTATGACAATAACTTAATTATTGTTCTTTTGGAGTATGTTATTGTTTTACTGTAAGATCTCCTTAATTTTTGTCTGTATTGAAAGTTAATATTAAAAGAGATGACGTAATTTTTTTCTTTGCATAAGATGTACAGTAATTAATTACAATAATTTTTTACTACTTGTGGCACACGTTTTCCCTCTGGCGCTCAGCTTAAGCCTCCCTTGTTAAGCGATTTACATGTGTATCATCCTCACTATCCTCGCGCGCGCGCGCGCGCGCGCGCGCGACGCGCGCAAAGAGGTGCATTAAAACGTTCTCTGCACAAACGTTTTCGTTCCGGTGGTCTCAGAGTGGAAGCTAACAAGGATTGAACTAGTTGCATAACCTCTTTCCGTAAAGTATGATAACAGTATGCAGGAAATGAAACAGAGAATAACAGAAACATTCGGTCTACGACTGAGTATAGTTCGATGTTCACCGTTTGTATGAATACACCGTTAGATGTGTTGCATTCATCCGTGGTTCGCATGTAAACTCTCCAGCAGTCTGCTAACACTACGGATAAAATAATGAAATTTGACTACCGACATCTGTTGCCAACTGTGAGAAGAGAAAAAGCGATCACTAACACACGCTGCTGGTATCTGTGTGCCTGTTTTCATTAGTTCGAACTTTAGTGTAGGAACTGGAGCAAATGTTGTTTTTTCGCGGAAACGTGTGTGTACCAGCGGGAAGCAGTAAACAACAAACAGAAACGATTCCAAGTTTTATTCATTAATTTTGTTTTACGTAGTTGGTAAGAATTGCGGATTATAAACAATTGTATCTCTAACGTTTACGCTTCATGACCATCTGTGCGGGGCACGCGAGAATGTTTTGCACGTTTATTTGTTCAGTATGAATTACTGGTTATCGCAGCCGGTGAAATGTAAAATTGGGCGTCGGAAGCAAGGAAGAGCAAGGGAGGCAGCATTAGGGTGGAGGGTAGAAAGGGATGATTATTAATGTAGCACATTGCGCTATAATTTTGTGAACACTCCATTACGTTTCTCCCTTTGTTTGCCTCTTCAACTATAATAAAATATTTTCCCTGCCCGTTCTTCTGTACCAGCCCTTACTGTAGTCTCTAACATATATTTTTATGTTTTCTTTGGCACAGTTAAACAGCTGTTTATTTTTGAAATAGTCAGTGGAATGTTTTACTTGGGAACTCTGGTTAATGTCGAATTTTTGATTACATTACTGAATAGAGTTTGTAAATCTATGGAAGTTATAACATTAGAAGTTTGCAAAGTTTGTTTAAATTTTTGTTAGAACTAGGTTTAATAGTCACTGCAAAGCTCTCCATCTATGAGGGCAAGTTGAAAAGTTTGCGTAGCGACCTCTATAGCTTAGCGGTAGAACTAAATTTTTCGTGAGTTGTAAGGTCTTATTTCGTGTAAACACTTGTTAATATCCATATCTATCTGTCAGTTTGCTGTTATGCGTGTTTTGAAAAATGGACAAAATCATTAATTATTTGTAAAAAAAATGATCTAGCGCCAGTGAAAATTCACAAAGAAATTGTAAATGGGGTAGGAGATGCTGCACCTTGAAAAACAACTGGGCACTCCAGTTTAAGTTGACGAAACTGGAAACAAGCCCGCAGTAGACACCTGAAAATGTGTTTTTCACACCACGTTATTGACTTAAAATATGATAAGCACGCTGCTAGTGTAAGATGCCAGTGATCTCAGCAATGTCATCCACTCTCAATCGCCGGTCTTCCAACACCATGTGTGCAATTTTTTAATGATATCCGGAGTTCTTGCACTTTTTGGACGTCCTATGTGGGGAGAATTTTTAAATTCGAGTTTCCTCTTACAAACCGTTGTTTTTAAAGGTGCAGGGTATTCTAACACTTTTACATTTCGTTTCGAATTTCTATTGGCCCTAGACCTTTTTTAACAAACAATTCAACCACAAAACGATGTCTGACTTTGTCCAACTTTAAAAACACGCGTGACACGTAAATTTCAAACAGCTGGTAAACAATGAATACAATGACAGAGTGACAGATAGATTAGGAAAGTAACGGGTGTTTGCATGAAATATGAATCTTACAACACATGAAAAATTTTAGTTGTACCGGTGAGATATAGATGTAGCTCTGCGAACTTTCAACTGACCCCCGTATGTAATAGGTCAAAGTCACTTAGTACATTACGTTGGACGATAAAAGTGTTTTGTAACAACATTGTTGTAATGAAACGTTGCTACGGCAATCGCTAGAATTATCTGAAAATCGATCACTTTCGGATCATTGCTTGAATAGTTTAAACTGTGGAATAAAATATTTGAACATCAGGGGAATTATCAATTGCAACTTTAACTACAATTCCATTAGGCACTCGCATACAACAGTTCTTCATGTTTACCATTGCCAAACACACGCTAACGTAACAAACCGGCATACAATTCACAATTATCTCATTACACTAAACAGCTGCCTACACACCAATCGACAGCGTCTAGAAAGTACTGGTAAATTTATATTAGTTCACAACGAGTATTAGTTAATGGTTATCGCAGCATTGCTGTGTAGCCGTATTTTGGTTGGTTGGTAGCTGTATTCACAGCTGTGCTCAGCAACATTATAAGGTGATGGCTTTTTGTGGAACTGATCCCGTACGAGCAAAAACTGTTCGAGGAACTGAATATTATGAATATACTCGACAGGGTTGCTCAGTATCGGGTGAATTGGTGGGAACATCTTTACCGAATGGATGACTGTCGCATGTCGCATCCCCAACAACTCAGCTATTTTGAATATATGGGCTAAGTGTGTCTTATAATACAAGTAACGACGTTGTGAATAAGTTGCATAAGTTCAACCTTATGTGGAGGACCATCAGGCGAACTCCCAAGTCAGCAACTAAAAAAAGACGCCTAAAATTCTATAAGGTGATGGTCCTTCCCACACTGAGAATTGGACTTTAACGAAAGACCAGGCCAGTCGTATCCAAGCAGCTGAAATGAGATTTGTCAGGCACGTGGCAGGGTATAATCTCCATGATCATAGAAGAAACACAGATATACGGCAGGAGCTGAATATTATGACTATACTCGACAGGGTTGCTTAGTATCAGGTGGATAGGTGGGAAAATCTTTGCCGAATGGATGACTGTCGGATCCCCAAACAACTATGTAACTACTATAAGCCGAAGGGACGGAGTTATGGAGTTGTGTGGGACGTCCGAGGAAGCGCTGGACTGACCAACTCTAGACTTTGCCTGTTTGAGACCGGAAAAAATCATCCTTGGTTTAGTTCTAGCAGATGGTGATGATGATGATGATGCTACTGCTGGCTGCTGCTGATGTTGGTAGCTGTATCCTGAAGTCGTCAGGTTGTTCCATCGATTGCGTCTACAGCCATTTGATTCAACAACTACTTTCTTAACCCTTTAGTTTTTTCTCATCAAGGTTTCTATTGATGAGATAGTCATACATATCATACCACAGTATGGTGGCGGACTGCAATAAAAAGTTGCAGACGCCATTCCTTCCTGTCCAGTGCACTGTTCTTAAATTCTCCGTATCCCCATCAGCTCTTCAGGTCATCTAACATTCTTATCCTTATCCTCCCTCTTCATCTCTTCAAATCTTTCCCTCCATATTCGTTCTATGGATACATTACGTCTCAATGTCTACACTATCTACTCTGCCTTCTTCCGTGTTATTGTCGAAATACGGTCTCCACTTCACCTCATTAGTTACAGTGAAGCAAAAATTAATTTTGACCTTCTTCACAATCACATTAAAAAATCTCCAAATACTTAATTTATATTTACCTCAATGTGCAATATTTACCTCTGTCATTCTTTTATCACCACGACAGCAAATCTTCTTCGGTTCACTTTATCACGTAATTTATCAGATCATCTTCTTCATCTTCCTGTCTTGCAAAAGGCCAATTTTGTTATTTCTGTGTACCTGTGTGCACTAATAGTCTTAAAAGTATTCACTATTGTTTAATGTATTGTTAGTATTTTAATATAAATAGAATAATATAAATATAAATAGTAGTGTGACGTATTTCTGTACCATATGATACCATCTTTCAGATATAACACTCCGCAAAAACGTATTCCTCAGACTGAAACGTATCCTACCTACAATCAATAAGTTTTAAATTTGTCGAATTCTACTTTTCCATTTGTAATTCTGCTTCTGAGTTCTTCTATGCAGCTTTATTTATACCACTCAGCAAGCTGCCTAAATTGGTAACCTGATTTAGTTATTTCCTATCAATGATAACCTGTTTTGAAACTTCCTGTCCGCCTTGATTTGATGTTCTCCTTAATTTTGGCTTGCCGTTTTATACCATTTTCACGCCATTTTCCTCACATATCCTTTAAAACGTTTATACTTGCTTACTTTATCTTTTCATTGAGTTTTCTGCATTCTATTCTGTATGAAGCTTCTCTAATCGGTCTTTGTCTTATTTCCAGTGGTTCACCTTTCCGAGGCATATAGAGCCTCGGAAAGATTTTATAATCCACGTAATGATTTTATAAAATTTGTTCGTCCATTGTATATTAAAATTAGGAATACTTATACTGTTCTTTATAAAAGGATTACTATTATAACTATATTTTTTTGTAATGTATAATACTGTTAGTAGGTTAAAAACACATTGTTCTTCATAGTTAGGTTATTTTTTGTTGTTGCCTGTTATATTATAGATATATTTTTTATGGCTCTTATAAGTATGTGTACACTATTATTAACCAGCTAGTATTCAGTAACAAGTTCATAAGATTTAGTAGATGCTAAGCTGTCTGGTTATGACAAGATACTGCATCATCGGGTATCGAACGTAATCGCCATGGTACCCAGGAGCCTGAAATTCTTTACTAACAGATACCTCACCCATTTCTCGTTTGATTATTCATTTTACTTGTCATCCTAATTATACATAAGCGTTTATTACGCATTTTCAATTAATTATCTGTGCGCAGACCGTCTGCATCATTGGCTGTTAGTATTACATGTGTTCCTACACAAATATATTTTCACTCTGAATTTATACGCTAAGAAGTTCATTAGTACTCCCAGTATTAGTACTGTGTCACCTTCAACAGTCAGTTTTCTTTTGTTGGCGTACATCGACTCTGTGTTTTCCCTCCTGTAATTTTTTCCTACTTTTGTTCACATATGCAATGTACAAAAACACGTTACTTATTGAAACACGTACATATAGATTGCTTTAAATCGTATACGTATTTCGACAATGGCCTACGTGTAGGGGCGAATATCAAACAGGAGACAAATAAACAAAACGTGAAGGTCGATGACACAGGACGTAAAGCCTTGTAAATGCAGAAAATAATTGAAAGGAGATGAAGAGGAGGAGAGAAGAAGGAGTTGGAATAGAATTAAAAGAAGAAGAAAAAGAGGGAAACTATAAAAGGAAGATGACGTTCTGACTTCTTCTACAATCTCTGATCAACGTGACTTAGGCTCTTTATCCCATATACTCAATTTGTGTCTTCAATTTTTAGTAACAATTAATTTACAATAATATTTTTTACTTAAAACTAATAATTTAAAAGGACTGCTTCACGGCAGCTGTAAGTTGCCAAAATATTACACGCTTCCTTGAGCCTCAACAACAGGGAACAGAGGACACTCAGCTAATTAGCAAAACGTAGGCTAGTAATTCAGCATGTTGTGGCGGTTGTGCAATCAATACGTGGGTAGGTGGGTGTACTTGTCCTAACCATATGTTTGAGTAAACAATGGCCATGTGGCGTACAGTACAGTACACGTTTGTCAGTGACACGCTCATTCCCGTCCGCGGGTTGACAGGAAAAACTGCTTGTTTGGTAACGCCCCGAACACCGCGTGTTCTACACACGTACAACAACACGTAACGAATGTTTACGGCGGTCACGTGTACGTCTATATGCAAACGCACTCACTCACGTGACTTACATCGTGATGCGGTCTTGAAATTGTTTCAAGGTTCGTTTTCATTGTTTGCGATCTTTTCAGTTGCCTGTATTTACCGAAGTAAGTCAGTTACAATTGTACCCCATACGTGACTGGCAGTGGAGTTGTTCACCAAGCTCCACAACACGTGTCTCTGTTCACATCTTATTGTGAAATTTGTTTTTTGTACGTCAGCTGCAAACATGTTAACGTTGTCAGTTACATGCTTGCCTCATTCGCAGAATCAGTGTTTAATTATTATAATAATTAAAAAAGTGGTATTTTAATTTACATAATTAATATTTCAGGAATTATTTACAGTCTTAAATGTTATAGAGCGTTACAATCTAAATGTATTTAAGTCAACAACAAAGATAATGGCATTTACAGATAGCGATTAGCTAAAGGCTAAACTTCTAATCAATAATACTTTTATCGAACAAGTTGGTAAATTTACATAATTAGAACTGGAGGCTACTTATAATCATAGCGATGGCGTAATTCACTAACTCCAAACGTTTTGGTATTTGTGCCTAGTCTATTCTACAAGGATGTAAGAAGTGAACTGTTGCAAAATAGAAAGTTGGAGAAATAAGGTTTCTTAGAGTGGTAACAGGATACATACCAACTGATAGAGAAAATGAGAAGATCATAAGGAAGAAAGTGAGTATTTTTAATTTGGGCACGATCACAGAGACATATAGAAATCTGTGAAAGACTGTGTTAGTTTTGAGACAGAACTCAGTTCCTATTCAGTTCTCCTCAGTTCCGAAATTGTCGAGGGATTAAGGGTAAAGGTTATATGTGGGAGTAGGTGTACAAGGGACGTATTAGGGATCAGCTGCTGTGACTGCAGAACAAACCAGTGGGTTTATACAGTTTCTACATCGAGTTTATACAGTGAAGTCGATGGTCATGACGATGATAAAAACGATGATCATTACTGTACACAAAGGACAAAGGACTGCGACGCTAATGATGTGCGTGTTTAAAAACATTTAGAGTCACATTTTATTAAACGTACTTACCCCGAAAAATGTTACAAGAAGCATCTCTTTAATTAGATGTTGATTCAACCGAGTGGTTTAACCGCGTTACTGACTTTATTGACTATCTGTATCAAATACGATCCACTGATCACAATAATTATACAAGAAGAAATACTTCTTGGTACTTAATTACATTTTTGAAGAATAACCAAGTTCATTTAGTAGGCCTACACTGAATGCGTGGAACGTAACTTAATATTAAGATCGTAATCAAAACGCGACGTCTGCTAAATTATTCCCATTAATTTCGCTTCACATGAAAATTTGATGTGTAATGTCATCTGAGAATATAATGTAGCTTTTAGTGAACAACGGAATTAAACGTAATCCTTACCTTACTCGGGTCAGGTTGTGTTAGGTTACTCAAGTTCAACCTACGTTAACCTAAGTTCGAGTTAAGGGAAAGGTGCCTACGCGTCGGTGCGACTGGCAACATGCGTAGTCTATCCTAACGAAGTTGGTCACGTATCGTATACGCAACGGGATCACGCGATGTTCTCGTATTGAGTAGCAAATTCTCGATCCCAGCTCCGCTTTCGAGAAACTGCTGGATTATTATCTTGGAAACTCGAAACTCCTCGTAAACACCACTACGCAGCAGATTATCTGGCCAAAACGACGTGCGTCGACAATTCAGCCAGCCGGATTTGGGAGTAACATGATTGCGGTATTTAGTGTCAAGCATATAGTTGTTTATTTGTGTTGTCAACTACTATAATTTTGTGTACTTTTTGACTTTGGTTTGTTAATAGTACGGGGATTGATCAAGAAGTTTGTGCAGTATTCGAATTTCCGCGCTATAAGAGTCCGATGTGACTATTACACATGATGCTTTTTCAGTGATGTTGGAACACATTTTATTGGCAGTCGTCTAAAATGTTAGCCCTAATGGATACTTAGTTTAAATTTCACAGCTAACTAAGTAAGTTCACTTTATTCAGTTCACTCGTCACTCGGCACTGAAGTTCTCACTTCCGGCGTGTGTCCTAAGCCACGCCCATTTTTTTTTAGTACTAGAAGATACACAAGCATTATTAAAATAAAGTCAACTGATTAAATTACGAAATTTCTATACTACATCCGCTCAACAATTATACTGTATATTTGGTTTAAAACTGTAAATAAAACACGTAGATGCAAAAGATGTATACTTATCAACAGATAAGATTATTGTTGCCTTCATATACTAAGCTACAACTGCAACATAATAGTTCTCAAATTTTTTCATTCATGAATACTTCTATTAAAAGCATATGAGAAAAGCGATATTCATATAGTAAGGTTGTTTATGAAACATAAATATTAAGGAGATTTTAGTCTAATAGTGAAGAATGTAATATACTTTATAACGACAAAACTAAAAAGCTTTACAATTGCTTACAGAATAATTACAATTCTATAATGAAATATTATTATTACACTATTGCTAGAAACATGTTTTAATTGTTACATCTTAATAATATCTTACATCAATAACTACAACTACTACTAACAAAAATACCAGTATTTACACTATTAAATTTGCATAAAAAGGAAAGTGGCAGTAATAAATATGAGGAGAAAAAACCAAAAGACAAAGAAGATTAGTAAGGTAGAATAGTAGCAATTATAAGCAAGGCATCAGGACAAAATGAGACAGAAATAGAAGAAATTTTACTGCTATCAATAAGAAAGATTTGAAGAACATTCAAGTAGAGTTCTGGAGATTTGGAGGGTTGAAATAGATAAGGAAAAACAAATCGAAAATACAGCATTCTCAAAGTTGTGACAGCAACGTGAACTCTTCAATGTTTATACCTAATTTTTGGCGGATCATTATTGTAGTGTACAGTATAGAATCGGGCGTTTTGATTACTATAAGTCTGTGACCGTCATCAGTTGTTATGAAAATTAGCTCAACCTTTGTTAAAACTAAACACGTGTGCAATGTTCGCAAACGTAAACGTAAACTGAAACAAAAAAACAAAGGAAACAAAAACAAAAAGGAAACAGAAAACAATAGGCATTAAAATAAAATAAAACCTTAAAAGAAACAAAACAAAATAAAAATTAAAGATTTTACTTACCTTTGTCAATTATTCTACTCAGTAGATCCGTCAAGAATAGATAGAAATTTTTCATTTTAATTTAATTTTATTTTAGTACTTGTTCTTTTTAGTTTTTAATTGGGAACTTGCTTTTGTATTAACAAATATTGGATGTACGTTCACTTGAAACAAGGTTAATTTTTATAACACCCGAAGACGATCAGGGATTTATATTTATCAAAACGTTGTGTTTATTAAAACCATTGACAGTTGATGTCCGTTCAGTACTGTACATGACTTTTCCGTAAAACTTGTGATGATATATTCATATGAATTAAATAAGTTATTCGACAGTCGGGATGATCACTCACCATGATGCCGGTGCTGACGGCAATTCCTCTGCCGCAATACGTGTTGGGCACGATGTCTCCGAAGCCGACGCTGAGGAACGTTATTGCTATCAGCCACATCGAGTTCAACAAGTTGGCGTGGTCCTCGTCGTGAAACCTAAACATCGGCACGCACATACTCGTACAGTCTAGTTTTACGACGTAGGCTGTCGGCGTATCGTCTCTCACAGTCACGCTATGCGATGTCTCGGACACGTATCACGGTATCGATGACGAAACGAACCGATTATCTAAATGGTTTATACTATTTATAAAATGTACAGCTCATTTTATTACTCGAAAAACATGTTTGAATAGGTATCCAAGTCACTTATTGAACAAATATATATGATATATATATATTCACGTCGTGTGACTTCGTGTTCCGTTCGATTGATTTACGCATTTCGAAACATATGTTTCCTCTTCAGAATAAAAGATCACTCAAAATGAGGTCGTTAAACATTAAAAATTGCAAATATTAAAAAAAAAAACAGTTCTACACATATACGCATTACATGAGTGCGCACTCGAGTGGGACCGATCGGACACTGTCAGTTACTAGCTATTGTGTAAACAGGTTTATTGCGGTATCGTAGAGCGGGTTTGATTTAAAGTTTAAACGATTGTTTAGCATGACGTCACGAATGTGTACGTCATTGTACGCTCTATATATCTCGAATCCTTTCAAGGCGTTCATGTAAGCACCTTTATTACAAACATATATGGGTTTCAAGTTGGAATTAAAGCTCGTATATTATTTATGATTTTCATTTATTAAATGACGTGCGTGGTTGGATTTTATGTTGGATAGTGTTGTCTGACCTTAAAATTGTGCTTTGGTGTGTGTTCAATAAAATGTTTTTGGAAATCCCTTCCCGTTTAGCCGATATAAAAGCATTCGCAATCGTCGCATGATAATTTATACACCCGCGTTTTCTTTTCTAAAGGCATAGTTATTGTATTACGGAGTATGTTCATAAGACTATTGTTGGGTTTAAATATTATGGTTCTATTGTTATTATTTAATGCACTAGTTAAAATTTTTGTGCATTATGTTGGTGTTATTTTATTAAAGCGCTCAAACTAATAATACGTACTGAGAAGCTACAGCAATTAGAGTTTAGAAAAAAAATTACGAAATAATTTGTGCCCGCGCGTGTGTATATATGCAGTTCATGTATAGTGTGTGTGTGTGTGTGTGTGTCTGCGCGCTCGCTCGCGCGCGTTACATATTTTATTGTTGCTTCCTTCTTAATTCTTCTATCTACGGTTGGACATCTGCTCTGATGTCTTTCTCACTCCTGGGGAAAAGTGGAAATAAAGAGTGAAGAAGAAGAAGGACGAAATCACATCTGGAATACCAACACCGAAAATACAGCGGACTGGGAAGTTCACAATAATACAGACTGACTCACACACACACGGAAATTTAACATGAAACTCAAGAGATAATAGGTTTTACTTATCATTCGTGAGACTGCTGTTCAGCAATAGCCTTATGGCATAATCGTGGCTGACATTCTGCGGTAATTAACTAAATCTTGAAGGATTCTTTGTAGGGTAATTTTTGCTCTTTGCCACGTTGTATGCATTTATGTGCCGATACGTTTCTTGTTTTATACTTTCCTACGCACATCACTCCCGAATTATTTGAATTCTTGGTTTATCTTTTTTTGTACCGCATTACCGTACAACAGTTAACTTGTGAACACAAAATTGTCGTTACATATTTCATGTGTTGTAATATACATTGATTTGCACCATCGATAGATCCAACGCTACATTTAAAATATTTTGAGAAACGTGTTTATCCCAAAAAGGACATTTTCTCATTCTGACAAACGTTTAAGATTAGAAAACCAACCAGCTCCCATTGAAAACAGTTGCTCGAATGGATCTTTTTATTTGCGCATTCTCCTAAAAATGTACAAAATAACAAGCGCCCGCGCGCACAAACATACACGCGCGCGCGCGTAACATACGAATATAAGGATTTTTTTTTGTTACATGTTCCTTTACATCTCGACGAGTACGGTAATTAATATTAACGTTAATACACCAATAAATTTACATCTGCACAGTTACTTGTACAGAACACATGTATATTTAAGTATACAAACTATATTGCTTAAGATTTTCATTCATCATTTTCTATATAGGCTACGTAACTCAAGGTTTCTTGCAGCAAGTTACGACAGTGTTCGATATAGTTTCTTCTGCAAGTGAAACGTGTGTCAGGTATTAAAACGACAAAACGTAACACACTACTTGCAGAGAAACTATATTGAATAATATCATAATATTAGATTTTTGTTATATAACAATTTAAAATTAATGTTAATAAATTTGTTTAAGCTTTTGTACATATATATTTGGTATTATTCCTTATGATGTAGTTGTTTCCTTAGAAAAATTAAGAGGTGACAGAGTTAAGGCAATAAGCGGTAGGGCTAGTGATAAAATGAAACACCCAAACGAAGTCATTTATTGGTTTGTGAAATAAAATATATTAATGGATTGTAACATTATGTAAAAATATAAGCCTGTTTCCACGACAAACGAGTGTCTTCAGAGCCATCGCATTATACTTCACTCATTAAACGTACCATCTTGGGAACGTTAGTAATTAATCTCACGAGAAAAAGTCTTTCGCCAATATGAAGAAGTTAACAATAGAAAATTAAAGTTTACTTGGAAGTTTTGTACGTTCTCCATTAAAATTTAGTAACATAAACAGTCGGTAACAATGTCAATGCCCGTTCTGTAAAACCTCTAAGCGAAGGGCGATTCCTTACCAGTAAACCTTCTATTAGGACTGTTTCCATCGGGCGTAATATTTTTGTCGCTCGATGTTTCGATCCCTGGAATCTGGGATCGTCCTCAGAAATTGTGAGTGGCGGTCGACAGACCCTGTTGATGTTAGGCTTTACCAACATCAGTATGTTACACCGCAATAATAACTGATTACAGAATTATAGGTATCCGGCCTGTAATAGTTTCTATTTAAAATGAAAAATATTTAAACTATAGGATTATTCATATACCGGAACGACAAAATTGGCGATATTGCATTGTGGATTGTTTAAACAAAGTAAACTTTAGTAACGGTAAAATTAATTCTTTGATGATATCGCTTGCCACCAGACGTTATCCTTGCATTAATTATGAATTAATAAATTATGAAAGGTTTTTTAATATTTTGCCATTATTTGGAAACGATTTTTAATGTTTATTTTGACGTTTCGACGAAATTTAATATCGTAATCAGGGCTGGTATATGGTCAATACGAAAATAATTAATAAGCCTACATAGCCTATATACGAGTATTTTTGTGTCACTTCATTTGTGTCATATGTTACGCAAATATTAGTATTAACTATTACGAGTATATTATACCGGAAGAAGATTTCAAAAACATAAAGTATATTATTCGTCTAATAAATATAATATAATTAATTATTAGTTATAGGCCTAATTACTATAGTCATACTTATTAATAGACATTTCATGGGCATCGATTGTTTTGTAAACCGCGTACATAGGTTCTGATAATGACAATAATTTTTTCGATACGTCAACACACATAAATGTTTTAAAATTGAGAGTAATCGGTAAGAGAAATTAATAAAATATTTTGTCAGGAGACGTCATAAAAAAAAATGGATTTTTGCCAAGCGGTTTGTGGCCTATCAAGTACTGATGTGTGGTTTTCATCGCAGGAAAGAGAAGGAATAATATCGCAGGAATAACATTTTTAATGTTATTTTGGTGTCATATTAAGCCGAAAGCAGTACTGTAATGTACAATTATTTTAAAATATTATAAATGTGCGTTTACTGTGTTGTGTTTAACAATCTCTCATCGTGAAAGAAGATGTTGTCGTTGTTTTTCTTATTGTGCCAATGTTATTTAGTTTAACGGTAAATATAACAAGATTGTAGGAAATACGGAATCCTTTAAACTCTCTCTCTCTCCCCTACCTCTAACACACACACACACACACACACACACACACACACACACACACACACACACACACACACACACACACACACACACACACACACACACACACACACACACACACACACACACACACACACACACACACACACACACACACACACACACACACACACACACACACACACACACACACACACACACACACACACACACACACACACACACACACACACACACACACACACGAAAGATATCCACAGATTCACACAAAGAAAACCGGATAATATTCCATAATTTATTAAATATACATTAATGTCTGATACATTACAAACATTCATTGTTCAATCTTGTGTGTTGGAATGTGTATGAAAATATTTTCAGCTCTACGTCTTATTGCTCACGAATCAGTCTCACCATACTCTTCGTATTGTTCTGTGTAATTTGGTCTAATGTATTAATTTCAGCTGTAAGTTAATTAAACTAGATTCTATGGTATTTCAGTTACAAATCTTTGTTAATTTTTTAATAATATATATTGGTCCTTTGGTTGCGTATGTACGTACATCAGCTATTGTTTGTAGTTGTTGCTAATTTATCGAGTAAGCCTAAAAGTCTATAAATTGCCTACAGAATGAAAAAAAAAACAAAATAAAACATTAATAGATAAAAAAGAACGCAATAAGAATAAGTCAACAGATGTGAGAAATATTATAATCGTTTAGGCTTATATGAAATATTACACGGAGTCCATTTTGTAGGTGGACAGGCTGGAAAGAGAAAAACTGAATATCTTTACAGTCGCACGCATTTGCAGAGCCATTTTGTCATCCTGTATAAGAAGTTACCGAGAGGACGTTAGTAACAGATTTAATAGAAGTAAGGACAGTAGTGTGTATATGTGTGCGAACGCGTGTATGACCTAAATATATGCTATAAATAATTGGATCATTGTGTTAACTAGCACTTTGTTGTTCTTTGATCATTAGTACGGAGAAAGGACACTTTATGGACAAATAGTTGTTGTGTTTGTTGGATTACGTGTAAAGCTGTCATCGCCGTCGTCCGTTCGATGACAACCATAAAGATTCATTGCAAAATCACGCCGCCGTCCCACCTGTCAATATTGACAGAATTCGTTGAAAGCGAGAAAAGACATTTTGTCAGCTAGGAAAGCCGGCAACCAGCCAATATGACATACCGTAGTGTAGAAGGGAGGGACGGACGCTGGTGGCGGTGCTCATCAATCTTAGCGACAGCTTCATCAATCAGGCGGAAGAAAATGGCGACATCGACATCTAGATGGCGCAGACGTCACCCACAATGCTCATGGTGATTTTATTTATTATAATGATGGAAAAGATTCGAATTTGTTTGCTTTTGTTGTTTTTCGTTAAGCGATTGTAAAATAGTGAAGCGAGTACAAGGTAATGGCGACATTGATAGTAGAATAAGATGTAATTTTATTTACAAATAAAAATCTCCATAATTAGACTGACATCTACGTTTTCCCCTGATTTATTAGTGTAAGCATTTTATCGAAAGCAGGCAAGTGGTCATACACAATAATTGCTCCGAGAAAGAAATCGACGATGATTTTTGTCTGTCTTTTTTAACGAATGAAAATCGTTTGTTTCGTCGTCATCAAGACCGTAAAAAAACCGTCCTATGAACTATAAAATACCTCTTATTTTTTCCGTACAGTTGGCAGCTTAATTTAGTTTTCTTTAGTTTAATATGATAAATGCGTCTAAAATGTTCATATTTTTAATAAATAATTACACAATTCTAATTACAATTACACGATTACACAGTTCTAATGTAATACTTGTTTATGCTTTATCCATTTTACTGTCGTTACGTAAATAGAATACAAAAATTTTCAATTAATTAATATGTTATTGTCATGTTTATAAGCAAAATTTACTGAAACAATTTGAACTCTTACTTCAGCTTAAAAGCTTTGACAGTCGAACAAAAGTTAAGCAGTGGAAACAAAATTTTCTGAGCTGGCAAGCACATATAACGGGAAAGAATAAAGGGACAAGAGTAATCAGGAGCCAAGAGTACAGGACAAGAGTATTCTATAAAGCCATTGGTAGAAGAGACGTGGGTCGTCCGAGGATAAGATGGGTGCCAGATCAGGTTTATATAACCTAATCCTTAAAGAGGAGAAGAAGGAGAAGAAGGAGAAGAAGGAGAAGAAGGAGGAAAAGGAGAAGGAGAAGAAGAAGAAGAAGAAGAAGAAGGAGAAGAAGAAGGAGAAGAAGAAGGAGAATAAGAAGAAGGAGAAGGAGAAGGAGAAGGAAGAAGGAGAAGGAGGAGGAGGAGGAGGAGGAGGAGGAGGAGGAGGAGAATAATAATAATAATAATAATAATAATAATAATAATAATAATAATAATAATAATAATAATAAGAAGAAGAAGAAGAAGAAGAAGAAGAAGAAGAAAAGTATTCAGGCGAAAGTATATAGTTTAATTCTATATGAAAGGATCTCCGAACACACGTAGGATCTCCGAATGAAATGTTGGTGGTACCTACATTTGATCTTGATGGATGACAATTTTCAAATGGGCCTTTGTGAAAAGAAGCGTTGGAAGTCCTCAAAAGCGGTGGTCATATTTATTTCTTGATTTCGGAACATTGTGGCTTAATTTTTGAAACTGACAGTGATGGTAATGTGAATTGTAGAACACATTGATAGTATACAACGGACAAGAGAATATGTACATAAAAAGTTATATTTCATACGATTCCTTAGTATATAAAAATATTTTATCATTAGCTGGGGTGAATTTCTACATTTTTTCGTACTACAAAACGTGGGAGTTAATTAACTTTTTGTTACTGCGGTACGATGCAACAAGACAACGCATTGTAGAGAACAATGTAAAGATGTAAAGGACACTAAATACTAATGTTCAGTGTAATATGTTACAGGGTTTAGTATATAAATTAATTTTTTTGCTGTTCGTTTGTTTACAACACATGTGGTGTGAATGATTATCGCTTCCAGTTAAAAATCTTAGCACGTTGGTACAAATACATATTACCAGCTTCTTTGACCAAATGTTTGTAAGTAAACGTGATCTGCTAAGCTTATGATTCCCATAAAGATTTATTGTTAAATTTTTTCCTACAACATTTCAAATAAATCGCAAAATATATTTCTGCACTTTAAGCCTTAATTACAAAATAATTCATCTGTGAAGTAAGCATTGTAGAGGTGTCCATATTACATTGTCAGTTATTGATTTAAATCTGTAGTCATCCGGTTAGTATAACGGGCGCGCATAATTTACTTGGAAAGTAGAGCTTTCAAGCAGGAAGGAAATAGTAAAAACTGGACTGAAAATGCACTAACTAGTTGTGTGTGCATTTTTTAAGCGACGAGTGTTGCTTGGCCAGTGGAAGCTCTATTGGTACGTCAGCAGAGCTGTTTTATTATACATACGTTGGTTGGAAGTGGGGTCACAGATTGGTGAGAGGGTGGGTGTGGTTTGAAGAGTCGATAATGACGGTAACGACATGAGGGATGCGACCTCAGTGGTGACGATAAGTAGGTTAGAACTGTGAAGGACAGTCGGTCAATTTATGTTCACGTTATTTATTGAACAAGTTCGTTTCACTTGTAAAAATATTTTATATATTTAAATATATTTTATATTTTTCTCGATAAAATATTATGTTTCAAATATTCGGATAATAATAAAAGTCGAAGGGTGAGAATGGTAGTAAAGGAAAAAGGGGGATAAAAAGAGAGAGAGAGGCAAGTTAAGAGAAGCGGGAAATTTCTAAAAAAAAAAAAGAAAAGCAGGTTGAGTTTAATTCTTTCTACTTTGTCAGTTTATTGGAAATTAAAATTCTCAAGAAATTTACTCGTCTTTACCGTATTACTTGTATAAAATTTAAACACCATTGTACCTTAGGTAGAGGTTATACAACAGATAAATCGGTGTATTTTCTTGTACAACCCGATGTAAGGTCACTGATTCGACAACAGCAGATGCCTTGTGGAAAAAACACTATTCAGAAAGGTGATTATGAAGCTAAAAATAACAAAAAGTTCATATAAACATAGATTCGGAAATGTATTGTTACTAAATTACGGCCAGTTGAAACTTTTGCCTACATTTCTGTTACAAAATTAAAATAATGTAACAGAAAATTCCTGGATTTCCTAAAATGTTTTGAAAAGTTAATGGTTTCCTATGCCGTTTTACCGGGAAAACAAAAAATTTGTAGTGCTTAGATCTGTGTTGTTGACAGTTTTAAAAATTAAAGGTGCAAACATTTGGCGTTAAAAAACGCGGGTTTGGCGTTACAACAACGTTAAACTGGTAACAGAGAAAAAACGTTTCAATGAAATTTGTAGAAAATTTAATTACAAAAATGTATTGGAAGTAACGTTACAAACGCAAATTAGAGAAATCCAACTTTAATTAAAACAAAACGCAGCAGACAGAATTTGTTGCATTCCTGTATACATATTCGTAGTTTTGGAATTTCGCTCTACACGGTTACTACACAAACGTTTTTGTGTGAATAGCGGCAAATTTTGTATTTACACGTACTGACAGCGAAGAGAGAGATTAAATTGAATAAATTAAAGTAGTTACTATTATGTGAAATTTTTATAGCATATATCTTTGTGTACGTACCTGAGAATTCTGATGACTGACAAAAAGAAAACAAAAACTACTTATTTAAAATTAAAATTTAAGCCACATAGTGTGCTAACACAACGGGGACTTTTCTTATTTAATAAATACGCTCTCAATTAAACATATTCTCAAAGAGAAAAATAAACTTAGAAAAAATTCTGTATATAAATATGAAAATGTTAACATACGGGCATACAAAAAGCTTCATTACTTTCGAATATCAGCTGTCCTAGTAATAATATATAAAATAAAAAAATCACTCAAATAACTGTGGCAACCCAAACGTATGATTACCTTTTAAAAGTGAAAGTTTCAGTCTTTTAAATTGTTTTATGCAGTGCACTGCAAGAAATTATTGAGCCCCCTCCCCATACACACACATTTCGTGATACTCAACCCAAAAACACTACATATCACACTCTTGAAAATCTAAGAATTGCAATAGAAATAAATAATAAATGAATAAATAGAATAATAATGAAAAAATATATATAGAAATAAGAAAATAAATAAAACTTGGTTCACCTCTATTTTGGCATACTACATGTGATATAATTGCATAAATTGAGGTCTTATTGGTATGTGGGTAACATGGTGTTTACATTATTTCGTACATGAATTTGCTTTGGCTACCTCTTACTTTCAATAAGATTTAGTGTTTGAGAAAATGTAATTTTACTTCCATGTTCCTTAAGGAAATGGAAGTATGGTGATGGCAAAAAAAATCGTGTTCGAGATTATTGCAGATTCTGATTGTACTACACTCAAAACATGAAAAAAAGTCATTTTTCGAAAAGTGTCTGTGTGTGTGTGTGTCTGTCTGTAGATTTTTTTTTATGGCAAACGATAACAGCCGCAAATTCAAACTGAATCAAATCATTTTTTGCATACAGCCCTGATTTGTAGAGCACTCACGACCTATTGTCTTTGGTGAAGATCGGTTGAGGAAAAGGGGTAGTTTACCAGCAACGGTTTTTTTAAATCAAGGGTAATTGTTTTCTATGGCAAACGATAACAGCCGCAAATTCAAACAGAATCAACTACTCTTTTGCATACAGCCCTTAATTGTAGAGTTCTCAAGATGTTTTGTTTTTGGTAAAGATCGGTTAAGGGAAAGGGGTAGTTTACCTGCAACGTTTTATGTTTTAACAAGGGTATTTTATATGGCAAACGATAACAGCCGCAAATTCAAACAGAATCAAATGATTATTTGCATACAGCCCTAAAGTGTAGAGTTCTCAAGATCTATTGATTTTAGTGAACATCGGTTAAGGGAAAGGGGTAGTTTACCAGCTACGTTTTATGTTTTAAAAGGGTATTTTCTATGGCAAACGATAAGAGCCGCAAATTCAAACAGAATCAAATAATGTTTTGCATACAGCCCTGATCTGTAGAGTACTCAAGACCTATTGTTTTAGGTGAAGATCGGCTAAGGGAAAGGGGTAGTTTTCCAGCAACGTTCTATGTTTTAAAAGGGTATTTCTTATGGCAAACGATAAGAGTCGCAAATTCAAACAGAATCAAATGATGTTTTGCATGTAGCCCTGATTTGTAAAGTACTCAAGATCTCTTGATTTTGGTGAAGATCGGTTAAGGGAAAGGGGTAGTTTACCGGCAACAGTTTTTATCAAGGGTAATTTTTTTCTATGGTAAACGATAACAGCCGCAAGCAAATTCTAGAATCAAATGATGTTTTGCATACAGCCCTGTATTGTAGAGTTCTCAATACCTATTGGTGTTGGTGAAGATCGTTTAAGGGAAAGGGGTAGTTTACCTGCCACGTTTTTTGTTTTATCAAGGGTATTTTATATGGCAAACGATAACAGCCGCAAATTCAAACAGAATCATATAACATTTTGCATACAGCCCTGAAATGTAGAGTTCTCAAGATCTGTTGGTTTTGGTGAAGATCGGTTAAGGAAATAGGGTAGTTTACCTGCAACATGTTATGTTTTATCAAGGGTAATTTTTTTTATGACGAATGATAACTGCCGTACATTAAAACAGAATCAACTACTCTTCTGCATACCTTTTTGAATTATACAGAACTCAAGGTCTGTTGATTTTGTTGAAGATGGGTTAAGCGAAGGGGTAGATTATCAGCAACGTTTTATGTTTTAAAAAGGGTAATTTTTTTATGACGAACGATAACTGCCGAAAATTCAAAGAGAATCAAATAATTTTTTGCACCCTTTCCTGAGTTGCAGAGAGCTCAAGGTCTACTGATTTTCGAGAAGATCGGTTAAGAGAAAGGGGTAGTTTACCTGAAACATTTATGATTTAACAAGAGTAAAGTACTTAATTTTTATAAATAAAGTATCCTGATAAGAAGCTCATAGTAATCCACTGTAGAAACGTAGATGAAATATCTATAAATGAAGAGGTTATGTGAACGGGGTGGGGGTAATTTTCTATTATTAAAAATTATAGTTGAAGATTGAGGGGAGAATTTTTTATATGTGTACTACGTTATCGGCAACAAAGAAGTTTTTTGTTAAAATTGCTTCCCGGGCTCTTTAGCCGTAGTCCAATGTTTTCTGCAAAACCAGAGTTTTCGGCAGTGCCATCGACTGCCATCATCGGTGAAAATCGAGTGCGAAAACGTGAGGTGGTATACGTTAGTGACCACAGTACTGTGGTTAATGCTGAAGCAATAAGTAGAAAGACGTAGTTTCTATGGAAATATTTCATTTCGAATATGATTTTAAATATAAATCTTAGAACCTGGAAGTCATGTATGGTTCTGCATACCGATATTTTATTTAAATTTTCAAAATATGAAAGAAAAATATAAAAAACTTTTAAAAGGAAAATGTTTTGTTTATACAATATAAGATTTCCAATACAATAAGGAGGAAAAAACGTTCCGAAATAATTTTTCCACGCACATGGAATGAGCGGAGAAAATTACTTATATTAACATATGTAGATGTAGTAAAATAAATGTGAATTTATTGTAATTATATTATAATAAGTTACACACACATTCACACACGCACACAAGTAACACATCATTTGTGTGGAGTTTCAATTAAAGGAAAAATCTAAGTTTCGTAAATTTGTTGAGACGTATTCATTTATTTTTATTGCTATAAAAATCGGAAAACCATAAATAATAACGCGACCAATCTGCTGAGCAACAGCAGCACGTCTGCATGTGTGTCACGTACGAGGGATGAGTGTCGAGAGTCGAGCGTCGAGCGTCGTTGCATCCCTCTGTGGCATTACTTCGATACCACGTTGTTACGTACAGACGACATTGTTATTCCCGGTAATGTAAGCAATATTTTGGCGACGTGACATGTCGTTACACTATAACTGTTATATCCCCGTTAAAATTGGTTTCGTCGTTCTTCAAGACTATGGCAATCCTGAGCTTTACATTTAAGATAGGTGTTTTGCGCGGCATATACACAACTCGAATACGTTATGCTCATTTCTTCTAATTTGTAATATATATATATAGTTTGTTAAATTCTGTGTTTTTATTGACATTTTTTCTTTTGTGAAGGAAATTACAACAAGAGGTTAGACTAGTAAATTGCTATTTATTTCATGTAGCATTAGAGTGTGTATAATGATTTTCTTAAATGTTGTTATTGTTTATAATTTAAGTACAAATTATGTGTATTCATGTTTAGAATCCCAATATTGTAATGCAATTAACAGTAGATTATTATTTTACTAGAAACAACAATAAAAACAACAACAGCAACAATAATATCTATTATTACATGGTTCCGGTCTACATTACTCTTACACTAATCTATAATGTTCTATGTAACTTAACCTTTTACGGTATGAGTCATTTAATTTTTAAAGTGTCGGGCTATCGAATCGTCGTCTATTTTTAAAACGTCGTCTATTTTTAAAACGTCGTCTATTTTTAAAAACGCCAGACGTTTATACTTCAGCTACTGAAGTCTTCTTCGGTAGTGGTCTTAAAAGAGTGGTTGTCTTCAGCAGCGTGGCCGATTGAAGAATCGATTAGTCAAGGCGAACACAAAACCACTGAAGATGACGTTTGCAGGTGAATAGAAAAGTTTGGCATTTATAAAGGTGTGTCCGGAAAGTTATAAATATAGACGTATTATTCTAAATATAAATATATATTTCAATTTATGAATATGTACAAAGCTGGTACTACGTAAGGCAATAATAAAACTCACAGATAACTGCTATAGGTGTGTAACTTGCAGGGTCTGAGGAAATACTTGAAGTTTAACAGAGAAAGATCTTACGAAAGATTGTTGGCCACTCAGTGAAACTACAATTTGGCAGTACGACTCAATCACAAGCTGAAGAAGGTATATACTAAGGCCGCAGCCTGGTAAATTTTGTCAAACTGCGGAGCAAACCTCTAGGATAGAAGAAGAGAGGATACGAAGAGGGGCGTTAAAGGGGAAATTTTGGGGGAAAAAGGATAAGGAAAGACTATGGACATGGAGGCGGAAAATGTCAGAGAGGATGTAAGAGTCATTAATTGGAAGACAGCGTCACAAATTATAGTCGTTTGTAGGAGAATGAACAACTGTCATGCTACAGGAAGTAAAATGTAAAAAAGAACACGTATTTTGTAACGTTATCCAAACCGTTTTACTGATGTTAATATATTAACAGATTGTAATAATTATTTTTTAATTCTTCTCATCACTCCACGTATACCGGTAATGCTACAGAGAAGAAACTGTATAATCCTATTTGATACGCTTTATCAAAATAAAAAGAAAACAAGGAAAGTTTACTAAATTGTAATTAAATTCAGAAGCAGACTGATGCACGAGAGTCACTTTACGTGCACATTGGTGCGATACAAAAATACCTATTCTCATACCAAACGAATTACAGATTTTAGTTAAAATGAAAGTATCTGCCGTAATTGTTTCATTTTATACATTGAAAGTGATCAGATTTACTAGTCTACTGTCCAGCTTCATAAACGAACAAACGAAGTCATAATATCGGTGGTAAGGCTCATTGTATTATCAGAACACAAGACAATTTTACGTCATAAATATGCTCTGTTCAGACGTATGATATGTCTTATCTATTTTAAAAATTATTTTCGTAAAAGTTTGAAGCAATTTTTACAAAATCTAAAGTAAATGGATTATATACGAGGAAAGGGTATTATAATTTTCTTAGCTTGTGATTACGTTATTACTTTATTAGAGACAACAACAATAATAACGTCCATTATTACATGGTTCAATTCTACATTACTCTTACACTATTCTATAATATTCTATGTAATTTAACTTTTACCTCAGTTTTAAATTCTATACTTTTGGATCAACTATAACTCCTAGACTTACCCTTTATTTATCAAAGAGACGAATTCACCTCAGATTAAGAATTTAGAAACAATATAGTGAAACATTCACTTTTACTTTGATTAAGTGTACAGAGAATCATATTAAAATTTATGTGCACATCTGTATGCTAGACATTAGTATTTGACCGCTTTTCACAGTCACGCACAACAAATACATAATAGAATTAATAAGTCAATAGATTCAATAAATAAATGTGACTTATTCTGTACGACGCAATATAAAATATGTGCTAGTAAAACGTATTATATTAGAAAGAAATAAAATAATGGTGTAATTTTATTTTTAAACACAAGTAAAGAAAAAAAAAACTAAGGAAACAGCAGACTGTTTTAGAGACACAGAAGGATGTTTTTTTAAAAACGGAGTGTTTCAGTTGGGAGAGTTATTTCGTGCGTACGCACTTGACAGCGGTCACATGTGCAGACGGCTTTACCGTAAGGTCGCGATAACGGTGACAGTGATATGTTGGCAGTAAATTTCTCTGTTCTTACGGTAAAGCAGCAATCGTAGATAACGGCTGTAATAACGTTAATGTGTGGCCAACGTATACACACGTGTACACTTTCCATTACACATTCTACTATTTATTTCAGATGTCTGTAAAATGGATTAATGGAGTCTGAACCATTATTGCTTATTGCTTATTCCTGTGCTTGAAAAAAAAAACATTTCGTTAATGGATTACGGAACTTTGTTCAAGATAACAGTGTTTGTAAACATTATAACGGAAATCATTTTTAATCACGCGCATCAAACCTAATAGTTATAAATACGCTACTATTTGGATAAAATAATATATATTTTCAAGTTTAAATAACGTAAAGTTAATTAAACATATATCTATCCAAAGGTAAAAACGCATATAGCTTGTAACAATTACGTGTTTTAAATATAAAAATAACAATTTTTTAATATAATAAGTACAAATTAATTAGCAATGCTTAATTAAATGTATAGTAATTCAAACTAAATATATAATATTAAAATGTTTAATTTAATATATTTAAATAAACCAATACTGTTTACGAGTATTTAATAAGCCAGTAGAATAAAAAGATTTTTATATTACATGGAACAATAATAAGTAAAAAATTTGAAGCTTTTGTAATTAGTCATTTTGTAAGCTCTCGTAATGGTAAACAATTCATGCTCTAAGTTGACGTGTTGATGGAAACCAGTATAGAGTGTTGAATTCTGAAAAACTTATTTCAAACAAAATAAAATTTTATACATATTCAGACTGGCGCAAAATTGAGTTTCCTTAAAGAATCAGTGCGACATATTTTATAGTACTTCGGCACCAGAGTATTATATTGTTTTGTTTCATTGTCTGTTCGTGTTTTAAGTTACGTGTAACGTAATGCTTCGTAAATACTCGGCAATGCCGCACAAGTTTTGCATGCCGAACGAGTTTGCATGCTTCCGTTGTGATAGAATTAAGACTAATACCGCAGCAGATCATGAAGAATGTAGTCTTCGGTTTACAAATTTGCCATTACCATTTTGGCAGTAGATGGGAAAATTGAATATGAAATTTAAACTATGGAAAACTTAGTAAATACCAAGTTAAATTCTGCAAGATGAAGATCGGCTTTCACTAAAGTAAATAAATAAATTTGTTGCTCAGATTTTCTAAAAAGTTCAAATAAATCGACGAGGAAGGCATTGTTTGAATTAGATGTAGGAATTTCAAAGACGTGTGCCATGAATATAGAAGGATTTAAAATTGAAATATTATTTTTGCTTCACAATCTTCGATGACCGCGATAATCGAATGGAGTTTTGTAGGTTATTTGTGACCTGTAGAGAAGTGGATCTAAATTTTTGCCTGTCAATTTTATGAAAAGACGTATCATATTTTAAACTTAATGGGCGAATTATTTGTCCAAATTATGTTTATTGGTCAGCCGAGAATTCGCCTGAAGTTAAACAACATTAACTCAATATGCCCCATGCCCATTCCGCTCAAGTGCTAAATGTTACAGTTTGAGGTGGACTTTCAAGTATTGGATTATTTTTAAGATCCGATTTTCTTGAAGGAACTGTTTTCTCTGGAACCTACTTAAATCTGCTGCAGAAAGTAATGTTACAAAACTAGAAAGCAATTCGGATTACGAAAACTAGTTTCTTATTTTTGAAAACAGAATAAAGCCTAAAGACACACGTACCGCGCACACACGCACGGATCCTCACACACGCGCGCGTGCGCGGGCAATTCCTAAAGAAAATTATAAAATACATTTGTATCTGTTACGCCTTTATTGCTATGTTATGCAAATTTAGAAAGTACTTGAGTTGCCTACTCTGCGCCTTAGTGTAATAATCTATATTGAAATAGCTCAGTGAAGTTGACATTTGACTACACGATAAATTTACAAGAACGTTATCTTCTAACATACACTACCGGTACATAAAAAGTGCCTATATCTCTGGCGAAGAAGTCAAAATGGTGGATTGTAGGAGTAAACACACTTATTACTTGTGTTTACCCTAATAACTATGTGTCTACAAACAGACGAATTCGAGTTTAAAGTTTAGAACTTTTCTAATAAATCAAGCTTTGATAGTTTCAACTTTTGGTAAAATTGACTGAGACAGTTTTTAAAAGTATAAAACGTTTCATGTTTTTGTAGAGTTTTTATTTTTAAAATCTTTTAATTTTAAAACTTCTTGCAAACTATACTGCGGGAATTATTGAACAATGAATTAAGGTTGTCGAAAGCATATTCAATTTCCTACATTATTATTGTTTCTTCATCTGCTTACCTCGGCTTTGTTATTGCTAAAATTAAAAAAAAAGCTGTATAGATGCACACACACACACACAGACACACACACACAATATTCACGTACACTTGTGGTATTTAAAGTGTGTGTGCATCTTTGTAATTCTTGATGTTTTGAGTTTCTCGGATTATTTATATGTTATGTTTGTTGTGTTTTATATCATAAAATAATAAATTAAGTTCTGCAAATGAATTTTAATAATAAAATATTTAAGGAGAAATAAATTATTATTTAATAATACTGTATTATATGAACACTTACATTCTTTTGTAGATTTTCGTTCCTCAGAACGTTGTTTTTTGGTGTTCTTTCCGGGATATAGCTATGTCTTTTCACTTGATTATTTTCTCTGGGTTACGAGATCTGTGCTGATATCGAGACGTACGGGTAAGAATGAAAGGGAAGAAGGACGTAGACACACCATTCGGAAATCATCACACACACGCGCGCGCGCGCGCAATTTGTGCAATATTCAATTTTAATATACAATTTTAATGAAAGTAGTTGTTTTTAATCGAGTTTTTAATACCCGTACATTTAGTTGAATGATCATCAGTTAGAGTTAATGTTTTATTTTATAATGTAAATATGTTTATGTGTAAAATGAAAATGAAATAAAATAGAATTAGAAGAAACGTAACGATCTTTTGAGATTCAATAAAATTTTTTATTGAGCTTTTGGTTTTCAAGAAAAGTAGATTGTAATAAAGTACACTGTAACAAAATATTATAAAACGACAGACTTGAAATTATCAATCACGCTGAACATGAATGGGCATCTCAGATAATAGTATGTCCTGGTTTTAACTGGCATTTTGGATGTGACAAAAGAGATGTATTTAATGTATTGTATTACAGGACACAATTTGTAATGTAGTACAATAGGGTGTGTTTTTAGCGGTTTTGTTCTTTCTTGTTGTTTGGAACCACACCGTAAAGTATCATTTTTTCTTATGAGTTGAATTTAACTAGGAATGTAAAAGCTAAGTTTATGGTAAATGCAACAAGTTTTGTATTTCCAATCAACTTATTATTAAAAATGTGAGTGCTATAATCCAAAACGCTTAAGCAGGACCAGCCTGAAGTAATAATCTCCTATTGTTCTGTCCAATTCAGTATTTTTAGAATTATGTCAGTCTTTACGCTTTGATAAACACACTTGCAACGTATCAACGTATAGCTATTTAAAGTAACATTTCAGTGAATTCAGCGAATCTTGATCTTAACAAAAATATTAAACATATTGTAATTTGTGGCTCTTCTTGTTTTGTTGACAGTAACAAGTAACAGGTCAATTAAAAATAAAAAAAATATTTTTGTATTCTCGTTGCCCCCACTCACCCACCTAGTCACACACGCGCGCGCGCACACACACACGCACACGCACACACACACACACACACACACACACACACACACACACACACACACACAGTATACTGATTTACTGATACGCGCACAAAAATACATCATACTGTCCGAAGTATAACAAAGAGCGTCGAAGTTAGTTACAATTTACACTTCACACTTATACAATTCACTACGAAAGTTATGCGAATTACAATTTTTGGCATGACAGGCAAGGAAAATCCAAGTTGTTTGTTTTCAGTGTTACGACATTAGTCGTCAGAAATTTTGTTTATATAACTGAGCTTAATGATATACCAGAACTACAAACAGAACAAGAATCTATTATTGTCATCCTTTTCAGCTATTACCAATAATAGCAGTTTTAATTTGTTGGCCAAAAGGTATTTGTCGACATCGATTTATCGAGGAATTAATATTACCAGATCGTATAGAGTGGCGCGGCCGGGCTTCGCGCTGACGTGTAAATGTCGACAAAAACGTAGACATATTCACCTTTCTTAACTTGTGCGTAATGTTCTATAAGCTATAAAATGTACCGAATATTTATATTTTATTCAAAATGACATCGTGAAATATGCGAAGGCTAGAAACATACGTATTACATATGACGACTATAGTACTATTTTAACAATATACAGTTTTGAATTACTCAATTTCACAAGGTAAATAAATACTGGAAATATACTATTAAAAATTACGTTAAGTATAAGTTTAATCTTTATATATATATTTCGTGTGTGCGTGTGTATGTCACTGAACTCCTCCTAGACGGCTGGACCGATTTTGATGAAATTTTGTGTGTGTGTTTGAGTGGGTCCCTGGATGGTTTAGATTCACAATTGGACCCGGTAGGTGGCGCTGCGATCGGGTTCCAGGAAATTATATATAAAAATGAATGTTTCTTTGTTTGTCCCGTATGCGTTCCTATACCATTCATCGGATTGCAATGAAACTTCGGTGAGTTGTTGTGCGCACGCCCGTGAATGTTTCTGAATTAGTGGTGTTTTTTCGATGGGGTCCTTTGGGGGGTTCTTTGGGGTCTTCCACATCTCCTCCTAAACCACTGTACCGATTTCAACCAAACTTGGCACAAATATTTTACGCAAAGGGAGAACCAACATAGGATAGGTGTTTTTTCGATGGGGTCCTTTTGGGGGTTCTTTGGGGTCTTCCACATCTTCTCCTAAACCACTGTACCGATTTCAACCAAACTTGGCACAAATATTTTACGCAAAGGGAGAACCAACATAGGATAGGTGTTTTTTCGATGGGGTCCTTTTGGGGGTTCTTTGGGGTCTTCCACATCTTCTCCTAAACCACTGTACCGATTTCAACCAAACTTGGCACAAATATTTTACGCAAAGGGAGAACCAACATAGGATAGGTGTTTTTTTGATGGGGTCCTTTTGGGGGTTCTTTGGGGTCTTCCACATCTTCTCCTAAACCACTGGACCGATTTCAACCAAACTTGGCACAAATATTTTACGCAACGGGAGAACCAACATAGGATAGGTGTTTTTTCGATGGGGTCCTTTGGGGTCTTCCACATCTTCTCCTAAACCACTGGACCGATTTCAACCAAACTTGGCAAAAATATTTTACGCAACGGGAGAACCAACATAGGATAGGTGTTTTTTCGATGGGGTCCTTTGGGGTCTTCCACAGCTCCTCCTAAACCACTGAACCAACATAGGACAAGTGTTTTTTTCGATACAATCCTTTGGGGGGCCTTTGGGGTCTTGCACATCTCTTCCTAAACTATTAGACCGATTTCAACCAAACTTGGCACAAATATTTTACGCAACGGGAGAACCAACATAGGACAGGTGTTTTTTCGATACGATCCTCTGGGGGGTCCCCCAAACTATTAGATTTGGTTACTATGGCAACCCAATAGAATAGATTCTGTTATAAATATATTATCGCATTAAACTGAAGACCACGCGAACGAAGTCGTGGGCAACAGCTATTTATTTTTAAGAAACCTACTTTAATTGAACTTTATTAATTAAACTAACATTTTCATTACGTACAACGTGAAACTCCGTAGCGAAGCACGGGTATTCCCCTAGTACAACTATATATTTTTGTAAAGGTTGAACATAGTAATGCATTAATAGTTTACAGAATTATTCGCATTTCTCTAGACGCTAGCTGCACATACTTATCGATTTGACGAGTCTAATGCAACGTTCATGTTATTCAGAGTCCGCATGTTATACAGTTCATGTTACTGTAATAAAGAGTCTGCAGTCAGGTGGTAGGCTTTAATCAGTGACACACGCAACACCTACTACAATAGTGGACGTATCCTGTTTGGCTGATTTTTACTTCCATGTTCCATAAGGAAATGGAAGTATGGTCATGCCGAAAAAAATCGTGTTCGAGATAACGGCAGATTCTGATTGTACTACCATCAAAACATGAAAAAAAGTCATTTTCCGAAAAGTGTGTGCGTCTGTGTGTAGCATTTTTTCTATGGGAAACGATAATAGCCGCAAATTAAAACAGAATCAAATAATGTTTTGTATACAGCCATGAATTGTAGAGGACTCAAGGCCTATTGCTTTTGGTGAAGATCGGTAAATGGAAAGGGGTAGTTTACCTGCAACGTTTTACGTTTTAACAAGAGTAAAGTGCTTAATTTTGATGAATAAAGTATCCTGAAAAGAAAGTCATAATAATACACTGTAGAAAGGTAGATGAAATATCTATAAATGAAAAGCGTAGCTGAAGGGGGAGGGGGTAATTTTTTTTATAAATTAAAATGGTAGTTGATGATGGAGGAGATAAATTTTTATAAGTTTTATATGTGTATTACTTTACTGACAACAAAGAAGTAGTTTCTATGGAAACATTTTATTTAACTTCTATATTTTTTCATTTTAATTTAAATTATGTACGAGAGAAAATATATCGTTCGTGGCAGGCAAGCATATCTCAATTATGTTATGTTTACGTTTCCATTTTATTATTATGATTACCGCAATAAAAAGGCAGGCAACGCGCACACACACACACACACACAACTCGCGTTATTTCTGGCCTCACTCATGTTTATTTTCTTACATTTGCACGCTTTTTAAATGGAAAGTGCCGAAACCCACACCAACACAACGCGTGGAAGCCGAAAAAGAGTCCAGCGTGGATAACTATTTGCTTCCTGTGGATCGCTGGGCAGTGTAACTGCACGTGTTTACAGAGGAATGGTTCATAGACAGACTTTTCGTCTTTAGGGAATGAACCCTCTGCAAGATGCTCAGGGTCCATGAGTGACTTCGAAGCGCTTCGGAGGAGGGATGATTATCTGCGTAGTTCGGTTTCTTTATAAGAATAAAGTAAGGCTACCTAATTTTTATGGATAAAGTGACTGAAAGTAGCGTTATATTAAACGACTACCCCATAATAACAAAAATATCTATAAATAGTGAAATTAGTTTGAGGATGGGCGATATTTTTTTAGAAACTACCGAACCGAATTCAAGTAAATTATTTTAAACATAAATCTTACAACATGGAAGTCATGTATGGTTCTCCATACCGATTTTTTTATATAGGCCTATAGTTACTAATGTGCATGGTGTACGTATAGGATAACCTACATTACACTTATATTACTATGTATGAAATAACCCTTAATATGAGTATTAATGTGTGTGTGTGTGTGTGTGCATTTTGTACTTACGAAAAAATTAAATCTTACAAAAATGAATTTTTACAAATAATTTTTCTTAGAAAATTGAATTTTTGCAGATAATTTTTCTGTAATAAAAAATAATTTTCCCAATTTTCAAAACTTCTGCGTTTTGCCTAAGATCTAAGAGCTAAGAATTTTAAAATTCAGACACCGTTATTTCTTTTCTTAGTAGTTAATTGCTTGATAAAAATTCATTTAATTGTAACTTTGCAGTCGAGTGCGGAAAATTATTCTTATTTTTCATAAAACGCAAGGAAAACATACGTTTTTCGAAGTTAATAATGACCGATAAATGCGGAACAAAACTGTTTGATACAGTCTTATAAAGAAACTGGTAGTTCGACATAATTGGTTATTCTTTTGAATAATTTTTACTTCCATGTTCCATAAGGAAATGGAAGTATGGTCATGGCGAAAAAAATCGTGTTCGAGATAACGGCAGATTCTAATATTGTACTACCATCAAAACATGAAAAAAAGTCATTTTTCGAAAAGTGTGTGTGTGTGTGTCTGTGTGTAGCATTTTTTCTATGGCAAACGATAATAGCCGCAAATTCAAACAGAATCAAATAATGTTTTGCATACAGTCCTGAATTGTAGAGTACTCTAGGCCTATTTTTTTTGGTGAAGATCGGTTAAGGAAAAGTGGTAGTTTACCTGCAACGTTTTACGTTTCAACAAGAGTAAAGTGCTTAATTTTGATAAATAAAGTATCCTGAAAAGAAGGTCATAATAATCCACTGTAGGAAGGTAGATGAAATATCTATAAATGAAAGGGTAGTTGAAGGGGGAGGGGGTAATTTTTTTTATAAATTAAAATGGTAGTTGATGATAGAGGAGGTAAATTTTTATAAGTTTTATATGTGTACTATGTTATTGACAACAAAGAAGTAGTTTCTATGGAAACATTTCATTTCACTTTAACAAAATTCCATATTTTTCATTTTAATTTAAGTAACCTATGAGCGAAAATATATCGTTCCTGGCAGGCAAGCATGTCTCAATTATGTAATGTTTACTTTCCCAAAGTTTTATTATTATGATTACCGCAATAAAAAGGCCGGCAGGATACACACATACAAAATTCGTGTTATTTCTGGCCTCACTCATGTTTATTTTTTTATGTTTGCACGCTTTTTAAATGGAAAGTGCCGAAACCCACACCAACACAACGCGTGCAAGCCGAAAAGGTGGACATCGATTTGCTTCCTGTGGATCGCTGGGCAGTGTTTTTGTATTAAAGCAATTAATACAATCTGTGTACTTATAACTATTATTCATGAGTATTATAAACTAATATGTGCATGTGTGTATGTATGAAAAATATATAAATATTTTTTTCGTTTGGAAAATTGTTGGCCCCTCCTTGAAAATATTTTGACCTACCTGATGCCTAGTTATTTACTAGCCTGTGTGGAATATAGCGTTATGACATGGATCAGAATGGTGGGTGTTAAACAGGAGACACAAACGTATTAAGGAAGAAATGTTTTGCTGAGAAATTTATAATTATACGGGTGAACAGAATTCACAGAATCAACAGAAGTTCAGGAAATCAGAAGACAAATGGAAAGAAAGAAATCAAGACTCGATTTTAAAAAAGAAAAATGACTAGTATAGTATTGACAGGAAAGACTTTGATAACACTATAGACATCCCTCGGCCCCTCGCAGCGAGAGTCCAATTTCATTACAGAATCAGATCGCAGCTATCTTTAGCTAGCTCTTCGTTCGACCAACAGACATTTTGTCCAAAAGTACAGTCCTTCCTCACGAAGGTTGAGGATAGTCTTAATCCACCTGACATGGTGGTACCATTTTAGTTGATACGTAATTTCTTCAGAACTCAAGCATCCACTTATTTAATTAATATTTAAATGATTTTAAATATAAATTTTAGGACATGGAAGTCAAGTATGGTTCTCCATACCGATTTTTTTATTAGTGTTCCAAATTTTTGACTAATCTGAATGAAACTAAACGTGTACGGTTAAAAATAATATTTAACATAATGCTACTAAAAGTCACTTACAGGTAATCGATGATAAGAAATAAATTAATGGATTTGCTTGTTTTTTTGTGTAAGAGAAAACAGTGAAAGTCGAGAGTAGTTTTTATAATATTTTCAAAAGTTCAATGTAGAAACACTCATTGTTAGAGCGTTTAGTTTTTTGCTGAGTACAAATATTAAAAGATGGCGCACCCTTGGGGGGTTCCGTTCACGATAGAATGGAAAATTTTAAGCCATGCTGAAGTAATAAAAATTTTCCCCCATACAACTGCAATATTTGTATTATATCGAGTAACTTAGTACTTTATAGTCTTCTTAGTTTTATATGAAAGTTGCCTAATCAAACATGAAGCTGATAGGCCTATACTTTGGGTAGAGTAACAACGGCCCGATCGCTTTCCCACATCCTTGGCCTAGAGAAAGGGTCCAGTACCCAGGCATGCTTGTCGAGGCACGCCGAATTTTACTTTCTTAAAATGTCGTCAATGACGGAAAGAAGGCTACCGCATCTAAAAGCTCTGATAAACTTGTCTCAGTATACGTAAACGATGGCTGGTTCTTGTAAAATTTCTATAGTTTTTCATGAACTATGTAAGAAAATTGATTGATTATAAATAATAAACGATTTAGAGAGGCTCGGCGAATTAACTACAATTAAATTGAAAATATTTGTGTCGACGTTTCGATGAAATTATCGACACTTTAGGATATGGGCAATAATAGCTGATACAAAGACAATGAGTATATTAATACGAATAAATGTGAGTGTGTGTGTTCATGTGCTTACACGAATAAAATACGTACACAGTCACAGAAAATCCATTACGAGCTGTGTACTAATTATGTTAGTATTATTCGTGTAAGATGTTGCAGGCGGCAATAAATTTTGTCGAAACGTTGGCACAAAATATATTTAAGTTATGTCTAGATAATTGACTGAACACCACCAAATCTTTGGTCATTTGTAAATTCACGATTACCACCTGAATTCATGATTACTATTATTTATATGCTATGATAGATATAAATGCCTGTATTAGAGGAGGTTTTTTTAGTGGGTGAAAATCCCACACACCAGAGGAAGCACGGGCTCCTCTGACGGTGCATAAAGTATTTTTTTCCCTCAAAAAAAAAAAAAAAAAAAAAAATTTATATAGGATCACTACAACTATTAACAATAAGGATTTACATAATTTATTTTATCTTTCCTTAATAATTACAGTAATTATTCAAAAGACTAAAAGTGGTGGTACTGGTGATACCGTGTGCTTGTTGTTTGCCGTACTTACCATAATGCCGCAGGAGAGTGTGATGCCTCTGCCACAGTACGTGTTGGGTACAATGTCTCCGTAGCCGACGCTCAGAAGTGTAATGGCGATCAGCCACATAGAATTTAGGTAATTTGCGTGGTCTTCGTCGTGAAACCTGCGTGCGAAAATAACAATAACTCATTGGCGGTTTAACGCCTTCTACTGCTGATCTTCAATAGACCAATATATATTGGTCTTTAACCAGTATCTATTGCCTTCAGAAAGGTATTTGCCCCTTACTTTATACAATCCAGAAAAAATGTTTTATCGACGTTAAGAAACATAAAGCGGGTAATTAGGCTTTGTTTTGTGTGTACAAGTAGAGTTATGATAACGGTTTCTAGCAACGTTAATGGAATAGAAGCGGCAACACACATGTGCGACCATCCATCCATCATTATCAGAATTGTCGCGTACATTCCCAGCACATTTACATATCAGGTCTGACCACACCCGCAGGACACGGTTTGGTTATTATCTGTACTGTGAGTGCAGCATACAACTGAACGCTGCAAACGCATTTGGCAAGCGCAAAACATAAATTATTCTATTAGTCTTACAGATTATTTATTAGTGATTCGAGATATTGTTAATTTACAGAAGAAATAACAATTTGATTGAACTTATACGTATAAAAATTAATATAGCAATGTATAAATTAATATTGATACGTTAATTAATAACAAAATTAATATCGTAATGGGGTATTTTGAAAGCATCATAAACTTTCGTTCTTATTTGAAATCCATTTCGACCGAATTATATTATAGAAGTGTTCTACGATAATTTTACAAATACGGACGTTATCTAGTAAAGATTGAACAACGTAACTGTTGAAAATAACAAATCACTAAAAGATCAGAAGTGATCTTTGAAATATATCTGAAGGAAAGAATAATGTACTGAGCCTGCAAACAGTCGTGAAAACCTTTGAATTGCTCAAAGTACGGTGGGGTATATTTTAGTGTGTACTTGTGTTTATATTGGTACATCTGCGCTACGTCCTTACAAAATATGTAGTATAACTCATTGTTATTATAAGAACAGTTTCACACTTGTCATCGACGAAGTAAAGGGGAAGGAAAGAGCAGAAATACAAATGACGACGCCAAGAAACTCAACAGTCGAACAAACGAGCATTGACAGTCCCCGGATATGCTGTAAAGCATAAAAAAGTCAGAGTAGTCATTATTAATGAGCCTAAAACTAGTAAGTTTTAATGGTATATTTTTAATAGTGTTGCAAAAGTTGCAAAATCATCAATCGCTTTCCCTTGTTGCTGTAAGTATGATAAATCAGGTAGTTTCTTAAAAATATTCTGTGTTGTCAGCGTCTGGCCTTCTCAAATCATCTGTAATTAATGATACAAGAATGAGAGTAGAGTATTAATAAGAGATAAAAGAGTATTAATCTCTTGAGTATTAATAATCTCATATGATACGATAGCATTACGTATAACACAAACGATCTACCTCACACCCACATATTGTCCGGTACTACAGGTATGTAATTCATATTTACAAATATAACACGGGGAATGATTTATTAAACTTTATTATATACATACATTTGAAAAATTTAATTGATAATGTATTTAATTAGTACTATACGCTTACGTATTGTTATGGTTGAAAAATAATTATCTGAATATAATATTTTTATCTTAATATAATTTCAGCGTTGCGTTTTCACCTGCCATTCATCTTTACAAACTCCTTTTATTGTAGGTATATTTCTACAAAGAATTTGAACAAATTGGCACTGATGTACGCGTACGTTGCAAAATGTTTCGTTTTATCAGACCATCAACAATCTTCAACACACTTACTTATCTTTTAATTACCGCTCCGCGCTTTTAGACTTGAAAATTAAATAGGTAGGGCTAAAAATATTATGAAAGTACTGATTGTTATTACATTTATTTCTTTTTAAATATGTGCACTTCTTTTGCAATATTAACGTAAATAGCTTATTTTTAAAGCAACTTTTACAAGTAAATATAGCAACCTATTATTAATCAAATATGTGTTAATAGAATATTAAGATATGTTACTATCTGACTTATCCTTCGGGCTTAAAGTAAAAGCGGTAAAAATAATTTTTATATGTAGTTATGTAGTAGAGTTTATTTTCAAAGTATAAAGAGTCCTCATTCATGAATATATACATATATGTTAAATGTAAACACACACATACATACACACACACACACATACACAAGAGCAATAGTTACATTTTTACATAATTAAAGAAATGTATTAACTGGTTTTTCGAAGTTAACGTTAATCTAATGAAGAAAGAAATGTAATGTTCAAATCTGTATCAGTGTAAAATAGTGTCAGGTAATCAGTTTACGTATAATTAATATTAATTATTAAAATATTTATTTTGCAGAGCACGAGGGTAGCGACTACAGATACTCCAGCGGCTATTCGATTATGACTACTTGGAAGTCTTTCTATTTTCTCAATTTATCTTTAGTTTTCTAAAAAATGAGTGAATTCTTTTTACTGTAACATTTGTAATTTCTGAAATACATCTTAATATCTTTTTATTTTTTATATTTATATTGTATTACTGTATAAAATATATTGTATTTATATTGTGCAAAAAAGCTTCCGACTTTTCGACCATATATATATAGTAAAATCCTTTTGCTAATTTGAAAGGTTTATTTCAACAAACTGATGACAGTAATGTTTCAGCTAAAGAAGAACAAAACTACCTTCAGAAGTGACAACCTCTATTAAAACGCGCGTACTTGATTCGTTGTACAACGCCTGTCTTCGTACCAAGAGGGTAAAAATTCTTGATTCTTATCAAACGGACCTGCCAGTCTGATCGCTTCCTTATCCAGACATTATCATCTGCAATCAGGTATTAGGTTTGTTGCTTCCTTCGTAAAGATATTTACACTCACGACTGCTGAATAGTTCGTCGAACTAAAATTAAGCGAAATAGCAATCTTCATAATAGATATTGTGTGTACTCGTATCCAGTCCAGATATCCCCCTGTCACTTCTCCTAGGCGGCACTTTTGAAGACGTCTAGTCAGTTAAATTAGACAATGTTAAGTAAACAGAAATTGGTTTGATTTTAACTCTAAAACAGGGATGAATTCTATATTTGGGCCTACAACCGAGCACATTGGCTAATGATAAACTGCTATTCGAAATTTGTATATGCCTGAAGATATGATTATGTGTTTTATAATAATTTATATAAACATGTGTAGTTACAGTTATTTACACTAAATAATTAGTGACGTTTCGATTAACAAAATGCAATCTATCTTCTATTACTTAAAACATTTTTATCAGTATTCCTAATTTAAATTCGAATTGTACTTAAAAAGTATTTTAGAGTGTAAATTAATACTATGATTACCTGGATTACCAATATAATCTCTAAAAATATTATAATTACGTAAAACCCTATACATTAGTAATGAATTCTAAACATTTACGGAAGACGATTAATATTGTAGCATCACGAGATGGTATAAACCAGGAAACTCAATTTAATTTTCAAAAATATAGGGAAACTACTCAAATAGATAAGTACTATGTAACTGAATGAGGAGTGCAATAGAGAATGAGTGGTCAAATGAGAACAACCAAAAATAATTATATAAAGGAAGAATTATAATAACTAAACCAATAAACCATGAATAATAAATAAATAATACGTGTTACAGATACATGAATAAATTAAAAACAGGAATTAGCCTTGCAAACAAACATAATAAATAACTTGACAAAACAGACATAAAAAAAAGACTAGACTGGACGGTGTCTTTGACACAAAAATTACCCAACAGATTAGGGAAGTGATTTGATATATCTTGTTATAACATTGTAAATAGTAATGTTTTAGTATGTAAGTGAGAAATGTATTTAGGGTTAAGAAAAATCATTTGTATAACCAGCCTAAAAGTCAAGCTAGGTCTTAAACCTAAGACTGTATTTGTAATTAGCTCATAGATAGTGTCATGGTAAAAACAAGATAATTATTTTTATAATTGTGTTTATTCGAATAGAAAAGGGATAAATAATGATAATGAAACAGTGCAAATGACACAGTGTAAACAATGATAAAAATATAAAGTGTTGTGAACCAAGTATGACCATAAGGTGAGAATAGCATGTATTTTATATGAAGTGATCAAATAACAATAAAATCAACTTCATTAGTGCAAGTGACAATATAAAATTAAGTGAAATAAAAGCATAAATGGGATTATGTAAAATAATCAGGAAAAGTAAGATTATATTAAAAACGTATGTTTACTGGAGGCAGATAAAACAGTCCTGAGACCGAAAAATACACCAACAAACCAAGGCCTCTTATAGATGAATCTAAAATTGATTGTTACAAGGAAGAAAGCTTTGTATAATGTTGGCGTCCCATGAAGAAGAAACAAATTGAAATGGTTGCCAATCCAATCAAGATTAAATAAGAAGAAAGTAGTAAAAAAAGCCAAGTAAAGTTATAGAAATTATCAGTAAACTAACGTACAAGTTGTGTTCAACCCACCTGGAGAAGAAAAATTGAAATTACTATCGTAACTGGTGTAATACATCTTGAATTCGGTGAGATAATTCCAGCTTATAACTATATTGAGAAAGTATTAACGTTTTACACAACACTTCAATATAAACTAAATAACGAACACATTTAGTGTGACTACATTTCTAAACATAATATATGATATCAAAAGTGAGTGATACAAACTTATTTTGAACCAACAAAAGTGTAGAACTCATATAAACTTTATTAAACATTCAATACTGTGCAGACAGTTAAAAAGCAATATGGTGTCTGTCATTTTCTTAACGGCGAAGAAAGGGTACAGCAGCGCGCCATGTTGAGAAATAATGAACTATGAGATATAGCATAGACAATTAAATTTTTCTTTTTTTTCTTTTGTCAATTGTATTCCTAATGTCTGATAATTAATTATTTTCATTGTTTTATTAATGTTATATTTGTAATGGGTAATATTAAGTTGTAAAATTATCTAATTGATTTCTTTTGTATAATCACAAGAACTCACATACAACCATCATACACAAACAAGAATTATTTACTACATGTTCAAATTTTTTATTCATGTATGTTATTAGTATAATACTTGTTAGGTAAATTTATAATATTACTGAAGACGATTTTTTATGTTGTTAAAACCCTGAGATATCAAATTTTTTTTCTTGCATCCAAGAGCTATATGGAGCTGAAATCTTGAAAAAGGGAAAATGATTTGTTAAGTAATAGAAAATAATATAAAGGAGAATTATTATAATAAAAACAGCAGGAATAAATATTTAATGATTAAGAGCAGCAAAAGAAGTGGGTTCTCATTTTTATTATAATTATATGAATACACATGTTAAAGAAAATTAATTATACATTTATTAGAGTGTACTTTATAATACGAATTTTGATCCCAAGAACGTAGAGCATCGAAGGCGTTAAAAGGTTGGTATAACCATAGCAGTTACATACGCCCATTATACACATTATATTTAAGAAATATAAATTAATTGAATATTCCAATTAATTTAATTAAAAAAATTGTAAACAATGATAAAAATATAAAGTGTTGTGAACCAAGTATGACCATAAGGTGAGAATAGCATGTATTTTATATGAAGTGAACAAATAACAATAAAATCAACTTCATTAGTGCAAGTGACAATATAAAATTAAGTGAAATAAAAGCATAAATGGGATTATGTAAAATAATCAGGAAAAGTAAGATTATATTAAAAACGTATGTTTACTGGAGGCAGATAAAACAGTCCTGAGACCGAAAAATACACCAACAAACCAAGGCCTCTTATAGATGAATCTAAAATTGATTGTTACAAGGAAGAAAGCTTTGTATAATGTTGGCGTCCCATGAAGAAGAAACAAATTGAAATGGTTGCCAATCCAATCAAGATTAAATAAGAAGAAAGTAGTAAAAAAAGCCAAGTAAAGGTATAGAAATTATCAGTAAACTAACGTACAAGTTGTGTTCAACCCACCTGGAGAAGAAAAATTGAAATTACTATCGTAACTGGTGTAATACATCTTGAATTCGGTGAGATAATTCCAGCTTATAACTATATTGAGAAAGTATTAACGTTTTACACAACACTTCAATATAAACTAAATAACGAACACATTTAGTGTGACTACATTTCTAAACATAATATATGATATCAAAAGTGAGTGATACAAACTTATTTTGAACCAACAAAAGTGTAGAACTCATATAAACTTTATTAAACATTCAATACTGTGCAGACAGTTAAAAAGCAATATGGTGTCTGTCATTTTCTTAACGGCGAAGAAAGGGTACAGCAGCGCGCCATGTTGAGAAATAATGAACTATGAGATATAGCATAGACAATTAAATTTTTCTTTTTTTTCTTTTGTCAATTGTATTCCTAATGTCTGATAATTAATTATTTTCATTGTTTTATTAATGTTATATTTGTAATGGGTAATATTAAGTTGTAAAATTATCTAATTGATTTCTTTTGTATAATCACAAGAACTCACATACAACCATCATACACAAACAAGAATTATTTACTACATGTTCAAATTTTTTATTCATGTATGTTATTAGTATAATACTTGTTAGGTAAATTTATAATATTACTGAAGACGATTTTTTATGTTGTTAAAACCCTGAGATATCAAATTTTTTTTCTTGCATCCAAGAGCTATATGGAGCTGAAATCTTGAAAAAGGGAAAATGATTTGTTAAGTAATAGAAAATAATATAAAGGAGAACTTATTATAATAAAAATAGCAGGAATAAATATTTAATGATTAAGAGCAGCAAAAGAAGTGGGTTCTCATTTTTATTATAATTATATGAATACACATGTTAAAGAAAATTAATTATACATTTATTAGAGTGTACTTTATAATACGAATTTTGATCCCAAGAACGTAGAGCATCGAAGGCGTTAAAAGGTTGGTATAACCATAGCAGTTACATACGCCCATTATACACATTATATTTAAGAAATATAAATTAATTGAATATTCCAAAATTAGCACCAACAACTTGGGGCTCTACAAAATACTACTGTGACATTTGAAAATGAACCAACTAACAACGCACATTACAATATAAAAACGAAACAAGAATTATTGTCTGTAATAATAACAATTTAATTAACGATTGGCGTTTTTGTAGGATAAAGCTGATGCGTTTTTATGATTGGGAAGGTGTTTGTCGAATGTACAACTTACTGTAAGACGTTATCGGTGGTTTGACATTAGTTTACGTATGTTTACAATAATACTCTATGGAAACGATATTCGATTTTAATAACAACAGTTTTTAGGTAATAACAACTCATTATACTTGGAGCTTTACCCGAGGGGGGGTGATACATCACAGAATGGGCGAAACGTTTGGTATTAACAATGTTATTTGTAAAAAGTGACTGTCAACAGAAGTGTTATCATTAAAAGTTGACATCGTGATAGTACACGAGTGAAGGTATTAGTTTTTTACTATAAACAGTTTTGATTCTGATTAGCGGTAACCTTTTGCATATTAAAAGAAGTTTTTTTTAAAGATATTTTGTTAAAAAAGTTATTTTATATAAACTACAAATTTAATTTGCGTTTCAAAACAATGTCGCCGGCAAGTTTGTACAACTCCAGCTGTACAAACTACAAGCTCCTCCACTTAGAGCGCGGTATGTGTGCGCATACAGTAATTAATTTGTTTTGAATTATGTTTGGCCAGTCATTTGGATTCGATTGTTGTCGCTCGTACATATTAATGGAATTTGTCATCAACGACGACAGAGGGGACAAATTTACGCGAAATTGATGCTAACATATTGAATGAGGCTTTATCGCGAGGGTAGACGCACTGAATAATGCATTCGTAATAACAGTAATGAATTTTGACAAAAGGGAAATCTGTCTGCGATTCCCCAGCAGCAGAGATGTAGATGTGCATAAAATTTTCTTCGTCAAAACGAATAATCGAAACCGAGCAATCATACAACGCGCTGCATTATGATAAATCCATACTGGGACGATTGCAACAGGATGATTATAAAAGCAAAAAAAAAAAGCGTCTATACTAAAAGTAATAAAAATTGTAATCAGTAATATTGTAACAATACCAGTGAATTTGACAACGTGCTGAAATCAGACAGATATCAAGAGAAGCGATGATGAAAGACAGTAAAACTGTTGTATCAGGTATACGGCGGTGACGCTTAGGGAGCTATATCAGGTGTAATAATGTTTATTGGTTTGTTGGCAGAAAGGAAAAAGGCAGTACAATAATAAAAATAATAACAGAAAATATTTAAAAGATTAGAATTAGTTTATAACAATAATATTGGTCTCGCAAGTAAGGAAAAATTAAGAAGAAGGTAAGAAGACGAAGAAGAAACTTTGGCGATTTTACAGAAAAATATGTTAAGGAGATTCATAATATTATAATATCTATTGATTTATTTATTACAAGTTATTTATAAATTGTATTAACAAAATCAGTGACTCGTTCATTGATGACAATAATTTCTGATTTCGGCGATGGTACTGGAAAAGTCTGGCTATTGTGGATATTTGAATTTCCAGAGATTTTGTATCATTGTAATTGATGCCAATGTAAAACAAAAAATAAAGTTTTTTTTTAAACACTGCAGCACTTTTTAGGATCATAGTAAGTTAGGCACTTTACGCCGATCAGAAGATTGGATCGTATTGTTAAGAGACGAGGCAGAGAATTTTGTATTTTTAAGAGCTGTATAATCAAAATATACTATACAGTAAATATGCCTCATGTTTTCTAAATATACATAACAATGCTCTTAACACACAACGTATTGAGTTATTAGTATATTGTGATAATACACAATATTGAGTACTTATTACACAAAGGCCGATGTTTCAAGTTGGATGTGACGAGATTTTTCAAGCACAAGAATACATAATATTGTCCACAGGCAGACAAAGCTAGTATACGTACCAAACCCGTCCTCAATTACGAGTGTTGTTATTATGAATGCTGATAAATGTGAAATGTTTATAATTTGTTTATAGGATAAAAGTCTATGTGAGGCCCTAATGGCAGTAGATGCAGATGGACGTCTAGAATTATTTTAAAAGCGTGTCAAGTGTTTGCGAGGACCTACAAGCGGGTAAAGAAAAGGATCCATTTTTATAATATTCTTACGTGAATAGGATACAAACATGCTTTGAATATACGAATATAGTTTCCTTCCATTCTTGAATTTTTTTTGATATCACCCTAATATTTTAGATTCCTTGTTGTGTGACAAGTTCGACTAACGCCCATTGACCATTACAGCCAGCACTTTACTCCGTAACGTATTTTTAGCTAGTTTTTACCTTGAATGGGCACAGTTGCACTATCTAGAGCATATGGGTAACTTTATTTACATACTAATGTTAACGTGTTTGTTGACAAAGATTTAGTCCTAAAAGTATAAACCTAAATAAAGACTCCTTGAACTGCTAATTTCAGTAGTCTGTATTCAACCGTAATTATTTTGAAGCAGTTCGTGAAACGCTTTTTGTTCAGTTTTGCTAAGTGACGTCTTGCGTGATTTTAAGAAATAATTTCTTTACCACTGTTTCATAACGTAAGTGATTAAATTCATAAAGTTAAATAGAAAGTATTTTATGCTTTTACTGACAACACAAGTTTTCTTGACTTGTTACGCCAACTCGTGGGAGCAGATTATCTGAGAAAGTTAAAGGCATGATATCGTTTGAGCATGTGCACCGCGCAAACCGCTTTCCTTCGTTATGTATTTGCACGGACAATTAAACTTTAACTATGTGTGCAAGGTAATTTAATTCCAACTGTGTAGTCGTGACAAAATATAATTTTAAGTTAGTTTACTTTTGAACTCATTTTCCTAGTTGTTAGAATTTTTTACCACTGTAAAGAGAATAGCAACATTTTAGTTTGAAAAATAAATTCTAAGAACGCAGAAATGATGGATCGAACTGACGTTTTCCAGTTATGACAAATCGTGTTTAATTAATTATTTTGATGAATTAAAACTGACGATTGGGCAATTGTGTTGATAATTTTCCTGAGCCGTTACTTTGAACGCGTAGGGTTGTTATTCTGAATAATATTGTGTCGACAAGTTGACATTTTGTGTTCACATAGATACAAAAACTGCAAGAATTTTGTGTTGAATTACAACTTTATGTTAGTAGAAATAATAATTTATGAACTACGTTTACGTTGTAATGTTGGTAATTGTGTAATAAAAGTTGCGGTTACGCAAATTAAAGTAAATATAAATTTGACAAAATTAAAAAAGAAATAATCTAACGTCATGGCCAGTTTAAGGGCACTCGTAAATCGACCAACAAATCAATTTTTGTTTTTTGCCATTAAAAAATCTTCAATATTTTCTCAGTAATTTGATACCAAATTTATGTGATTACGCCAAATAATAATTTTGAATTATTAAAAAAAAATTGAGGTAGTAGGAAAAGTTTTGTCAAAAGTACTGGTAATATTTTTTTTTTTAAATCTGTAACGCTCTTACAACAAATCGTAAGAGACGGTTTTTACTACTGAAAAGGGAATTTCAATAAACACTCACTACCAATGTCTTTAATGCCTGTCGTAATGGTAATATTTGGTGATCTGAGTCTCCTAATTTCTTTAAAAAACGTCTTCATGGTAGTACACGGAATGCAAATGAGTCGCTGAACCATTTGATTTGGAATAGATTACCAAAAAATAAATTTGTTGGACTGGATACTTTGGTTCTGGGTGTACACGATGCTGTGTTTAATTTCAATGAAGGTAATGTAAGTAAGTGTCAAGTCTTACAAAAATTAGGCATGAAACCAGGATCAAATACGGTTAAGGCAATGAACAAAATTCACTTGAAATGAATTCTTGAGGCAGACACACCAGTAGATGAATTGATGAAAAAGGTTAGGCAGTCAACTAGAAATGTGAAGAGAAAACTTGAGGTCCAAACGGACATACCTGAAGACCCCGAGTATGGAGCTGGACTATTTTAAATAAGGAACAACAATAAAAATCTGTTTTAAAAAGTTTAAATGCATTTTTATGAATATTTATTTTTTTTAGATAAATGACCAATTATTTCAGAAACCAAATTAACTATGAAGCTGATTTTTGTTGTTGCTATTGTGTTAATGGAGATATAGTTACATTACTAGAACTATCCATTTTTACTGAAAAATATAATATTAAGTAAACTTTTTGTATGTAAATGTTTAGACCAAAACATAAAAAGTGATATAAAAACAGGAAATGTTGATATCGTTATAATTGTAGCAGCATTTGTAGTGTATAATGCGCTTACTTGCGTGTTAAAATTTTAGACTTCTATCGTTTACAGGTTCTGAGATAATGGCTCTCAAATTTGATTAATTTAACATGGTAATCATAGGCGGTTACGAGTGCCCTTAAATACAATTTTCAGTGCAGTTAAAACTAATTTTTGTGTTTAATAAAATAAATTCAATATAACTAACACTTTAGGAAAACACATGTTTAATGGAAAGTAAAATTGTTTGATATGGTAGCTTTCTCGATTTGGTGCAAATCTACTTTAGCTGTTGTGTATCTTACGCCTTTGGTTTTCTTCCTCACTCCTACTGACTGACTGTTAAAAGAGTTTTGTTTACGTTATTTTATTCATATATTGCAAAGAGTGTATTTTATTTATTTATACAAACGATTGTTTCGTTTTGGCTTGAAATACTAACTGACACTTTATATTCTGTATATTTGAAACAAAAGCTGGTCTTATTATGTACCATGGTTGGCAGAGTGTATCAGCTCTTCTACTCTTGACAATGTGGGTATTTTATGTAGCTCTGAGCTTTATGTGCCTGATCGTGATGGCGCAGACATTGAAGTTGTACCTTAAGTAGCGATCGAAAACCGATACTCGGGGGAAGAAACCATCTCTTCACAAGTTTTGTTGGCGACTACTGAAAATTAAACAGTAGTTGTTCTCTCCGGGCACTCTTAACTGGTTGCAGATGGTGCATGTGTCTGCACAACATTCACATTAAAAATTCGGTTGGTATTTTGCAGATCCAACGAACGTTTCACAAACATAACAAAATAAACGTAGTATTACATGTTTATTCACAAATTTATATATATTGTAACGTGACTGTTCCCTCAAAATAAATATTAAACTTATATATTGTAAAGTGACAGTTCTCCCTAAATAAATATCAAACTTATATATGTTAAAGAGTAGAAAAATACCAAAGTGCATAACCCAACCTAATTATTAAAATCAATTGAAGTACAAAACAATAGTTAAGTACTAAGGTTATGTTGAAAGTTATATGTTGTAAAATGTTTGTTTTAGTTTATAAAAATTATATACCATAGTCAAGTAAAGTATATAGGGAATGTCACAGCATGGTAATACCTATTTCTGTTAAATGCTGTAGGTCATAATGCCTTAAACATAGGTAAGACTCATGTCGCATTAGGCATAAATGATTAATGTTATATTGTAAAGTGTAATGAAAACTATATCAAAATATTGTAGCTAACATCTGTGACATAAAATTGAGTGTCATTGAGTGAATTAATAAGGAATTCTGAACTAATTATCCTTTAGAACTTGTCAGGATGACAATTAATATGTTTAAAGAATTACCAATATATTTGGTTAAATTATGGTATATAATTTGTGTTATTATTAGTAAAGATCATGAATTAACTGTTACATAAGGAACAGATCACGATGATTATATGTTAAAGTAAGAAAACTATTTATTCAAACATTATGTTATATAATTTGTATTATTATTATTATTATTAAACATCATTATTATTATTATTATTATTATTAATAAACATGAACAAACTGTCACAAGTAAACAGATCATGATGATTATTATGCTAAAGAAAGAAAACTGTTTGTTTAAATGTTATGATTTATAATTTGTGCCAATATTAGTAAACATCATGAACAAACTGTTACAAGGAAACAGTTCATGATGATTACATGTTAAAGTAAGAAAGCTGTTTATTTAAATGTTATGATTTATAATTTGTATTATTATTAGTAAACATCATGAACAAACTGTTACAAGTAAACAGATCATGATGATTATTATTCTAAAAAAGAAAGCTGTTTATTTAAATGTTATGATTTATAATTTGTGTTAATATTAGTAAGAATCAGGTATAAACTGTTACAAAAAGAAACAGGTCATTATGATTATTATGTTAAAGTGTATATTACATAAATTAAGAAATGGCCTAAAAATGTTATTGTATAAAATTGGTGTTTGCAATTAGAGTAAGTTTCAGAAGAACTGTAGTAAGGGAGAGAGTATAATGTAAACCATAAAATGATTGTATCTTATAAAAAACAATGTATATTAGGAAAATTAAGGATGTTAAAGTGCATAAGACAATTATGTTAACATTTGTTATAACCATTCCTAATATTAATGTATTTAACTGTTATTAGTACATTGAAAGTGAATAGGAATTATTTTAAAGCATTAAGGGCACAGAAGGAGCACTTTTAAATATAAAACATAAATTTAGGCAAAAGAACAAAAATTGTAACATCTAAGACACTGAACAGAAACCTATCTTGTGAGGTGTCTAATTAATCAGTGAAAAAAAGGGAATTCATTAATGACCATCTCATTAACATTATATTTAGTATAAGGTGGGAGTTTCAAAATAATTATTTGGTAGTATATTGGCACTAGAAAAACCGACGCCACTAAATGAAAATGCCTAGGGTTTCGACCAATCGGAAGTTTGCAAGTTTTGGTCCAAGAAGCCAGAAAAATTAACCCACGCCAGTTACACCTCGAAGAGTAAAGAACACACTCCCTGTATTACTTGTGTCCAGGAAATTATTAACGAGTATCGAACACCAGACAGGTTAGGTGATCAAGATATATTTGTGAGTTATGAAATTCAGTGAATAACCTAATCCGTGAATTGTTAAGAGTGATTTACCAACCTTGTGATTTACAATTGTGAAAACAACCTACCAGAGTTTAAAAAGTGTTTAAGAATTGGTGAGATCAACTCAACTCATTATTTCTATATAACCTAAGTGTAACACTGATTATGGACTATTTTTATTATTTGAACAATCACTGACTCACTGAACACTAACACTTTTGTAATTATTAATTTGTAATATATTTATTTTTGTGCACTCAGAATTAAAAAGCGAATTCGTTATCAACCTAGAAAGACACTGAACACTATTATTTCACACTGCCGAAAACTATTTGTTAATTAATTATATAAGTAATTATTTAATTTATGTAATAGATCGAAGATTTGTGATGTTTTGTACTTCACTAAGGGCATTTTTCAAGTAAATTATTGTAGTAAGAAGAACCCAGTAACATATTTCAGTTGAATTAATAAACAAAAATTAACCTAGTCCTTGAGAATTTTTCGATACTACCAACCTATGAGCGAGTAATTGTACAGTTCGGGTAATTAACTAATAACTTTCAAAGAGTATTTATTTATTCTATAATAAAAGAATATTGAAGTAAACGAGTTCAGAGTTGTTGTAATTATTTGGAATTATTAATAAAATATTAAAATACGAGTGCTTCTGCAGACAGAATTCGAAGCGAAGTCTGATAGCGACTTTGGGTACCAAGGTGAGCACCGATAATAAATCAGATTTTAAATTATTATTTATTTCAATCAATTACTAAAGTAATAATACATTCTACAAACAAATACTTGAGGAATTATTTTTATAATGAAAAATAAAATAAAGTAATTAAAGATAAATTAAAAAACGTAAACAAATTAGAACGTTACGAAAATTAGTGCTTACAACAAGAGGGGTTTATAGGAAGAATTTAAATACACTATCTATTACAACATTGAATTTAAACATTCATCAACTTTTTAGTTTTTATTTTTGAATTACATATTTGACGCTCACAACTCGAGAATAACCTAATACAGCATTTAATTTATTTGATTATTACATAATAGACCCAACGACGTGGGATAACACAGAATGACAAACCACAACAGACTATTTTAATTTTATTGAATTTATTTAATATTACATAAGTGGTGCTTCAAACGTGAGGCATATACGCAGCATTTGAATTTAATTTATTATTTATCTAACTGTTACTATATATATAATATTTATAATCACTTTACCTCAAGATATTTTCTCCTTATTTGGAACATGTTTCGGGTACCATCTTGTACCCATCCTCAGCCTTCCGGATTTTGTGTCTGATGAAGTACATATGTGTTGGTTGGTTATTATTGTAGATTACTGTTGGCTTCTGGCACTTTAAATTGGTTTTATTGTGTGTGATTGTGGTGTATGTGTTAGTATGTTGCGTATTTTCGATGTTGAGTGCTTTGAAAATTGTGTCATGTTTTGTATTGATTTGTATTTGTTCAGGTATTAGTTTGTTTTGTGTTTTATGTTTGTATATTTGTAAATTCTTCCAAATGTTCACTACGGTGCCTTTGTGTGGTATGTGTTTTCTTAGTGTCATGTTGGTTATGTTTGGGAATTCATGTCCAGTGTTTATTGCATGTGTAGCTAAATTAGACATGTGTATTTCTGGTTTCTTGTATGCGTTTAGGTGTTCAAAATAACGTTTTTTCAGTTGTTTTTTGTTTGTCCTATGTAACATTTATTGCAATCTTGGCATTCAATTTTGTATATACCATTGATTGTTGTATTATCTTTGTTGTGTGGGTTATTTAGTTTTTGTAGATTATTTTTGTTAGTTTTGTATGCTATTTTAATGTCTGTGTTCTTAAACAGTTTTGTTAGCTTTATCATTTTATTATTTATGTATGTGAATGTGGCCCATTTTTTATTGTTGTTATTATTTTTGTTTTGTTCATTTTGATTAATTCTTAATTGTTCAGTTTTTATTTTATATTTGATTTTATTTTCTATTTTTTTACAGTGTTGTTATTATACCCATTTTCACAAGCAATTTGGTATATTATATTTCTTTCTTTGTCTGTTTCTTGTTTGTTTAGGAGTATTTTGTACATTCTGTTAAATAGTGAATAGAATGCTGCCATTTTATGTTGTGGTGGGTGGTCAGAAAGGTTAGGTATAATGATGTTAGTGGAAGTTGGTTTTCTGTATATTGCATATTGTAGGTGGTTATTGTATCTTGTGATGGTTATGTCTAAATAGTTGATTTTGTTGTGATTTTCTTTTTCTTCTGTGAATTGTATTTTTGGATGTATGTTATTGATTTGTTTTAATATGTTATCTGCATTTGTATTTTTGTTACTTGATATATATAGCCCATCATCTACATATCTTATCCAAATGCCATTTTGATCAAAGGATTTTATAATATTTTGTATTTTGGTGTCTATATATTGTAAGAATATTTCTGCTATTATGCTAGATAATGGAGATCCCATTGCCAATCCTTCTTGTTGTTGATAAATTTTGCTATTGAATTCAAAATAATTTTGTTTTAGTATTAGTTGGAGGCTATTTTTTATTTCAGTTCAATAGCTTCCAACTAATACTAAAACAAAATTATTTTGAATTCAATAGCAAAATTTATCAACAACAAGAAGGATTGGCAATGGGATCTCCATTATCTAGCATAATAGCAGAAATATTCTTACAATATATAGACACCAAAATACAAAATATTATAAAATCCTTTGATCAAAATGGCATTTGGATAAGATATGTAGATGATGAGCTATATATATCAAGTAACAAAAATACAAATGCAGATAACATATTAAAACAAATCAATAACATACATCCAAAAATACAATTCACAGAAGAAAAAGAAAATCACAACAAAATCAACTATTTAGACATAACCATCACAAGATACAATAACCACCTACAATATGCAATATACAGAAAACCAACTTCCACTAACATCATTATACCTAACCTTTCTGACCACCCACCACAACATAAAATGGCAGCATTCTATTCACTATTTAACAGAATGTACAAAATACTCCTAAACAAACAAGAAACAGACAAAGAAAGAAATATAATATACCAAATTGCTTGTGAAAATGGGTATAATAACAACACTGTAAAAAAATAGAAAATAAAATCAAATATAAAATAAAAACTGAACAATTAAGAATTAATCAAAATGAACAAAACAAAAATAATAACAACAATAAAAAATGGGCCACATTCACATACATAAATAATAAAATGATAAAGCTAACAAAACTGTTTAAGAACACAGACATTAAAATAGCATACAAAACTAACAAAAATAATCTACAAAAACTAAATAACCCACACAACAAAGATAATACAACAATCAATGGTATATACAAAATTGAATGCCAAGATTACAATAAATGTTACATAGGACAAACAAAAAAACAACTGAAAAAACGTTATTTTGAACACCCAAACGCATACAAAAAACCAGAAATACACATGTCTAATTTAGCTACACATGCAATAAACACTGGACATGAATTCCCAAACATAACCAACATGACACTAAGAAAACACATACCACACAAAGGCACCATAATGAACATTTGGGAAAATATACAAACATAAAACACAAAACAAACTAATACCTGAACAAATACAAATCAATACAAAACATGACACAATTTTCAAAGCACTCAACATCGAAAATACACAAAATACTAACACATACACCACAATCATACACAATAAAACCAATTTGAAGTACCAGAAGCCAACAGGAAGCCACAATAACAATAATCAGCCAACACATATGTACTTCACCAAAAACAAAATCCGGAAGGCTGAGGATGGGTACAAGATGGTACCCGAAACATGTTCCAAATAAGGAGAAAATATCTTGAGGTAAAGTGATTATAAATATTATATATATATATATATATATATACACACTACATCAAAAACAGACTGTAGCAAAAATTGTTTATATATATATATATATGTGTGTAACAAAAATTTAATAAATAACGTTACAAAATTTTCTTGTTATAATGAATAATTTATATTTACAATTAATAGTATTTCAAAGATCTAAAAATGAATATAATCTTCTGACGCACACATTGACACAAAAATCGACATTGTTCATCTTATAATCGACCCTGTATAGTACTTATAAGTTGTGGGTATCCTCATGCTTCTAATACTTGCTACAGCAAATTTCTGTACACTCTATCAAAGGCCTTCTGAAAGTCAATGAAAGCTACATCAATTTTTTATCAAACTCACAATGCTTCTCAGTGATTCTGTAATAATCACTTCAGTGTTATTGTCAGTTTTATTGTTACTTCAGCTTATAGCATTGTCTGTACAAGTGCAGTTCTTCCTGAAACCATTTTGTTCTTCCAAAATAAGATGCTCGGAACAGTCTGCAGACAGTGGTTTATGATTCTTGGGTATATTTTGTAAACTATATAGACACATTACACTGTTAAATGGCAAATTACTTTTACAATAAGTCCCAACGATGATAGCTTTAATCAATCAAAATATGTTAATTTAAAGTAGTTGTTGTACATTATGGACACTTTATATTCAAATACGAAAAAATAATATAATTTGTTAATTCAAATTACTTTGATGCAAAGTCGAAAGATACAGTTACTACGTTTTAAACAAAATATTAGCGTCATTTGGTTGAATTGGAGAAAAACGTAATGTAACTGAACATTTGCAGTGAAGTACTGTATGTAACAGATGTACAACTTAATGGCTGCAACATCAGTTTGTATGTGATATTTTTAGAGTGTGTCACCTCGCAACCTTTAAACCTATTGTAAGTGATATAGAAAACCTACGGTTTCCTACGATGATACAATGTGCGACTGTTTTTTCTTTATAGTAAAGTTTTTAATGAAACTGTAATAAAGCTCATGTTATCTATCTGTACGGTACACAAAAGGTTTAATATGAAGTGTACCATGTTGTTCCAACTTTGACACTGCGACTGATACAGGCTACAGACTACAGAGTACGAATAGCCTTTTGACCTTACCTTGACCCCCCCCACACACAGACGAATACTCTGAAAAATTAATGGCGACCATTATTTGTTTCTAGTTCGTTGGCTGTCTATCTCGTAACTCACTTCGTCGTGTACGTGTAACTGACGTTTACCGTTGTAAGTAATTGGAAAGTGGGGCATGTGCGCCCGTGTCTTAGTGACAACTGATTATAGCCTATTCGGGTATAATTGCTTGTTACTTTGTTGTTTGATCAAGATAAAGTGCACGTAAAGTCTAACGCTAAAGCAACAAGTTCTTGTGGGTTGAATCTTTTTGACTCTCGAAACCTTGTCAAACAGTGCGAATAAATTTTCATATAACGAGTTGTGTTGATTTTGGATTTTCCACTGGTAATTGTTCTACACTGATAAAACCAGTTTTGTGGTTGCAGTCGAAGCTCTGATGGAATGCCATGTGTTTGTCCGAGAGTATAATGCTGATATTTTATGATTTCGAAGAGACTGTAAATACAATTATCACTTCCTCGCTTTACGTCAGACACCAAGAATAAAATTTGCAAAAGGTATTCAACCTGCGTGTTACGTTAGTACAACTTGTTTCGAGACAACGTCGTTTATAGCGAAGTAATGACCATAATTCGTTTCGAATGTTACAATTGACGAACTGCGTTGCAAAAATGTGCAAAGGTTTAAAATGGACAACATCCAAGAATAGTTAAATGCGTAACTTGACATTTTGAAGGTTTTAAAATTTCCAAACTGTGTATAAATAAAGCGTTTATCAAACGACATATTTCAGTCATAAAGCTCAAAATACAAATCTTCTTCTTTCTACGTGCAGGCGATACCATGTTTTCGTTCTCTCTTTTTAAATCATCTCTTGCTTGGTCTTCTCACGTCTCTGTTACCTTTAGATTCCTATTTTGTTTAGAAACATTAGAAATTTGTTAATTTCTTCATGAAATTTAGAGATATTTAAAATCCTACGATTACTTGTGCTTTTAAAATTACTTTTTACATGTGTTTGAAGCTCATTGTTTTGATTGAAGCGTTTTTATCTATTCAAGCCATTCTATTATTGCATGAAGCGCTGTTAAATTATAAATGCTAAGCTTAGCTTCAAACAATCACAGTTAAAATATATAGTCTGTTACCTTCATCACCAGTCCGCTTGCGTATCCAGACCGTAAGGAATTATTTCTTTGTTCTTAGTCCATCTTACACGCATGAAAGTAATGTGCAGTCAGTCACGAGGATGAGTTGGGAAAAACATAGTGAATGTGACGATGAGAGGACAGAAATTACGACAACCGTAAAGATATTTTAGTCGCGGGAAATTTATGGAAAATGTTGAGACAGTGATGTTTCTTTCTTTCTTACGGTACCGTGAGAAGACAGTTTTTTAAGAGACAGTTTCTGAATATCTTCTTTACTAAATTTTTTCTGTGTCGTCTACTAAATTAATCTCCACTGCTGCAAATGTATTATCGACTATCCCACGACTTCAGTAAATGACCTACAGGCTTTTCTTTTTTTTTTAAACTCACTTAAAATTAACTTCAGAAAATATAATTATTTCACTACGACTCGGAACACAAAACTTTTTATGGGTAAAAACGTAAAAGTACCTTACAACCTGAACCGGTTTTCACTTTTAAAAAGCTTCTTCAGTGGTTGCCGCTGGTAGTACTGTCCGTCTTGTTGTTGGCGACTAAATGGATTTTCGAAAGATCGATGTTGTGTGTGAGGTGTGATATGTTCGAATAATGCGTGTGATTTGAATTGCGTCTGTTCGTTTAGGATGTCGTTTTTATGTTTTCGTGTGTTTGTATATTTCCAATTGTTCTAGAGTGTCTAGTTTTCGGCCTTTTGTGTGTACATGTAGAATGTTCATGATATTGTCGATGTTTTTGTATGTGTGGTTTGCTTCAATGAGGTGGTTTGCAAAGGTGGTTTCTGTAGTGGAGTGGAGTGCCTTTGTGTGTTCAATGTATCTTTGTTTGAAACTACGTCCTGTCTGGCCTCTGTAGAATTTGTTGCAATCTGAACAATTTAGTTTGTAAATACCAGGAAGATCGAATTTGTTTTGTGCTTTGTGTGTGTGTTTTGATAGTGTGTTCTGTTTTGTTAGTAGTTTTGTAACCGATTTTGTATCCTGCTTTTTTTAATTTGTGGGCTATTTTTTCAGTTTGTTTGTTGATGTATGTTAGTGTTATGAATTTGTTGTTTTCTGTCTTTGTCTGTTGTTTGTTTTGTGTTTTGTGTAGGAGTTTATTGACTACTGTTCTGTCGTATCCGTTGGATTTTGCTAGATATTTTATCGTGTTTAGTTCGTCTTTGTAGTCTTTTTCACCTAGGGTTGAAATATCTAGCACAATCCAACATATACGACAGAACAATAATCAATAAACTCCTACACAAAACAAACAACAGACAAAGACAGAAAACAACAAATTCATAACACTAACATACATCAACAAACAAACTGAAAAAATACCCCACAAATTAAAAAAAGCAGGATACAAAATCGTTTACAAAACTACTAACAAAACAGAACACACACTATCAAAACACACACACAAAGCACAAAACAAATTCGATCTTCCTGCTGCTTACAAACTAAATTGCTCAGATTGGAACAAATTCTACATAGACCAGACAGGACGTAGCTCAAAGATAGATACATTGAACACACAAAAGCACTCCACAATCCACCTTTGCAAACCACTTCATTGAAGCAAACCACACATACAAAAATATCGACAATAACATGAAAATTCTACACGTACACACAAAAGGCCGAAAACTAGACACTCTAGAACAATTGGAAATATACAAACACACGAAAACAAGTAAAAACGACATCCTAAACGAACAGACGCAATTCAAATCACACGCATTATTCGAACATATCACACCTCACACACACAACTACGATCTTTCGAAAATCCATTTCGTCGCCAACAACAGGACGGACAGTACTACCAGCGGCAACCTCTGAAGAAGCTTTTTAAAAGTGAAAACCGGTTCAGGTTGTAAGGTAAAATTTTTACGTTATTACCTATAAAAAGTTTTGTGTTCCGAGTCGTAGTGAAATAATTATATTTAGTTAAGAAACGGTCACGTTATGGACAACGAAATACAAGAATTTAACTTTAGACTTTCTTGAATATACTTTTATTAAGTTGTGTAAAAAGATAGCTTCCATATTGATACAAATTCCAGTTTTACAGTTTTATATACATTGGAGTGCTTGGGAAACTTATTATAAACCTTTTAGTGTTAAGCAACAGTGTTTTATGCAAATATTATATATCAGTTTATATAAACGTCATGGTCACAAAAATATTGATGCGTTTCCTCCTCCTCATCCTGTGGCGCTGCAGCCCGAAGTCGAGCCTTGGCCTCCACTATCCTGACCCTCCACCTCTCTTTATCAGTAGCAAAGGATTTCCATCCTCGCACTCCCACCATCTCTCTTGCATCCACAGGGACAGCATCTTCCCGTCTTTTGTATGGACGGGCTTTTGGTCTTTTACCATCCATACTCCCCGTAAGGACTCTTTTAGAAGTTCGTTTGTCATCAATTCTTACGATTGATGCGCAATATATAGTGATGAGACACTCATGATCATGTGTTTGTTTTTGAAGCGTAGTTGATACTAACAAAACACATTGACAACTCTGTTATTGTATGATGTCCTTAACACATGACGTATCATTCAAATACTTATCTTTTTGTTGTCTGTTGACTAACAAGCCATTGTTTAATTTACTTTTTTATGTACTGTGAAAAATATTTCCAGCATTTCCAAATTCGGAAGACGACAAAGCGAGTGATGATTCTCTAACGTGGGAGAAGAAAGCATAGACTATTTATGTAATGGATTTAGGATGACTGCTGCAGACTTGAAAAATTACTTTCCGGTAAAATGTTTTTACATCTCCATTATACGGTCGATGGATTTTTCAAACATCTCCATCGTATGGTTTTTACACCTCCATATTAATTAACTTCTAGATACCGTACACTCATTGCTTACATAAGCAAAAAGTATACTCAATGTAAAAATAAGTACGTTTATTCATGCGATTAAAGAATTAATCTGGCAATAGCAAAAGGTGAAAATATAAGCAAACAAAAGTATCTTCTAAGCAGAGTAAGTGAGAACACATGACGCATTGACCTCGAGCCAGTGTGTGGATTACTTTTTGCAGACTGTGAATTTCAAGACACATTTTGCATATAAAATTCTGTATGTAACGATTAAAATCTGCGTTTTTATTTTTATTTAAACGAATGGTACAATGTGATCAGCGTGTTTTTTGGTTGCATTGACCCGCATGCAAATACACGTTTTTCTTAGATTTGAAATAGTTCAAGGTTTTCAAGTTTTTTTTTTATCAATGGTAGTTGCTAAGTAACATATAATTAAGCAGGTCTAACTTCTTTAATTACTTTGATTTTACAGTTGTAAGCGGCCATTGGCTGTTTAATGTAGAGTAAAGAGAGAATAATCAATGATTAAAATAACCCTTTTACATCTCGGTTTTTTGCAGGAAGAGTTTGTTAAGGTATATCAAACTGAACTAACTAAGAACTGTTCTGACTTCGGAAATAAAAGGCTTACAAATAAATGCCTGTTATTTATTTTACACAACCATCAGTTGGTATCAGTTTGGGTAAGTGCGGTTGAAGTTATCGAAAGGTCTTCGACCTTCGGTTGAAATCAATTCAACTAAAGGGAATACGAAATACTTCTATACGTATTCAATTTTAGTAATAAAAGGTTGTTAAAAACTTTTGGAAAAAATGTGGTGCCATTTAAGTAGTTCAGTTAATATAAATTTTTAAAATTATTATCAACCGTTAGTAATTATTTGGGTTTTTAAAATTATTTATTTAGTTTAAGAACGTATGTCGTCAGGTAACTGTTTTACTTGCGTTGCTTAACAAAAATTAATACAAACAATTATTATCGTGTTAATTAATTCTATTAATGTTCTGTTAACATGTTTTTTACTAAAAAAATGATTAATTAGGCACAATGGCTTGTAATTATATAATTGGTAAAATATTCTGATTAAATTAATAGCTTGTGAAATATTAACTTTTTTCTTTTGTTTATAAGTTTTATTAACAGTTTATTAGTTTTTCTTATTTAGTTTTTGTCCTAGATGAAATTCATTTAAGTTTTTAATTATTTTTCTACTTTCCAGCACAGAATAAATGAATTCATAGGTAAAAATACGAATAAAACGAATGACAAATTAAATTTTTAAAATTAGTGCGCTTCAAAATTTTTGTTCTTTTTTCTTCCTTTGAAACTGGAATAAAAAGAAGGCAAGAACAGAAATATAACGACAAAGGCAGCAGGGTATACAACACATTACACCGAATTTACAGACAGTCATTCGTACGAACAGAACAAAACAAACAGAACAAATTAGTAAATTCGTTTAAATTAATCAACTCAGGTTAGAACAAACTAATAGAAAAGCGGTATGTATCTGTATTTTTGGTTGAAGTATAGCAGTAAATAGCTTAAAAAACAGAACAGAATAAAAAAACTATTAGTAATAATAAAATGTAATAGGCATGCGTTTTTCTAAACATATTTCGACAGACACAAATTAAAAATACATCTTTAATCTAATTTGCAATATTAGTAAAAAAAAAAAATTAAAATAAATACTAACACTCTTTACCTAAACCTCTGAACCCGAATTCTGTCAAGAATATGTATATGATGTATAATATGTTATATACATTCATACATACGTATTTATGTTTACATATGTATGTATATATAACCTGTGAACATTGTTTTTAAGGACTTATTGAAGTTGTCCTAAACGAATTTTTCGTCTACGTAGTTTAGCGTATTGAAAGTTATGTACATGCATATATACGGTCGTACTTATGTGTACGATGTATACTCACATATAGGCTTACTGTGTTTTACTGACGCTATTACACAGACAGAGGTATGTAACTAGAAATACACAAAAATTAATGTTGTGGCTTAAGAGGTATATTACATAAGTTCAGGCGTGTACACAAAGTTGCATGTTGCTTCACTAATGATACAACAGATTCGGCTTAAATAATACGAGTTTTGATAACATTGTGTACGTCTGTCAATGTATGCATTACGTTTGTAAAATAAATTCTTCACTTATATTAAGTATAATATATATATTCTATATACATATGTTCCTAATAACGTGAGATATACATACATATGTATAATTGCAGCATATATAAGTAGTACGTATTTATTGTAAATTTATTTCAATTTTTTATTATATTGATATATCTTCCTTTGGAAGGTATCCAATTTCTCTTATGTATAAACACACACGCACACGCGCGCGCGCATACACATATTTTTTTATTTGACACATTTTTCAACTAAATTCTCTACAATTGAGTTTCATTGTGTTACACATAACTACTATCTCAATCATCATATGTAGAAGTTATATTATGTTCACACCATCCACACCAAAAAGTACAGAAAGCAACGCGGAACAGAAGATTTTATTCTTTTAAAGTTAACATCTAACTTTTTTTTGCTCACGTCTGATTATCTTGACTCAGCATTTGTCTAGACTAGAGTCCACTGAATAAGAAAAACAATGGGAAGTCACTTTTGAACTCCTCGTCTTATTTGTGGCTTGTTCGGAAATTATTATTAAGTCTTGTAAGAAACTAACATGCAGCAGGATATCACGAGGAGACCGTTTTTGCAGCTTTAACCAAGGGTGTATAACTACTATCTGAATCATCATATGTAAAAGTACTTATTATGTTCACACCCTTCCAGTACAGAAACCAACACGGAAAAGAAGATTTTATTTTTTTAAAGTTTTAACACACTTTAACACACTTTCACTAAAATTAATGTATCTTCCTTTAGCTGTTTTCCTATACTGATTATCTCATAGGAAGTGAATCGCTGTCATTTCTGAAAAGTGTCTTCAGGTTACTTCGGATATTGTCAAACGATTGTTTTCCGCTACCATGATAAAAATAAATAAATATAAAAATTTATTTGTATTTGTATTATTTGTATAAATAAAAAAATTATAATTCATAGTCCTATCGTCTATGAAGCGCATCATACAAAATCAGTTAGACCTGCAATTACTCTCCAAAAGAATACCCCATAAAGTCAGCCTAGTAGTAAATTAAATTAAATTTCTGGCGTGTATATGAAACAAAAGAAACGTACTAGAAAAGTATAGTGACGTATTAAAAAAACCTTTTAGATTGACAAACTGTTAAACTTTATACCCTTTAGACTAATAAAATATCGATCCTTTGCTTCTTACGTAGCATACAAACTTACCAGTTCTCAAGAATCTGCTCAAATCAATATAACTCTAAATTAAGCTGTCGAAAGAATATAAAAAAATCGACTTCTCATCCCTCATTTAAGCGTATCTGTATCAACGACCAGTTCCTTTTGTCATCTACATGTTTTGTCATGGGTCGCCTTAACAAACAAAACTAAATTTATGAATTTAATATTGCTATAATTATTTAATGTTGATAATTATTTTGGCCATTTTTTCCGTTCAATAATTTATAAAATTACTACTTTAGATTGGTTTTTGTTTTTAACTTACAAGTCGACACGCGTGCTTTACTTTAAGACTTTTAGCATGGTATTTTTTGTTAAAATTTTGAAAAATCTTAAATAAGTTCAGAATATAAGAGAATTAATTGAATTTTTGAGAGGTAATGAAAGATGTTTTATTTTTATGTAAATAGCTTCTGTAGCTATTGCATAGTACAAAAAACAAAAAACTAGTCTCGTTGGACAAGACAAGTTTGTTGTCTTTGCATCTTGGCTATTCCCTCATAGTATAAAGCATATCTTCAGACAAAGAGGGACGTCACTACCGCTAATTTGGTTAAATCATTAGTTAGTAAAATATCACAATTACATACTGAACCAAAGTGAACTCAGCAGTTACCACGATGGTTATGGGCACTTAAAATAACTTAAAAAAGAATATTTCTGATTGCAAAATTATATAGATCTGACTTCAAAGAAACTACAAACTTGGAGTAAATCCCACTCCAAAAGTATAATAATGAGTCCGTTTGTTTTGTAAATACAGTATATAAAAAGGAACAGGACTTTCAACTTTACGACTGTAAACATAAAAAGATATTCGGATTTTTAAAACAACATGTTTTCATCCATTTTTTAGTATCGCCTGTTTATGAAAACGGTAATAAAATGAAAACGGTTATTTTAGTTCTAACAGTGCGATATTGTTTTGTATTTTTTATAAATAAATTCAATCATAAATGAATTTTTGTTTCTTGACAAACCTGATTAAAATCAGATTAGAAATATGTAATGGTAGTGTGTGGTATAGCTATAAAACGATCAGGTACACTGTTTAACTTTTTTTTTATGTTTCAACTACGAAGCTTCAACTCAATAAACGACTACCCTTCGTGTGAAAATTACAGGGTCCCGGCCCGTAGGTGGGAGGCACGTGTCGCATTCGTAATGCTTACATAACTTTAGGAGCAGATTATGTAACCGGCATTCTTAAGCAACAAACTCCCTCGTCGGCCGTATTACACCAGTAACCTCGATTCCCTTTTGCGACTTGTCTTACGAAGGGAGGAAAAATATCAATACGTATTTGGTTATTTATGTGCACTACATTGCAGCGCCTATTTCGTTTGTTGTTTCTCAGTTTCATTCCTCTTATTCTGCACAGCCTTATTTGCCCAAAATTTTGTTTACTTGCTTTAAATACGTAACAGCAGGTAAGTAAATTGTTTTCTACTTTCCTAACTAAATATTAAACGTACTTTCCAAAGAAAACTTATGTCAAACAACAGGAGACAAATTACATATTACGTATGTGAATTACGTGGACCATCTTATTAATCTATTCATAATATTTATCAATACTTTTAATTATTATAAAATATTATTAATACTTACTAATAATAATATTATTATAACTATTAACATAATAATATCATAATTTTTAATGTTAATAATACATATTCCATTCTTATATCTTCTGTCTGTCTCTTCTATTAATCTGTTGGATATAAGATACATGCACAGGTGATAATTAGGAATGAGAAGTAAGAAGAGAATGTGCTTAGATTTGGGAAAAGTGGCAAATGTGGAAAATCAGTGAAGAAGAGTAAAACATTCGTAGTATAAAGTAAGATTACTTCATTAGTGTACACGTCCTGTCATGACGTACGCTGTAGACCAGAGGTGGCTAACTTAACATATGAGCGGGCCAGAAGAATCGCGAGATCATTTTGGACGTTTCCTCTGTGATAAAAAAATTATTTGATATCTCAGTGTCATGCGAATAAAATTGGCAGATGATTGTCAGTTATGTGGCAATAATAACTTTTATAAGTTATAAGCAATAATATTTTCATCAGTTTCAATTATACAAAGGTATATTGACATCTGCAGGTGCTTGTATAAAAGCAGGTTTATGTATTTTATTTAAATTTTAACAAAGTCAAAATTTTCATTGCTTATAAAAGTACATTAGAGTGTGGCATCTGTAAGCGTACTTTTAGTTTTAGAACTACAAGACTGCAGTTTGATTAATTTCAATTATAGTTGAATTTGATGTATCCCTCACACTCACTGCAAAGCGATTTTTTAACAACAAAAATTTTCTCCGCTTGCGAAGAGAAGGACTTGAAACCAATTTTTAAACCCATCATTTAGATTTAGAACATCAATTAACGTGATATCAGCGATGAGTAGGTGCGGCAACTGTTTGCTTTTGTTTCTTGGAATGTGGAAACTCGATCTTCTCTAGGTACTGGTTTTTGTTTTCCGATGATTTTTTTACTCATTGTTTCAGTGAATGAATATGCTTCGCAGGTCATCCAGAATGCCAAGAAACACGACATACAGATGCGAACAGAAAGCTTGGACAAAACGGCGCCATTTTATGAAAAGTCAGATCATACTAAAACATATCAGGATGCTAAATATTATCTGTACGTGTTGTAAATTAAACATACTATATAGTACTTGGTTAAACATCAGATCTACCCGAAATAATTTATCATCACTAACCTATTCCTGTAGGAAACGAAATGCTAATTTGGTCTGATGTTTTATAGTAAACAACTGAATAAAGTTACAGGCACTTTTTGACGAAGCGGAAAGGTAAATAAAACAGTCCATGTCTAAGGAAGAATATAGTCAGATAGTATATGACATACGTTTGTGTTACAAAAATGAAATGAAACGCCGACCACAATTTTTAAGTAAGACAAAATTCTTCCGACGGATGAATCCTACCGATACGCAGGAACTAATTTTTATGAAGACAATAAGAAATAAGGCAGTCGATAATATAAGTGCAATTGTATATAATGCATTCATGCGTACGTATGTACAAAACTTGTTTATAACGACAAGATATAGGAATAAAATGTGTATACAAATATAATATTGAAATCTTCGTACCGTGATGACTGAAAAAATATTTTCTGAACATTAATTATTAATTTAGACATATATAAGTAAGTTTGAAGTGGATTATCATGCAAATCAAAACTCTATTATACAATTAATAGACTCCAGTGTTTACAAAAATTCTTACCACACACACACACACACACACACACACACACACACACACACACACACACACACACACACACACACACACACACACACACACACACACACACACACACACACACACACACACACACACACACACACACACACACACACACACACACACACACACACACACACACACACACACACACACACACACACACACACACACACACACACACACACACACACACACACACACACACACACACACACACACACACACACACACACACAATATAGAATCAATTTGGAAAAACATAACACGACCAGCAGGTACATGAATACTTACATGAAATAGTTGCGTTGCAGTTAGTAAGAGAAATACGTATTCAACGCTGAACATTTTAATATTTTACTTATTAAAATATAAAAACACGGATAATCTTAAAAAATCCATCGGAAACCATACAGATCAACATTAATTTTCCATACGTGTATTTCTGTATGTGTCCTAGCGCGTAGCGTATTCAGGGCAATGAAAAAGCGGTCACATAAATAACAAAACAGCAACTATTACCGTAATGGTTACATAAAAATATACTTGTCAGATTATACCTGTTGTACTGAAAAACAGGGAATGGTTCTGATGTAGTCCCGTCTGTTAAACCGGGAGAGTGGGTAGCGACACACACACACGACAACGACAACAATGCTTCAGATACAAATGGGACCTGCAAATGAACACACATGTACACATAGTCAGGGGTAGGTGGGGGTAGTAAACAAAACAGTTAATTATCCCCCTTTCCAACCTCCGTTTATCTGACAAACTGAAGGCAATTAGTACCGGTGTCTCTACATAATGTGATAATAATTAAACGTTGCCCTTTATCTGGGGCAATTTAAAACTACTGTGGACTTCATAGTTTCCAACTTTGGTCTTTTACAGACTTTCTTTTTTTTACTTTTTGTGCAGTCAGTTTATGGTAAGTAGAGTATATCCATCTCTAGCAGATTCTGTAAACAGGATCATTCCGGTAAGCATTTATCCGAAAGCGTTATTATACCTGACAAATGCACGCAATATTATAGCAAAACGCTAAAACGCTTGCGTGTTGTTAATTGGAGACGCGCAAACGCTACTCGCTTAACAATATAGTATAGTACGTATTAAGACAGGTTTTTTATAGTAACAGATGTGTCAAAGTCAAAAGTATAACAGAAAGCTGTAAAGAAATTTCAAACGTCAGTTGTGATGCAAAGAAAATCTTATGACCTTTATTATTTTAGACAAATCAGATGGATAAATATTTTGTAGAATCCTGAGGACTAAAAAAGAACAAAACCAAACGACGAAGAACAAGTTACCAACAAATCACAATATAAACCTGTGTTAAAGGATTTTTTACTCTATGATAAAGGCGCCTGTCTAAATAAAGCGGTTAAATGTCGAAGTTCATCTTTTACATTAGTCGTTTAGAAAGTTTACGTCCAATAATCTGGTGGTCCCGGGCTCAATTCCCGGCGGAGCCTCCGTACGACGTACAGTCAGCGTCGTGAGGCAGAACTGAGTAGCCGTGTGAGATAACAGCAGCGCGTCCTGGCTGTGAATACAGCAACTAGCGGTTGGCGACGCGTTATACTAGCCATGTAACCGTTGCAATAAACAAAAAAAGCCCCGCGGATGCCTTGGTCCTTTACGGATTCTTGAGCAGAGGTTCATTATAAAAAGAAAATCATATTATATCTTATAAAATAATATGACACTAAAATCAAAATCGCAATAGCAATCTTTGAAACCGACCACCTGTGAACAATGTTTTATTATTTTAGTGGGTCATAGGTTTGTTTATAAAACACACTTAAATCTTGAAAACAACCTATAGTATTTTTTAAAAGAAAAGAACTTTGTTGCTGTAAGTATTTGAGAATATTTTTGAAAATTTAACTAGTAAAGAAAGTAAATTTACTCATTTTAATTTGAATTCAAATCTATTTGAAGTTACGTCTATTTGCAATTAAGTCTATTATATATTAATAATACAGAAAAAATTATAAATTAATGTTTTTTTAAAAAGTAACTTACATAAAATAATAGCAAATAAATAAAAATTAAAAACTTTAGTAAATGAAATATTAATTACTTATGCACATATACAATTTGATCAATATAATGCATATTCATAGTATGTAATATTATATAAATTTAGTTACACACGTAGCCTACAAGGAAATTGAAATGAAATAATACGTCCAAATTATAATTATTAGACCTTTTTTTTATAGCTGTTTGCATTTGCAAACCATAAAACGTTAAAGTACCGGTTACTGTATTTTAATCAACGTTCCATCAGTGTTTCAACATTTACCTTAAACAATTATAGATATTCTATTGTTTTTTCAAGTACCGTTTTTGTAATTGAAATATAATTATGAGAATTGCTTGGAATTTTAAGGTGTTAAGTTACCATTCTATCAACTCTTGAATACTAAATACAAGGTTTGAAAATTAGTCTTTTTTTGAATTTATGTAGCATAAACTATGAGTGTTGAACAAGTTTAAGTAAATGCGATGAAAAGTACAAATGGTTACTTTGTTATTACTGACGAAGTAAAAACTAAATACATTAGTACGTTTTTGGAGAAAGATAAGAGATTATAAAATATGTTGTAGCCACACGTACTGTACGAACATGTTGATATTCCTTGGCTGTCTTTGTTTTTACCTTCCGATTTAGTATGAGACTAAGTTAATTTTATTTAATTTTGGGACAATTTGTTGTTTTTTTTTTAAATGTTGGTCAGGACTTTGAGGTTACAACTGGCGAATGCATTTAAAATAGTAAATAAGAAAACATATTTTTTTACCGTTAGTAACTAACATATTAGTTAGAGGCTAACTATATTTGGGAAGGCGGTCTATACCACTTATTGGAGAAAGGTCAGTAACAATGCAGTACGTCTATGTGGCGGCTCTACGTTATAATGTTTTACTCATCACCATCAATACATTTTTGGTGTCAGCGTTATTATTTGTACGATATATAAAGCTTAAATGTTAACAGAATTTTCTTCGCCTATATTTAGACTACAGAACATTATTACACTGAATAGATACACTTTTTCAAAAGCTGTAACACCATCGTTGATAAAACATATTATATACGTCGTTTATTTATCATCATCATATTCACAACACGGCACAGGCAAGGTGTTGCCTGTTCCGCCTTCAAAAATTTTCCAGCCGTCTCTTCCTGAGTGTACCCACACACCAGTGTCCTATAGGTTTGTATTTTCAGACTTGTTTGACCAGTCTGAAATCTGACGTTCTTTTCTAAGTGTTCTTTCCACCGTTGTTTGTAATTTTTTAATTTTGAATTCAAATTGCAAACTTGTAACTCTTCTCTTATGACCTCATTTCTTATACGATCAAGTTTAGAACACCTTTTAACTCCTCTTAAGAATGCCATTTCCGAGCTCTGTATTTTAGTGTCTTGTTTTTTGGTCTATAATTTACACCCATAGGCCACGACAGCGAGTACCATAACTTTTGTAAAATTTTAGTTTTGTAGCTCGACGTACTTATTTTCTAAAATACGGTTGATTGTGCCACAGATCGTCTGGAACTTACCTAACTTAACATCAATATCATAATTTCTATCATAGCCAATATCATTTCTAAAATAATTGAAGTGGGAAATAACAACGTCGTTTATTGATTATGTTATTCTGTTTTCCTTCGAAGACTTTCTTGCCTACACTAACTGGGATACATGATATTTTATTCAGCCTCTTTTGATTACATATACGTCTTTTTATTACTTTTAACACGAAACATTTCTCCCATAGTACGATGAGGCAATGAGACGTTTCGCCCTCATTGTCTCGACTAAGACAGAGCACAAAGCGCTGATCCACAGAGGGCTGGCCTGCAATGAGCCCGATGTGGATAAAGACTTTGTGCTCTGTCTTAGTGGAGCCAGTGATATAGTGAGGCCCGCCCACAACGTTACAAAAAAGCTTGTAAATACAACAAAGTGTCCTCGTCCAGTAACACAGAAAGTAACAATAACCATTTGAGCAAAATAATCGTTTGATTATGTTCGACTGCGCTAGATTGACAAGCCTTCCGATAAGCGCGTGATTAGCACTACATATTTATTCACTGTACTACAATGTCTCGATTTGTATTAATTAAACCAAGTGTTTCCCTTGCCGTTTCGTTGCTTCGTAAGAGTTTCAGTGATATGTTTGTATTGTTATGTAACGCAGAAACATTGTTACACCATTACAAAACATTCTACGTGTTTCTCGGATGTTCCAGTAAAATCCGGCTGTAATGTGTGTGTGT